>JBANRG010000030.1:0-648857 GCA_037954225.1 Stygiomarasmius scandens | reverse complement strand
TCAGTCACCGGCATAGCTATACATAAGCAGGGAGTATATGTGCGATAAATCTTCGACTTACCTAAATTCTCAATGGTTCGCCAATTTGAGAACCCAAATATATCATCCAGTGTCATGGCCCTAGTTCCCGGTCCCATCTCCTTAGTCTGCGCTGCAGCCTTGTTAGATTGAGCCCATCCTTCCTCAATTGTCTCCCCGTGTGTCTGACCCACTCCTGGAGCATAATTGAACGAGTACTTTGTGTGACACGCAGGCTGGTGAGCTCGAAGATGAAATTTTGGAACCATAAACATAATCTTCCCATCACCATACTTGACCTTAATGGAAGGATCCAGATCGTCCATACGAGACCAGAAATTTCGGCTCCATTGGCAAGAGATATCGTAGGACACGGCAATGCAGAGGTAGTCTTCACCTCGGATGGTAGACCAAAATATGAAATCCATGTTGCAATATCTATAATATATTAGTCTGATTCTGAAACCAGTAATACAAACATACCTTTCACCCTTCTGCAAATCCCCAAGTCCATTTGCTCTCCACACCCGATGGCGCGCACAGAGGCATCCACCAACCCCACTAACACGGAGCCCTTTCACATTCTTGAGATTGGCCAGAAACATGGCAGCAAAGCCAGAGCAACTACTCATCTAGTTCAAATGTCAGTGGAGGTATATATATACCAGAGATAACAGTATATCTATACGCCCGACATACCTCCTCTTGATCCACAAATCTAAGAATGTGATCCTGATAAGCCTCTCGCGGAACGAGATATGCCCATCCATCCCCAAGAGTTGGACTTCTGTAATGATTCGAAACATTCCGGTTCCGTAAACGAAAATTGGCGTCGAGTGCCAAAAACATCATGTACAAAAAACTGAACCAGAAGTTAGTTCAGCCAAAGTGATAAATGGGATTGCGTACGCCAAATCTGGAGGTGCATTCATCCAATCCAAAGGTAGATTCTTTCCAGGGTGAGGGCATGCCGGGCATAGTATCGCCAACTCTCCTAAAGCTGTTCCAGCGATCCCACTGACAGTATGACCACGTGCTGCCCGCTTGCACATTTTGAGATGTCTCCATTGGAACATACATCTCAGTAGAACACGATAACGTTCCTGGTATAGCTTGAATATCCATTAAATTGAAGCAAACAAAAACTCACAGGAGGTTGTTCCCTTGTCCTACTCTTCGTCATGATCTCGAGCCCATGATAGTACTCATAGGATGGCAATTTGCCCAGACAGTTGAAGTGTTGAAATTGACGTAAACATGAGAACGTGACCGCACTCTGGGGATCCATTGGAGTGGCGGGATACCATTGAATTCGTAGCAATTGGTTTCGGGCTTCGAAAGATCGGCCACAAGCACAAAATTCGACGTTAACCTTGTGCAAGCCATTAGTGTGAAGCACAGTAAACTGTCCACGAGGCTTCCGGGTGAAGAAACAAGGAGGTTCGCCGGCATTGTGTCCCAGACGAACAGTTAACCCCAGGTCGGCCAAGCACGTTGACTGAAAGTGGCTACCGTTCCATTTCTAAAATAAAATAGTACACATCAGAATAGAATCAGACACAGAAATCTGACTACACACCTCAATCCAGTGCAGGGGAAGATGTTGATGGCATTCCAGCACACACCGAAGGCACAAAATTCCACTTAATACACACTCTTCCTCTGCACACCGGTATATAGGCTCCGGACCATGACATCGAGAACAAGTGTCACCCATGCCTCGCCGACCTTCCAAGCGTAACATCTCCTGGAGGTACTCTTCTCGATAAGGAATCCATGCCAGACTGGGATTATCCTGACTATATCAGCCACACGATACACAGTAAATCAATTTGAAGACGTACAGAGTGGACGTTGCGAGGCTTGATCACTTTTATCTTCGCAGAAGTAGGATCTTCAGTGCGGCTCAAGTTCTGCAGACTCTCATCCTCAGCCACTGCGTTCCTCCAACCCCAAAAATAAAAAAATCCATCTTCCATATATTGCTCGTTGCTCCGAAAGTCGATAGGATTATATGGGTCGTGTGTATGATCGTGGTCGTTGTCATCCTCGCTGCCTACAGAGTCGATCTCCGCTTCAGAAGAAGAATGCACAGACAACCTGTCATCTGTGATGATGTCGCGTTGGGTCCGCAGGCGCCGTCCATCGTTAGAAATTGAAAAAAGTGTGCTTGAAGCAACGGGCGGCTGATACCACCCCTCCGATATCTGAGAACGACGACGCTTGCTCATCGAGAACAGGAACTGTAACTTAGGCCCATCTGCGGCTGATTCTATTCCCAAACGGCTGATCCATCGGGTTAGAACACGGTAAATCCAAAAAACCTGAAAATCAAATTCAAAAAATATTCACATCCTACCTACCTCCTGATCTATCACTTGATTTAGCCAGAGAGGGTGAAGATCGTGTTGTATAGCTATACCGGAGACGACTGATATATCTACCCCGGTTATGCCGGAACACAAAGTTGATTTATTGGTGAATTTTTTACTTAGGCTACGAATACTGGGAAATCTATTGGGGTGCAGATGTAGAAGAACCAGGCGAGTGATGAGTGCTCTGGGAAAGGCGTTCGGGAGACAATAATTGGGATGGTGTTAGTAAAGTAGGTCCTTCAGGCACGGCCGTGGCACCACTAAAAAAAGATTACCAACCGTCCATCTCTTTCAAGTATAACACTGACCTATGAGGGAAGATGCGAAAACGAACTGGATTTTCCAACACCTGTATGTCAATGTCGAAACCTCGGACTGCCTTGTTGCTGTCATCGACAATGCAAGCTTCGAGCGAAGACGATGATGGAAGGATCTCCACCCTCGGGTATCCAGGAGATCCATCATAGGCCGCTGTGTAAATGGCTACAGCGGTGTCAAAGGTGTCGCACTTCTTGTAGAATGCACCCGATACACCCCTAGTGAGGTCTTGCACAACTTGCCTATTCAGACATTAGATATAGTGTGCAATCATGGCGTCAAGTTTTATACGCACCAGTCAGCAAACACACCAACACGACAACCTCGAGTGATAACATAAACATCCTTCTTGGCTCGACGATCGTCCCACATCAACTCGTCTGGATGTGCCATACGCGCAAACGCTCTGTATTTGTATACGGGGTACTCATGAGACTCGTCCAAATGGCTTGTGTCTGGCTCGGGAAAATGATTCCAGTACTTTTGCTCAGAGTCAATGTCGATGTCAGAATCGCATCCGTCCGAGTTTGCCAAGTCTGAGATATTGTAGGTAGCCGCAGTGTAGGTAGCCGCAGTAGCCATGATCTCCAAAGTCAGTGCTTAAGGCCCACAAAAAAAATAAGAAGACGTTGAAGACTATCTCTAGACAACATACCGTTTCCGGCCCCGAGGGTCAAAACCATGTCTGTCATGAGTCTTTAGCTCAACAACGGAAAGAAAGAGTGGACAAACCAACCTTCAGTAGTATCATCAGTGAAGGAGATGGCTACTCTACTGCCAGGAGGCAGCTGCAACTTTGCGGGAGGGACGGACATCGACAGAAAAACGCAACGGCTCGCGATGAGAGCTCATGCCTTCAGGATTAAATCAAGTCCGAATTGGTCACATGCTGGATCGGGTCTTTATCGTATAGCTATATATCCGAAAGAAATCCTATCACGGATATAGCTATATCCGTGAGGAGATTTCCCGGTCTTTGATTGTAAATGGTTCCTATATAGATTTCCTGTTCTACCTACCATCTCTGTACATTAGAAAAATTGTTTACACTTAGTCCGCATGTAAAAGTACTACCCCTGTGAGAAAGCAAAGGTCAAGGACCACAGCATCTAGACATTCCAATTCCTTTTGTAATCCCTTCCGGCGGTCATTCTCCTCACGAGCAAATTGCCAAATTTGCAGCCGAATATCCTCATGATAACCCTGCATTGCACTCCACGCTAGGCCAAGCTGATACACCTTGCGCCGACTTGCCTCTAGCTCCTTTTGGACCGATCGGATCTCTGCAAAAATTGCCCTGCGACGGCGCTGCACCCCAATGCCTGTGATGGTAGGCAGAGGTACATGTTCGAAATTCGGAGGAGGTTGCAAACACCTACGGACTATAGATAGCATTAGTATTCAACTATATTCCATTCATTATGCTCGTTACCTTGCTCTCTACACCAAGTCGCATCATCCAAGCTTTCATCCACAGGTGTAAGAGAAGGTAGCGGTGGATCTTCCCAGTTGATCACACCTGCAGAGAGGGAGTCGCGACAAACCACGGCTGCCCGAATAGCGTCCAAATACCGTTGTGTTACCCACGCTGACCCAACACCGTTGTTTACATATCTGATAGGGATAGAAAAAAACCATAGCTTCCCAGCAGTACGACCGACTGGAATATCAGGGAGTTTCCAGTCTGTAGACTGCAGGCGTACATTCCTGAGCGCAACGAGAGTGCAAAGTTAGAGCAGGAGAGATTTAGGTAGGTTATACTGACCATATAGGGGGAGGCGCTGTGGCACTGTCAACCCATCCCCAATCTCCTGCACAGTTGTCAGGATCAGGGCTACGGTTCAAGACATTCCCCAGTTCAACCTGCACCTCCTCAAGGTCAAAACTAGTAGTTCCCGAAAGACCGTCCATATCTTCATCGCTGGATTCGCTGACCAGGTCGATCACTTCTGGCATGGCGTAGTGTGGAGGAAAGGATTTGGAATATATAAAAAGCTTTTGAGTCGCCGGATAAACAATTCACATGATCCGGAAATCAAGGGATATTCGACATCTCTGCTATATCAATACCAGTTCACTTAATCCGGCAATCAATGGATTAGTCGTCTCCGATATATCAATATCAGAGGTATTTACGTGCCTAAAGCATTACTGCAGAGATTGGTACAATAACTTGCCTCGAGAATGTAAATTTTCGAGCTGGTTGCTCAGAATAGCGCATACTATATCCTCTGAGACTGTAACCAGATACCGAATCCTTTGGACCACCCGGTCAACCCGTAGATAGTAGTCGTTGCAACCTGTCTCCCCAAAGACTCTGTTTGATAACCTCCTGGCCTTGTCAAAAAGTTTGTCGAAAAGAACGACTACATCATCAACAAGAGCGACAGCAAAATTGCCGTCACTACGGGACTCCAATAATCTCTGGTACAAATCCTCGAAGTATTGCTTGGCAGAACCCAGTAGAATCTTGTCCAGATTACTTGAGAGATGTTCAGACAATGAGAGGCATTCCTCTAGCGATTTAGTTCTATGGAGAGGGAGAATAAAGAGTCAAGGGGAGTATAATAGCATAAGTACGTACTTCAGATCCAGGTTTCCTTCCACAAAGGCCTTCTGCATCCAGAGGTTCCTTTGCTGACGCTTCTGTCGAACTTTCGACCTACAAGAGCATCAGTAAGGATGAAACAAGTGTGATAGGTCTCGCACTGTTTATCCTGTTCCGCTTGCTTTTGGATACGATGCCGCTCACGACGACGTCCCTTAACGACCTCTTGGTGCCTAGAGTAATTGAGAGTAGTAGACTTTATTAGATTGGAAAGGCTTACCGCTCATAATAACGTGCACTTTTAGCACACGCTGCTTGTCGCCGTTGTTCATTGGAGTGGTACTTTTTCTGCCGCGGCATGAGAGTGATTGAGGAAGATGATCACACTGCTTACTACCGTATGGAATGGCTATAACCTGAAATCGTCTTACCTTTTCAATTTGTCCCAAAATCGGGGAAGTAGGAGATGTACCATATAGAAAACCATTAAAAAAAGAATGAATGAAAACGATAATGCTTTAAGGATTTAGCATGCAAAACATTGTTGGCATTATTGCTCTTTTTCATTTTCCTCAAGTATGAATGAACAATCTGTACGGGTAAAGCAAATATATTAATCTAAAGATAATGACGCTACTAATTCATCTAATGTAGAATACAATTCCACCCCTTCATGGACTCTGTCCTTTGCTTGCTTCTCCCGCTGTTGTCGTTCATAAGGTGACATTGATGCCCTTGTTCTCATCCCATCATCGTTGTACCTGAACAAACCTCCAGCTGTATACTCGGTGAAAGAGTACCTCTTCTCTCCGGGAGAAATGGCAGTATTGGAGTGCCGAATGTAACTTGAGGGTAGAAGAATACTGCATCCCGGTGGGAATTCTATAACAAGTCCGAGATCCCACAAAATCATGTGTCCGCCTTTTGTGTAGTCAAAAGAGCCCAGAGCAGTGACACCACACCAGCCAAAAATGTAGTTAAAGTAGTCCAGGTGCTCGACAGTCTCGGTCTGGTTGTCAAAGTTAAAGGTTGCTGCAGCGAAGGCGGTCCTGGGGAAGTTTGGTCTGAAAGAAGGATCTTCAGTTGCATACTGCTGGAGTGTACTGGTGTAGAGCTGATGGAGTTTGGGTGCCCATGCAGCAAAAGCCGAGGAAACGTGGCCTGAGATTCTCTGGAAGCAGGTTGATGATAGTAGTTCATCGAGGACCAACTGATTCTTGGGAAGTTGATTGAAGAGTTTGGGAAACTATGGTGCTCTCAATACATAAGACTGAGTCCAGGAAAACTTTAGATACACACCTTCTGTCCCCCTCCGAAAGAGTATCCAACTGAGATATAGATCCAGACACCCCGACGAGACAACTCATCACAATGTTGCGGGGTAACTCTGGGCCCAAGCTTCTCTAACAGCTGTGCTGCATCCTTGTGCACGGATTCCCACGTTTCGTCATTAGGTGGTCGGGCCACGAGGACTACGAATATCTTGCCGTTGCGGTCAACAATAGGTAAGGACGTTCTGGAGATAGAATGAGCCCAATGCAAGTATTTCAACTTAATCGAAATCCATACCTGCCATTCCACCGAATCAAATGGAACTGAAACTTAGAAGTAGGTCCAACTAACTCATCGAGTGCCCACACTTTTCGTGGACCTTCTACCCAATCTCTCCCCAGGTACCCGCTGCTCATAGAGATGGCAGGGAGGCAGTCCCAGTCAATGATGATTGGGTGACCTTCCCTAATGAGTCTTGAAACCGTATTTGTTCGAGCTGCATTATTGCCATGCTGACCACTTAGTTTTCGTTTCTTCTGACGTCGGCCATGTGCAGCGGCTGTACGCTTCTTTTGGGGTGAGGGGGTAGGAGGTTTTGAGCTTGTTTTCTTTTTTCTAGATCGACGGGTCTTCCTAGGTGTGGAGGGGAGCTTGGACTGATTTGCCGGCTCTGGTATAGGATTGCCGGTGCTCAAAGACGCTGACATGGCAGGAGCAATATCCGGTATAGCAATACCAGTGCTGGGAGGTATATAAATACCGGTACTGGTACTCAGGCCAGCAGATGTTGAGAGTGGTAATTCAGAAGAGGAGAGTTGAGGACTGATTGGTGGGGAAGAGAGAGGAGACGACAGGGGAGATGACTCCTGAGACGAAATAGCCAGGATGCTCGGAGGTAGCTGCGAGATAGAGTGTTGAGGAGAATCGGGTGGCGAAGAGAGAGGAGATGAAGTGTTGGAGGATAGGGGTGGCCCTAGCTGGAGATGGTCAATACAATCATCTAGCTCGGGATTATCTGCTTTGGCTAGCATGACACGGGATATAGTGGAGCTAAGATCGAACGACGGGACTTCTATCCAAGAGGAAATCTAAAATCGGAACTTCTTATGGAAAGTGTCAGTCTAGGAATCGGGAACTGCCTACCTTTCGTTTGTCCATGTCTATTACAGATAAGTTCGGTAAGTTCGTTGCTTAACTAACAAAGAAGGGAAACAGGAGGATCTTAAGACTACAGTGCTCACAGGAAAGACCCGTGACCGAGTACTCAACGGAGCTACCGTAGTCTTTGACCCAGAAAGAAAAGAAAAGAAAAAACAAGAGATTTACCGATGATATTCAATATTCGACGGACTCTGGAGTGTGGATGCAGAGAGACGCGACGAGCACTATTGCACGTGAGAGAGTCACAAACGTGACCCGACGTGATTGTATTGTTTACTTCTACTGTCACCAGTCTTCGCGAATTCAGTTTCATTTTCCCCTATCAGCATGACTCAAAAACTCAATCCCAAGGACAAGAAGGCTCCAGGACGAACACCATGGTACAAGGACGCCAACAACCAACGGATTAATTGGCTGACAGCTCAAATTCCGGAGAGAGAGAGATGTGCCAGTGCAGGGACTACGGGAATGTTCCTCACGACGACAACAACGCGATTCATGGGGAAATTTGGGTTTCGTAGTGAAAAGGACAATGTAGATATCCCTGCAGTCCAAGGGTTTGAGGATTCAAGTGCGTATTTCTCTATTCATTGACGGGCCTTTTTTAATGCTTCATTTACAGCACCTGGTTCCATTATTGCCAACCCAGCACCCCGCCGTGCCCCTTCCGTTCCTCCTGCAGCTTCTGCCTCTGTCACCGTTGACCCGAAAACCCAAAACCCTGCTGCACCCAGTACTTCTGCTCCTTCCGTTCCTCCTGCAGCTTCTGCCTCTGGCACCGTTGACCCGAAAACCCAAAATCTTGCTGCACCCAGTACTTCTCCTGCTGTCGACCCAACCACTGATGTTCCCAATCCTACGACCACTACCGATATACAGGGCCTTAACCCCACCGGTATAGCTTCATCGGAGAGCACGACCAATCCGGATAAGTCGGCTACATCCGGCATCTTCACTCCTTCCGCTGGCACCCCCGCTTCTACCGGCACTGCTCCTTCTGCTGACCCAGCCGCTGGTATCTTCACTCCTACTGGCACACCTCCTCCTACCGGCACACCTCCTCCTACCGGCACACCCCCTTCAACCGATCCCGCTCTAAATTCGACCTCTACCTCGACAGATCCTCCTACCGCCAACCCCAGTGTTGCTTCCAGCTCTACGGAGCCTCCTACCGACCCCGGTGTTGCTTCCAGCTCAACAGAGCCTACCGCCAACCCTGGTACAGATCCTGTCGCTGCTTCCAGCTCTACAGATCCTCCTTTGACAAACAGTGGTACCGCTGCCGTTGCTTCTGCTGAGCCTACTACTGGTGGTGTCGCTTCTGGCTCGAGCGTTCCGACGGCATCAAGGTCTAGGACAGACAGGTTGGAAGTAGTGAAGGGCATCGATTACGATGCATTGTACAGTGCCGCGGAACAGCTCAAATGGTTCGACCTCAGCGACGAAGAGATTGAGAAGAGGCGGATAGCATTCAAGATTTTGAGAAATGTGAGCTATCTACCTATATTGGTATACTAAACACCGGTATAGATATACAGAGTATGCCGGTATATCTATATCGGTGTTCTGTACCATTCACTGCATCTGTTGCTGAACTAGATCCTTCTTTCATTCGCAGAAACTGCAAGTATGGTTTGCCGAAAAGGCTCGAGAAATCAGCAAAGGAGGGAGTAGTCTCTTGGAGAAGCTCGCCGAGACTAGCGAAAGCGCTAGACAACCAAAACCTCAACGTATCCACGACGTTCAAATGTTTATCAAGCTCTATTACGAAACCTACATCAAATCTGCTGCAGAAGCGGAATACAAAAAGCTGCAGACGGAGTTCAAAACTTGGCGTGAAGCTAATCCTGGTGCAAGTCCCGAGGATGTGAAGAAGAGAAAGCCGGTGTGGATAGGAGTTCAGAGCAGGGTTGCAAAAGCGATTTTGGAGGAGCAGGATGAGGAGTTCAAGAAAGAGATATCGGAGGCGGCTGAGAAGGAGGTGGCGGATCGGAGGTTGAAATGGGAGGAGTCGAAGAAGCCCAGTAAGGAGCCAAAGAAGAAGACCCCGATGGAATGGGGACAGTCACTGCAGAAATGGGGACCGGAGGCCTCAAGAATAGCAAGGGCAATAGGGGAAGAGATGGGAATGGTCGGTTTCATAGCTTTTGTTGGCCCTAATCCTTTTAAGATGGGTCATTTGGAGATGTTCTTGTGAGTAAACTTCATACGCTTTGAGTCTTGATCTAATTTATATCTGTATCACAGAACACCTGCCGGTCATGGACCTACTGGTCTTACATGGCCTCAGTATGACCCAACGGCTTACGAAGCATTGCAGAGATCCATGCTTGCTTTTGGCAAGACGATTTACCGTAAGCTGTATTGTCTATTTGTCTATTTTAATTCTATTCTAACTTGCTAGATAGCACAAAACATTCGAGCGTCACGATCAATTGCGAGTGCAGATCAGCCTGGCCCCACCATCAGTGTTTGGGGGACCGGTGATCATTCTGCTCACGATATCCCGGAATCTGCAGGGCCGACGAGGAAGAAGTCGAAACCTGGTCCAGGAAAGAACTCGACAGGAATGAAGACGACGAAAGAAAGGCCCAAGAGAAAGAACTCCAGCAAACGCGTCAAGTCCAAGCTGACTGTATCCGAGGAAGACACAGAGGATAGCGACACCGAGGACGATATTCCATTGAAGAAAGCAAATCGTCCCGAACGTACTCGATCATCTCGACGGGTCAAATCTAAGCCGGCCATATCCGAGGAAAACGACACAGAGGATAGCGACACCGAGGATGATATTCCGTTGAAGAAAGCAAATCGTCCCAAACGTACTCGATCTTCTCGACAGGTCAAATCCAAGCCGACTGTATCCCAAGAAGACGAGACAGAGGAAGAGGATGAGATTCCTGTGAAGAAAACCCGTCGTGCCAAACAAACTCGATCGTCTCGAAGAGCCGTTGGATCCGAAGAAGATGACACGGAGGATGAGCCTGCTTTGAGCAAAGCTCCACCGAAACCCACACGATCGTCTAAAAAAGCGGCTTCCACAGTCTCCCGAAATTCCGGTACTGTTGCAGACTCTAATGTGCAACCGAAGCCTAGGCCCAGGCCCAGGCCCAAACCTGTTGCTGCAAATCTACCCTCTGCACCTGCTCCCGGTTCTAAGGACCCCTCTAGCTCCAGTATTCCTACATCGCAGGCGGCTCTCTTGGCCGCAATAAGTACAGCAACACCAGTGGCCGTTTCTACCAATCCTGCCTCTGCACCTGCTCCCGGTACCAAGGACCCCTCCAGCTCCGGTATTTCTACGTCGCAGGTGGCTGTCTCGGCCCCGACAAGTACAGCAACACCCGTGGCTGTTTCTACCAATCCTGTGCACAAGTCCTCGAGTATAGCTATTGCGGGTGATACCGGTATAGAAACATCGGTGTCGACGCCCTCTGACGATGCTGTCAATACACTTCGGCAGGAGGCATGGATGCTGGTGTACGATTACGCTCTAAATCCAGATGGCAACATGAGCCTGCTGCATGAGCAATTGAACGAAAAGCTGCAGGAGCATGTTACGCTGGATGATTGGGGAAAGGTGGTGCAGTCAGCAACAGATGAGGACGGCGATGTTGATGCTGCTGTGGCACGAATTTGTTCTCTTGCACCGTCTTTTGTTCAGCTCCCCGAGAAGAAGGACGGGAAGGATAGTGAGGATGGAGAGGGTGGAGAGGATGGTGAGGATGGTGAGGATGGCGAGGATGGTGAGGATGGTGAGGATGGTGAGGATGGTGAGGATGGTGAGGATGGTGAGGATGGTGATGAGGAGGATGGGAGCCAGAACAGAGAGGATAGTGAAGATGAGGAGGATGGGAGCAAGCAAGATGGAGGGGATGGAGGGGATGGGGGCAAGAGCGCTATATGCAAGGAGGTTGAGTGGGAGCGGATAGAGTATGACCCCGATCAGCCACCCTCCGTGTGGAACCATCCCAACTCGTCTTTCTGGCACCCTTGGATCAAGGACGCTGTGCTGCTGTGGAGGGAGAGGCTTGAGGAGATGGGCGTCGATATGAGTGACATGTGGGTATCTTACTTTGAGGACTTGATGGAAGTTTGGTTAGATCTTGAGGATGAGTATGGGTGTCAAGTATTCGTCGGGAAAATCGAATCTGCTGCTGAGCCGGAGTGGATAGAGCAATGGAGGAACAAGGAAGTGAGGGATAATATTTACAGAGGGGATTGGTCTTGGGAGGAGTTGAAGGCAGAGTTAGCGTCAGTGGAGAAGTGGTGGAATGATGTGCGTCCAAACGACGACGATCCGAGGGGGAGAAAGGACGAAGCGGAAGCCCAGATGGAGTGGGCACCACTGGATCGTACAGCCGGGATGGATGGACCATTCCTATTCGTCTTCGCAGTTTTTTCATTGATGGTCAGACGTCACGATCTAGATGGTGATGGCCCGATGAACGAGCTGATGATCTGGCAGTCAGCATGGATGGACCTCGTCTGCAGCATTACTGCTATGCTCAAGGCCGTCATGGAATTTGGGGTAAATGGGAAGAAGAAGGCCAAGGGGAAGACTGTAGTTCGACCCGTCCCTCAAGATTCCAACGCGAACAAGGAAGCCAGCGCAAAAGGGAAGCGAAAGAGGCCTAGAAGCGATGAAGGGGAAGAGCAAAAGAGGCCAGCCAGAAAGTCCAGTGCGAAAAAGGTAGCGTCAGGTAAGAGGGGTAGAAAAGAGGTGGAATCGTCTGGAGAGAGTGAAGATGAAGAGGCTGAAGAGGCTGCAGCTCCTGCAAGAAAAACTCGCTCAAAATCTGCAGCGGAGAAATTGCTTGGACCAAAGAGAGGTCGTGGTCGAGGTCGAGGCGGAAAGAGGAATTAAGGGGTTTATCACTCGTATATCTATACTTATTGTCTTCTATCTCCGTACTATTACTATACCGGTCATGGTGATCCCACCCCGTATATCAATATCTTTGAACATGTAATGGACTTCGATACTTTCAGATGACTATTGACAAGGATTGAGTGTCTATCTATTCTGCTACACAGCTACGATAGCTACAACTTGGTTCTACTAAATCTGGCCCAGCCGTTCTCAATAATCTCCCCATGGTTATATAGCTCGATGTGCCGTTGGTGCTGACAAGTGACATTGTACTGGCACATGATGGGAAGACCGGCGATGATGGAGGTGGTGAAAGGGCTAGTGAGACTGGTAAAAATGTTAGAGGGCGCGTTGACGATTGGAGAAGACGCGCACTGTTCCCCCTTTTCCAATCTTCGCTTTTCCAGTCCCTGATAGTCTTCACTGTGCCCATGCCCTTTATGTGGATTACTGCGAGAATATAAGTCTGTAATCCAGTATGTATGATGATTTGAAAGGTCACACCTTGGGACTGAGGCAGCGGAAGGCCGTGGTTTCGTCATCGGAGTCAGATTGAGAGGCGAGGGAGAGGGAGTGAGGGGCGGGCGAGGCGGGATGAGAATCCGATGCTGATGATATAAGTGGAAAAGTGAATATCAAATACAGATCGAGATCGGGTGAGAAGTTGTCGGGTGAAAGTACTGTCACTCGTCTGTGACATGGCAGCAATAATTATATGTGTACGCGATGTTCGCCTGCCTAAATCGGTAAATAAAACTATTATATAAGCAAGATTTTTATCGATCCCACCCATCCGATGTCCCAAATGCACTGGCTTTTGGGAGCAAAACCGGTATAGCTATACTCAATTCAAAACCCCATGTAGGTAAAGCCCCTCCTGTATTGCAATATCATTTATGATAACTCAAGACCGGTATTGCTATGTTTATACGGTATGGCCTCATGGTACCACCTCCGGCATCACCCACGTTTACTATCAGGATAAAGATGACGGGGACATAAAGCTCCTTTGTACCTCAACTGCATTTGTACAAGGAGGATCGCAGACCTGTCTTGCAGGTTCTGAGCCTCAGGTGGTCATCCCTGCTAATGAGGCACTGTATGGAACTCCTCTTGCAGTCATGAACATAAATGCTACCAACTTCGTCGGGGTAAGTTCAGTCATGGCAGATAAATCCAGAATCTTGAACATGCTGATACAAATGCTCAGAACCACTTATTTTATTTTACTCCCAACTGGACCTTGGGTGAATTCATACCAAACGGTTCTCCAAGCCACGGAATCGGGTGTCCCAGTTGCATTACGAAGAACGAATTTCTGGTCGAGTCCGGTACTAGGGCATTGTATGCGATTGGTACTACGCCTAGCGATGTTTTTAGGCGCAGAGTAGGCTTTATCAGTAGGGGAAATCCTGATACTATAACCGAGGCAACATACAACGTTAACACTCGGAAGTGGTCTCTCGCTGTGATGCCTGAATGAGGAGTCTTCGATGGCCTCTTACCACGTCGTTGGCAACATTTCCTTTGTCTCTTTATGTACTTAGTGAATATATGATTTTGTTCGTTGTGTTGTGTCTTGATCATGACATCACTACATCCGCTAAAGAAGTCGGTCCGTCCTCCGAGCCTGAGATTGGTCCGCGTCTCCACAAGCGCAAGTTGAAAAATCGACATCAATCCTTTTCGTTACTAGTACTATGGTTTATAAGAAAATGTAATAGATGGGGAAATGCGAATTTTTATACTACCTTCCCGTGTATTTTGGACTTCAGTAAATTTTTCAGTATAGATTGTATGTATTAGAAATGGAATGTCAAGTAATAAGCGGGACAAGTGATGTTGAACTGAAATAGTGCTCGAAATACAAATGTGACGTGGAACCAGTGTGACAAGTTCCGATTGCAATAAAGCCCTCACCAGAAAGCGTAAAATTGTATATGTAACCCAAGATGTATGTAAAATCAGACCAGAAATCAAGTTAGGAGTGGTGGGATAATCCACCATAGTACTTCCTCTCTTACTGTCCATCTCTAGATTCACCAGCACTTAACACCCTTAGGCAGCTAACACATAGATGTCTTGCATTGAACTTGCAGGAATTGACGTCCAAGAGACTTTTTATGGCAAGGTTTGCAAAAGCTTATCCCTTGATGGATTCTAGCAATCAGCATGAATGCTATTTAGCAATCTTCATTCCGAAACTTGGAAGTCAAGTAGTGAGCTAATAACCAACAGTCCTTATGGAGTAAATCTCACTCTGATAAATATTTTGACTGACATTGTTGATGTACCGAATTTAGAATGTAAAAATAGATTTGTAAAATCAATCTCAAAAAATGACCGCATTTATAACATGAAAAACAGCTACCCCTTGCTCAGAGAATAGACAGAAGAAACTGAGGTGAATAGAGAGGATGTCAGACTGCAACATATAATTACCTACTTATCGAGCGAGGCACTGCAATTGTTCCATTCTATTGAGCATCATTGGAGATTGTTAGCATTACACTTCAGATTTATATATCACATAACCAAAATATCTGTCCAAACGCTCAACCGACAGGCCGAACAACTTGGAAGGCGTTTTCTGTAGGAGTCTTGCCTTTTTTCAGTCACAGGTGGAATTAGAAGCTGAGTGTGCAACTTGGCAGGTAATAACCCTTACTAAACAAAAGTTGTTGACTGTTCATACATTCTTCAAGCGAGTCTGTCTCACATTGATGTTATGTAAAAGGCCGTTGCTAAACGCCTATTGATAATTTCACCTCTCCAAATTCTCAATAGGGTGCATGTTCCTTTTCAAAAAATCCGGAACAGATGCACCCTGGAATGTTTCTCATAGAATAGAAATGCTCAAATCTTCTGCGGCAGATAGTGCAAGTTATTTATGGCCCTTTCTGTAAAACATTCCATGCTATATGTTCAGATATCTCTGTATAATATCAGATCCATTTAGGCGCTCTGGAGACGCCCAACGAGACTTTGCAACCTCCATATGGCAAGTTGTTGACGACACAGAATGTGTAACGTAGAAATCATTCCCAGTCAAAAGAGGTTGGGCTTTTTTAAGTGACAAGTATCTTGAATACTTTGAAGTTCTAGGTCTGAAAATTTAGAAGATTTACTGAATGCAAGTGGGTTGATACTGAAATTCAACAACAAAGATTACTCAATGCCTTCCGTATCGATCTTTTCCTTTATAATATACAAATTCTATAAAAAAAGCCAGTAAGAGCAGTCGGTGAGTCCCTCAAGTCACTATGCACTTCTCAACTCTTCTCAAGATTGCAGCCACGGTATGTGAAGAGTTCAATTTTCTATGGTGATCAGATAACATAACCCCCAATTTAGGCGGTTTCTCTCATTTATTCTGTTGAAGCTGCAGCAAATATATTTCCAGTGAATGCTGTTGGTAATGTCGCTGCTGTTGCGGACGGTACCACCTCCGGCATCACCCATGTCTACTATCAGGATAAAGACGACGGGGACATAAAGCTTCTTTGTACCTCAACTGCATTTGTGCAAGGAGGATCGCAGACCTGTCTTGCAGGTTCTGAGCCTCAGGTGGTTGTCCCCGCTAACGAGACGCTGTATGGAACTCCTCTTGCAGTCATGACTATAAACAATGCTCGTTTCGACGGGGTAGGTCCAGTCATGGCAACGATCCAGAATTATGAACATGCTGATGCAAATATGCAGAATCGCTTATATTATTTTACTCCCAACTGGACTTTGGGAGAATTTATGGAAAACGGTGTTCCAAGCCACGGAGCTGGATGTACCACTTGCATTACGAGAAACCAGTTTCAGGTCGAGCCTGGCAGTGTAGTGCTCTATGCAATTGGTACTACGCCTAGCAAAGCCTTCCGACGCAGGGTGGGCTTTATCAGTAGGGAAAATCCCAATACCATAACCGAGGCAACTTTCAATGCTAACACTGAGGTCTGGTCACTTACCCCCATGCCTGGATAAGTATTCTCTTCGATGGCCTCTTACTACGTCGTTGGCAACATTTCCTTTGTCTCTTTATATGTAGTGAATATATGTTTTCGGTGCCTTGATCATGACATCACTACATCCTGAAGAAGTCGGTCCGTCCTCCGAGATTGGTCCGCGTCTCCACAAACGCGAGTTGAAAATCGACATCGATTTCTTCTTCTCCTTGTTCTTTCCTCTCTTGCTCCCCATCACCAAATTCACCAGCACTTCATCTTGTCACAGACCAAACCTGATTTCAATAATGTCTGACAAGATGGAAGCAGTTTACTACAAGGGCGTACGTTTGTTTCACTGCTAGGCTCTGTCAACCACTCAACTGCGTACAGGTCCGCGACTTTAGCATTGCAACCTTGCCCATTCCGCAGATAGGCGACGACGACATTCTTATCAAAGGCGAGTCCGACTGCATTATGAGGGGCCGCAGAATGAAAGGCTAACAACGGGATATCCTTCAGTGAAATGCTGCGGTGTCTGTGGAACTGACTCTCATGTCGCAGACGGTGAGCTACCTGTCATTCACGTCTTCCAAAGTATCTGATTCTGATGCATCCTTCTCTACCCCATTTCTCTTTTGATGAATTCGCTGTGACGTCGATGCGACTAGGTGAATTCATCTGCAAGTTTCCGGTCCGTATCATCTCTCAAGCTCTGAGGTCATACTCGTCGAGATGAAGCTTTTTCGTTCTCACCCTCATCTTCTTTTGCGCTTAGCTTATCCCGGGTCACGAAGTCGTCGGACGTGTAGCCAAGTTTGGGAAGAACGTTCAAGGATGGGCAGAGGGCGATCGTTGTGTGGTTGATCCTGGAATTCGTGTAAGTCGCGGTTTTCCTTCAGAAATGTCTTCAAAATTGAAGGAAAAACAAATAGTGCGGTAGCTGCTTCTACTGCCGTCGAGGCAAAGCAGACTTTTGTGAGAACTTTGATAATCTCGGCCTTACGGTCCCGGGAGGATTCGCAGAATATACTGTTGCGTTAGTGCTGTCACTCGTTGCTATCACCGAGACTGCTGACGTCTTCAATGACAGGAAGAGCGAAAAGGTCTTCAAGATTAACAATCTCACCGACGAAGAAGCTACGCTCATCGAGCCGGCCGCATGTGCTATACACGGCGTCGACAAGCTCGCATTGCCCGTTGGATCAGAGGTGTTGGTTATGGGTGCTGGTACGATCTTCGTCACATCTTCAAGTATGAAGCGATAACCTCATTCATCCTAGGTCCTACCGGTCTTATCCTAACTCAACTGCTCAAACTTAACGGTGCATCCCGTGTCGTACTGGCCGCGAACAAGGGAATCAAGATGGATATCGCGAAGCAACTCGGTGCTGCAGATGAATACCTCGAGTTGGATAGGTCGAACCCTGGATCGCAATGGGAACAGTTGAAGAAGGATAATCCATATGGCTTTGACGCAGTTGTACGTGGCTTCCTTTTCAATTCCAAACGTGGTTTGAACTCGATACTGTCATAGGTCGAAGCTACTGGAGTAGAGAAGCTTGCCAACGAAGCGATCAACTATGTCCGACGAGGAGGGACATTAATGATCTATGGTGTTTACGCAAATGCTGCTCTCGTGCATTGGCCTCCGTCCAAGATTTTCGGCGATGAGATCAACGTAAGTCATTTGGTTTTGGATCTTTGCGTTGCGTAGACATCTCATCCTTGTTTAATAGATCATCGGCTCCTTTGCCCAAACAAACTGTTTCCCTCGTGCTGTAGCGTATCTGGATGGCGGTAAGCTCAACTTGAAGGGCATGGTATGTCATTCTGCTTGTCTTTTCGCGGAATGATCGATTCTAATGACGTGTATAGGTAACGAATACGTTCGCAATCAAAGATTTCCAGCAGGCGTTAGACAAGTTGAGTACTAGAGATGCGTTGAAAGTCGCTGTGAAAGTAGAATAGACGATCTGCGGTCGATCAGAGGAGAAGGACAATGATTGAAAGGACATAAGGCTATGTATTGTACGTGTAGAATATCGTTGGTGAGCAATGTATGATAGCAACCATGAGGGCTTGGACACATCCTAAGGGATTGAAGGGCTACTGGACTTCTATGTAGTTCCTAATCCTCCTGTGCTTCCTTTCTCTTCCTCCTATACCTCGGCCCAATCTTGATAACTAACCAAACAATCGGAGTCAGTACCGTATTCACCACTGCGAGTATCACGTAGGTCCATCCAGGCTCTAGTGCATTCAATATCAAATCAATCACTGCTACGAGCGCGGCACTCAAAAGTCCTCGAAACAGATTATTGCAAGCGGATACAGAAGATGATTGAGTAGGCGCCAAGTCTACGATAACGGTTTGAACAGCGTTGAAGACGACGATGATTGTTATGCCACCTGTGATGGATTCAGTAACATGGAAGAGGGTAAAGTAAAGGACCCACTAATGAACTGCAAGATTAAAGGTGCAGAGATGTGGACGCCTTCTTGTAAACACCATCCGTATCCTGCTATTGACACGACGAAGGGAGCCATGATATATGGAATGAGCCGGAGTCGACTCTGTGAGGTGGAATATGTATAAAAGAACATGCGGACAGTGTTGAGCTAGGGTACTCACATATTCGACGGGAAAATCCATATCATCCCTTGCTCTCTCCTTCAATATATCCAACTCGTTCTCGTCATCTTTCTCCGTTTTAAGACCTTTCTTTTCATAATATGCTCTCGCAACCCTCTTCCATTCCCAGTCTAAAATCAACCCGCTTAGGAATGATCCAATGCACATGCCTCCACCGACAGAGAGAAAACACAACCCAATCTCGATTTGTGTCAGGTCTGGATATATCTTGCTGAAGGATATAGCGGTTATGAGAGCGTATAAATAAAGAATAGAACAACATGGGAACTCACACAAATTGTGAACTAATAGTCGCTGTGACAGCATAAAACACAGCAGCGTTCATTCCGTTGAAGAAAAGAATCAGCGGTATATCGGGGTAACGCAGCAATCGGAATGGATTTTGGAATTTGCGCTTCGGTCCTCTAACGATATCTCTAGGGACATTTTGAGTTTGATTTTCAGCTGATTTGGACGTGGAAGGTGAAGTAGGATGTAAGAGTGCCAGACGATCTCGTTTGTAGCCGGCGACGATAGGAACGATTGGACGAAGCAGAACAGAAGGTTTAATGCTACCGTTGCCAACAATAGAGCGGAGAGTTTCGGGGAGGAAGCTATAACATCCACGAGACCGCGTAAGTGGAATGTAAAAAGCAAGGAAAGTAGACAAACTGACAGGACGATAATTAAACATGCTATACCAGCTGATATGACAAGGAACCAGAATATCGATCTAACCCAGCATCGTCAACTTCTCGTTCAGATTTAGCAAGGAGGAAAATTATACCTCCATCCAAGACTTCCTGTTAATGCACCGCCAATTACTGGGCCGATTGCCGGTCCAACCTATCAGCGCGATTCTGAACACGATGAGAAGACCGCAGTTTAAGCTTCGACTGACCAGTGGTCCCATTCCATAAATTCCCATGAATCCGCCACGTTCATACGGTTCTGCAATGTCCCCTATGACCCCAGCGCCTGAGAGCCAGTCAATGAATGACCAAAAACCAGAAGAATATGTACTTACCCAAAGCAATCGTACTTGTGCTTCCCATTGCTTGTACACATCGCAATAGCATCAACAACCAGTATGCGCTCGTAGGAACAAGAGCGAGTCCGATACAAGATATCGAGAGGATCGCCAGACAAGAAGCGTATATAATCCGCCGGCCAAAGTAGTCCGATAGAGTCCCAAAGAAGACTGGGGCTATGAAAAGGGGTTCATTGTCGTGATAAACCAAGAAGGAAAACAGGAACTAACCAACGCCTTGGAAAATCATATACATGGTAACCTGATAAAGAGATCCAATTCATTGCGTGTATTCAAAGGTTGATTTCGAACAAACCGTCAAGTTTATCAATTCTGTTGATTTCTGAAAGTCATCTGCGATAACTGGTATTGCAGGAAAGTAGATGTTGGCTGTAAGTGGACTTTAGATAGTTAGTGCTTCTGGCAAATAAACCTAGCAATAGAAGAAAACGTACCTAAACAATCCCGTGCCCGCTATAAGTGTCACAATAATCCATTTTTCGTTCTTTGTGTAGATGCTATAAGGGGTCTCTAATGTCCTCTCGTCGAATCTCCCCTCAAAGTTGTCAACTCTGGAACTTTCCGAACCCGCCACATTTCTCCGAGTACCAGATTCTGTCAAAGCGGGCAAAGGAGTTGGATGAGATTCGGAAGACAGGTGAACAGGGAGATCATGGTGGGTAGTTTGACTTTCGTTCATCCGTAACCGTATCGTTTCTGAGTATTGTCTTCCCGGTTTGCGCTGGCTGGCGCTTTTTTTTTCACTGCAGGACAGGGGTACCCTTTTAAAGAATTTCGAAGCAGGAATTTTCAGTGCTTTGGTCATCGGGGGTGAGTAAAAAGATCTTCCTTCGGACGGGTTCCGCGATACCAAAGGCATGATCAGCTGACTTCGCCTCCCAGTTTTAATCTGAGATTAAAAAAAGTTTGTGCCGACTGCCGAGGCTGACATATCAGGCAACAAGCCACATAACTTGGTCACCGGTTCTAGCTTCTGTGCTTTAGGCTAACGTGTGTTCAAATGACCGCCAAAATACGACTCGCGGTCTTCGAACATGTTCACGGCAAAGCAATATTCTAGAATTCCAAAGCGTCATGCATCATCAGCCTTCATGTTACTGAGTAAGCCCTGTAAGCAGTTATTCAAACACCTCAATGAATACTTCCCAGACGTATCCACGATAATTCTTCCGTATTGAAGCGAGGTGATGATTAGGCTTTCACCGTTACGTTCAATACGGCATTCGCCTCAGATATAAAACATTTACTCTTCATCGACTTAATCCTCAGAAAAAATGATTGCTCCAAACTTCCTTCCTCTTCTTGCTCTTGCTGGACTCGTCGCTGGTACGTGTTTGGGCTTTATTACTCCCTAAATTCTCGAAATAACGCCTCTTTCAACAACCACTTGCAATTAGCGCATGCCGAAAAGCCACTCAGCCCACATGAGCACGCCCGTAGGCAGCTGGAAACTCGGGACCGTCATTTTCGAGCTCGTCGATGCTTGAACCATATTTCAGAATTTACAGCAAAGCGAAAGGCTAAAAGGTCGTTGGCTAAGCGGGGGCTGTTGCACCAATACGATAGTACGACAACATTGGACTTACCCCCTCCTCACCATACGGGATTGCCACCTGAGTGAGTACTAACGTCTACAGGTAGCTTGGTACGAAACTGATGAAGAAATAGCTTCAACTGTGTCACCGCGCCTGAAACGTTGGAAGGTCCTTACTATATCAATAACGAAATGGTTAGGTATGACTTGACTGAGAGTCAAGGGTAAGTTGGTGCTGTTATTCTCTGCGCTGTCATTCTCCGTTTACCTCTTGAGTTTCCGATTGTCAGAGGCGTCGAGCTTTTCCTCGACATTGGTGCCCTCGATATTAACACATGCGAGCCTCTTGAGAACGTTTTTGTCGAGTTGTGGTCTGGTATGGCATCGTAGCATACATTCTGGTCTTGGTCTAACGCTTTATACTAGCCAATGCAACGGGCATTTACTCCAGCTACCAATTGGATGTCCCAGATTCACCAGACGATCAGGTCCCTCTCATTCGAAACGAAACATATCTCCGTGGTGGACTCTCTACTGATAAAAACGGCATCGTCGAGCTGAAGACCATATACCCAGGCTTTTACTGGCCAAGAGCTCCTCATATCCATGTTATGATGCATTCGAACTGGGAAATGAGTTCTAACGGGTATGTGAAAAATTGCTGCCTCGAGTGTGAACTAATATCAGAGTTGAAAAGGACCGTAATCTCTCACTCTGGCAACGTCGTTCATGTCGGGCAGATCTACTTTGAAGAGTCATGGAATGATAAGGTCTATGCCATTTTCCCTTACAATGCAAGCAAGAACGACCGAATCCTTAATGACGATGATTGGGTTCTTCAAGATCAGCTTAAAATTCAGCCTGAAGGGTATAGCGCGTTTGTGGAATTGGAGCTGGTAGGTGAACAAGTCAAAGATGGTCTTGTTGGCTATATGAGTACGTCTCTTCAAAACAAAATTCCATGTCTGCCGCACCTAATGTCTTCATTAGCTCTTGGCGTTGACACAACTGCTTCGTATCCCATTAAAAACACCAATTATTACAACTCCTCCACCGATGCTGAGGTCGATGACGCCACAAAGCCCATGCAACAGAGTATTGATCCGGAAGCTTTTTTCGCAGTCCAGATGGATGGCGAGTTACTCTGAATCTAGGCTGATCGAAGGCAACAAATGGCGGATATTTAAGTACCAGTAATTTTCATCTACGTAAATTGTTTGCTACAGCGAAAAGCATTAATACAGTGTTATTTTTCGAGTTAACGAGTTTCCTACTGCAAATAAGGAAGCGAATCGCTGTAATGTTTGAGAATTACAAAGGAAGACACAATTAAGAATCAACATATTTTCATTGTAATAGGGTGTATCTGTTCTAAATTTTTCGAAAAGAAAAAAGGGTCAAATGAATTTGTTTTTCTCTTCCAACAACTCACTGCAGATAAATAAGTACAGCCTAATTCCTAGTTCTTAATTTGTTTCGGCGTGAGTATCGTGAGAACCGCAGAATCGGGTATAAAACTTGAAAGAAATTCTGCGCTTTTCCAGAGCCTTCCAACTATCAAATCTACCTTGAACGGAGGGCACACCACAATGCCTGCAATAACTACCCCGAACTCAACCATCCTTGGCACTGGCGCCAACGGTTTCATCGCTACCTGGCTTGTCGGGGATCTTTTGAAGCGAGGCTATACAGTAAGAGCCGCGGTGAGGACTCGGAGCGAGGCGAAGGGAAGACATTTGTTGAAGGTTTATGAGAAGGTTTATGAGGAGTATGTCCAACAAGATAAATTGGCAATTTTCGAGATTGGAGGTGATATGGCCAAGGTACTAAATCCGCTTTTTCAATCTGAGATTAAATTAATGTTTGTGCCGAGGCCCGACCCATGAATAAGTACTTGAGTCCTTGTGAAGACGAACTTCAAGTGAGACTAAATGCACTAGGCCACAAATCGCACGCCGTATATGCCATAATTTGGCCACCGGTTCTAAATTCTGTGCACTCTTTAGGCTAACGCAAACGAAGTCCCATGTTCAAATGCCGTCAAAATGCGATAAGTTGTATTGTGGATTTTCAAGGCAAAGCAATATTCTAGAAGCTTGACTCCAAAGCGTCATGACCATGGCATCATCATTCATGTTACCTGAGTAAGCCTGTGGTGATTATTGGGCAGTTATTCAAACACTGATTCCCAGCACATCACGGGGTGACCGTTGCAGACCGTTGTAATTCTTCCGTACTGAAATTGAATTGGAGACGGTTATACGTCCAGAATTCACCGTGACAATCAATACGGCATTCACCTCAGATATAAAGCATTCCCTCCTCATGTGAACTCTCAGGAAAAATGATCGTTCCAAACCTTCTTCCACTTCTTGCTCTTGCCGGACTTGTAACTGGTACGTGGTTGGGTTTGATTGCTACCTAAAAATGCTTTCAATAATCACTACAATTAGCGCATCCCGAAAAGCCACTCAGCCCACGTGAGCACGCTCGTAGGCAGCTTGAAACTCGCGACCGCCATTTTCGAGCTCGTCAATGCTTGGATCGTATTTCTGAGTTTACCGCGAAGCGAAAGGCTAAGAGCATCAGTATTTTGACAAAATACTGGTTTACTGGTTACTGGTGCTGCCAGCCAAAATACTGGTGGAAAATAACAGTGCTTCTCTACATTTACCTGGTAATGCAAAGAAGGCCGCGGACAACATCAAATGTATGTACCAACAACTTAGTAAGTGACAGTACTCATTGATCGCATGTTTGTGGAGTGACGGCGGCAATGCGTCGGCCGGTTGTCGGGAGCGTCGGGAGGTGCCGAGCACTGTGCCTGGTGATGACGAAATTAATTGATGGTGCCGTAAATGATGTTGAGACCCTCACCAGTGATGCCAAGCCTCTCCGAAGTGTTCTCGAGGCCTTTTGCATGTGAACGGAGGTGATTTCCTTGAAGTCGCGTACTTACTGGTTAGCTCAAAATACTCAAATGGTTCACTGGTAACTTTTTGACTGGTTTTAACCGGTACCAGCTGGTACCAGTTGAAACCAGTAACGTGTCAAAATGCTGATGAGGTCTTTGGCTAAGCGGGGGCTGTTGGAGGAACTCGATAGTACGAAAACATTAGATATACCCCCTCCTCATCATACGGGATTGCCACCTGAGTAAGTACCAAGGCGCCGTGGTTTGGTGCGAAACTGATGAGTAAACAGCTTCACATGCGTCACCGCGCCTGAAACGGTGGAAGGTCCTTACTACATTTGTCGGAAAAACTAAATTTGAATTATGGGGCCTATATAATCGCTTATAAGCAGCACCGAAAAACCGGATTATGGGTCATTATAGAAAGTGATGTTTTGTTTCTCTGAGCTGCATCCCTTTGTGCTTAAGGTAAAGCACTCATTATGTAGCCCTTGAATAGGGCTTCAAGAAATACTATGTTAAGTGTGTTTAAGTATGCCTCCTGTCGACCAGGAAACAATTCTTTTTTGGATCTTTCTGATTATAACGTCATATAATCGGCTTATTGCCTATAAGCGAAAACTCAAAAATTACAGCTATAAGCGGTTATAAGCGGTTATAATCGGCTTATAATTGAATATAATTTGGCGCCAATTATAATCGAGAAATGATTTTTCCGACATTAATAACGAAATGGTTAGGTATGACTTGACTGAGAACCAGGGGTAAGTTGGCGTTTTTATTTTTTGTGCTGTCATCCTCCGCTTACCCCTTGAATTACATCTATTTACAATCTTCAGAGGCGTCGAACTGTTCCTCGACATTGGTGCTCTCGATATTGACACATGCGAGCCTCTGGAGAACGTTTTCGTCGAGTTATGGTCTGGTATGTTATCGTAGTACTTATATGCCCTGGTCTTGATCTAACGCTCTGCGCGTCTAGCCAATGCAACGGGCATCTACTCCAGCTACCCAGTCGAAATCACAGAAATACCAGAAGAGCAGGTCCCTCTCGTTCGAAACGAAACATATCTCCGTGGTGGACTCTCTACTGATAAAAACGGCATCGTAGAGCTTAAGACTATATACCCGGGCTTCTATTGGCCAAGAGCTCCTCATGTCCATGTCATGATGCATTTAAATTGGGAAATGAGTTCTAATGGGTATGATAAAAATCGCTGCCTCGAGTGTAAACTAATATCAGAGTTAAAAGGACCGTGATTTCTCACTCTGGCAGTGTTGTTCATGTCGGGCAGATCTACTTTGAAGAGTCATGGAATGATAAGGTCTATGCCCTTTCTCCTTACAACATAAACAAGAACGACAGAATACGCAATGACAATGATTGGATTCTCCAAGATCAACTTAAAATTCAGCCTGAAGGTTACAGCGCATTTGTTGAATTGGAGCTGGTAGGTGAAAAAATTGAAGATGGTCTTGTTGGTTATATGAGTGCGTCTCTTCAAAAAGAAAAATTTTATGTCTGTCGTGCCTAATGTCTTCATTAGCTCTTGGAGTTGACACAGCTGCTTCGTATCTTATTGAAAACACCAATTATCTCAACTCTTCCACCGATGCTGAGTTTGATGACTCTACGAAGCCCATGCAAGAGAGTATTGATACGGAAGCTTTTTTGGCAGTCCAGGTGGACGGTGAACTGCTCTGAATCTAGGGGCAACGGATAGCAGACAATTAAACGCTGTACCAGTTGTTTTTCATCTACTACATAGTTCACTACAACAAAAATTATGAATACAAGATTATTTTTCGCAGATAAGGAACTAATTGCACTGGAAGCAAATTACTAGTGGAATTAACAGAAGAATCGTCATGGAATTATAGTAAAACATAGATATATAATGGAAAAATCATTGTAATTCCCAACATAATTTCACTGCAGTTCCTCAAGAATACAAGAGTTTGCATCCGGTGCAATTCGAATATGATGTTTGCTAGGCCTGAGTGTCGTGGGAGCCGCAGTGGCGGCCGCAAGGTGAGTCTACGGGTATAAAATTCCGCGTTTTTCCAAAGCTTTCTATCTACCTCAAACAGAAGACTCTCCACAATGCCTGCAATAACTACCCCGAACTCAACCATCCTTGTCACCGGCGCCAACGGTTTCATCGCTACTTGGCTTGTTGGGGATCTTCTGACGCGAGGCTATACCGTAAGAGCTGCAGTGAGGAGCGAGGCAAAGGGGAGACATTTGTTGAAGGTGTATGAGGGATATGTCCAACAAGGCAAGTTGGCAATTTTTGAGATTGGAGGTGATATGGCCAAGGTAAGTTCCAGATCTGATTTCGGATGAGTAAAAGTCATTTCATTCTATCAGAGTGGAACTTTCGACGAAGCAGTGAAAGGTGTAGATGCCGTGATTCATACGGCCGCTGCTGTTCATCTACATGCCAAGGAGCCTAAGGGTAAGTTTTCGTATTGATTCTCAAGTCCAGTCAAAAAGTTTAGTAACCGCATTGCGCAGAAATGATCGAACCAGCAGTAAATGGGATAGTCGGAATCATGGAAAGTGTTGTAAAATATGGGCAAGTACCGTCTGTCGTTATCGCGATGATTAAAAATAACTTCTACCCCGATAGAACATCCGTCAGACGTCTAGTAATAACTTCTTCTTGTGCCGCAATTCGAGCATTTTCAACTGTACCCGTGATGCTTTCCGAGAAGGACTGGAATGATGAACACGTCAAGGAATGCGAGGAAAAGGGAAAAGATGCCAATCCACTGGCAATGTATGCTGCCTCCAAGACTCTGGCAGAGAAAGGTGCGTCTGGGGTGACTCTTTGTAATGCAGTTTACCCTTAATTGAAAAAAGCTGGTTGGGAATATTACGAGAAACACAAATCTGAAACAACCTGGGACCTTTGCTTTCTCAATCCTCCTTGGGTTTTCGGGGTGCGTCTTTATTCTGAAGCTTGCTTATTTTGTGTAGCTGGATGAAAACTGGTGTTTTATTAGCCTGTAAAACACGAAGTAACGTCCATCGAGTCTCTTAACGAATCCAACCTTTACTGGTACAAAGCCACCATCAAAGATGATTTTGGGGGGTACTCTCCATTACATGCACCTAGTCACGGTTGGGTAGATGTAAGAGAGGTCTCGGAGGCTCATGTAAGGGCAATGGAAACGCCTGAAGCTGGGGGACAGAGAATTATCATTGCTGCTGGACAATTTGTGTGGCAGGATTGTGGTGAGTGATAGGTCTATTAACAGAAATTCTGCTCTCTGACACTTTTCAAGTTGACGCTGTCAACTCAGTTGTTCCTTCACCATGGAAGTCACATCCTCCTCCATATGCGCAAGGAGAACCTGATGGTCAGAGGATCAGGCTGATTACATGGGTTACGGAGAAGGAAAAAGAAATCTTTGGGTTAAAGTTCCGCACGATGAAAGAAACTGCGAAGGACATTTTACAAGATTATGAAAGGCACGGGTGGGCTTGATCTGGCGTGAAAGTATCAGGAACAGAAGTAGTGTATAATATCTTTGCTAGAGTATTGTGAATCAGTGAATGTCATTCTGGCCCAGTCCCTGCTGGATCAGAGCATATTTTTCACCGGCATCACCGAGGTGTTTTCGACGTCCAACCAACGCGAAATTTCGAGCCCAAGTACCCCGTGTGTTTAGGGGCAAGTCGCGTAGACGCGTTATCTCGGCCCGCTCAGCTGATTTGACAAGCATCAAGACGTTCCCAGACCTTTGTTCCTTACTTCCATCTCAATTGTACCAGGATGGGGTCTCGTCGCCTGCTTCTCTTCTTACCAATCCTCCTGGTTGTAGGAACATATTGGCAACGGCAGAAAGATCTCGAAGCTCCAGGTTTCTCCACCGACTTCAAGCGGGGCTCTGACGCTGGAATTGCTAGTGAAAACCTCGCCAGCAAAGACAAGTTTGATTGGGAGAAGGTACGACATCCTCGAAGATTCGGTCATGAAGCCTACTAATCAGAGTGAACACAGATCGAGCCCTCTGACAGCCTCTCCTGGCATCATTGCTACGACGGTTTTCAGTGTGCGCGCTTCAAAGTAAGCAGTCGTATACGACAATTCAAATCCTTCTCATCATGCTTGCATCAAGGTGCCTCTCAACTACACTGAACCAGACGGCCGACCTGCAATTCTCGCCTTGATTCGTCTCAAGGCTGCTGTCGCGCCCGAATCAGACGATTACAGAGGGCCTGTTCTGTTCAATCCTGGAGGTCCAGGCGGTAGTGGAGTTGACCTTATCTTGGGAAGGGGTCGTAATTTCTCCACTATTTTGGGGCCCCAATTCGACATAGTTAGTTTTGATCCGCGGGGTAAGTCGCGTACTTACGGTGTTGTATTGTTGTATTGGCTGACAGGAACCTCTGAAGGTGTGAGTCGCTCACTTCCTCAAGTATTCTTCTATGAGTCTAGGGTCGAACGCGAACTATGGAATTTCAACGCGGTCCATGAACTCAATTATTCCAATTCAGGACTGGCTGATACATGGGGGAAATCTCTCGTCACTGCTCGCCTAGCGGCTGAAAGGGACTCTGATGACATTCTAGCTCATATCAATACCGGAAACACTGCTCGGGATATGCTGACTATAACTGAAGCCCATGGTTTTCAAAAGCTGAAATATTGGGGCTTTTCGTATGGGACGATACTGGGTGCAACATTCGCTGCGATGTTTCCGGTAAGGTCGCTACATTTTTGCTTGAACGATTCTTACGTGCCTTGCAGGATAAAGTGGAAAGATTGATTATCGACGGTGTTGTTGATGCTGAAGACTACTACAGCAGTAAGCTTGCCTCAGTTTTGATGTCGATATGTACTCATTAGCCGTTCTGTAGCGGGGTGGGACACAAGTCTCAGGGATACCTCGGCAGCTCTTCAAGACTTTTTCGATTTCTGCTTCGAGGCTGGCCCGTCCAAATGCGCTTTCTACGCCCCAAGTCCCTCTTTAATTGAACAGAATCTGTTTGATCTTTATAGTGCGCTAAGAAAAAAGCCAATCCCTGTCAGGACTTCAACTTCCTATGGTCTCGTCGATTATGCACGCCTTCGGGAGACCATATTTACGACACTTTACTCTCCCTACGCTAAATTTGTTGACCTCGCCGAAAGTCTCGCAGATCTCAAGAGCGGGAATGGGACAAAGTTGTTTATGATGTCAGAGAAGGAAGCTTTCCAATGCACTTGCTCTCCTGATCCTTTCGGGATCAATATAAACGATGCACAAACTGCTATTCTTTGTAACGACGGAAAGCCCATTCCGGGTACCTACGAAGATGCTGTCAGATTCTATGAAGAGGCGTTAGAATTCTCAGAATGGTCATCTGTATGGACGGGTATCCGTCTCAGCTGTTCGTAAGTACTTCTAGGATATTGTTATAGATCCCTTCCTGACAACCGATATTTGTTTTTTTCTATCAAGTGGCTGGAAACACACTTCTCAGAAGCACTTTCAAGGTTCTTCATTACCTGCTTTGATACGAATCATATAGCTAATATTATCTCTTTCAATGTAGGTCCAGTTACAGGAAATACTAGCTTTCCTCTCTTGATGATTGGAAACCGTGCTGGTATGTCTATGAACCATTTCAATTGCGGATTCAGATTAAAATTCGTTTCTTTAGATCCAGTTACCCCGCTAGCTTCGTTCGTGTGAATAACAACCATCAATCTTCTTGCTAACCATCTCATTTAGGGCGCTTAAAATGTCAAAAGCGTTTCCCGGCTCCGTTGTATTGTCTCAAGACTCTGCCGGTGTTAGTATATATTGTTTCGTGCACTCTCCAAGTTCCATTGTCTAATCAGATATTCTACTAGCATTGTTCTCTAAGTGCTCCTTCTCCTTGCACACAATCCTATGTCAGATCATACTTCCTTAATGGAACGCTTCCAGAGCCCGACACATGGTGCTCCGTCGTCGGCACACCATTCGACCAAAAGGAAGCTTTACAGGACTTGCTATCAACCGAGCAAACGGAGGCTGGAAGCCAGGAAGCATTCTCATCGTCGAGGGTCGATATTGATTTCCTGAGAGCACTGTTCGATTTGAGCTCTGACTGGATCGGTCCTTCGGCCCGTAGTAATTTTCCATTGCATGTTTGATGACAACACTGTATAATACACGAATTCTATTTCCTCTATCCATCAGGCCTCAGGCGTAAACTGTAGATGTGGCCGAGTCAAATTTAGTAGAATCGTCAATAGTTCGGTCATCGATTTACAACTGCGATTCGACGCCCTTCTTTTTCGTCTCTCAGCTGACGGACGCTTCCAGGCTGCAACTCCAGTCTTGGCCGGGCCCGCCAGGCTTAACAGCTTTTGATGAGATGCCGAAGAGATTGCCGACTTTTCTATGCTCTCTACTTCCATCATGTATCACGTATGACATGTTCGCTGACGACACGCAATTGTTCATCCTCGACGTTAAAAGACCTTACTGGCTTACATATATACCGTCTTTCCCTTTCTAGCACCCCTACTCATTGGGAAGCACGGTAACACCTTAAATCCAGCCTACCGCTTAGAGATAGAACAACAAATTTTGGGGGAGCGTTGTTGGAAGTGAGTTTTTTTTTCATTCAGATTGTATAGGATTCCTCATTCGGCACCATGTAAGGAGACCTTGGAAACTTTGGGTTGTCCTTTTCCTGCTCCCCTCACAGGCCGCGAAGCTCCGGCAGTATGAATGATGTGGGTGCTTCTGAAGTCCACAATTCCACAAACGTCTCTGGGAACTTTAGCTCCATGAACACCACCGGTCTCCCCATCTTGGCAGTCGAGCTGCTCTACGAGATTGTATCCTATTTTCAAACTATCGAGTACCCGTACACCTCTGATGAAGTCCCGCTCCCCGGCTACCTTCTAGATGGATGGAGAGCGCTCCGTTCGTTGTCGGAGACCTGTCGTTCGCTGAGGCATAAATGTCGCCCTTTGCTTTGGCAAACTGTAGTGTGTGCAGCAGGATACGAGGATCAAATACCGGACACCGCTGGCAAACTTCGCTCGTATGCCTCTCAATGCGTCGGGAAAAGACTTCAGAGGGAGTTAGCTGCACTGACGGGTTTACTACTGGGAAAGACTGGAGTGGTCGGACTGGGGCAATATGTGCAGTGCGTCACTGATGATTCTTTACTCACTTTGCCATCTGATCGTATGCGTGCTACAGGTCATTGACTATCGCAGTACCTCCTGAAACCCGAGAAGAAACCATATTTTCCCTAGCAAAATGCATACACTCTCTCAGCAACCTCAAAACTCTGCAAATCATTGGTCCTACAAGTCCAGATCTTGGGCTAATATTCACCAGTCCTCCAGACACACACCTCGGGCGCGTACTTTCTTCTGCACATCACCATTCCGGCCTCAACATTTACTGTCCATCCGTCACTCACCTCCTCCTTGACTCGACTGCTCACGCCGCTCTGCCATGTTTTCCGAACGTCGTGAAAATGTACTGCTCTTTCCACACCTTTCATACAACCATACCCGAACCGTTGACGTGGCCGGGGGATGATACATATACTCCAGATCTGGAGCTTCCAAACTTTGACATGGGCACCGGCCCCGATGGTCTAGTTCCCCCTTTCGGCATGAGTTTCGGCGTTGGTTTGGGGGCGAGGAGTAGGTCGGAAGAGATCAAACTTCAGGAGGTGCAGCGTAGTATGATACGTATCATTAATGAGAATTGCACCTTGGTGGAAGAATTTTTGGTCGGAAACCCTGGAATTGAGGAGGAAGCGAGTCTATGGGCTGTCGATTTCGAAGCAGGGAGTCCCGCTCCTGCGGGCTTTTCCTCTGAGGTCTCTCTCGAGGGGCAGCAACCGCACAAAGGGTCCCTGGTGCGGGGTGAGTTATTATACTTCTTCAGGAGGAAAGCATAGACTTATATACTTGTAAACAGCCATAGTAGAAGCTATGCCCAACTTACGAGTATTTCCTCGTCTACATGTTCATCCGGACACTCCTGTTGTGAGTGTCAGTATATTTTCCTCTATTTTCTTGTTTTATTTCTCAATTGTTATCCAATCACTGTCGTCTTTCTCAGGCCATCGTTCCCTACCTCTTCTCATCCCTTCAGGACCTGTCGTCGCTCCACCTCAATCCCTCCAGCCCGCTCGACAACCGAACGATAGAGTTTATCGGCGCCATTACGGGGAAGATGGGAGAAGTCAGTAGGACTATGGGCAGAAAGTGTGAGTTTAGGATGCAGACCGGACCCAATGAAATGGTCTTGCCTATTTGGCCCTCCTTAGAGGGAGAAGGTATCGATATTGGGTTAGAAACTCCAAACTTTGGAGCGATCTTGGCTTCGGGATACTAAGATACACATTGTAAGTCTCCATGATATGACCTCACAAATCCGGCATGCATTGATCTTTTTTTTGTATTAAGACTTGATCCCACCGATCCCGCTCCTCCGGGTTGACAAAGCAATTGTAAACTAATCGAAACACCATGCTTGTATCCACTGCCAGTTTGAATCCCAGTGGTCCATGGGGTTGATATTGATAATATTTGCTTATGATTTCATTCCTTCCAATGTGTAGAAACGGACATTCTCAGAGCGGTGACCGTTCTCGTAGGATAGGAAATTCTTTTCGCGCTGTACAGATACTACAAAATTTACGTACTATTACTATTCATTTATATTCCCTCTTTCCTACGGCATCCACTCATCAGCCAGATCCAATATCGGATCGGTGGTTTATTAGAGGAGATAATGGATACCCTAGCTGGAGGATGTAATCATACGTTTTGCACACTAGAACATTTTTTGATACCATCGCATCGTACTTACAATGTTTTCTTGGGGACATGTGTAGCTTTAATATCATTATGGGATATGTTTGGAGAAAGTTGGATCATTCTCGGAAGGACGGTGTGCATTATGCATTCGCAACCACAAGAATTGCCTTATATTTTTGGATGCGTACTCATTTCTAAGGACATCTTCCCATTCCTAGAGTCTACAATGGATCAAGCTTTTTTTTTTCAATTGCAAGCCAATTTGTTTTCAGAAAAATTTGGGATTTTCTCGCATTTGCAAATGATCATTGCATTGCAGTTTTGCTGTGTTGCACAAGTGGGTACTTTGGAAACACACTCAAACCATAGGTTTGGTTTTGGTCTGTCTAGGAAAGAATATCATTGTTTGACCAGTTGTGAATATTCCAAATACATCAGCAAGAGTTCCATGAGTTGTGGATCTATTGTCAAATGTCATAAAGAATATTCCAATGTTCCATTCTCATTTTCCTTTTACTAATATCTATTTTGTCATAAAATGCAGGTGAACTTAAGCACTATTGAGTACAAAGGTATGCTAGAACAGTGTGGTAATGGTATGTAACTAGATTAGATCTGAACAGCCCAAAGGAACAGTAAACAAATGGTAAATAGGGTTCAGGGGAATCAACATGAATCAGTGGGACTTATAGCAAACATGCAGTAAGGGTATGGGGTTGAAATGTGTACAGAACATGTGGGGCAGAGGGTAACAATCAGCAGAACATGCAGGGGAGGCATGTAAGGTAACAGTAACAGTGACAGTAATGGAATGGAAATTATGAAACAGAAGTGGAATGGTAACAATATGTACACTTTCCAAAAGTAATGATCATAATATAGAGCAAAGGAGGAGGAGGAGTAAGATGGAAAATACATGACAATAGCTGTTACTCATGATGACACACAAGCATCTAATGGGGATTTTTATGGTTGGGAAAATTGTAACATAGCCCCCATCTTGACCTCTTTGTCTTTGAGACTGGCTATGTCTTGTAGTCTCTTACTAGCTTCTAATATTTACAGCTATTTAGAGTACATAAGGCGCGGCCAGATTTTTTTCGCGCGCGTCAACTTTTTCCGAGGGAATCTTCCGCAGCCTCTTCCTCGTTCAGTTCTTGTCAGATCCTTTAGCTATCCTCAGAATATCATTGCATGTATATATTCTAGCTGCCTGTATACTTTTTATACAAAAATATAGCTATTCCATTATCACGAATCACATCATGTGATCCCGGACCGAAGGCCCGGAACATATAACATCTATATTTCGGGATAAAAAGTGTACAGGCAGCTAGAATACATACTTGTGATGATGTTCTGAGGATAGCTAAAGGATCTGATGAGATCTGGAGGAGGAAGAGGCTGCGGAAGATTCACTCGGAAAAAGTTGACGCGCGCGAAAAAAATCTGGCCGCGCCTTATGTACTCTAAATAGCTGTAACTTCATCTTTGCTATTCTTGTGCCACATCCACTCCTTATGATAGTATAATTTTATTGTGTCCAAAAGCCAGAGTTCAAAGTTGGTCTATTATTTTGAACATTGTTAAGTTGAAGAAAGGAGATCTTGTGGTCATTTCTCTGTAGCGCTGATGGCGGATCAAATCAACGTTTTCTGGTATCAGTGATCAACTGTCAACTCAAGGCTTTCCTGCACATATTGCATTTTGAGATAAATTATTTCTATTGGTTTTGAATTCAAAGAGCAACTTTTGCCAAGTCAATTGCAGTAAAAAGTCTTATTCTTGACTTGGATTCATTTATTGATGGATATGCCAGCAAAAAGTTCATTCAAATATGGAATTCCAGCTTACCATATTTATTTTTATTGTTCATAATACTACACCTATCATATTAGATCATAGCATAGTCATATTCTAAGACTCAAGTAGTGTTCATATAAAAGAATGTGCAAGAAAAGCTTCATTTTGGGCTAAAAACCAGCAATTTTCTGTGGCATTCCGCTTCTATAGCAGATTTCGCTTCCCAGATAGTTTCTGTATATTATTTGATATTCAAAGTATTATCGAAATGCTCTTCTTGGTTCTCTGTAATGTGAACCTCCACCGGTAGACGCTGTGTTGAAGCAGCGTTAAATTTACTCGAGGTAGGGATGATACGGCGGACATGTAATGGGATTGAATTACTGGTCGAATTACTACTTTCTCCCCGAGATGTATCAAAGGCATCAACGAAGTGACTTGTACCATCTGGGGTAATCAACCCAAACTTAATTTTTCGATACACCAGGCATGCCATTGCGCTGGTAAGAGCCAGTGCAGGAACTGTTCCCATCGCTTGCGCTGTAGACGGAACATTTTTAAGCCTGAGTATCACCAGCAAAACAATTTCACAAGACACAGCCACCCTGATAAGGATTAGGACAGGCTATAAGGAAGGGACAAAAAGGACAGGCTCACAGATAAAAATGCTGGCCCCCACGCAAGAGATTTCTCGAAACTACAGGAAGAAATCCACGGCCAAGGAAAGCTTTGATAAGAGATCTATAACCTTTCTCTACTGACGAGTTTGTGAGAATCCTGTATGTGATAAAAATAAAAACAGCGCTATCATTGATTATGGAAACGACAACAACGGCTTGTGCAAAGCTTGGCACCTTGGTGCTAATACAGGCAGTGGAGTCGCCAATGCGAGCACTCTTGATGCCAAATGGAACAGCTGTTGAGGTCCCAACCACTCCTAGCCATAATAAAGTGAAAAGAGCAACAATAAAACGCTCTCGGTTCCATACTGCGATGACTCGGAAAAGGAATAAAAGAGAAGTGGAGGCATGGCTGAGGACCAATAAAATTCCAAGGGTAATCTCAACGACTTGACAGTCAGGTACATTCCCAACTGTCAAAAAGTTAGACTAGAGATGCTATATTATTGTTTTTGTTACCTTGAAACATAAGTGTTGTCAAAATGTAAGCTAAGGTTGACCCCCTGTAAGATTGGTGTATTTTAGTACAACTGGTGTTGATTAACAATGAACATTGACCTTGACATATAATAGACCAGAGTAGGATATCGTATCTTGTGTTTGAAAAGCAACTGATAGTCACTATCAAGGTGAACCACAATATCCCACATATATGCCTAGTAAACACTATATGACTTTCAAAAATGAATGAATTGTGAAGTAGTACATACACCTAAAGAAACAGAATACAAACAAGTTGAAGTTTGATACTGTGCAGCAGTTTCAGGAGGCAGAAAGGCAAGCGGTGTGTTTGGATTTAAGATTGGGCTATGAAATGGAGAATCTACCATTGTATGGTGGGGTACCAAAACATCAACTGTTGCATGACGCCAACATTTTATACTTACTGTGACCATAGGGTGACTCCACTTTGATTCAGATTTTTACCAGCATGACCTTCTGTAGAGCCAACAATCAAGCTGTATAGGAGTGGGAACCCAAGCGCAAGAGGCGCACTAGAGAATAACCAATCAGTTAATGTGTGGCAAAAATGATATGGTATCAATATAGTACTCCCAACTTTGGTAACTAATGCCCCACTGGGTTGTAGTTAGCCGAAAATAGCTGGATAAGCTGGCAGTCACCTCAAGCTGCTTAGCTTGGCTGGAGCTATTGCGTCCCATTCTTAGAAATTATTGGTGAGGTCGAGTTTACGAGGGCCCTCGTCTTTACTACTTGTCTACATATACTCAGTAGATAACGTCAGTCTGGTTTTCGAGACTACGTCTTTACTAAACTCGCTCGCTGGACTTACAAGGACATGTCCATTTAGCATCATTCCCCATTTATCCGATAGGTACTCACAGATTGGGTTAGCATTTATTGACATAAAATTATTTCACACGGCATTAAAGCCATCAAACTTTATGCTTTGTGGCTTGCGACTTACCAACAGCCAATTTCCACAACTTTTCTCATCGAAATATTTCGAACTTTTTCTTCCTTTCCGCAACTTACAGTGTGACATGAGATACAGCATTAGGTCATTTGTAATGAAGTTATAGAGTCTTAGAAGTCAGACCCAGAAACAGATATTATTTAAAATATGATAACTGAGGATAAATACATTATACTTCATATCTTTAAAATTATGGCTTCACTTTGTGATGTTGTATTTGCTCATAGCAAAATTAAATATCAAAATCTCTTTTTGGCTTGATTGTCAATATTCATTGTGGCCCACAAATGCATATTGGTTGTTGATGGTGCTGAGATGTGTACAAGCAATGGGAAGTAGTACAATTGCTTTGGGTTGGTGGTTGGATTGAGCTTTTATTTGATTGTGAATGTGCCTAATTTGATCCCCTTCCCCTTTTTTTTGTTTTGGCTTGGACTAGGTGCTGGAGTTATCGGAGATATTGCAGAATCTTTTCAGGGGGGTTTATGGGATTTATGGAATGCGACCATTGGTAAGTAGTCCTAATTTTCAGACCCTTCAGAATTTATGCTAAAGAATGATCTAGGTTGGACCTGCTATTGGACCAGTTATAGGTGGCACATTGAGTGGTACTCTTGCATGGAGGCAAGTGATTTTAATCACATATATATGTAAATCATTGATCAATGTATAGATCCATTTTATAGTTTCTTGTGATTTCAGCAGAGACTGCTTATTTGATTCTTATTTTGTAATTATATTTTCTCTCTTCAGTCTCCTTTGAACTCCCCATTCAGATTCCCCCCAGAAACCCTCTGCTCCCTAGTTGCAGTATCCAACTTCCTCCATCCTATAAGTTGAGTATGCATACATACATACTACTTATTACATCCATTCATACACCACTCTCCTTTCTGTGGTATCCACATGTCTACTACTGAATAGGTAAGTTATTAGAGGCATACTGTCCCATTTCCTTCAATTTGCTTGTCACGCATCACAGACCCTTTGAATTTGGCGAATTTTTGAAAGTGTTTTTGGTCACAGAGGCACTGAGGTGAAACTTACTACCAATTTGTCACAAATTCTTGCCAAATCAGGGAATTTTTGGTGAAATTTTTGTGTTGTCACATATCACACGGGTGTTTGGCGAAATTTTATTTCGTTTTGAGTGGTAATGGTCATGCAGGCATGGACAGTAATAGTGAATACCTTGGCAGGGGGTTGTAATCATATACTAGAACAGTTTTTGGTACCATCATCATGCATTTTCTTAGGACATGTGCAGCTCCAATATTATAGATGTTTGTAGAGTAGAAAGAGTCGGATGTAACATGCATCTATACACTTTGATCAAACAAGGTCAATCAGCTACAAAATTCAGAATGACAAACACTGGCAGCTGTTCAGCTTTAAACCATTCAATAATTCAATTCTGCCCAGAAAATAAAACATAGTGAATTATTTTAAAGCTATTTTGAAGTTGGGTCATACAATTTTAAAATAATACAGATCAGATTAGAGCACATCTGTTCCAGATTTTTTGAAAAGGAACCAGGGTTGAATAAATTGGTTTTTCCCTTCCAAGGTGGGGCTGTTCAAAAAAACTGTTGCAGATGGACTCTATTGTTTTGATTTTGATTTGGTTATATTGTTTATTTTTATGAACCATTAAGATAAATCAAAAAATCTGATCCATATTATTTTGAAAATTTGTGACCTAATTTCAAAATAGGTTCAAAATATTATGTTTTATTTTAGCTGCAACCAGGCAAAAATCAACACATGTTCAAAAGCCAGAACAAAACAAGTTAAAAGGCAGGCATGTTTTTTTTTTTTCACTGATTTTTCCCAGAATTTATTTACACCTTGGATTCATTTGTTCAGTAAAGGTGTATGTATGCAGGCAAAAATATTATCAAACAACAGAACTTGAAGTTACCACCGACGGGACTCGAACCCGCAACCTTCGCCTGTTCATCTTAGGAAAGCGACGCCCTACCATTGGGCTACGATGGCGCATTGTCCTAGTAAGGGAATAAAGATGGAGATTGATAAGCATTACTGCTTTGAAATTTGACTACCCAAGGGATCACACGCCTTGTCAACAAAATGAGGCTCGGATCATCATTGAGTATTGAACCCTTGGACCAGCAGCACATAATGCATAACCGCCTACGGCACTTGTGGAAATTAGCGTTTGCTGGTATGAATTTGAAAGCTGTATTCATGCGCATCGTGGTTTTGGGTAAGTAAAGAGAGGACAGTGACGCACTTTATTAATCATGCTATATATTAAAGTTTCTTTGTTCTCTGTCTTTTCTTCCCTTCACCTTTCCTTCTACGTCTTTCTCGGTCAGCGAGACGGGCAGAACTTGAACTCTACGTAACCTTCAATTTGCCACTGGAACATTAAATGTCAAAGCCAACTTCTGGTCGCAATGATCTGGCAAGATCGATGCACGACGACGTTTTGAATCCGAGTCCTTTACATACCTCAAATTCAAGCTCCGGATCTAAAGAGAATGAGACTTTGAATATTAATCCAGTATTTGACAATAGTAACGATCCGTGTCCCGGAATGACGTCGAGGACGAGGGAGATAGACGCGCCTGTTAGTCCTACGACCAGTACCCATGCAAGTGGGAGGGGAAAAGTCAAAAACGAGAGGGAAAAGGAAAAAGAATCCTATAGTGTTTATACAAGAAAGGAAAAATGGTTCATTGTGTTGCTTATTGCGTTTTCAGGGTTGTTTAGGTGCGACTTTTTTGCAAATCAAGTAGGTATGGAAAATCTAAACCAAAATTTAAAGCCCACTCACGGCGAATGTATACTTTCCTGCTATACTTATTGCGGACGCGTTTAATAAACCGACGTTATATATCAATCTTACAGTAAGTGTAATTACCTATATGCTGGATTTGAAACTGGAATTATCCTAGGTTACTATGTACATGGTTTTTCAAGGGATCTGTGTGTATAAGTCTCAGAATGTATTCAAACCTTGAATCTCAAATCCTTTCTATGCTATTTACTTTTCTACTTAGCCCCTATGTTCTTCGGCACCCTCTCAAATCACTTTGGCCGTCGAATCATATACATCTCATGTCTCGCCATCTTATCCCTTTCGTGTATAGGTCTAGCTTTGGTTCCCACGAATGCGTATTGGTTGTTGATAAGAATTATGAATACCAGATTTATAGGAGATATTGCAGAGCCTATTGGGAGGGGAGGATTCATGGGAATTTATGAAATGGGGCCGTTGGCAAGTCATGTTTGATTTCAAAGCTGTAATTATTACATTTTATATTTCAGACCTCCATGCTGCAGTAGTCCATATTCTAAACTGATAAGTACATTTCGAAGCATGAAAGGTACTTGACCCTAATTGCAGCTGACCTAGCTTCAAAAGCATCCCTGTATTCCTATTACCTGACTCGTATCAAACTTCCATTCATTTGTTCATTTCTTGTTGGGATAGTAATATCAGGCTTTGACTGTATGAGTATATCAAACTCCCGTCACTGACAGAGCCAGCTGTTCAATATTTATTGGAACTTGATGGGAGCTTGTCATGTTCCTGGACTAGGCAAATAGGAAAGTCCACTTCGAATTCCTTTCTGCAATGAGGCAGAACGTGGCAGGCACAGGTCGAGCCCACAAATCCGAGAAAGTTTGTATGGTCCTTCAGTTGGAAAAGTCTGTTTAGAAGAATCATCCACCTATGTTTGACGCAGCTTGTTCCGATTCTGATTCCAAAACTTAACCCAGACATTTACTACAAAATTCGTTCAAATTGAATCACACTGGATAAGAATCCTCAAAATAAACCCGATTCTTATACTGTATGTGGTGGCAAGATAAGGCCTGTTCCATTCAATACATCCTACAGCACTTAGTGACGGGATTGAGATATCGATATGTCACCGTAGCGGCAGTGCCCGAAAATGCTATGACAAGCTTTTGTATTGTTGGAGGAACGTGTAAAGACTGATAAGGCCTAGGTTTTTCAGACTCGAAACCTGCAGTTTGTTACCATTTTACATAAGATAGAGGCGCTTTATTGATTTTCTGGATTTATTTCTCTGGATATGAGCTCAAGAAGAACAATCAAGTGCAGGGATAAGAGGGGGAAGGAGCGGCTTGTGGAGGCCGATTCCAATCCTAGGATGAATGACATTGATTGTTATTTTTTTATATGAATCGAGGGTGAATGTGGCACTCAAGCGAAAGATGTATTGAATGCATGTCACGAATTATGATGTTTCTGCATATAAAACCAGGAACAACAGTTGCAAGTTAATACAAATAAGTGAAGAATGACACAGAGTGTCTGCCAAATATGCCCTGCAAGGGCGGAAAAAAATCAGGCCCCCGGGATTTCTGTCAAATTTTCCAATATATAAATGTCATTCGGAGCTGTTGAAAGTGCAGTCCTGACTCTTAAGCACCATAGTCTATACATATGTCACCAGGACAAGAATCTCATCCTCTCTCTGATTCTGATCTTGGTGTCCTCAAAAGTTGGATTTGGGTGATTGCAGTTAGTTTCCTTTCTTTAGGCGTCTATGCGACATTTTCAATCACAGCTATATATCAGTTCTTGTAAGTTTATAGTATTTTGACTAGATTTCTCAATAATATTGTTTCAAGGATAAAGGGGAACCATTCAAAAGCAAGGGCCAGGGTTCTATCGGTGATATGCTTTATGCTCCTCAGCTCAATAACTTCTACTATCCTTGAAACGGAATTTATAATACTGGAGATTCCACTCAATGGTTTTAACCTATCACAGTATAAAGTCAGAATAATCCCAACCCTTGCCAATATACACACTTTTATCGCTATACTCGATAGATTGAATGTAAGACACTGGGAAAATCCATAAAGCTGCTAACTAACTTTTGCTTTCCAATGTAGTTTGTAATTAGTGATGGCATTGTTGTTTGGAGATCGTGGATATTGTTTTCCAGAAGTATATTTATAAGAGTGGCTCTTTTGATCTGTATGATTGGGTCTTGTGGTACGTGTAGTGCCAATAGTTTATCATCTAATATCCTCAAAGTCCTCTGATTTAGCAGGGGCATTTCTAGAACTTGGCATTTCACCACGCTTTGAAAAAGGCCTTGAAGCAAGAGAAAACACCTTAATCTTGACTCTTCCTCTTCTGTTCACAAATCTGGTTTCCACAATGCTAATTTCATACAAAGCATGGTGAGTGCTTGGTGACTAGATAAATGATGTAAAATCAAAGATTTAAAGGTGTCATTTTCACAATATTCAAAAAAATTTGAGGATGACGAAAAGCCCAACCAGCAAAGTACAAAAAGTACTACACCTTCTAATTGAATCAGGAGCCATTTATTGCCTGGTGTGGGTATGTATGAGTATTCCAAGTACTTGCACTCAAATTCAAATCCAATTTCTACCATCAAGATCGTCTATCTATTAGTATTATCTCTGCGGTTTTCGCCTTTATTTGGTCAAATTTATGATTCGGCGATGCCGAAATTATCAGTGAGCGTTAAACTGTTTTTATAATTGTATTTTTCGGAGATTCTGAATTTGATATCCTTAGGGCCTATATCCAGTTCTGCTCATTCTTGCAGTTGGACTAGAGGATGATACTAAACAAGAGAATCAAAATGAGTTGTCCTTTTTAGCCACGATTAGATTTGCCACAATTAATTCTGAAATTTGAAGTCAAAGATACTTGATATATTACAAACAAATTCATCGAAATCCTAATTTTTTGGGTCATATTCAGTCTTCTGGGAAGTCGGATAATATAATCATTAATTCCTCCTGAATATTCACGACTCATATCCTTAAATTACTAGTATCAAGTACAATTTTTCACTCATCCAAATTTAACTCGTTTCATTTTGGACTGCTAATGCCCGCAGTATGTTCCAACGGCCCGGCTTAGCTAGGCCAAGGCTGGCTAGGTCACATCATGGTCAAGCCAGATAAAATGCATCCCGGCTCAACTGGCTAAAGCTAAGCTGACACCTTCAGCCATTCATGTTTGCTTAATGTTTTCAAGGCACCATTCAACGGTTTTATCAGATATTTTTTGCCGAGTCACGCAAATATTATTGGAGTATTTGATACAGTAATACAATTTGTATAGCGACTAATATGATTTTAGATTTTGGCTTCAGCGGGAGTCGCTCATGAGCTCAGCCAGGTCCGCGAACAAGCCGATCAAGCGGCTAGGCTTCTCACGGCTCGGCTTAAGTGCCCTTTTTTAGCCGGCTTGAGCTGCGCCGTTGGAACACTAGCCAACAGCCATACACGCCAAGCATTTTGTGTACTATTCCCTCAAAAATTGATTAATCAAGCTTCATTCACGCTCGTTACCTTACAGATTCAGTATGCTTTATTACTTCTGCTAAAACATTTCCTTTGCATTTCTAAAATTCTGGAAGGCATATTTGAAATTTCTTTGTAAAGTGTCAACTTGCTACATCTACCAGTATTTTAACCAATCTCTGGTGTCAGCTGTAATCAGCCAAAAAGTGGCCTGCTTGCCGGTGTAAAAGGATTTTCCAACATTTGATCCACCTATCTCTGCTGTATTAATGGTCACAGTTAGGGACCTTGAAAGAGACATAACCATGACTATGAACATTGTCTTGCATAGGTTGACAAAGGGGAAAGTTAAAACACTCTTGGTGTACCAAGATTTCCAGCAGACCTGAAAATTGTCAAGTTACTGATGTCCATTGGCACAGGTCTCATTATTTGTGGTAGATTACACATATTGCTCATTCTACTTTGATACTTGTTTTGAGTGTCATAAAGAATGATCTGATTTACATTCACATTTTCCTTTTACTAATATTCATTTTTACAGACAATTATTGTGGTATGTCTCTGTTTATAATCCCCCTTCACCATTACCTTATTCTCACGCCAAGAGCACATTTTATCTTCCATGCTGTTTCCACACCTTTTACCCCTAAATGCATCTGGTAGCTATACAATCTCTTACCCATAGTCTTTCTATTACAGCTACACATGCTGTCCTTATCATGATTTGCAGACTCTTAATTTCCACCACTGCTCTTTTAGTATTTAAAGACTCTGAATCTGTAACCTAGTCCCTATCTTGACCTCTTTGTCTTTGGTATCTTTTATAAGACCTTAATATTTATCTTCATCTTTGGGACTAGTTGTCTCTGCTGTATACCTGCCCACCCTGTTAACACTCTGCTCTTTGTGACATTGAGATCAGTTTGAAAATAAAAAGTTTCATAAATATACTGTTGAATGAAAGTTAATTTCAGCTCTCAGCCTGTTAACTCTCAATTTTCCCTTAGTAAAATAACACTTACAAATTTGTTCATTCTGAAGTACTCTCCCAACATCTCATTTATTACTAAAGTTCCTGCTTATTACAGGTCTTTGGATTTCACTTTGATGTGTTCACCTGAGGAGAGACCCAAGGCAGAAGTCATGATTGGGGCTAAGTTCTAGGAGACCATGGGACTCAACAAGACTTCCTGGCACATCCACAGGCTGTGATACCCAAATGTAGGAGCAACACATCCAGTGACCATGGATACCCATTTCAGAAGGAGCTCATCAACTTAGAGAGAAGATGGTTGGTTGTGGTGTTGTGGATGTGTGGTTGGAAATGTGTGTTGATATAGCCATAGGGATATGATAGGCATGTAGTTGTGCATAGATGCACTCATGTCACAGAGAAGTATACATAGATGTGGCATGCATAGGAGGGCATGTGTAGAGAAGTGCATGTTGGTATGATTCATGGTCTGTATAGATGTACCTGTTACAGACAGGTGAAAAGGCCAAAAGTAGAGGTTGAAGGGAGAAAGTGAAGCACAAGGAAAAGTGAGTAGTAGCAAGGAATCTGAAGCAGCAAAGGTGTCCCAAGGTGTCCTTTTGAACTTATGCTTGCCAGCAGTACTGATGAAAGAATTACTGCATCACATGTCACACATCATGCATATCTGAAGACCATGATCTGTCTCACCTGACTTTGTCGAACACATCAGGTCTTCAATTACCTTATTAGCTGGTGTCCTGAACATGTCACTTACCCTTTGGCCTAAGTGTGAGAATAATCTTGCCTTATTCATGCCAGAAAACTACAGCTATGTTCAGCTCCGTTAGTGCTCTTCATTAGTCCCTTAGAAACTCTTGATATTGTACTACAAGTGATTTACCCAGATAATTCTTCTAGAGGAAATAATTGTAGGTGAAACAAGAGAATACTACTGATTATCAATGGAAAATTGATTTTAGAGACAGTAACAAGATCCACACCTATCAAATACAGTGGTACTGAGAACTACTTAGATATAAGTCCTTACAGGTGGAAGTTTTTTACTCCCCATTTATTGTGGAATAGAAGAAATTTATCATTTTACATGAGAGTTACTAGTACTATTAGACTACCCTTGTATTCAGTACATAGTTTATTGTTGAATAACATTTCATATCCGGGATGAAGCTATGTATGGCTGGAAATACTAGGTGTGAATATTAGTATTTGATGCAATTGTAGCTGTACAATAGTGATCATATAGTAAGTTATGGTAATATTGAGTAATTCTGGGAGGGAGGCCAGCTAATACCTGGTAACACTCAATAATGCAGCTAATGTTCAGTAGCACTGATAATTCTCAGTACTTATTGATAATTCCAACTAATATTTACTTTCTTATCAAAGGTCCTTTTTCCTGATGCTGGTTTAATCTTCTGAAACATGGCATAAAAGTTGTATCCTCATAATTTAATGAGTTGCGAGCTTCCTTGGCACTTTAGGCATTTCGAACATCACAATTCACCGGATTACGGCCTCGTACTTGCCACGCGAAGCGATGGCCCACCTCCTTTTCATTCACCTGAGGTAATTCCCATTTTCTGCCTTGGTGCTAAAAACCGAAATATAACGGCCACAAGAGTCTAGTTGCAATGCAACCAACAGTCACGGTGCCACTCCTGGTTGCTTTCATTCACGGAACTACAGTATACCGTGTGAAGCGACGGCAAGGAAATTTGCTGGATTGCTCAAGAAAGTTTCCGAAGCCTCTGAACTTAATTTTTCCAGAATGAATTGCATAGTCACATGCGTATGCATTGTTTTCAAAGCTTCGCTCTAACTATCGCCATCAAGAAATCTTGAAGAAATCACTTACGTAGATATCGCTCCAGATGACTAATAATTCAGATCCTGTTGTTGGAAAGATGGACACAGGGGATATTGGGTAAATAATTGTATTTGAACTATGGTTTGAGTTCACACATGTATATTCTTCCTTCAGAATTTTCAACAACAGTCAGAACTTCTGGATAAGCGACACTACCATCAATGCTGTGCATGGAAATCAGTATAACAATCAGGTTCTGGGTGAGAATATGCGAAACACATGTTATCAAGTAGTTTTCAGACAAAGGCTTTTGCCATTATTCATAGATCTGGATATAGAAAAAATACGCAAGTGGCTTAGTGCCCCGGACCCTTCGACAAACTATGTTGAGGCATGCAACAAGGTGACAGAGGGTACAGGAATGTGGCTAGTTGAGCATGAAAATTTTATTGAATGGAAAAATAACGGCCGTCTTCTTTGGCTAGAAGGTAAAGGTGAGTGCGGAGCTACATATTTGACAAGAACTTTGATTGATATTTCTTTTTATTTAGCTGGATCTGGGAAAACATTTCTGTGGTGTGTTTCCACGCGTCAACTATTTTGCATTCTGAGATCGATTTTATTGTTAGCACAAACATCATCACATACCTGAAGAAACAAAATGAACAAGTGTTCTACTTCTATTTTGACACCCTTGATGCTACCAGATCCAAAGTTGTTTATCAGGGGCTAAATTCGTCCCTTCTTGCAAATATTGGAACTCATCCAGGCTATACACCGTCAATTCTTCAAGATTTATACAAAAACTCTCAGAATGGCGGTGAAAAAATGTCGGCGGATATCATGAAAACAGCTATTCTAAACATACTCAGGAGTTCCACAGCCAATACTTATATTATTTTGGATGCTATGGATGAGTGCCAGGAACCAATGAGGGTCAATATGATGATTCAAGCTTTACTTGACCTGCAACCCAAGATTTATATACTGGTTACAAGTAGACACTCAATGCCAAACACCTTATCTGGCTCCTTTAAGATGATTCAGATATCACTGAACATTGAAGAAAGAGCAGATGACATTATAATGCACGTTGAACAAGGGATTCGGGAAAATTCAAGCCAATTCAAAGGATTGGAAGAGGAAATAAAAGCAACATTAATAGATGGGGCTCATGGACAGTAAGTAAATTAAAATACACATACATATCTGACCCACTAACATTACTGATATACAGAATACGCTGGGTAGATTGCCAACTTGGAGTGCTAAGCAGAATTGGAACAAGGAAAGCTATTAGGGCTGCATTGAAAAGACTTCCAAAGACATTGGAGGAAACATATAACCAAACCTTGGAAAAGATAAATGAATACCACAAAGATGAAGCCAAGTGCATTTTACATTGGATAACATTTTCCTTTGAACCAATCAGTATTGAAATGGCCAAAGAGATTCTAGCAATTGATTTGGAGGAACATATCTTCACAGTGGAGGACCGTATACCAGAGTTGGAGAATACCATTGACAAAATTGTGGGCTCTACACTTGTTACTGTTGGAAATGGGCAGATATTGCAGCTGGCTCATCCATCTGTGAAGGAGTTTATTCTTGAAAGGATTAATGTCAATTCTGCATTCTACCTTAATGAACAGATAGCTCAGGAGTTTATTGGACAATCTTGTATCATTTATTTGCTGGCTTGCGGAAAAAGTGTACAGATGCCAATTGACATATATGAATATCCGTTGGCTAAATATGCCGCTGTTTACTGGATGATACATATAGCTTCTGTAAAAGAATTGAAAAATACCAATAATGTTCTTAACTTGCTCAACAATCAACAAGGGCCTTATATCAACTGGCTACGTATTTACCAGCCAGATACTGAAAGTCAGGAGAGTCCAAAACCACAATTTAATGAGCAGGAAGCTCAGAAACCATTATACTTTGCTTCTTTTATGAGAATGAATCACATTGTCCAGATATTGCTGGACCAAGGAGCAGATGTAAATGCTCAAGGTGGTAGATTTGGAAATGCTCTTCAGGCTGCTTCATATAAACAACATGAAGACATTGTGAAGCTTCTTCTTGATGCAGGAGCAGATGTAAATGCTCAAGGTGGAGAATATGGTAATGCAACACAAGCTGCTTCATATCAAGGAAATATATCAATCGTAAAGCTTCTACTCAATGCAGGAGCAGATGTAAATTCTCAGGGTGGTCACTATGGTAATGCTTTACAAGCTGCTTCATATCAGGGAAATATAACAATTGTGAAGCTTTTACTTGATGTAGGGGCAGATGTAAATTCTCAAGGTGGCTTCTATGGAAATGCCCTGCAAGTGGCTTCATATAAAACACATGAAGGGATTGTAAAGCTTCTCTTGGATAGGAAAGCAGATGTTAATGCTTGGGGTGGTGATTTTGGAACACCTCTTTGGGCTGCTGCAATAGAGGGGCATTTAGCCATTGTAAGCCTTCTTCTAGATGCAGGAGCAGATGTAAATGCTCGAGATGATCACAACCGAACCATTCTTCAGGCTGCTTCATATGGAAGAAGTGAAGAAGTTGTCAGAATGCTATTGAATGCAGGAGCAAATGTAAACACTCCAGGAGAATATGGAAGTGCACTTCAGGCTGCCTCATATCATAAAAATGAAAGCATTGTCAAAATTTTATTGAATGCAGGAGCAGATGTGAATAACCAAAGTGGTAATTTTAGCAATGCTCTTCAGGCTGCTTCATATTCACAGGCTGAAGCTGTTGTAAGATGTTTGTTAGATGCAGGGGCAAATCCAAATGCACAAGGTGGTCAATATGGAAATGCTTTGCAAGTTGCTTCATATACAGGAAATGAGACTATTGTCAAGATTCTATTAGATGCAGGAGCACATGTGAATGCTCAAGGTGGTCAATATCAAAATGCTTTTCATGCTGCTGCAAGTAGTAGAAATGAAGGTATTTTGAAGCTTCTGCTTAATGCAGGGGCAGATGTGAATGCAAAAGGTGGTTTTTATGGGAATGTTTTGCAGGCTGCTTCATATTGGGAGAATGAAGCTATTGTAAAATTCTTGCTAGATGCAGGCGCAGATGTGAATGCTCTGGGTGGTGAGTATGGGAGTGCTTTACAGGCTGCCTCATGCCGGGGAAATGAAAACATTGTGAACATTCTGCTAGATGCTGGAGCTGATGTAAATGCCCAAGGTGGTTGCCATGGAAATGCACTCCAAGCTGCTCTGGTGAAGGGTCATGATGCTATTTCGCAGCTGCTGAAATTTTTTGGAGCTGCATGAAAAATAGTGATTTTTTTCTGACATAACAAGTTGAATTGTTTATATAGTTATGTTTCTCTTTTGTGTACGGCAATTTATTTATCGCTTTGATTAATATAATTTTACGAGCATTAAAGCCGATATGTGATGATTTGTAGGCACACTAGAGAGTGGCTATAGACCAATCACAGCTTCAGATTATTTACTAAACTATTTCTTTGTGAGTAGTGGAAGGTGCTGCTGATATTATCTATCCAAATTTCCAAATTAGTCCAGCATTTTACTGTAGTTCAAGACTTGCTCATACACTTGTAAAAGTTGTGTCTCTCTGGAGAGGTGATCAGAAGTATTAACTCCTAAGTCAGACCTCTCTGCAAAGATGACTGTTGAGACATATCCTGATACTTGGATTGATTTTCTTCCATTTTGAACTATGCTTTCGGGACTGCTGCATGGTTGTTCCGGTAAGGACAAAGACATTGAGGCAGTGTCTATTAGAGAGCTTTTTTGTGCAATGATGATGATTACTGATAAAGGATATATCCCCTTGGTTTTATAAAGGATTAGTTCATACACTGTATAGCAGAGATGTTTTGACCTACTGCAACGAAAGGAATGACTAGGGTCATAACAAGGTAGAATAGATTAGTTCTTGACAGAGAGTTAATGTGCGAGTCGTTTCTAGCCAATTGGAAATAACACGCTGCCGTTGCCAGCTTGATAGGAATAAATATATGATAAGAATCCCAATTAAGATTTTTCCTGCTCACCTGAAAAGCACCGAAAACAAACCCACACTCAGTAAGCAAGATAAGTATTTGATACACCTTTGATTTCTTCGGTTGGAAGAATGTCATTCTCATCACTCGGTAAAACTTCCTAGGATTAGGCAAGTTTCATCAGTCATTGTTAATGGTGATAATCATTGAAGTACCATGTTTTGATCAAAATAAGAGTTGTTGAAACGAGATTCATTCCAACAGAAACAAAGTAAGCACTCGCTCCTACTATAGAGATTCCGTCGAAACGAAATCCCTCCGAGTCTTCATTGCTACGTTTAGTGATATCTGCAGAGATTTCTAGGGCGTTATATACATGAAAGGCTGCAAACAGTAATGTTACAATACCGCATTATATGAAAGAATTTTCAACAAATACCTGCAGTACCAATAAGCAATAAAATTGTGCCTATATTTACAAGCTTTGAGTGTGGCCATAGAGCAATGGCTCTCCACACAACCATGCAATCTCCGATCAAAAACTATTAGATGTCATTCCCAAGTGTCTCCCCAAACGTGTACAATGATTGCACTCACATTCATCATAATGAAAAATGGTGTAATCGCAAAGTAGGAAAGACAAGACTTGAAACTATGCTGCAAACGCTGATCCCAAGAGGGCATGTCTGCAGTGATAGGCTCATATACGAATAAAAGTCCATTCATTGCTGTTCCCATGAATGTTACCAGACATCCAGTCGTGGATATCATATTGAGGATAGTGAAAGGCAAGAGCAATTTACGGTTGCGGATTGGTTGGTGGCTAGTTACAAAAATTTTTAGTGTCCAACCTTCTCCAATATTTAATGAAGATATAGCTCACCTCAGAAGAAAGAGGGTCTTAAAAAACAATGCAATAAAGATACCTACATACATTTTAGCTTCAGATTTGAAAAAAGAGAGATTGTATTATTGAATACCATAGCACAGGCAGCAGGTGATTATCACAATTTGTCCGCGATATGCAACCAGTCCCACAGTATCCATAATTTCATTAGCCAACATATTATCTGTGGTGTTAAATTGAGAGCCCATAGTTGTAGAAATAGGAACTGATGAAGGAAAATTAAAAAAAAAGTCCCGGAAAGTCATACCCTTTATAGTGGTAGCAGCCGCAGTATTTCAACTCCATATTACTCGCCGTGTTGATCATATCGTAATACTTTGTATCCCCTTGGAACATCACTGCTGATCGGACATGCGTATAGCCTGCATCACTTGTGAAGGTTGTATGAAACATACTAATTCTTATTGAGCAAAAATAGTTTCCATTTTTACGTTGGAAAAGGAATAACCCGCTCATCACATGGTGGTTGATCCAATGATAGGGAAATCCCGGTACAAAAAGTAATAAAAAAAAGAAACAAGAGAGCAAAATTTCTCCTTTTAGAATTGTGGAATGTCCTTTGAAGTAATAGACCGGGTTCAACCTGTTTCACTTTAGCATATTACCTAGCTTCCTTTATGTTCATTAGGCTATTAGTTAAAGCATGAATTCCTATGATGACACGACTGCAGCGGCGCGCTGCGGTTCTTTTGAGCGAGTCGCTATGATATATCCTGCAATTTATTACTTGTCTATAACTAACCAGGTTTGGCTTTGCCGTAGCTATCGGATGTGTTGCTGGCGCTCCGGATGAAATGAAAGATCAAAATGTTCAAGGTAAGTTCCGAATATCATGGGCTTCGAAAATCAGTGATTTTGTGAAAGGTGTACAAAATACAAGTAACGACTACCTATTACAAAATGACAACACGGAAATATGATGAACGGACCTAACCACCCCGCAGACATCTGCCTGCGGAATACAAGCGCTGTTGGATTGGAAGAGAATCATATTGAACAATCACTCTTTTGCGCCAGGGCAAGATATTCATCATAAGTGCCATACGGTGTTTTCTTGCGCCGGCGGCCTTGAACGGTGTTTTGTTTCCTGACTTGGATCAACTATTATGAGGTACGGCGGCTCAGATTAGTTGTCTGAGTACCGATGCAGTTGTGATGACGGATTTTTCCTTTAGAAAAACGTACCTTTAAGTCTGATGCAGACGGAGCTCGGGGAAGTGGCGACACCTGAATACTTTACACCTTCCATCAATACCAGCAGAGACCCTAGATACTCAAAAAAGATTGATAGTGAACTTGATAGCACTTCAATCGCTAAACTCCGTCTTGCAAGTTGCTGAGATTGTTCCCCCAGATTTGAAAATTTCATAAATGAGAAACGCTAGTACCTGCTTAGTACCTACTAGTACCTAGTACTCTTGGATCAGGTCGCCGATTTGCAATCGGAAAGAACCGAAACTCGACAACGAGATGCCGACGGATTTGTTTTCATCCGTATTGCCGTGCCGACTCCGATCTTGTCCTGCCGGGAGTTGAAAAACATCGCCGTTTGGGTTTCGTGATTTCATTCTTGTTTGTCTCTCCAGTGGAACTCGATGGACTCGTTTGGTTTTTTATGGGAAGATTGGATCCAGGATCCTAGTATGCTCCCTGGACCAAGTACAAGTACAAGTCCAAGTACAGGTCCAACCAATCACCTCGAGTTCCCCGAGACACCGGTCATGTCTGCAGTAAACTCGTACCAGGAACAGGACAATCCCAATGCTACTGTCAGTTTTTTTCTATGAAAATTTTGAACAATATTGAACACTTGACACGCAGAAAGTCGCAACAAGAGGAGTTCCTGGCTTCAAATCACTCTCTTTATCCACTGCATTCCAACCACTCTTATCTTTTCCTACTTCTCCGACCACGACTCCACTATCTCCCCAGTCTTCTACGCCCACTACCCCGTCTGTATCGTCACCAACGCCTTCCCTCTTTTCCCTCCCACAGACTCCAGCAGAGACTGCGACGGATCCCATTATTAATCTCAATGCGAGAAAAGACTTTCCTTCTCCGGATATCATCCTCATCTCGAGCGACTCGGTCGTCTTTTATGTCAACCAGTATTACTTGTTAGCACCCAGGGCCTCTACTGCTGGTCCTTCCAACGCGTCGTCCAGTGCCAAGGGCAAAGGAAAGGAAAAGCCAGTCCCAACTCCAACGTGGTCCACCCAGTCTACCAACTCGTTCTCTTCTCTTCTCCCCATCACGACACCCAACAAGACCCAACGCGTCCTACCTCTCCCTATATCTTCTCCTCTCCTCAACGTCTTCCTCCACATCCTCTACAGCGCAGACCCATCAGCCTACCTTCCTTCGCTACCACTTCTCACCGAGGCAGTTGACCTCTTACCTAAATATGGATACGCTGCGAAAGAAGTCTTGATCGAAGGTCACCCAGTATACACCCTCCTCCTCACACGTTACTCCCCCATCTACCCTCTCGAAATCTATTCTACCGCTGCACACCACACAATCCATCCGCTCGCTCAAGCCTCCTCGTCTCATCTCCTCTCTCTCGACTTGTCGACACTTACAGATGTAGATGCGGACCGTATGGGCTCGGTGTACCTGGCGAAATTGTTCCATTTGCATAGGAAGAGGAGGGAGGATTTGTGTAGAGAGTTGATGCCGCCGCCTGGGATGCATAATCCAACAAGGGATTGTGGGTTTAATGAGCAGAGGAGGGGGATGGGGAGGGCATGGACGGTTGGGGCTGCGTGGGTTAGTTGGTGCGCCAAGGCTGGTGAGTTTTGTTTTATTTTTCTTTTTTCTGGAATATTCTAATATACACGTTGTCCAGATACCCCGCCAAACACTATTCGTTCCATATTCAAGTCGATAACGAACCATATCACTTGTGAAGAGTGTTTGAAGGGGAGAGATGAGCGGCTTGGGAGGGTGGTTGTTGGGTGGAGTATGGCCAAGGTGAGTCGCGCTCGTTTGGACATGGTTTGTTATTCCGACTCAACCTTTGATTCTTGCAGCGCACGATCTAGGACTACTTGACTACCAGTACCATGAATCCTTTTCGTTAACGTTGGTTTCGGTGCCGCTCCGCTGCTGCTTGCATTCCATCTGCAAGGCAGAGGCTCCGTTACTCGGAACATTTCGGATCAAGGACGGGGGACTTGATATCAAGTTGAAGGTAGGTCACTGCACACCTGCCGCCTTATTCACCCGGTTTTCTACATCAGTTTTTTCGTCGTTTTCTCAATTCCGACTCCCGCTCTCTGGCGCCTTGAGTCATTAGTGTACTTGGCTCTAGACCGGTTGCGGGATATGTGGCACCTCAGCTTGGCTATGCGTAGATGGACTAGGGACAGTAACCGCAACGGGTTGGAGTAGGACGGGATTACTCGGTTTCTGAACGGTGCTTGCATGAGCCGAGTTTTCTTTCATCTTTTGTGTCGTCTTCAGTTCCCCATTTTGCTTTTCGCCCTTCTTGTATCATAGCTGATGCTATCGCTTCTCTTGTAGCCTGGGTCCACTTTTCGTCGACACTTTCCTTTTCGTTATTCGACACACACACGAGTCCTCCAATCAAATCAAGACGTCGCTCTTTTTCGTCCCGCTCTCTGTCTGCTTCTCGCGTTTGCATTTTAAATTATTCACGCTACGTTGTCGCATTATCGCTCTCGGCTACACAATACACGCTGTGTGTATACCCCGCCCCGGCCTTTTTTTCGTTGTTCATTCGTCTCTACCTCGCGTTGTTTGTCCCGCCTGTATTCTCGTTCCCCCTTCCCGGTCCCCATCGCATTCCCCTCGAATGGACGAATGAAAGGCCCAAAGCCGAAGATGAATCAAACCCAATCCAAACCAAAATGTATTATAACAACTCTTTTTCCGCTGTGGTCTTTCGCTGTTCCTTCTCTCGTCAAACAAGTCTTTTTTTTAGCATAGATATTCAAACACGACTGTATCTATCACTATTACTATCACCATCACCATCCACTGTCCACCTTTCCCCTGTCATCATTATCCTCATTCCAAGACTGCATACACATATACACTACGAAATGAGATTAAATAAATTGTATAAAGTAGATGTTTATTCCTTACCTACCTAACTACTACTACGAGTACAAGTACTGATGTAATGCCTGTATACATACACGAATTTCAAGGGCTGTTGCATTGCATAGAGTGATTTCGACGAGTAGCTTTGATAAAGTGGCCTGTTTTATTCGGAGGCAACGTTACAAATACATGAAGGATGCCTACGGTCAATCGAGTCCAAGTGTGCCTGGCCAAAAATTAATTCCCTGGTAGTATATCGGTTAGGAAAGGAAAGGAAATTACACGGCTCCGGTTAGGTAGGTAGGTAGGTAGGTTACACGGCTCCTCCGGGATGTTGAACCAAGAGTGGTGCCAGAAACGGCACAGCCGGAGTCTCAAGGCCAAGCAAGAGCAATCGCGCAGTAGACTACGAGCCCGGCCAGGGACTGGGTACACTACGAGGTAGGTAGATAGGTAGCTTCAGATCTCGTAGTATGGTACTACTAGTAATTACCAGTAGTTAAGAAACAAAGAGACCGAGAAATTACTTGACAACTGATTCAGATTTCATTCTCAAATCTCAGAGCTTCCAAACTCTTCCAAATGATAAGGATCTCGTTGGTAAAATTTTCAGTGGGGATAACCAAATTCCACGAGAAGATCAGAGCTTTGAGAAGCTCCAGTGCGTGCTGGTCTGACCGCAGACTTGTGGCAATAAGCAATACTGGAATGCCGTTCGCACGGCGATAATTTCTGGAACTTTCGGGCATTGAAAGAGAATGTGTTCCGGTCACTCATAGCAGGACAAGGGAGCATGACAGCGCAGCGCAGTCCATTCGTCCCCGTCTCGAGACAGCCTCCCAGGAGCGGCTTGGAAAATAACAGGCATCAAATAACCGCACAACGGACATGTCAGAGACTGATGATGACGATGATTGGAGACACGGTGAAGGTAGTGACGGCAGTGTAGAGGTAGATGAGGACGGTTCGATGTCCTTCTCAGGATCTGTTGATTCGGTCTCGTAAAACAGTGAAGGTAGTGACGGAAGTGTAGAGGTAGGTGAGGACAGTGAGGATGGTTCGATGTCTTTCTCAGAATATGTTAGTTCTCGTAAAAGCGCCAAATGCGAGAACGAGTCAATCTGAGAGCGCAGCTAGCCAGCTGTGCTGCGCTTGATTGAATTTGACATCAAGGTTCGTGAGGGCAGGTACATGGCCATGCAAATGCGGGACATTAGAGAAGATAGGGGTCAACATCCTGCAAGATGGCGTAGTGAAGTGAAGGTATCTAGTCTCAGAGATCCACTGAAATAGGTTCCCAGAAACCAGATTAAAGGACCGGATCCCTAAAGCCCTACAGACGAGCGAACGCCCCCCTGCAGTCCAGCTCCATCCCCGAGCTGTTTTTGAAGGCCACCGGAATGACCTGGATTCCAAAAGCCCTGTAGACGAGCATACGCCCCCCTACAGTCCGACTCCATCCACGAGCCGTTTTTGATGGCCACCAAGTCATATGAACGGCACAGCCCCACAGGTCACCAGCACACGGAAGGCGGAAAGCGGATGCGAGAAATCCCGGAAGTGAGACATATGTCTGGAATGGTGCTCACTGTTCCAGGTGTCGCCCCCGACGATCCACGACACAGAAGGGCACAAGAGTCTCCCAGGAGCTGGATATATCATTGAGGATCCTGCATACCCAAAATTAGCACCCTAGCCACGAAGTTGCGTCGGATGCGAGCGTTGGGAGTCGGATGAAGTGCCGAGATGATGGTGGTTAGTACACGCGCCTGTCATCATGGGGAGTTTGTGTATGCCGCGCGAAAGCTGGGTTCGACTCCCAGCCAGGGAGGTAGTGCTGGAAACTCGTCTATAATTTTACTTGAGACTCACTTGTGTACAAGTGCGCAAAAGCTGGTCAAAGCAGGGTCAGGAAAGACTAGAAAAAATGACGAGGTAAATAAACATTATGCATTGCTGAAGTCGGCGTTCTATTTTGTAGTGTAGTTGTACTTGGATATCATAGCCCAATCATAGCCCCCATTTGTTCCCCATGCTATTTATTGTACCTGCTTCCGTCAAGTAGCAGAAGAAACTAGTGCGACAAACTCGATTGAACCAGAACTTATGCTCGGCCTCTCGAAAGCGTTCAACAGGTAAAATGACAGTAAAACCGTACCACATTGAAATATCGTAACTTGAAGTGGCACTACCGGTGATGCTGTGCAGACCATTGTGTTACGATGTATCATAGATACAAGGCCTGCCCGTCGCTGTCGCTCATGGGACACCTGATGAAGGGTGAACATCTGTTGCCATCCGAAAGGATATCAATTTAATTTCTCATTTAAAGTGCCAGCAATTTAAAAGAGGAATAAAACAATTAAATATTTAATTGCTACTTAGTAGACCAAACGTGGTGTCACAAATGGAAGCCATGACTTTTAACTTAGGACCGAAATGTGCTATTTTTTCTCGTAGAATCAGGGATAATTACTGTACCTTATGGGTAAATACAGAGATTATAAGTCTAACAGAACTCCAAGGTTGTCTATCTAGGAAATTGCATACAACAAAATGCAGATGATAACAGCCTTCTGTTTCAAATGCTCGGAACTGTTATGCCGGATATATCCGTCAGTTTTGCTTTCTTGTTCTAGTCCTGACTTGACTTGAAGATTTTCGATTGCACACCAGAGTAATGGAGAAATATGATGACAATATGTCATTGTCTCAGTCAATAAGATTTTCCACAGAAAATAATTAATTTTTTATGATTTTTCCACGTGAATCTCAAGGGCTGTTGCTATGATATGATATGATAGGTATCAGCTCCCTTAGCATATGGTAATGCAAGAAAAATGTGACAATAGTATATGTTTTCCCATGATTATAATCTATGGGTTTTCCCTGTGTCGAAAAGAGTGAAGAAACCGTCGATCAAACCGGCATTAGTGGCAGTCCTCAAAAATCCATATATTTGATAAGATTCCGGTATAACAATAGGGATGGTCAATCTAGCACGGGAATCAATGTAGAGAATAAATAAAGAATTTCTGCATGATTCCGCGAGCTGAGTCGCAGATTTCATTTTCTGCAGCAGAATCTTTTATTTACTAGTGGCTTTAGCCATAGCCCGCTATTATTCTCATTTGTTTTGACACAAGCTCTTTAATCATGACTGGAGGGACAAACTCAATTGCCAAGTTGTCAGAGCTAGAGTTGTCGTCTATTGGTGATGGAATATGTATTTCTTGCTTTTTGTGTTCATTTACGCTGGAAGGTGATGTAAGATCGGACCAGCTTCTTGGCCTGTGCGAGACGAGTTTCGAACCTCGAAGGCATGAGTACTCAGAATAGAGAGCACTAGTTACCAGTGGTAACGGTACAAGCAAGTGAGCATATCTTTTCTACAGAATTAACAAGGGGACGGCTACAAGATATCAACAATCAATCCATAAAAGAGATTTCGGTCGACATCTGATTATTTAATTTGCAGTGAGCAAACACAATGTTACGAAGCGAAGCCATGATTTTAAGGATACTTGAAGTACATTCATATTCAAATTTCTGCGATAGTCAATTTCTGTAGCGCAGAATTGAAGAACAGATTTGATTAAAAGAAGGTTTCTCAGGCACATTATTTTATTTCAGATTGACTGTCCCCGATACAACAAGCTAAGGGTTGAATAAGGCCTAAAGTCGGCCTCGTATACGTAATGTGAGTCTGACCCACTGGGGGTGGAAGCAGCCATCAGGAAAGTTGGGCGAGAGTTGTTGCCAGGGCAAGCTCAAAGTATGGTGTCTTGGGGGGTGATACCAATTGCTTAGACGGATCACTTCTGTTTCCAAGTTATGATGTACGGGACTGTACTATAGTAAATCTGTGTTATTTGAGGTTCCAAGTAACCATTCAAACAGATTCAGAGTCTTGTACTACTTCTAGACTTTTGGGATTTAATGCTGCTACTTTCCTCTCTTTGTCCCGCTGCCAGAGAAGGACAAATAGCAAAACAAATCCACATAATGATACAATGATAATCTGAAGCAAAATACCCACAGCATCTAGTGAAGCAAGTGTGAAGCTTTGCAAACCAGGAAACCAGAATTTGCTCAAACTTACTTACCTAGTAATATACCTAGACCAAAATTTGATAAATTAATGTCACAGTGTTGCAAAGAAATACAATAGACCCACCAAAGTCTGGATTTCCGACAAACAGCGCTCGTAGTTGTGGAATTGAAAAGATTACAGTTATGGGGAACAATAATACACCGGAGTCTTCTACCCCTCCTCCATGTCTCTGACGGTAAACTACTCCAATCGTGATCCCCAACACCAATATAGTTAAGATCCAGTTGACGACAAAGATCACCAAGACAAATATTTTCGCTAATAAACTATAGTTGATTGTTGTTGTGAGCATATATGCTTGATCTATCTGTGTCCCGTTGGGAAATGAAACCTTAATATTGGGGATGGGTGGATGGATGGGAACGGCTGGAACAAAATTGTCCGTAGCATCGATGACAGCCATGCCCAATATCGGAATTGTTTGGAAAGTAGTTGTGTTGTCAGAAAATGAAATGTTTCCAGACCCTTTTGTTGGGGATAGAGCAAGGTAAGTCTGAGTTGACTCCCAGTATCCAAAAGGATGAAGGAATTCCTGAGAGACATGTTGAAAATGGGATTTTGATACGGTGTTTATTCCAAAGGAAAAAGTGGATATGTCAGCATTAAGAGTGAATGCAAAAATACTTGGATCACTAGAGATTGTCAGGTTGGAGCCTAATTAGACAAAATCTACCAAACACTAAAGATGCTTACAGTGGTTGCCCATTGAGTAGCGTAACTTCCAAAGGATCGTAGGACCATACTGGCTGGTCTTGCCTGATAGAAATAAAGGTAATAAGTTGTGTCAGTTGTCACCCAGTCAAGAAAGAGGAGCATAGGATATATACCCAATGGTATACACGTTGACTGGTATTGTCAACCTCCCACAAGCATTCTTACTAGTTATGGAAGATTCCTCCGATTTGTCAAAGAGAGATCCACAACCTGTAGGTTCCCAATGGATCGACAATGTCCTTTGCCTTGTATCGACATTAAGCACGTGTCCAATGAATATGATCTAGACAGTATTATGAGCTTATCTATACACTATGAGTATGAGTATTGTTATGCACCCCATCTTGATTGTCAGCAGCCTCAAGAAGATCATCTGATCTCGTTGGCCCACTGAAATCGACGGTGGAAACGATAGTGACAATGAATACGACGATAATGGACATGCATATGCAGAAGACGGTGAACTCGCCCCGCCAGAATCGTTTCAAAAGCCTCCCACCAGGGCGGCGACGTCTCAACATCCTCACTTGTCCGGCCAGATTTGAAAGTTTCGGATACATCAAGTTGGAAAGAAGAGAAAATAGCAGTCGAACGTTTCTGTAGGTTGTGCTTTCCATTATATACAATGGGGTATCCGAAGGAGTCAATCGGTCGTAGTAACGAGTTCCATTTTACCATCAGTAGCCATGCGTACGACGGATGAGCGCATCAAATTGCCATGTAAGCACACTAGTTTCATACAAAGGAAAAAACAAAACTAACTGAACAACTGATTACAAAATTAGATTGTCGAGTAGGCACACAGAAACCTACTTAATCCGACACTTATGAATCCAACTATCCTGAACTATGCCTCGAAGGGGCCCAGCTTTCCCAGATAACACGAGCAATTGCATACAAAGGCATATGAATAAGTAAGGAACAGAAATATTTGAATATCCACAATATAAAGAATCAAATAGATCAGAAATGTGCACCAGAAGAAAAACTGCAAAGGAACAAAATGTATGGTCATGGAAGGTGCTCCACAACATATTCCAGGCTTCAAACACAGGACAAACTGTAGACACTGTAACACAACTGACGGCATGGGCTATATCATGACCAGATGTGCGAAGCCGGGCCAACAACAAGTTTGGTCCCTAGCCAGAGAAATTTTGAGAAGGAATTACCGCATGACCTAAACATACCATATTCTTGGTTCCTTACCTAGCAACGCCGAAGGGAAAAAGACGCCAGGAAACCGCAGGATCACGATGGCATGCACCTCTTATTACCAATTGGTTGCTTATATGTAGGCGTTTGATGGATCACTACGGACAATCAAAGACATCAATTTTAGTGGGCTTATTTTTATACTTTCAGAGATATGCGGTCTCGTTGAGAGGGTGTCCTGATAACTTTTTGCAAAATTCTATTTCTATTAACCCATTGGTGAGATAGGAATCACATTGAATCCCAAAATTTGACAAAAGCTAATAAAAATCCGAAAAAAGCGGAATTGACTCCTTTTGTTAATTTGAGTATGATTCTATAATAGAACTTGATGTCCGAGTTTACCGGTTTTTCACTGATGTATATTGATCAACCTACAAACCTTGTAAGCTTTTGAAATGAATAAATCCAATAGTGGCAAGCAGCAGCTTCAAAAAAGATGCCATTTTCCCCCAGATCCTTCCAGATTACAAGGCCGGTTTACCAAAGGACTTGTCCTTACTAAGCCTTGGTTGCTGCGTGTACATCCCCATATGGCAGCCCTATCCTTGAATTGCTAAGTAGCTTCCACGGCACTTTAGGCATCACAGTTCAACGGATTACGACCTCGTACTTGCCAACGCGAAGCGAAAGCCCACCCCTTTTCATGAAGCTTTGATCTCCAAAAGACATGTGCTAAACATTGCAAACCAGATTCACCTGTTAGCTTGCTTATTACAAATTTTGTTGCTACAACACTGATTGTATTCAAAGCATAGTGAGATGTTTTAGCAGGTATATATGTTTTATCTCTGATTTTTATAGATGTTAGGCATAAGCTAAGTTTGAATAGCTCAAGGATAAATGTGAAAATGTGCTTTCTTCTGGTAGAATCAGGGCTAATTCACTGTATCTTGTGGGTAAGTATAGAGATTATAAGTTTGATGTTTGCTACCAGAACTCCAAGGCTGTCTATCTAGGAAATTGCATACAAGAAAATGCAGATGATAATAGCTTTATGTTTCAAATGCTTGGAGCTGCCATGCCAGATATATCTGCCAGTTTTGCCTCCTTGTTCTAGGCCTGATTTTTCTTATAATTGTTGTAGTGGCACACCAGAACAATGCAGAGAAATATGATGACAATATGTCATTATTTCAGTCAATAAAATTTGCCAAAAATAATTAATTTTATGTGATTTTTCTTGAATCTCAAGGGCTGTTGCATTGTATTGTATATGGACATATCAGTTTGCTTTACTTATAGTAATCAAGTGTTTTTTAAGCACTTTAGTGGAAGTGAGAAGATGATTTTTATCACAGGTGCCTTTTGCATCTGGAAAGTGCTTGGGAGTTGTGAGCCATGAGTAAGTTTCAGCTTTAATGAATTTTAGCATCCTTAGATATCTCCATGCAATGCGTTGGCTCAAATTCTTTCAATGCGAATGAAATAGCAGTCACTGCCTTTTTAAAGAATGATACACAGAACGATCAACTTTCTTCCGCTCACTTCGCTCGTTTGTGCTCTTACTTCTAATCCCTCTTACTTACCCCTAGACTATGGTCACACGGCCAGTATTCATGTGGACATGAGTGTGCAAAATGAGATGGGATATTATTAATTGATGATCGACATACAACCAAGCCCGACCCGACATGAACCAAGATGTATTCACATGAAGTTTCGATGGCGTCGTCAAAAGTTGAAAAGATTAAAAGCACTCGATCCCGAGACACTCTCAGCGTTGAGCAATTGATCTACACCAGTCATGAAAGAGTCCCAGTCTTGTGCGTCGTTGGGGTTTCTGAAATAACGGATCAACTACGATTACTTACTGATTTGCAGTCCCATAACCTCGGAATGGCTTACCTTGGGAAATTATTACGCCATGTATCCAACATTCGCTCGTCCGGAAGATTCCCTGCAAAGGTACAATTGTTTTGGCATAAATCAACTTTGGAGATATACGTACCAAAATTATTAGTATCAGTATACGTCAAGACGTCTTCATGAAATGAGCCGGAAGAACGACTATTGTCGTTAAGGGATTCGCAGCCAGAGTATAGTTCACTCGATTCTTTTGAACAAAAAGGGAGATCTGTTGTCGATTGAGAGAGATCGCCAGCCCATGTTGAGCCTGACAAGCCTTGAAAAGTAAAAGAACCATTGATATTAGGGCCAGTGGTGCGCGCTTGCTCCTGGCTCGCCATACCCATGGAATTGATGTGTACTGCTTCGGGTTTAGGGATCAGGCGTGCAGGATCGAAAGTGGCATACATAATCATATTGATCGTATCCCTGGATAAATGTCAACAAAATAAATAAATGGATCATGATGTCAAGGACGAATCATAGCATACACTAAGCGACCTCCAACTATAAACCTGGTATTTGAGAGCGAGTTACGGTTATATTTCAGCGAGTTTGCCAATACGCAGATAGCACACACCTATCCTCGTACAATCGGATTAGCTCGAGACTTCGGTGTATGTCTAACAAATCCCTTGTCGGGTCAAAGTTTGGATTCTGTTGAGCTGACCTGGCAAGATTCAAAGCAAGGACTACAGCCGAGCTGAACAAAGACATCTAATTTACCGCTTTCAGACAACTCTACACGACAACTGCGTATCAAACTCACCAAGATATTTGGGTATAATGGCGACCCATGTTTCTTGTGGTAAGTTTCGCCGATCCGAATGCAGGATCTGGCAGCATTTGTGCAAATTGTGAGGGATGGGAACGATAACGTGCTCGAGGTGTGTCCAGGGCGAGGAATGAATTTTCTGTGAATTTGGATTTGAACCCAATAATATGCTGAGTATAGGATAGCGGATTGGCTGAAAAATATGGAAGTGTCATTTTGATTTTCCCATTTAACTGTTTGGAGAATATCAGCAACGAGGCAGTGACAGATAAGACCAATATTACGATGTTCCGGTACCGAGTCCAACCATTTATTCAAGGCTGAATCAAGTTCCATCACAGCTTTCTCATACCACTCCGTATCTCCAATCCCCATCTTGGATCCCAATTCGGATTTTCTCACTGAATACTATGAAAGCTGCGTTAGAGATCTAAAGAACTAAATAATCACCTACAATAGTCAGCAAAGCAAAGCCATGGATTTCTATCAGCTTCAGGTAATTGTTCCAATAAGAGATCTTCGAGGGTATTCCTTCAGGCTGCATAAATGCTTGTTTCGAATCCGCGGGTTCCCAATATTCATCATCACATTCGACAAGGGGATCCAAATCAAAGCTGTGAACTCGAGTCAACTTTTCATTCTAACAATCAGCTAAAAAAAAGTCACTCTTGTATTGAGATTGCCCTTGGTCTCCCAAACATTGTGGTCGCATATGTATCAATGACAACCAACATCCAGAACGCTAAAAAGAAATTTTTTACAATGGGAGCATTCTCGTTCTCGGTTAACAACTGTACCTCTTTTCCAAAGTTCTCCTTCTACCGTCGGTCGCTCTGAATTTGCAATGAGACGTCGATGAGCACCTTTTTCCTGAGACCGACGAATGGCTATTCCCACAATAAGCCAGCTAAGATCGACACCAGACGATGTAGAATGGAGGTAAGCGATATACAACTAAGCAAGGGTCATCAAATTGGTAAGTATGCTTTGAAGACATAAGGTTACAGCATACGCAGTACAATTGGAGATGATACAGCTCCAACTTTGGGCTGAACACAAACTTTTCCAGTCGTATTTGGCTGATCCATCGATCTGCGGATGTGTCCGATTTGGGGCAGGGAGAAACTGAATTTGCGCCGAGCGCGCATATTGCGAGGACTACAGCGCCAAAAGCATCGTCGCGAAGATGTAGCCCTTCGGAAATCAATTTCTCAAATGTGGGTCGATGAAGAAGGATATGAAAGGCATCCCTTTCGACAAAGTAGGCGTCGACAAACTGTTCTAGCTGAGACTGTGGGGGAAACTCTAGAGGAGGAGACTGCCCCATAGATGTCGATGAGCACCAAGTCGGCCACTGTGGGACGAACACGACTGATTAGATAATTCCTATCTTGAGATGAGAGTTGCTTACAGAAACAATGTTCCAGAATTCTGGCCGTTTGACAGTAGAGAAAACAGTGTTCCAGTCAGGCAAATTTGGACCGTGGAGTTTCTTTCCGTGATCCATGGCTGCCATCATTAACATAAGATTGCTGGACTCGCCAAAATGAGTATTGCTGGGGAATCCAAACGAGAATTTCGATAGCTGTTGAGTTAGATCTTCAACGCTGTCTGTCTCCTCTGAGTACTTGACGGCTTCTGGAGCAGAATTTGGAGAAGATGTGGATAGGGGTGATTCTGAATCCTTACTCCCTTTCAGCTGAAGCGAGATTTCTCGTGATATCAAAAGACGTTTCAATTCTTCCTCGAGCTCTCGAATTCGATTTGCTAGCTTTGTCATTATCTTCCGCGTCACTTCCTTGTCCTCTGGTACCTCGACAGGATCTGAAGGGGTCGCCGCCAAGATATTTGTCACTATAGTATTCACCGGCTGGGATGCTGCTGTACGAACTGACCTGAAAACAAATCATGTACTGAGTACGACTGATAATTGTACACAGCACTTACCAAGGCTTTGGGCCTCTTCTCTTCAGAGAATGAAGGTAAGACGTTGCACGAGTGCACAAGCAAAACTCACCTGTTGGACTCTTTTGTGTGCACAAACGGTGCCAGAGTTTATACAATGACTGCAAATATTGTTCGGCATTATTTCACTGTCACCTAAATATTGTCTTGAACATTGGCAAGATACCAATAAAGGAAACATTGACATACAGCGAACTAAAAAGAACAAATTAGTACACAGGACCTCAATGCTGATATTAAAGACTCACTTTTTCTTCTCTTACATTCGTCGCACGCGTTTGGTAGCTTTGTTTTCCGTTCCAACTTTTGTCGATCTTCGAACATGGTGGTCGTAAGTCAAAAGCGGCATGATGACGTATATTGCCGAGCCGATATATGTCGGAGGTTGAAAATATCAGCTCAACAGCAGTCGAGACTCGGGCGGGCAGATCCTTATCAGAAATAGGGCACTCTCATTTCTTTAACTCGAAGTGATCTGCACACTGGCATGTACATCATTAACCATATATGAGCAGTACTTATCATGTATTGAATGCAACTCCGTACATACTTAATACGCTCGTATCCATAATGCGGCGCCTTTAGGTCCTAGCTGATATCAGAATAGAGCCGTCGAAAAACTCCACCGATCATTTATTTTACATGCTCTACAAGGATGTGGTAAGACTTGACTACAGCTTGCACAAACGACATTTGTTCTGTCCATCTTCTGAGATGCTCCTCACGACAACAAGCATTGCGTTGTTCGCGGAAGGACAATTAATCAAGGGATTTAAATGGGTTGTATCCACCAGGAAATCGACATACTTTAAGAAGCTGAAGTGAAAGATGGCTGCGATCTTGATGACTCAGATCACTGGCCCCACCAACTCGGAAAGTGCTACATGTCATCCTAACCTCAGATACCATTGTCGGAAGTTGTGTCTACCGTATAACTAGGTTATTTATGCGAATGCCTTGTTAGTGGCTATACTATTGGACACGATGCACAGAGACTGAGGTGAGAAACCGAGCTCATATCTCTTTTCAGAGCTGCTACTACACCAATTGAATATCGTGTTCTAAAATGATGCATTAATGATGAACGATGACTATATTTAGACGCGATAGGTTTAATGATTTGCACTGCGTTACTCCTTCGGAATTTAAAATATCTCAATAGCGCCATCGTGCAGGATTTTACACAACCAGAACACAAGATATGACAGAACATATGCTGGAGACATGCATAAAAGTTGAAATCTTAGACTCGGAGAATTCCCAGCAACTACACTCTTAATGATGCAGCAGTCGCGTCCTCTCATAGATGTTGAGATCTTGGCATTGGAGCTGTGGGTTGCTCCCACTGCGATTGTCGGGTTACTCTATGGCGTTCATTTAGTCCTTTGCACATCTACCATCCACTTATTCCTGTAAGTCCTTTTTGTCTCAACCATACCATCACTGGCCGAATAACAGAATATATAAAGGTCAAAGGGTCTCAAATCAAGGGCTCACATTGCGCTGTTCATTATCACCGTTTTTACTATGATATCATCAACGACTATCACCATCCTTGATATATGGTTCAAAATTATTCAACTTTCATTACGAGGCTATAATCCCCCAGATCTGGCAAAGACATTGATTCTGGCAAACAACGTTTCCCTTGCTAAGGAATATATCGACAGATTGAATGTGAGTCTAATTTCTGTCACTATAAATACCCTCTTCTCAAACTTTGGTTCAGTTCCTAATCAGTGATGGAATCGTAGTTTGGAGGGCGTGGATATTGTTCCCGAGAAGCAGAAAAGTGAAAATTCTTCTAATTCTATGCATGATCATCTCGATTGGTAAGCTTCTATGAAGACAAAATCGGTGGACTAAAATTGACTATACTTTCATTTTAAGTTGGAACTCTTTTGGAAGCTGCATTTATCACCTCAAGGGCTCTGGGCATTAAAGACTTCAAATTATCACAAAGACATATTTATTTAATGCCAATTTCCCTGCTTATAACCAATGCCACTGCAACTATGCTAATAGGATACAAGGCATGGTGGGTTCCAAATAGTGTCATTTGCATTATTTGTAGACAAGAGTTGTTTTTCAGGTTCCACCAGAAAGATGTCAAGAAGAATCTTGAGTCCAGTGAAAGTTCGGGAGTTCTGGTAGCAAAGATTCTAACCCTTTTAACTGAATCCGGGATAATTTATTGCGTATTATGGGTAAGTAGCAACTTCTAGAGTCGATCGTAACTAAAGAAATTCTACTTAGATTATTTATGCAACAATTTCGATATGTGCTCCTGACGCTGAAAATAATCTTGCGTACGGAATATATGGGTCTGCCTTGCCAGATTTGTCTGTAAGCTTCTGACCTCTAACAGTGTTGTTCTGATCTGATTGAATGAAATCAATACTAGGCAATTTATCCTATTCTCATCATCCTTTTGGCCGCGCGTGAGAACAGCAAAGAAGGGAATAGGGAGAACCTCACCTTGTCTCAATCGATAAGATTTGCATCAATACCGCAAGCTATGGAGAGTGATGAAGGCTCATCACTAGGGGAAACATCTATGAAGTTCTAGGAAAATATTTGGCTAGGAATAATTATCTCATGTACTCTTGAATTTGAAGAATCTTTTAAGTAGAATAATAATCAATAAACTCTTGATTTAGATGGCTCCATATCGGAGAAAATACGGATTCCTGATCAGTTTGACAGACCCGACCGACCCTGACATGACCTGAATTACCGTCAGTGGCTTCTGAACGGAGTATAGCTCAGGTTCTGTGGGACATCACTTTGAGTCAATGGTATCAGCTGGTCTGGCTAGATCCCTAAAATGTCTGCTGTGGGACATCACTTTGAGTCAATGGTATCAGCTGGTCTGGCTAGATCCCTAAAATGTCTGCCTAATCAGACATGAAGGGATTCTTGCATTAGACTACACTCGCTCGTTTCGAGAGTCAATTGATAAGGTGGGTCAGTTCAAAAATATTGTTGCAAGTGTAGTCTAGTACCCATGGAGTCCTATTACAATACTATCTATGCAAAATATTTTGACATAAGAAAGTCTTGTCAGCGGAGCGTTCATTATTGAATTGGGGCTTGTTATCAGACTACTAGATGCCACTGATGTGTAACAGATAGAATATCACTACACAAAAGGGTTCATGGTGTATGTCAACCTTTCATGATCGAAGAAAATCAAGGAGCACTGGAAACACTTCCAATTTAGATCTGGGGACTGCCTGAAGGGAGGCGGTAATGTCCGAGAGATAAGGTGAATTTTGTACCCCGGAAAGTCAGCTCTTCCCTTCAAATTATTTATCATCGCAAGCTCAGCTATGTGATTCAACGGCGATCTTTGGATAGTATGGTAGAAATGATCCCAAGTAATACTGAACCCACTTGATTTCAAAACTTCTCCCGTTCTGCCTGAGGACTTAAACCTTGAGTTGCACTGAGCTTCTCAGGAGAACTGCGGGAGCGATTTTTACTCGTAATGCTAACAATACCATGAGTAAATCTATTTCAATGTATTGCGGTAAATGCCACAAGAGAGTCGTTCGGACCGGTGGAGCTGACTATAAAAATGTGCGAGTCAGAGAAAGAATAAATCAAGAAGCCGATTCCCCTATCACTGGTCAGTAAAAATTTCGGTGCATTCTGTTGCCAGTGGCGCTCAGGACGGCTCTCTATTGGATATCCTCAAGTGGGACACAATGTTGGGTATTACCTAGTCCGATTCGAGCACCTGAAAGCTCTCGGCTCTTCGACGAGAATCCGGTATCCGAAATGATCCTATATCCTATACATTAAAACACGTCCGTTTTTTCTCACACTTGATTATCCAAGAATATTAGTCATTTTTACTACGCAACGGATTGGGGAAAAAGTTTCCGCACCGTGTGGTACTGTACCCCGCGCCGTAGGCGCGGGCAAGCGTAGCTTGTTGCTCTGAAGTTGAAAGATGTATCGTGGCTGTGCTGATGATCAAGAGAACGATTTTTTTTCCGAGTTTGTGTCGGAACTCAACGCAGAATGAGAACAATCTCCTTACAATCTCCAAGCTGAAATGCAGAAGATTCTTCAAGCGCGTTACGACAAATTGCAAGTGATCGGAGGACAATGTGCCTAGCGTCGGCGCATTCCAGGCATTTCTTTCACATGGACAATTTCCCCACACCTTTTTGTTGACATTTCTTTTTGTACGACGTCATTCCAACTTGCCTCAACGCACTGAAGCAGACACCTTCGTTTAGTGGCAAGGATGATTTGCCTGCCAAAAAATGCAGACTTCCCACCATCAATGACCTCCCGCCCTCGTCACGCCTGTCCAATGACGGTTCCTTACCCCAACATCTAAAATTTCCAGAAATAAACGTCACCTGGTAGTCGGTATCTATTGCTTCGCAGTATTGCGGTTTCTCATCCGTTTCTGGAGGTCTTCTGTCTTAAAAAGGTACCCATACCAGTCATGGGTAGCGTTAGCTCTTTTCCCTACGAACGGTCCTGAGCACGACTTGGTTGCTCTCTATTTGTTTACGCGATGTCAAAACGAGCAGTACCGACGAACAGAAAGGCAATTCTTCTTGCAATATTCGTTGCATTTGGTGCGTGCATGGTACCTCTTGTGCATAAACTTCTTTCTTCTGATGGCTTTGAACTACAGGTGGTACGTGCATCTACACTCTCCTGACACTTCAGACGACACTCATATCCCTACTCCAACACCAGGATTCTTATTTGGATACGACATTGGTGTCATTTCAGTGGGTTACGGAAATTCTTTTCCTCTGCCCTCTTTGTTGAGGTCTCTTCAGGGATGTCTGATCATGGACGACTTTGCCGCGAGGTTTGGGGAGCGAGACAGTAATGGAAAACCCTTCTTGTCTAGTTCAAGACAATCTATCATCACTTCCTTGTTGTCTGCTGGGTGCGCAACATGTCAAATACTCCGCATACTTATTGCTGACCTTGCTTTCTAGTACTTTCGTGTAAGCTCACAATCCGTTTCGCGTTCTGCTTTCAATTTTCAATTGACGTGTTTCTTAGCGGAGCACTTGGCCAAGCTTTCACCTCTGACCGGTTTGGTCGTCGCGGCACTATCCTTATCTGGGCGGCTATTTTCACAATTGGGACAGCAATCCAAACTGGGACGGAAACATCGTTGGCGCAGATCACTATTGGAAGATTTATTGCTGGTCTTGGTGTCGGTGCCATGTCCGGTACGGTCCCGTTTTCTCGTTTCGAGTTGTAGCTAACGGTGCTTGCACGATTGCAGCTATCGTACCGTAAGCTCTTTATCTTGTCTGCGTGCAATAAACCTCATGGAAAACCTTAGACTCTACAATGGTGAGACGGCTCCGAAGGCTCTGCGAGGGACATTGTTGGTGCTATACCAGCTTCAGATCATTTTTGGGTGCGTAATCTTCTCTACTTGAATAGACAAGTGAACTAATCTTCTCGCCTGTTTATAGCATCTTTATCAGCTATGCCATTGAGCTAGGTACCCAGGCTCTCCCCAAGTCATCATCTTGGCGTATCCCTGTTGGCCTTCAGATGCTCTGGGGTTTAATTCTTCTTTCGGGGCTCTTTTTCTTGCCCGAGTCCCCGTAAGCTATTATATTTTTGGAAATTCGCGACATTGATTGACCTTTTGGTTTGGTAGCCGTCATCTTCTTGGAAATGGAAGACGTGACGAAGCTCGCAAAGTCATTGCTGAGCTCAACTCCGTCCCTATAGATGACCCCCTCGTAGAAGAAACTGTAGACGAACTGCTGTATGCTATTAACGCTGAAAACGAGGGAGGCAAGGCTGGTTGGTTGGAATGCTTCTCGACTAGGAACGTCCTTTGGAAGCGAACTATGAACGGGATGATGTTGCAGTTTATCCAACAGCTGAACGGACAAAACTTTTACTACCTCTATGGTGATACTTTCTTCAAGAGTGCCGGAGCCACGTAAGTAGTTTGCAAGTTTTTTGTTTTTTGCACTGTCACCAATTCACTTGTCTTTATAGTTTATCGCCGTTTGTCATTCAAGCTATACTTGGAGCTGTGTCTGTCGTAGGAACTGTACCCGCTCTGGTCAGTCTCATTCAGTGTATTGCCCGTCCCTCCCCCTCTTTCTAACGCGCAATGTACCAGTACTTGATCGAAACATGGGGTCGTCGCCGATCTCTTCTTACCGGCTCCATTATGGAAGCTACTTGCTCCATCATCGTATGCATTTGCGGTTTTAGCTCTTTCACTTCTTGCTCATCTATTTTTTGTAACAGGCAGGTCTTGTCGGCCATTTCACTCTGGCTCCACCGGGTACCGATCCCTCACAACTCACGCACCGTCAAAAACAAGGCGGCGACGTTATCATTGCTTTTGCAGTCCTTCACGTATTTTCCTTTGCTATCTTCTGGGGACCAGTACCTTGGGTGTACCTGGGCGAGTCGTTCCCACTTCGTGTCAGGCCCAAGGCAATTGCACTTGGTAGTGCAACGAACTGGCTTTGGAACTTTTTGTTGGCCTTCTTTTCCCCAAAAATTGCTGAAGAGTATGTTTCAACCTTATTACTAAACACAAACTGTGCTGATACACTGGATATATAGCATCGGCCCTCTTATCCTCATGATCTTCTTTGGCATGCTCATCTTCGGATACGTCTACGTCTATCTTTTCATTCCCGAAACCAAAGGCCTTTCTTTGGAGGAAGTAGACGAAATGTACGTCGCTGGCATCAAACCATGGAACAGCTCTAGCTGGAAGCCTCACCGTACGGAGGAAGCGCACGAAATGGTTACTGGCGCGCACGCTGCAGATCGTATGTATGTGGATGGTGCAGAAAAAACGAGTGCGTAGCCTTGGTGGGCGGAAGTATTTATGGTTTCTGATCAAGTGTTCGTATGGTTTAGTTTTCTGATGTGAAGATACTTTGTACTTGATGCGCCTGTCGTTGTAGACTCCTTAACTGGCTCTCTTGATGCCTGAAAGCTAGGTTGACTCCCGGCCAGGGAGGTCAAAATAAGTAGAAGTCTTTCACTTTTTCAAAGAAATTGGCGCGCAGAAGAATCAATACAAGGAATTGTCTCAATAGCATTTACTTTTGGCAAATTTGAAGTGGCCCATTGCATTACAGCTATGAAAAGGTCCAGGTTCTCTATTGGATATCTTTAAGTGGGATACCAATGTTAAGCACCTGAAAGCTCGGCTCGAGCATCCGGTGTCCGTGAAATACCGTACGTGGGGCAAATTCATGATTGCAGAAGTAACGTGGCTGTGCTGATGATCAGATGAAGTAAATTTTCCGAGTTTGTGCCGGATTTATACTCAGCTGAGAACAATCTCCATACTTGAAGAAGGGCGATTTCCCCATACCTTCTTATCCCGTAAATTTTTTCCTTCTGTATACGACGTCGTTCCAACTTGCCTCCTCAAGCTCCAAGGAACCCTCTGAAGCGTTTGGTGGCAAGGATCTCGCCAAAAATGCAGACTTCCCACCGTAAATGGCCTCCCGCCGTCACCACGCCTTTTCTATGTCCTATGTTGGTCCCATGACGGTTCCTTACCCAAATTTCCCTTCTCCATCAGAAACAAGCGGTCCGTATGGACCGTTTACTTATGAAACAAACATCACCTGGTAGTCGTATCTATTGCTTCGCAGTTTCTCATCCGTTCCTGGGAGGTCTTCTGCCTTAAAAAGTACCCATACCGCTCATGGATACTGTTGGCTCTTTTTCCCGACTCTTCTCCACGAACGGTCTCGAGCACGACTTGGTCGCCCTTTATTCGTTTGCGTGATGTCAAAACGAGCAGTACCGACGAACAGGAAGGCAATTCTTCTTGCAGTATTCGTTGCATTTGGTGCGTTACTTCTTGTATATAAACTTCCCTTTCTGATAGCTTTGAACTACAGGTGGTATGTGCCTTTTTATCTCCTCGACACCTCGGACAACACTCACATCCAACATCAGGATTCTTATTTGGATATGACATTGGTGTCATTTCAGTGCGTAACGAAAACTCATTTCCTCTGGCCTGTATGTTAAGGCTGCCTTCAGGGATGTCTGATTATGGACGATTTTGTCGCGAGGTTTGGAGAGCAAGCTAGTGACGGGTCTTTCTTCCTATCTAGTTCAAGACAATCTATCATCACTTCTTTATTGTCTGCTGGGTGTGCAACATGTCAAATATTCCCCGTAATTATTGCTGACCTTGCTTTCTAGTACTTTCGTGTAAGCTCGTAGTTCGCCTCGCCTTCTGCCTTTTACTGACGTGTTTCTCAGCGGAGCACTTGGTCAAGCTTTCACCTCTGACCGGTTTGGTCGTCGCGGCACTATCCTTATCTGGGCGGCCATTTTCACAGTTGGGACAGCAATTCAAACTGGAACGGAAACATCGTTGGCGCAGATTACCATTGGAAGATTTATTGCTGGTCTTGGTGTCGGCGCCATGTCCGGTACGGCTCCATTCTCTCGTTTCGAATTGTAAACTAACTGTGCTTGCATGATTGCAGCTATTGTACCGTAAGCTACCGGTTTTTACCTTGTCTGCGTACAATAAACCTCATGGAAAACCTTAGACTTTACAATGGCGAGACGGCTCCGAAGGCTCTGCGAGGGACTTTGTTGGTGCTGTACCAGCTTCAGATCATCACCGGGTGAGTGGTCTTCTCTACTTGAATAGACAGTTCAACTAATCTTCTCGTCTCTTTATAGCATCTTTATTAGCTATGTCATTGACCTAGGTACCCATGCCATCCCCAATTCAGCATCCTGGCGTATCCCTGTTGGCCTTCAAATGCTATGGGGTTTAATTCTTCTTTCGGGGCTCTTTTTCTTGCCCGAATCTCCGTGAGCGATCGTATTCCTTTGGAATCTTGCGACACCAGCTGACCTCGTGTCGGGTAGCCGTCATCTTCTTGGAAACGGAAGGCGCGACGAGGCTCGCAAAGTCATTGCTGAGCTCAACTCCGTCCCTATAGATGACCCCCTCGTGGAAGAAACTGTAGACGAACTGCTGTATGCTATTAACGCTGAAAACGAGGGAGGCAAGGCTGGTTGGTTGGAATGTTTCTCGACCAGGAACATGCTTTGGAAGCGAACGGCAAATGGAATGATGTTGCAGTTCATCCAACAACTAAACGGACAGAATTTCTACTACTACTATGGTGACACTTTCTTCAAGAGTGCTGGGACTACGTGAGTGGCTTTGAAGTCCTTCTCACTGCCGGCATCTCGCTGATTCTGGTAGCTTATCACCATATGTCATTCAAACCATACTTGGAGCTGTGTCTGTAGTAGGAACTATACCCGCACTGGTGAGTCGTCTAGTCTATTTCCCATACCCTCTTTCTAATGCGCAACGTACTAGTACTTGATCGAAACATGGGGCCGTCGCCGATCTCTTCTCACCGGTTCTATTATGGAAGCTGTTTGCTCCATCATTGTACGCACTTGTGATGTTAGCTGGCTCGTTTCTACCTAGCTAATATCTTCTTGTAACAGGCTGGTCTAGTTGGTCACTTCACTCTCGCTCCGACAGGCACCGACCCTTCACAACTCACGCCCCGAGAAAAACAAGGCGGCGACGTCCTCATTGCTTTCGCAGTACTCCACGTGTTTTCCTTCTCTGTTTTCTGGGGACCAGTGCCTTGGGTGTACTTGGGTGAATCGTTCCCGCTCCGTGTCAGACCTAAAGCAATTGCGCTGGGTAGTGCAACAAACTGGATTTGGAACTTTTTGTTGTCCTTCTTTGCCCCAAGAATCGCTGAAGAGTGCGTTAAGAACTTACTCTTAATCACAGACTGCTGATATACCATACCCATAGCATCGGCCCTCTTATCCTCATGATCTTCTTTGGCATGCTCGTCTTCGGATACGTCTACGTCTACCTTTTCATTCCTGAAACCAAAGGCCTTTCGTTGGAGGAAGTAGACGAGATGTACGTCGCTGGTATTAAACCATGGAACAGCTCTGGCTGGAAGCCTCATCGTATGGAGGAAGCACACGAAAAGGTTGCCGGTGCGCATGCTGCCGATCATATGTATGTGGATGGTGCGGAAAAATCTAGTGCGTAGACTGGGCGGAACCAGAGGAAGCATTTATGGCATCTAATTTTCATCGTTTATATGATTTTTTTCTGACGTGACGACCGACACCTACCAAAGATTCTTAAGTACGAACAAGCTGTTTGAAGCTTCTTCAGTAGTTGATGTTTTTGTTGTATAAAAGTACAACGATGTATATCATGCATGGAATGATTCTTTTTTCTTACTTGATGGTCACACGTCGAACAATGTGCGCAAACAGACCTGAGTTATGCGAATTGGAGACTGGAAATTAGTATGGCGTACAAGGTCATTCTCGTCAGTGGACGTTTCAGCATGGATCGCGAGCTTCCCGCTCTCAATCATTCTATGCAGTCAAATCGATTTATCATAATTGCATGACAGACCATATACTTGATAAATAGATGCATGAACCATAGAACCCGCCCACTCTGTTGCCTATAATGTCCAAAGGAAAACACTCAAGTCCGCAGCCAGCACGGACCACGCCAAACTTGTCTATCATCACCGCACAACGAAAACGAGGATTCAACCAAGCATCTGGACCTTTGATGACTCTTCCAACGATTCTATCTTCTCCCCCAGCCTGACTCTAATGGCATCGATTATCTCCCCGATTTTAAACGTTTCAAAGCTAATAGAATGAATAACATGAAAGACGGCATTCAAGATTATGTGGGCGATAACAGCCGGGATAATTGAGCTTTGAAAGGTTAAAATCGACGCGTACATCAACCCCAAGAGAGTCTGTAAAGCCCCGAATTTGAGCAATTTGACGATGTGGTGATTGTGAGGAAGTCTGCCGGTGGATATGAAACGCTTCATATAGTCCACAATATCATGATGAACGTGGGCGATGGTGTAGAAAAGGGAGGAATAAACGATCATCTGCGTCCGAGTGAGGCCACTGGGTGGGGCAAAAGCGATGTGGTTGCTCGTAGACTGCGAGTGGTTCATGGAGGTGCGAGTCGAGATATATACGGACAGATCAAGTGACGAAGAGGGTGCACATGTAGTCAAGCGGTAAACGGCCAGTATACAGCCACGAAACACAATCTCTTCTGTAAGGGGACCGACCACGAAGTCTCTGAGGGCCATGACCGAAAGCGCATAAGCAGATTTTACGGTCGCATCTGACTTGGGTTTGGGGATCACCTCGCCAAATGAAAACAACCGGAAGGAGATGTACAAGAGGAGGGTCGGAAACAAAAATGATAGAAAAGACGCTAGCATATCCACCGAGCTTGATCCAAGACCCATCAATTCCTGTGTGCGATTAAGTGCAACCCTGGGAGAGTTTTCATCCCAACCCGAAATAGTCAATTGAGATCTACCGGCCATGAACGGAGGAGTGTAGCCACATCTATAGACCCGGACATATACGACGTTCAACAGGATGAGAAGGGAGATGACGGATGCAAGAGAAACACAGAGCAGACGAGTGAGAACGATGCAAGGATCATCTCGACCAAATCTTTCGAAGACGAGAGATCTCTTTGTACCTTGAAGATCTTGGATAGACGGTGGCATCTCCTGTTTGTGACGCTCTTCCTCCTCTAGCAGCCTCTCGATCTCGTCTAAACCTTGTTCAAACTCCGTCTTTTTTCGCCCTCCAGGGACTGTACACGATGGCATGTTGGAGTAGAGTTTTGGTCGTCCCAAGCGACCATATTTGGATATGTATAGTGCGCCGACGTAAATGCCTGTCAGTGCAAGGGAAAGAAGGTGGGCTTCGTTGATGGAAAGTGCTGTGGACATCAAGGTGGAGTTCGAGTTCGACTCGTGTTGAAAAATGTTGAGGGGCGGGTTTTAGGAACCTAAAGATATCGTGGCTTGTTTATAGGGCAAATTCGAGAACAATAGATTTAGTTGGACCATAGCCAAGCTGATTGCTCAGGCCAAAAAATTGGCTAGCCAAACTTGCGAATTCGACTATGAGATCAGTGCTTCTGGCAACTATCCGCCTTGAATCCTGAACGTCGTGTTGGTAAGGCTTGTCCGGTCTTACAAGTTGATTACGGGCAGCGTAACTGAAAATGAAGGGGGAGGACTTCAAGCGAGTCACGCGCCTCTACGACTTCGGAAGTTTCCGGCGGTCCTTGCTTCTACACCATCATTGGGAACAGCTTGTGTACACAAGGCCAGTTTGAAAAGACTTCAATGCAGACAGGTCAGCAGGTTCCACGAGTATCAACAACTTGCAAGTATAGTCACACTCTCAATCAACCCTCCAATCTTCTTAACATGTTTCCATATCCAGTCAACTCATCGAAGGGCGGCGATGTCATTTTTCGCTCTTCTGACAACGTCCTCTTCTATCTTCATAAGAGAAATCTCGAATTTAGCACTGGTGGATTCCCTCACTCGGACTTCGCAAGCAGTACGTGTTAATCGCAATTTTACTGTCATTTACCTCTACAGAAATCGATGTAGCTCGAGCACAGTTAATACCTCTAAATCATCCTCTCGAACAGCAGAAATCGTTCCTTTAACCGAAACATCCACAATTCTCGAAATCCTCTTCCAATTCGTGTACCCTCAACGCCATCCAAGTCTCGATGACATGAATTGGGCAACATTCGCGGGATTGGCAGAAGCAGCAGAGAAATATGAGGTTTATAATGCCATGAATGTTTGTCAGATCAGGATGAGGTAGGTGCTCACCGACACCTGCAGGTTAATAGATGTGACGCTAATATATTCGATTTGAACGACTGATAGGGATTACATTCCCCAACACTCAGCAGAGATATTCGGTTTTGCTGCAAAACACGACTATCCAAACACAATTGCACTTGTTGCACCACTCCTAATTGGTAAACCTCTCGACGAAGTAGCAGAAGTTTTACCTTATTATATCTACGTGCCTTGGGTACGCTGCCTCATTTTATCAAACAATTTTCAAATCTTCTGAGATGTTTGTTATATAATAGAGTATATATCAACAAAAATTTATTCAAGCCTTTCTGTTTGCGCTTGGAAGAGCATTTGCCTTTTCGGCGTGTACAGCTTACTCTTCCCATACGGATAAGCTCCACCGGACAGTTTCTATATTACAGCAAATCCTTCAGGATGATCCAGGGAGGATAGCAAAATTCGGCGAGTTGCTCAACGAAATTGGAGATGTGCCGGCGGTGGAATCAGAGGGACAGAATGTACTCAGTAGACTTACTAGTCCAAATCCCAATTTGACGAAATTGGGACGCATCGCAGACATCGATTGTGGGTATTGTCAAATGGGGCAGCATGTCGGTGTATGGGTAGAGGAAGTAGAAAGGGAGGTTGTGAAGATTCCCGATTTTCTGAGTTTCCTGAAAAGATATAGGCACATTGGTGATGGAGAAATCTGATTCAGATATGTGGGTTTTTGGCAGTGGTCAAAGGCGTTTATGTTCATCAATGTCCCAGCAATTGATCGCATTCCAATTCATCTTGACAGTTTCCTTGTAGCATCAATTTTTTATTATTGAGATATCTTGCTTTAAGATTCAAGAAAAAAATTTACCTTCGATATTGCAGAGGCGCTGACCAATTTTGTAAACCCTGCTCTTAGCTCAAATCAGTCGTTTTCAGTGCCCCCAACTACGCCAATCTTCTTTCCAAAAGATGCCCTCGCCTTCACGCAGAATCTTTACCAAGGGCATGCCAATTCAGAATTATAAGCAACTATAAGCAGAATATATTGGAATGCCCTTTTGTAGAATGTGGACCAGGTAAGATTGAGTGGCGAATCTCCCCAGAGCCATTGTACAGCGTCACTTGCCTTTGCTTAACTCCATACTGAATTTGTACGAACCTGATGCATCCAGTAGTCCACTGAATCCAGAATGGAAAGGGAAGCGTGAAGATGGATGAAGGCCTACATTTGAGTTTTTGCCCTCTTTTACAAATAATTTGGGCACGCAAAAGAGAATAAGGTACTATCAATGTTCGCATCGCACATTGAGAAATATCGACTTACCTGCTCGGACATAAACTCCGTCGCTTCTTGTTCTAGGAATAATCCGATGACCGACATAGCCGCACTTCTTCATCAAGCTTTGGACGTGTGACTTGTACTAGCTCCTAGCCACAGGCAGTCGAGGACATTGTCCGAGATTGACCGCCTCTGTAGGACGCAAATTACGGACGCTGATACCCAGGAGATTAGAAAGCGCCTCGCTATTCGCTTTCGCTTTCTGTCAGCTATGATTTTAGTCTAATCTTGGATCGTCGGAGATAGTAGACGCCATGGGCGCCAGAGGCTTTTCAATTAGGTCTAGGTTATGTCACTCGTGAAATACCTAACAGTTTATCTTCATCTGTATACAGATCGTATAGACTCGGCGAATTCTAGAGGTCGAGCTTCTATTATGACAAGTAGAATTGTCTCTTCCTCCCGCTTTTGAATATACATGTCATTAGGTTAGTGACTCATTTCCACGTTCTTGTTGACTTCAGCACGTCTTGGTCTTGTCTTCGATTCTTTCTGAAAACGTGTTTGATACTGCGTTTGAATATGTGTTACAAGCAGCGGAACTTGGTGAAGAGCTGAGAACGTGGATCCCTTTGGGAATCAGACATGTTGCGAACACCTGTGACATTGTGTTGTAAATAGATACCATATCTTTGCCGTAACTTTGTAAGCCCAGTCGAGCGCCGGGTCATGGGATGATTTTGAAAGGGTGCTTTGAATCAACCAACTAGAAAAGGACAGAAACATTGACTAACTGATTCGCATGGATATGGAAGCCCATTTATCCTACTTTCTTTATTCACTGGCATATAATTCAAACTCCCAGGGCAACTTTTGATTGGGGCCTCCTTCACTCGACCAAATTCTTCGCAGTCGACACGTCGCGTAAACTCTGACATATGTCATGTGCGAGTAGCTGCCGTTAGGAAGTCTAGATCTGGATGCACTAGGCATATCGTTCTCGTCATCCTCCATCAAGCCAGCTAGTGCGCTAGAACAGAAGTGGGGTACAAATGTCGGTATGTGAATGCTGACGGTTGACCATGCTGTCAACGGACGAGTTGAGGCTAATGGAAATGACAACGGAAGATGAAGAATAGGCAGTGAACTGGGACTATCAGGAAGTTTCAAGTGAGGTTGTTTCTGGAGATAAGACAAATAAGATGAGATAAAGTCTAGATAACGAGAAAGATGAGTATACTTGAAAAGTAGAACATCTTAATATCCCTTTTGTCCCCGTAAGATCAACAATTCCTATCTCGAAGCTCCACGGCTTTCCTAGGTTTCTTACCTGGAAATATATCCAGGGATGCTTCAACGCCAAGTCTTTCGCTGGGCTGTCATGCAGAGACGGACAGTGTATGAATGTCTTGGTCAGAGTAGGAGACTGCATATGGAGGACAGTTTGATCTATGCAGTATCCCTCGTGGATGTCTTCAGAATTATGGGGGCGAACCATTGCGGCGGGAGGAAGGGGCGGCGGTTGGGAGGAACGGTCATCTAGCAAATGAATAAAAGAGTCCGAGGGCAAAGAAGCATCAGCGTGAGAGGAAAAGGTGGACAGCGGTTCAGAACTGGTAGAAGAGAACAGCGAAACTATTCCAGGCTGTATCGAGCTGGCAAACATTGGATACAGACACGGACGTCAATGGAAGAAATGTTTCGGCATTTGTCAAAAGTTCCCAGGCTCTCAGGGGCTGCCTCCGACGGCGCTCAGCGTTTGGATGCAGTTTACGCTAAAACCATAAGTTTGCTTTTCCTTGCACAAAGGATTGCACAAGCAAGCTTTCTCAGTTGTCGACCGCCAAAATTATTCTCGCAAATTAAAGTATTTGATTTGCCTCAGAGGTATATAAGATATTGAACGAGCTCTGCAGCTTCTCGTGTCATGCAATGAGCTCAGCTGTTGCATTTTAGACAGAAATATGTTACATGTTCTATACATATATTGGACCGTGTCTGCAACGCAAATCAGTCCTAGCGCTAAGCACGTTGAGGACCAAGCATCCCCAGGTCATTGTCTATATCTTGAAAACCCTTTCCCAGTACCCTGCGGTAGTGAAAACCTAAGTCAACTGCTGTGTAGCACTATCGAATCCACTCCTTCGTTATGACATAAAGTTGCCTCCATTTGATCTAGAGCATGGAGTGCCTGCAGGTCGCAGAGGTCTGGATGATTTTTCATTAGCTCCATTTTCGTATTTCTGTGACTTTGTTTCAATTTGTTATTTGGTGCCTTTCAAATTTTCACGTTACAGATACGGTCTATGCTAGAAGTTCGCTGAATTATAATTCTGCGAGGCATCCTATGAAACTTTTGGTATTGTAATTTTTTTTTGCTCTTTGGAAATAGCCATATTTTCGCTGGTATGGTGGATAGGATAAGCCTGCATTATGGACCCAATAGGGATACAGCCGAGTTCCATACAACACACCAGGAGAACTAGTGAACCGTGCCATACTAAGGCTTGGTCCAGCGCTAAGACTGTTATATTCCGACTGATAGGGGCACCGGCCAAAGCCTTTCCTAGGGAAAAGCGACCAGACTTCAGGACTAATTGGAAAAGGTACAATCTTACAGGTTTTAGGGGATGAGAAGCTCAACCAACAAGCTAATACGTTTCGATACAAGACCTCTTCTATCCACGAAGTAAGCGCGTGAGGCCTGTTATAGTTCATCAAGTGTTCTTGCTAAGTAAACTTGCACACGCAAAACTCTCATGCCAATCGTGTTCTCGGTTCTTCGGGCTTCAAGGAGTTTCATGTTCAGAAAGATAGTTAGATGAATTCATTGAGGGCCTGTTGAATTGCCACAAGATTGTTCACATTTTAGATGTTAATCTACCTCAAGTATCTGGATGAATAATATTATTCGATGGCCTAGTCGGGCTTGCAATTTAAGCTCGGAATCCAGAGATCCCGATGCAATCGCATAGAACGCCACCTTTGATGCAGATCTCGAGTGTGTTCGACAAAAAGAAGGGAAATTTGGTCTCGGTAAAATTGGATGATGACGATCAGAAGATTCTCCTCGATAATTTTTCCAAATAGAACAAGTTCGACCGAACGGCCTCGCGCGTAAAATTAAGTGTTTTCATTGATGATAGCTTAAATTTTGCTAGTACCCTTGCCCTCGCTGGTGTGTCTTGCATGTACGGCTGTATTTAGTCGGTGACTACCTTCATTTCGATCAATTCAGGGAGCTGATGGTACGAGCTACTAGAACACCAGTTCTGGTAACAGTCCGTGATTTTCGAGTCTAGATACCGGTTCCTGGAAGTACATAGTAACTCTCGGAAGCACATCCTTCAATTTCGGACTTCGACATTTCTGGTGATGCCAGTCTACGCAATGGAGATTAAGAATTTGTTAGTAAGTGTCCCACAATTTCGACAAGAATTTAAGTCATTGTGCAACTCTGAGTCCTGACTGCTAACATATGCAGGAACAAGAGTTTCAGAGTAGGCCTGAGTAAGATTAAGCACTTGATTATGTTTCAATGTTGACCGAGGGGGATGGCGTAAAATAGGAAATGCTGTGAGAAATTTAACCATTATAACATGGTATCCAGTCCTATCCAGGTAGAACATGCCGTTCCATGCCGTGAGACCTGAGTCCGAAATTCAATTCGGCAATGTGAATAGAATAGGTCACATTTTTATTCACAGCGATCATTGAGAAGCCACAACATGCGGCGTCGAATCACATCAGGATGCGGATCCCTTTGAGAGCTCTTCTCAAGATGGAATTGTCAGTTTGCTAGTGGAATTCAATGTAGACCCGTAACAACGGAATGGCGAGGTTGACTATCGGGAGAGGCTGCAATTGATTTGAAGCATTACTTCCCCTGAAACGGCGATCTTAGATGAACAATATTATGGAAAGCATGAGGGACTAGGCGACTGGTAATTGTGATCCTCGGTTTCTCTCCTTACTTTCTCTCGTGTAGCTTTTAGTGCACGAAGTGGAGTACCTTGCCAGACTCTCCATTTCTGCACTTTCATCTTTCGACTTGACGGTTTTAAAGGTCCATAACTCAAAGTTCTTGTTCTTGAAGCGCGGCAGCGTACAAGGTCCAAAGTAAGTAATACATATACCTTCCCTATTTCCATCATCTCATTGACGATTTCAGTCTGTGATATCCTCAGTTGTGGTCCACGCATGACATTCCAAAACACACCTCTGCTGATGGCAAATGAATCAAGATACAGCTCTTCACGGCATCCTTCCATCCATGACTTCAGCAATGCTTACCATGACATACCGCCCAGTTTGCCGAATTCATCCTGGACTTGGTCCCCTGTGGATAATCACAGCGATACCCAGCATTCGACTTCACACTCAAACTCCCCCTCTCTCGCTTCTAACGATATACATGCCGACGACGAAGGCTCCGATTTGTGCGAACAAACCTCCTCTCCGCCCTCTCCTACCGTGAAAACAGAGCTGCATGAACAGTTGTTTGTTTCACAGTCCTTGGCTCTCCCGATTGAAGTGCCTCTGCGTGCTACCCAGGCGACAAAAGAAATGCGTTCTATGATGCATTCACTCCGATTAAACCCATTCACTGCCCATCGTCAAGACAAAAATGACCTCGGCTCTGCTTTGACATGGTGTGGCGAGGAGGCGAAGCCACTTGAAGAGGAGCCGTTAGTATTCGAGTGGCAGATTGAGGGCTATCAGAGTGGGATAGAGGATGAATTCGAGCTGTACGTGATGCCTTCTGACGACGAATACCTACCATCTGCCGCTGCAGACTCGAGGCCAGCCCGTAGTTCTGCGTTTACTTCCTCCGTACTTCCAACCTCTGCAGATTCCACTGAATCGTCGGAGATTACATCTCTCAAATCAGAGATTTGTCATTGGGATGATCCTCACCAGCAGATTGGCGGGCTGCGTGAATCTGTCGACAGCGAGTCGGCCGACGGTCGAACAAGTGCTTCTTGGGAGACAGCCGATGCTAAATCTCAATTTCGTTTATCTGGAGCATGGTTCTCTAGGGCCGAATACGAGAATTCACTAGGCCCTCGGATTGGTTCAAACGACCACACAAGTGACCCTCATACTGAGTCGTACGGACCTGAGTCCTCGTCACCATCCAGGCCTCTTCACTTTCCCCGGAGATCTCCTGGCTCCGAGTGTGTGCCCATCAAATTACACCATAGTAAGTGGGCGCCTACAACTCAGTCGGACAGTTTTACGATGCCATTCCCTGTAGCCCTCGGTCACCCTTACAGAGACGATCTCAGCGACGAAGCTTCTCATGAAAATCCCAGCCTCAGTCGTTCTCGGGGACGCCACGGACCTGATTTTTTCCCCAACAGACGTTTGCCATGTGGAGTTAAATCGTTACGCCATCAAGCAGGAAGCTACAGTAATGATCAGTCATTTGAGCAGACTGGTACGTTGTTCGCCAGTACAGACAGTTTGCCTACTAACATGTATTCGGTAGCTGATCTTCGACCCAGCTACGCTCTCACGATAGGTGCTCATGCACAAGTACCCGTACCTCGTCAAGCACCATTTCAAAACAGCCTTTCTTCTACTCAGCATTTAAGTGCCTCGGACGATCCGCAGACTAACTCGTCGTCTGGTGCTTCCCATTATCCAAAAAACTACTTTTCGCACTCTAGATCCTGTAACTCTTTCACAGCAACCGATTCTCAAACCCAAATCGAACCATATCTGGGCGCCATCACATCATGTCATCACGATTATTCCACGTCGCCAGTTTCTGTGAATCGTTCCTTCACATCCTCCCCCAGAGTTTGCGAAGGAACCAGACATGAGACCATGTCGGGTCACCACGGTTGTGGAAGCGGCGTAGCTGAGCAAATGTATGTGCCAGTCGAGTCCTCGCACCCATGCCCGGAAGGCTATAGAGGTTGTAGTTCCGATCTTTCATTTACGTCTGGCCATTTTAATGACAAACAGGCATTCATGCAGCAGGTGGGTTCGTTTCTCTAACATGTCTACGAAGACAGTCTACTGATGGCTAGTCGACAGGCGCCATCGACTATTCGGAGAGTGGTACCTGTCGTCGCCGCTCCAACTCCGCACACAGGGCAGTGTATCTCGGATACTAGAATCGATGACTCCAATAATTTAGGTTTTTACTACTACCCAACTCGATCTTTTTCGAACTCTGTGGGTTATTATGCCTGCTAGTCTCCTTTTCCGAGCTGTCTTTGCATCTCATCTCGAGCACTGAATTCTCTGTTTTTTTTTTCCGACTACGGATTGCTTATAACTCTCCTCTTTCGAGTATTCATTTACCTCATGTTTCATACTAGTTATGCGCCACACTTTTATCATATGCTTACTGGCTGACCATGTCATGTCTTACGATACTTATCGGGATAATCGTCGAATGTATTATTACTTACGTGTCTCTCGCTCCTTACCGTACTTACTGCAACTCCTTCGGGATGTATTCTCAACGCACTAGGATTCAAACCTGTTTTCGAAAGTGAATCCAGGAGAATCTTGCCTCGCACTGTCATGATACCAATAATTGTGGGGATCGTCTCGTCTCTGGCCGGATCATGTACTAGCTCCGAGCTATGACACCTCTACGGTCTACCAGCAGTGAAATTAAAGAAGATTTTTCGAGTCGCAGCTCCTATCTGCACCACTACACGTCGGAAGCGTACGCTCCGACCAATCGTGTAGGTAGTGTGGAGTTAAGAGTAGACGTCCGCTAGACGCCGGAGCTCAGCAGCCCCAGCTGCAATCAGCACGAGTTGGAGAAGGTCAGCGATCGGAAGAGCAGAAATTTCGAAGTTGGTATGCGCACTGGATCAGACAGTACTTGAAAATGAGCCAACCCGAGAATGGTTAAGTCACATCGCTTGTTGGAGATGGTGAAGTATATGGTACATTGTTAAGCGTGTACAAAAATGTATACTATCGCAATTGTACTTAGTCTTCGGGGCGTCTACCAAGGCTCAAAACCAATGTCATCGAGTCTCGTGCCATTCTTATCCATGCACCACTCTTCCCTTTGACAGGGAGGTTGAGTTCCTTCGGGTTCGTCTCCATCATCCTTCAGGAGTAATGCTACGACGCCATGAGGAGGTACTGCCCTGGCTGTAAAGCTACGGATGGCAGTTCCGTTCTCCGTGTGCGTCCACAGATCCTGAGTCGCGAATAAGACACATGGTCATAAAGGCCAAAGTTGACATCAACATACCCTAACAGCGTATTGCCTCCCCGCACGAATCCATGGAGACTCGGTGAGGTTGAAGGACATGTCAGCAGACTCGCTGAGCACATTTATCTACATAAAAGGAAATCAGAGCTATTGTATTACATTTCACGGTGGTTACCGTGCGTACCAGCATGAAGATCGTTCCATTTTCACTCTTCCCGCTCCAGTATTGCGCAGGATGAGTAGAGTTGTAAGTCCAGTCGGGCTGTTCATACCGTTCGTGAGCAGTCTTCTACGAAATTTTCTTTCGAGACTCACATTGATTCCCCATCTAAAGGGCGTGACTGCCGTCCCGACGACTGGATCCTGGTTGATAGCTATGATTTCTTTGTTCTTTAGTATAGAAAGTGTTTCTTTGGTGGCCGAAGCAAGCTAGAAAACAGACGTGCTTGGTCCAAAATTTAGTTCAGCAACTGGGTAGGCTTACATGAGTGCCCTGGCGCGTGAACAAAGAATATCGGTAAGATAAAATGGTAGAGATGCAAGGGGCGTACAATCAAGAGAGGCGATTTCATAAGTGCCCAAGCTGTAAAGTGTGTCTTTGATTCTTCAAAATTCAGCCCACCGTTTCCACTGATAGAGTATCAGCTGTGAGTATTGATGAATGCGGTTTGCCTTACACTTCGAGCTAAAGAACGATCTTCGTGAGAACAGTATAGATCCGTAAAGAGGACATCAGACACTTACAATGTCCATGTCATTATATCCTGGAGGTTTAAACAATGTTAATAACGACGCATATTAGGATACCACGAAGTCTTTACCATAGAAGTTATTGGCCCATGCGACAAAGGAATTCCTGAAAAGATACGGTAAACAAATCTTTGAACATTTTGGACATGATCGTCCACATACTGATTGATGATACCAGCCACAGATCTCCAGCTGTCATCGATATCGGTGGTCGACTGATACTATATTGACTCAGGTTCAAAAACGAGATGACGAAAAAACTTACCCTCCATGTCTGACCAAGTTCCCTAGCCCAAAGCCAGGGTTCTTCCTATATCATTATTAGCTCCGAATGTTTTAGGGCTCGAAATAGAACCTACCCGTCCCCATTGGCAAAGAGAGTAAAGCATAGGAGGTCTTCCGCTTTCTGATGCAACATCGCGGATTGCGTTCGCCATACGGGTGAATTCTGGAGAAACGCATTAGCTGATTCGCTATGTGTCGACCAAAAACGTCAACGTACTGCCGACCATTCCTTCCTTGATTATTTCATCAAAGGGAACTTGTGATGAAAGATATTAATTTAGTCTGTCAGCTAGAACGAGGTTGAAGTTTAATTCACCTGCACAGTTGTCATACCTAGGAAATTGTTAGCAGCTGGCGATCAAACTGACAGGCAATGACATACTTAAGCAAATCAAATCCCCACTCGACGTTGAATAGCCTCGCATCCCTGCCATTCAATCAATGTAGGCGATGCTTATAGGCAGAATAAAAAGGTCTATTAATCACCTTTCCTCGTTCTGGAAAGATCCAGGATAGAGTGCACAGGTAAACCAGCCAGAATCACCATACTGCATACAAACTTCAATGAAATACCTTGATGCGAGACATACAAACTTACGATACCGGCTTTGCTGCATGGATACATACCTTCAGCTACTTCACCATCATAAACAACTAAAACTCACAGGCCAAGACTATGGATGTAATCAGTAAGGTTTCTCATTCCCGAAGGGAAGCGTTTCGCATCTGAAAAGGATGAGCATCCTGAATTTTCGTATGAGTCACAATAATAAAACTTACTTGCGACAATGTCTCCCGAATCAGAACGATTCCTTTCCGAATAGCAGTCATCAATGTTGACGTAGTTGTATCCGACGTCCTATTGAAAGTGAGGAGCTTTGCATCAGAATATGCTGTGCATAACGTACTGCAAGGCCAAGCTTGACCACATTGTCAGCTGTCTCTCTGATAAGAGTCTCGTTGATGTCGCACTGGACAAGGATGTTCAGGAGTTGGGACGAGTCAAGCACTGTGTACACTGACATGATATGCATTCCAAGCTAGAGAAAGTCTTTAGAATACAGAGAGAATACGGCTAAAGCTGTGAATGCTTACTGTTATATCCCATAACTTCGGAGGATTAGGGAAACTATATCAGAGAGTAGTACCACATGCAACGAGACAACTTACATGGAAGTCGACCAACCTCTTCCAACATAGGTTTCGGCAGCTGTTCCGCATGTTTGGATGTAAAACAGGAGTATGACAGAAAAGCAGCAGCGCCCAAGGAGAAGACGGCCGTGAGGATCGAGCGAGGTGTTAACACGACAACGAATGGAGTGTCCAGCGCATGTTCTGAGAGCTGATATTAATCAATGAAGGAGGAGAAAGCGCTTTTCGTACTACGTCTTTCGACTCCAGAAAGCCTTGGTTGCTCTGGCTGGTATAAACCAGAAGTTTTCGCAGATTCGGACATGGTGTCTGTAAAGTAACCAAATCAGCACATGTCAGGTGAGCGACTTCCAGTCTTCCATCCCCGCGACGTCACTGATGACATGGAGTTTCACCCAAGGAGGAAACTTACCGGTACCCAATAAACTTCACAGCTCAGTCTTTGGAAATCTGGAGGTCCTTGTTTCTTGAAGTCGAGGATGAGGTCAACGACTGGTTGTGATGGGATGGAGCAAATGCGGGGCACGACAACCGCTGTACGTAATTCATTGTCGTGACATCACCGTGACATGGTTTTGAACTTGACACGCCAAATGGACGCGTTGAAACCTGCCTAGGACCGTTGTATCCTAGTTCCTCCTCTGCAGTATCCCAGTCCAGCCACGCAACAACACAAAGCAAAAAATGTTGAAACGAAATTGAGTCGGAGTTGATTCGCTTACATTTTCAAACTCCGATTTGATTCCGATCGTCTTTAAAACTTGAAGTTTAACGTTAACCCTCAAGGCCTCAAGGTTGACTGCTTGTCGTTTTTACCGCTGGGTACAGTGGCTGGAATTCCTTTATCGTGCGTCGCGGATTTTTGCTCGCTTGAATAAAAACTGATTCACCAGAACGCATCCAAGTAGTAGCAATGCCTGACGATTCTCCGTGGTGGGTCGGAATGAAGAGAGCGGCATCAGAGGCCCAAGCATACATATCTTCTGCTAAATCCGCATTCCGTTCCTTGCCAAAGAACCCACCCAAGTCATTCAATGTCGATCAGCCCAGTCCCGATATAAAAGATGCCGTGACTAAACTCTGCGCAATCATGTACTGTCTCCAATACCATCCAATCACCGCTATCCGTCTGTCTGCGATCGTCGATTTGAAGGCTAATTGGGCTAAAAGAGTGTGGCCTTGGTGCTCGTCACTCTTTGAAAATGGCGTCTTTGGTCAAACTCCTACTACAGTGGATGGTTTTGATCTGCGAGAGAAAATTCTCTGGCTCGTACTGGGTGTTTTGTCCTTTCCTGATGATCATCCAACTAGCCCGGAATGGCGTCGCTCTTGGGATCACTTCATCTTCACGACGACACCAGACGTTTATCCGGCTCTCATCAGGCTTTGGATTTATACTATCCGATTTGAAACCCAAACTTTTGAATCAGGGTACATGGGTGCTTTGAACCATTTCATCTGCAATGATTTCGACTCCGACAGCACAATTTTTAACCAGGTTATATCTACCATCCCTGGTTCGATACCTTCTCTCGTAAAACTCGCTGGTCGTCTTGGCTTCAAAATTCGAAAGCAGCAGATTTCTCACGTCGAATTCGTCCTCCATGCAATTGCACTTTGCAGCATGGAGAATACGCTCTGTGACTCGTTATTGGCCAACTTCGGCATACAGACGTTGATGGGCATCTTGGATAGATTGACATCCTTCCGGCGTCTTGATAGTCTCGACGATGTTGAGATTGAAAGCTTGATAGCGGCATGCAAATGGATCCTTAGTATCTGCACAGACTGCTCTGACCAGTGCGGAACTATGAGAGTGAACATTCTGTTACTAGAGGGAGACATTCTTGGCTCCATGGTCAAAGCATCCCCTTTGCTCAATTATGAGCATAGTCATCCAGATACTTCGAGGCGAATATTATCCAAAACTCTGTCTTTTAACTTCGCCAAGTTGATCGATATGGTAACCTATCTTATCTATCCCCGTATTTTGACACCGTTCTTGAGGTCATTCGAGAGGATCACCCGACAACGAGATGCGTATTCTTTATTTCTGAAATCGGCCTCAAGTGCCCAGAGTGCGACTGCAAAACACGAGAGTCTGAAGAAAGTTTGGAGTGAGAACGTTTCTTTGGCAGCACACATGAAAAATTCTTGGCGCAGTTACAAAGAGACTGAAAGCAAAATTTTTTGTTCCAATCCCGAGGTACACTTTACCTATCCTCCTTTCCAAAACGTGTTCAGCTGAATTGACTTTCAGTGCCCCGAACAGAACACAAATGTGCGCAAACAATGCTCCAGGTGTCATCTTTCAGTCTATTGCTCGAGGAAATGCCAAAAAGAGGATTGGAAATATGGCAGACACCGGCGAATCTGCGATAAATCGGTAGAAGTAATGAAGAAAAGTAAGTCATTCAAGACCAAATCGAGGTCTATCGTTTCTGAACAGGTTTATACCAGCGGGTTTCCCTCTCGATACCACTGATATGGAAACTGACTACTTCCGATGGATGGTCAAGAAAAGAGTGTACACTTCCATGCCTCACATCCAAGAGCGCAACGAGTTTTGGCTGGAAAAGGGGGAATCAAAAACAATCATCATCATGAACTTTGCCAATTTTCCACCAGAACTCGTAGTCATTCCTCTCACGACATATGCAAACTGCGCAACCAGTCCTAGCTCACCAGCTATCGACGAAGAGGATCTACAATTCGTGTATGAATTGGTAAAAGACGGCCATGCGATCATTTTTCATGCTATGCTTCCGAAAGCATTCCAAGGATATGTGAGCGTTATTGACTGGGTAGATCCTGACAAAGACTCCGAGTAATACATGCTTTAGCTTTACTTCGGTCAATCTATCATTGATATGCAATTAGAACAGTATCTCGATAACTACGTCTTGTTTTTGACCCTTCTTTATTTACATTTGGATTCGTACACCAGAAATACATGACGGATCCTGGTCTGCCCCAAAGTGACCAAGCGTCGTGAACCGAAGTGGTGAGATAAAAGTCCATCGATGTCGCATTGTGTGCGCACGAAAGGTTAGCTAAGTCACATGCCAGCCATTTGAAAAATCGATGACGTAGGCGAAGTACGTCTTGAAGCTCACCATGTCTTCAACCCAGGCTCTTCTTTATGTTTACGCAGAATGCGGCCCCAATGTTCCAGAGGATACTTTTCATGGTGAGCAAAACATCTTCAAGTATATCGTTTACTTAGGTCATACATTCGTGCTACTCTCTCATAGATTGGTATGATAACGAACATGCACCTGCGCGGCTCACAGTTCCGGGGTTTCTTAGCGCTGTTCGCTACAAATCCATCGACACAAAAGTCCCTACATGGCTCGCAATGTATGACATGAACAGCGAAGATGTTCTCTCGACAAAGGAGTATGCTCACCTCCGCGAAACCGCGTCACAAAACGAGCGCAATGTCATATCAAAACTCATGACTCTTGGGAGAGGAATATACTCGCTAGTTTATTCTTCATCTACTCCTGGAGCTGAAATCAGAGCTGACGCACCTGTCCGCAACGGAAAGTTCTTGTACGCCGTTCACATGCAAGTTGTTGGCACTACCGACAAAGCGAGCGCAGAAGACGCTTTTCTGAAGTGGTACTTCGAGACGCGCGTGCCTCTTCTTTGCAAGGTACCAGGATGGATTCGGTCTAGGGTCTATCAACTCACCGGATACACCGAGATGGGGGGTGGGAGTAAAGAGAAAGGAGTTCCAGATCTGGTTAAAGGGGAACCAATGAAATTCCTGGCATTGCACGAATGGGACGGGGAAGGGACTGACGTTATGGGATCCCATGAGTTCAAGGCATGTATGACTGAAGAAAAGCCTTGGACTCTAGGTGACGGGACGCCTATGGCGGAAATGGAAGACCGCAGGTTTGGATTGTATAAAGCATTCGAGCCTCCAAGCCAAAGTTAGTGTTGATTCACACTTTTATTATATTTATCTTGTATGAATTATCCATATGCCTGCCTCCTTGGACATTGTAAAGTCGAATTGTTCATTATGTATCAAATTAAATGTAACATGGATTATCCTCGATTATTCATTAAATACTCTAGTAGTTTGATCTCCCAGTAAATATGAATGCAAATAAATTACCTAGCGCTTGTCTTGTACAAAATTTCCTCCTTCCCATCTGTTGTCCTCCCCACATACACCACCATATCATTCAAACTCTCTGCTATCCCTTTTCTCCTCTTTTCTCTTTCTAATACCGGCTTATCAACCTCATCTCCCAAAGAAATCATAATCATTTTCGTTTCCTCCAAAGACGAAGCAAGTGCATTGAGTATGACTCGGGGGTCTGTCCGGATAAATTTGCCATAACGCAGGTGCCCTGAGTGGAATTGTCTTGTGGAGGAGAAAAGAGAAGTAGATACAAGCACTTCCGCAAGAATAAGCCTTTTGGTATGCAGGTTTTTACTAGACTGGCTTGAAACTGGATAGTACATCGAGTTTGAGGAATCAGCACTGGCAATGTCAACAGAGATTTTCCACGAAAACCAATTTGTTGAATGAGAACTTCCAGACCTAGACCTGGATTTACTGGAGCTCGGGTTGGGTGGTCGAAATGAGAATGTTACCATCTGCTTCAACCTATGCTCTGTCCCATATCCATGTTCTCCAGTGGGAAGACCGAGTACAAGTTCCTCTTGAAAGTCGTATGCATCGTAACATAGTCTACCATTAATATCTCCAGAAAGAGTATAGCGGAAAGGAAAGCCTCCAGGCAGGTTACGTATCCCGTGTCCATCGGGGCTGCGGAGGCGAGAAGAGAGGAGTTGTTTTAGGGAGTTCAAGGAGAAGGAGATATTTTGATTGTAGTGCGAGTGCGGGTCTGGATTTCGAGTACGAGAGGTGTATTTTTGAGAGCCAGAAGAGGAGTTGTTATGGCGGTGATCTGAACGTGAGGTCGAATCGCCATTATTAGTATGGTTATATGTAGTTAAATACGGATTAAGATACTAAATCTTGAGTCAGATTTTTGTAACGATGAAATTATGAAATTCAATAGGACGCGTACCGCAGGATTAGTGGTAGCATTTGAATTGACATTGGTGAGAACAGTGTTAAACCCGGGATTCATAGAGTGATGACCTAGTCCAGAGCCAAAGCACGTCGACGATTGTCCAGAAGAGGAAACGGTATTAGGTTTGTACATGGAGCACCGAGTGTATGGGGCTGTCATAATTTACGCTCGAATTCAGTCTCAGAGAATCGTTATAAGAAAGGTTGGAGGTGTGGAAGGGATTAGTTTAAGGTAGTCGTTCAACTGTCGTGGGTCTTTCGTAAAAAGGTCGGTGAGCGTAAAGTGAAAGTGAAAGGCGGAGAGGACGGGGCGCTTTGACTAGCTCATAGAATAGTTAGGTGTTATTATACATTCGATGAAAGTATACTTACGGCTGCATGGTTTCGAGGAGAACAAGGACAGGCGCTAGGGACTACTTAATAAGGGATTGAACTTTCTAACTGCTCAGCCTCTGCAATTGAAGTAAGCCGTTGTCGAGCAAAAACAACAAAAACAAGCGGTGTGCATGTAACGACGACGAGCAAAGAATAGGGACGCGTCGTTCAGTCGAAACAGAAGAATAAGGGAACACCAATTCAGATGTCATCGACGCTTAAGCCGTTTACCACTAGAAGGATAAGGGAAGTGTTTCAAAGGTACCTACAGAGTCCAACCAGCGGCGTCTTGAAGCGCGCAAAAAGACAAAGCTGAGGTATCTTGACGACCTTGGACTAAATTTATACAATGCTGGTTAAGTATGTCGTGCGTAAATCATTCACTCAATCGAGACTTGTTGATGAAGTTTCTAAAATTGGCCTCAGTGCATCATACCAGAAAAAGAACAAGGAAAACGTCGGCATGAAGTAGAAAAAGTGCGGGAAGCTCGGAAAGATGCGGATTTGGCCTCCAAAAGTTGGAATTTTAATCTTCCTCTCGAATGGGGATGGATGTATCAGAAGAGAGGAGGACCGAGATAGTAACTGGGTGTATCAAACGTACTAACAGTTCAACCAGCTTTACAGCTCTCCGAGTCGGTCGAGCCAATGGCTTGATTGCCCTGAAGTAAACTGAAGGGATGATGTCATTACCAGCGCGATTCGGACCCGAGGAGCTTTCGGTCATCGGACGGACTCGGGGCGAAAATTACGTGATCCCCTTCAAGTTCTGTGCCAGCAAGTCTTTTTAACTTTTAAGACGTCCTTTAAACAAATCTTCAAGGCCTTGCAGGAGATGCAACCTCTCAGATGAATTTAGAAAATGTCGCGAAGATACACATCTGTCAATAGCGACTCGGGAACAACAGCCGCTCGCAGAACACGACCAAGACCCTTCTTTGGTATGATTATTTTCGAACGCTACCTGCTTCCGATGCGTGATATCTCCGTATTCCGGCCCTCGTTCCGTATGTCATGGCTTCTCGACGGGGTCATCCATGTCCAGAAAGCGATCTTGTGTGTTTGAGCTCCTGCTATCAATTTCATTCAGTGGTACATGTGATATTGATAGTCTCGAGGGAGAAAACGATGCCACTTTACTCTGAGATAACACCGTACGGTCTACGGATCAACGACTGCTTTCAAAAGAACCTCTCATGGATGTCAGTGGTCCATATGGTTCCTCTTGTCAGTTCGTATCTTCTGATCAGTTTTTATGCTTATGGTAACTTTCAGTCTACACTCATTCTCCAGTACGAGTCTGAAAGAAATTAGAAGCAAGCGCCGTCAATGATGGGTGGACCTGCCTGTCAAAGTGGAGTACCCGCGATACAACAAATCCGGTGTTTTGAGATCTTACGAACCAGAAAAACTACTGCAGAACGTGTGTCGACAAGAGTTCTTTTCTGAACCATATGGCTCACTAGCTTTGACAGATGCAACCAACCAGAAGACTTCCCTATTCTACTGTCCTGACTTAGCTTATAAAGTCTCAATCCCTTCAATGCCAGTGTCCAGGTCCAGCCTCGAGGAAGTTCCAAACTCAATGAAGCCGTTCTTGTATCTCTCACTTCTTTCTGCCGTCCTCGCTGCTCCTTTCGAGCTAGTGCCGCGACAGTCTGGCCCAAAGGGCATCGATGTCTCTCATTTTCAAGGAAATGTGAACTGGAACACAGTGTTCAATAATGGTATACGTTTTGTTTTCATCAAGGCTACTGAAGGAACTAGTAAGTCGGTTATAGATTCTCCAGTTGCATTCTCACCCATACTCTTAAACAGCATTCACCGATCCCAACTTCTCCAATAATTACGCTGGGGCAACAAACGCGGGGTTGATTCGAGGAGCATACCATTTTGCGCACCCTGACGCGAGCTCTGGAGCCACGCAAGCAAATTTCTTCCTTGCGCACGGAGGTAATGACTGGCCTTTGTAACATCAAATATTTCATATCATTGATCATCCGTACAGGAGGATGGAGCGCAGATGGCATCACTTTGCCAGGGGTCCTTGATATTGAGTGTACGTCTTCATCAACGACATTTCGTTGTGAACCTACTGCTTATTCTCGTTTCATAGATAACCCTAGTGGCGCTGAATGTTATGGTCTGAGTGCATCGGCCATGGTTTCCTGGATCAAGGACTTTTCCACTACTTATCACTCCAAGACAGGCAGGTAATTAGACACTCTCACTACCTCTCCATGAAACAAGACTTATTTAGTCAATGTTGCAGATTCCCGAGTAGGCACCTGTCGTTTTTTTTGATGTACTGATTCAGATAGACGTTTCTTTTTCTAGTCATCTACACAACAACTGACTGGTGGACGACTTGCACTGGCAATAGCGCTGCGTTTGCCAACGATAATCCACTGTGGATTGCACGCTATGCTTCCAGTATTGGGACTCTACCTGCCGGCTGGTCGTAAGTTGTCTGCAGCTCACTCAATGATGCCCTTAAGCTCAAGTCGCCATTTACCTGTCTAGCTTTGCTACGTTCTGGCAATACGCGGACTCTGGCCCAAACCCTGGCGATCAAGACGTCTTCAATGGTGACTCTGCCGGATTGGGACGGTAGGCATCATAGATTATTTTCGTGACAGTAATCTAATGGGACTCTCTGACAGTATGGCTAAAGGGTCATAGTCATCAATATTGAGCGCTTGAGTATAACAGTAATAAGCAGACAGGACATTCGAATTGCGTACATCCGTCTCGATAGTATGGATTTATGCGCTAAGCGTCTGATAATGAATGTCTTCTGTCAGCTCGAGACCTAAATGCTTCAAGTCTGAATAAGACTTTGCCACTTGTTAAGTGAGTTAAAAGTACATATATATATGGCTTCTCCTGTTCTCAGCAAGGATTTGGAGGTGTCGCAGTTGAGACAACCCAGATACTAAGAGCGTTTTAACTCGGAGGTCCATCATGATGGTCCTGCCCTCGTAAAATCCGAATCTGGACACAGTAAAGTGAACTATCTTTTTATAATAAGCTGTATAAATCTTCAAGAATATTTATCATTCACTCGGGCAAAAATCGCAAGAACCAAGAATAAGTACTAGCTTTAAACAGTGCACGAATAATATCTAGCTCGTGTTCTAAATATGATGCTGGATGGGATAAATTACCCTAGATTTCCACGTCATGGCTCCGAGTCAATTCTCCATATAACTTTCTGTCAGTGTTTCCTCACTTATTAGACCGTTAATTTCATGAGAATTACAGCCTCTCAGTCACATTCTCCATGGTTCTCCATCTCTTCAGCATAAGGGCCAACGCTGAACACTGATTGGGGTAGACAGCATCATCCTGTCTATCTGCCAGAGTGGAGTTTCTCCACGACAAAGAAGCACTCCAACGTCGAAAGCTTCCGGTTAAGGTAAATGGTTGTCTGTGTTCAAAGCAAAACGTGTGTCTCAATGACATCGCAGATTCGTAGCAGCCACAGTGAAGCATATGGCTTCAGTCTTTTGACAGATCAATATACTCCGCAATTTCCTCACAATGTGTCTGGATATAAAGGTGCCTTCGCAATTCTCAGTCACATACTTATCTACTCATACGCATCATGAAGTTCTTCTATCTTTCCCTCATACCTGCTGTCCTCGCAGCTCCTAGCGTTGACTTTGCTGAGCGAAGACAGTCTGGACCCCAGGGAATTGATGTTTCCCACTTCCAAGGAACCGTTGACTTTGCCGCTGTCGCTGCTAATGGACTGGAATTTGCCTTTATCAAGGCAACCGAAGGAACAAGTATGCCTTTCGTACTCTTTTGTTCCTGCTATTTGAAATTCAATCTTGTATTACTAGCCTTCACTGATCCCAGCTTCTCTGCTAATTACGACGACGCGACGAGCGCGGGTCTAATTCGTGGAGCGTACCATTTTGCTCACCCAGATTCGAGCTCTGGTGCTGATCAGGCACAGTTTTTCCTTGCACACGGGGGTAAGCAAACTGACGCATACTTGCCGCGTCGCGGTTAATCATTCCCTCAATTCAGGTGGATGGACTGCAGATGGAATCACCCTGCCAGGTGTCCTCGACATCGAGTGTATATTTTTATACTAACTTCTGCTAAGAAATTCAGTGCTTATTCCGTCCCTAGACAACCCCAGCGGCGCCGAATGTTACGGTCTCAGCGCATCTGCATTGTGCAATGGTTTCTTGGGTTAAAGATTTTTCCGATACTTATCAATCAAGTACGGGAAGGTGAAGCGATTTTAATCCTAGTGATCATATAATAGGTCACTAACCCTCATTGCCCTTCCCTGTATACCATAGATTTCCAAGTCAGTTTTCCCAGCTACAAAATCTATCCATGATTCTAATATGTTTTCCTAGTCATATACACCACCACAGACTGGTGGACGACCTGCACCGGAAACAGCGACGCATTTGGAAACGATAATCCGTTGTTCATTGCTCGCTATGCTTCTAGCATTGGAACATTGCCTGCTGGTTGGGAGTAAGTCTTCGCTCTCACAACTACAGACTCTGCCTTATTTTCACACATCAATCTTAATCAACTCATTTCGCCATTACAGCTTTGCCACATTCTGGCAATACGCAGACTCTGGTCCAAACCCTGGAGACCAGGATGTATTTACGGGCGATTCAGCGGGATTGGGACGGTGAGATTTCACTCGTTGCAGTTTCTCAAGTCAAGATTTCTAATCATCATCACAGGATGGCAACTGGTGCGTAGATTGATGAATTTAGTTTGTAGTATTAGCTATCGAGGACATTCGTATGAACAAGCTGACATGTATCGAGAAAAACATATTCTCAGTTTTAGCTTGCCAATTATAAGATTTACAGTTCTAGTTCCTATACTTGTGTTAAAGGAGTGTATTTGCTATTGAGAAAAAAGGATAATACAAAGAAATCGAGAAATAAAGAGCTAGTATGGGTATCTAGTCGTAACAACAGTCATTATCAGGAATCATACTAACTAAAGCACCGGAGAGGAGAGTAAACAAGGAAAAGGGAGATGAGAGAAATACCCTGCCTAGCTAATCAAGAAAAACGAAACGAAAGGACACGAGAAAGAAGAAAGAAAGAGAAAGAAAAATACAAGGAACGTGCAATTAACTTCTAGATCCAAAACTTGTCAAAAAAATCCACGACATCTTCAGGTTGGGTTAAGAAGCCTGCGATACTTGTGTCTGATTCGTTTTTGTTGACCTCTTTGACCCAAACCTCAATTCACCTCTTCCCCATGAAGAAAACAACCCCCCTCCACCACCTTCATGAGAATGCGTACTCCCCGCACGAGATCTAAACGACCATCCAGAAGGCGAAATCGGTCTCGCTGGTGCCGGAAGCACACTCGACCCTGTATGATCGCCATTCTGCGATCCTTCGGGGTGGTGATGGTGGTGATGATGATGTTTACCCGAATGCCCAACTGTATGTCTCCCATCACAACACGCTCGTACATTCTCCAATCCTTCAAACCCTTCATCCGACAGCGAGTCACCATGAAGCTCAAAGTCCAAATCCTCATCCTCGTCTGCACCAGCCCCACCTCCTGGCACGTCCACAAATGACCGAGTGGGGCTATACGGACTTTCGGGGGCATTCCAACGAAGATACTCTGCAGCCGGTGTTCCGGCCCGTCGACCGATAGATCCACCGACAGAAAGTTGGGATCTGCTACGTTTACCTCGAGGAGTCGTGTTGAAAGATGTTTCTTGGCGGGTACTTCGACGACCGGTACGTTGGCTGGAGGGGCTAGAGTTGACACCGAGGTTGTCATTGTCGTCATCATATTCGACATCAGACATGGCATGGTCTCCTGGGACGACGGTGGTATTGGCTGGGGAGGTGATGTTGGTTGGGTTAGGGCGAGAGAGGAGATATTTGAGGGACTGGATAAAGCCAGAGATTAGCTTCTGCAACGAATAGAAAACTTAGGATACGCACGTTCAGCCAAATCTCATGCCTCTCCTTTGTCGGAGCCGTAAATTTCATCTCCCTCTGCGGCGTCGAAACAACAACACTATACTGGTACAGACCAGGCGGCATTGGATTAGGATCGAGGACTTGTCTTACTCCTTCAATATAGGCTGCAAAAACAAACGTCAGTCTAGCTTCGTTTCTTCCAAGACTTCGATACTTACCACTCTTGGCACTCGACTCTGCCACGTTCGTCGAATTCGGATCCGCCGAGCTCCAATAAAGCGTCTTGGTGTACGGGTGCACCCAAAAGAATCTCCTATGCCTTGCAGTCCCATATCCCTTCCCAATAGCCTTTCTTGTATACTTGTACAAAAACTCTCCAATCATCGTCTGCGTAATCGCGTGAATCACAGCTGGGTCAGTCGGATTGACGACTTGACGGCCAAGCAATTTGTTTGGTGTGGACATCAATGGGGTAGCTTGGCCAGGGTTGGCAGGGTTGACATTGGTATTGTTGGAGGTGGATAGAGGAGCACCTTGACGCATGGCATACTGTCCGTGGTCAGAAGACATTGAGGACCTCGGAGACGCCATTTCCGAAAGTAGCGAAGCAGTAGACACGTCTCTTCCTTTCAACGATGCACTGGGAAGTAAACCTATACCAGCACCGGCATTGGTAGCATTAGCAGCAGACCTAAACGAGCTCGTCGAAGGAGGCTGACGAATGGCTTGAGAAGGAGGCATCGAAGATCCATGTTGCCTATACGCAAAGCCACTTCCAGGTCTCGTGCTGATACCAGCTCCACCACCACCTCCGGGAGGAACGATAAGTGCAGATCCAAACGTAGGCGTGGTAGCTCGTTGAATAAGCTCTGGAGGAGGCGGAGAAGAAGGTCTCGGGGGTGGAACATCCCTTTCGCGATCCCAAGAAGACCCAGTAGATGAACTTGTAGTGGGCATCCTCCTCTCTGGTATGAACGAAGGAGGGGGCATGCTTCCATGTGGAGGTGGGGCACGGGGAGGTGGAGGAAGGGACATCATGGGTGGTTTGGATTTGTCTACTGTTGTAGGACCTGTACTGGAGAGAGCGTTGCCTGAAGAGATTCTCGACCTTGCGTTATTGGAGGAAGAGGTATCGTCCAATACAGAGGAAACGACAGAATCCATACTCTGTCTCCTTGCGTGACCTTCTGCACCACCACGGGGGAATATAGTGATAAATCCAGAATGTGCGTTTTCACCTCCGGACCTAAAGATACTAGACGAAGGCGAAGGAGTCGGTGCAGCCGCTGGAGCAACAGCGCCCGTAGAAGATGAAGTAGAGTTGGACGAGCTTGCAGGAGGAGGAATAAACTGGAACTGGTGCCCAGACCCGACACGGTACATCACCGGTGATGAAGGCGATGTCGTCGTAGAAGTCGCTCCGGGGAAAGGAACAGGTACGGGCGCAGCGATGATAGTAGAGTTGTTTGCCGAAGCAGGAGGCGAGGGAATCCATTCATCTGTCTGGATGGAGATTTCTCTAACTTCAGGCTTGGGCGTCATCGGTGTAACGGGCTCGGGAACAGCAGCAGGAAGAGGGAAAAGGTCAGCTTCGACACCCTTCTCATCAAACTCTCTCTGCTTCTCCACCTTGAAATTACCGAGGACAGCAGCTGAGCTCGCAGGTGTACCATAGAACGACGACCTCTGGCTCTGGCTTTGGACAGCCTCTCCCTGACCGACGCTCATCGTACTGTCCCTCGACAACCTCGCCTGAGAAACATGGATACTCTGCGTGTCCCCTTCCTCCATATCTTCATCATCCTCTCCATCACTCAACTCATTATCCGTCATTGTCATAATGGAATGGAAATCGTCCCGGGACTCTGTCGCTGATGAAGGAGGAATACTTGCTCTAGAACCAGTAAACGCAGACGCAGTGAACGTAGCAACACTCTGTCGAGCATCTTGGTAATCCGACTCATCCCCAGTCTCTGTTTCGTCGTCACCGGTTTCAGTTTCTTCGCCTTCAGAGACATTGCCATTGGCAAGGGTAGTGGTAAATGATCGAGAGGTGGTGGATAGGTACGGTAGATTGGGAACGTCTCGCTGAGTGATAGTGGTTGTACGCTCTCGTTCTCGGGGTGCGCCGCTTGGTAGACCAATGCCTAGACCCAAAGCAGGCTTCTCTTCTATCGTTTGAATCTCCATCTCGGCGAGTAAAGGTTTCTTCACAGGGTCGGTACCGATCTCCTGATCGACCAAAATGGGTTCATGCTGGATACCTGCGTCAATGGTGGGGATGGGTGTAGGAACAGGCTCAGCATCAGTTTGCATAGACATATCAACCAATACTGGTTTGGGCTCTGGTTCGGGAACGGGTTCTGGCTCGGACTGTATCGCCATCTCTGCCAATTCCTTCTTGGGTTCCTCTTTGACCTCTGGTTCAGGCTCAGGTTCGCATTGGATCCCAATGTCAACCATGCCCACCTCCTCAATCTCTCCACCAACTGTAAGCTCCTCCATAATCCCACTGCTCACATCTCCATAATCCCTCATTGACGCTGGAGAAGATGGAGATCCGCCGAGAGCAAAAGCAAGATCTTCAGGTGTATCGACCAACGAAGGCGGTCTTCCTTCCTGATACGCCATACCTCCTCTTCTCCTTCCTGTTCCAACTGTTCTGGACGCAGCACTACGTTTGGAAGCACTTCGTCGAAGAAGAGAAGCTCGGAGAGGACTTATGCCGTTTAATGAGGATGAGTTGGATGGTGTACGTTTAAGCATACTGCTCATACCATGATTGGCGTATGCAGGGTCCATCCCGTCGATAGAGGTGATACTAGCCACGCTAGCTCGGCGGGAATCTGGGCGAGATGCGGGAGAAGGAGAGGCTTCGAGATCATCAGGAACTTGGTCGGCTTCTTCGTCTTGTTCTTGAGCAAGGACGTCGAGTTCGCCTTGGAGGTTGCTTGGGACGGGAGGGACAGGAGGAGGTGGGGAAGAGTCTCGCTCCAGAGACGCAAGCGTGAACGACCCATTCGCTTCATCGTCATCAGCTTGAGCCATAGATACTCTTTCGCTCCAGGAGAGACCCAAGTGTTTGCCTCCTCGTCTACCACGTACACGACCTCTAGTGCCACCTCTTCCCCTTCCTCCAATTTTGTATGGTGTTCCTCGACGACGGGAGGTGAGAGTTGTATGGGAAGAGTCTTGACCCTCTTCGTTATCCACGTCCATACCAAACTCCTCGACATTTTCTTCTTGTTCTTGATCGTCTTCAGCTTCCCAATCCACGTCCTTCTCATCTTCGCCGGTCGTTCCATTGACCTTTTTACGCAGCTCCATCTTTTCCTTCTTCTCCCTCTGCAACGTTCCTTTGAGCGTGGCGATCTGTCTCTGAGCATGCGCCAACCGCTGTTGCAACGCCTCAATCTCGTTGCTAGGATGACTAGGCCCTAGGAAACCCTTGGGTCCGAGAGGTGACGCGTCGGGCGAATCATCTGGAAAGTCGGATTCAAGACCACCGAGCTCGTCTGCGTATACCCCTGTGCCCATTTTTCCTCTTCGTGTATTTGTAGTCGAGAACACGTCATCACCCCCAACTGAGGCCATGCCGGGTGTCAAAAAGTCATTTGGTGCACCACCTGGATCGGGTGTACCTCCGTTGGGTGTGAGCGGACTACCGAATCTGCCTCCCGGCCCGCCCCATCTACGAGTAGCTCTGGCAACTTCGCCTTTGAGCGTATCGACGGTTTGCTGGAGATCAGACTTGTCTCGAGCTAGACCTGCGGCATGCTTCCTAGCGAGGGCAATGTCGGTTTCGTGCTTGTTTGTAAGGTCTTCTAGTGAGGTCTGTAATGCGGTGTTTTCATTCTTAAGCTGTTCGGATGCATCACGAGAAGTGGCAAGGAGTTTTGTAAGGCGTTTAGTCTCGCCTTCTAGACGAGAGGTAGAGGATTGGTAGTTGGCTAGCTGGGTACGCAGGTCCTGAAGCGTGACTTCTAGATTCCAGTTTTCCTCTTTGAATTTATCGGCAGAGGATTCCTGTTGACGAAGGGCAGTACGGAGAGACTCAATCGAAGCTTCGAGGTCGTCTTTTTCTTCTTTCATGTCTTGTATGGCCTTGTCGCGTTCGCCGAGCAGAGATTGGAGACGGCGGACTTCGTTGAGAAGGCCGGACCCGATTTCAAAGGCGAATTCTGGAAGACAGCCTAGTTAGTCTTCACAAAATGGAACACTGGCAAGTGTACGCACCAACGTCGTCTGCACGATGAGCGGCATTTTTGGCACGACGAGACTGAGCAGCGGCACTGGTGGATGGTTTTTGGCGTTCCGGTTCCTCTCTAGGGAGTTCTGCGACTGATATTGACGGTGAGGAAGACTAGTATACAAGTTAGTAGAAAGTAAAGAAAAAAGTGATGGTAATACCTTTCCAAACGCAGACGACAATTGCGCATTCTCTGTATCCCATTGAACCAAAGTCTCTGCCAATTCCCTATATCTGTCCTTCACTTCCTCGCTCAACTCTTCTTCTTCCTCGCTGCCATGGTCCAATTCATACTCTTGCAGTTGTCGTATCCTCTCCTCGAGTTCCATCTGCTGGGCCAGGACCCTTTGACCAAGAGTCCCAGCTTGCTGTAGTTGTTTTTCTTTCGCATCGAGGAGAGACTGGAGATGAGATTTGAGGTCTGCGGAGGAAGTGACCTGGACGGCCATCGCTGCAGCTCTACCGCGTGCAGGCCGTCCAACCAAAACCAAGGGGTATGTCACGTGTGTCACTCCCAAACAAACACGAGGTCGGTCATCTCGACGACCCGCACATTTTATCCTCCGAAGCATTTCAAATGATTAACGACTCCCTAAGACAGGACGCAAATACATCTTCAAAATTTCTTGGAAATTTGCTTTGCGACCTGATTTTACAAAGCTACCTTCATTTACTCCGTCTTGCTAAACCCTCGCTTGTTGCTTCGCTTAGTGATGTGCCGGCTCCGGCCCGGCTCAATTGCCCCGGCTAAAGCCCGGTCAGGCCCGGCCCTTGAGGTGAGCCAGGCCCTACCCACAAAGCTCAGGCCGGCTCAGGCTCAGGCCCCGGCCTTGAGGGGAATATAAATATTTAATTAAATAATATTCCTAAAATAAGTTATTAGTGCAAGTGAACTGTGATGATGCTAAATAACATTGAGAGTAGCCAAAATATGTCTGCAATGAAGTTCAATGACTGCAAATTGACCGCAAGACTGTCAATCTTTAGGTTACGGGGGCGTGGGAATGCTCCTCCAATGTCTCTTGTCGTATAATGTTGTTTTTAATAAAGCTGAAATGAACGAAAAGATTGGTATGTTTTCTTCACTGTGATATGCTCCCTAAATAAGTATCGCTACATGTACTTTTGGCTCGGCATCACTCTCCCAGACAACTCCGGCTCAGACCCCGGCCCAAGGGCTTTGAAAGGTCAGAGCCTGAGCCCTTGGGCCCTCCTGGGCCGGTTTGAGGGCTCAGGCTCGGCTCCGGTCGGCCCAGGGCTCAGAGCCCCAGCCGGCACATCACTAGCTTCACTCATCCCAGCCCGGGATGGATGTGCTGCTGCTGATACTTCCGCTCTTGTCAGTTCCTGGATTTGAGGTCCAGGCCACCGGAAGCCTCTCTCACTGCCCCTGACTGGGCAACTCATTCTTACTTGGGTATGTGGGCCAGCAGAGATCTGCTGGCAGGAACGAGTCCTTTTCTATTGATATTTCCTCACTGTAGGGTAAAATAGAGCTTTAGCATGGCAATGTATGGAATACTGTGGCAAATGCACTATACTTGTTATTATAACATAGAATAGTATTTGTTCACAACTTACAAGTGACTTAAAGCACATTGGCAATGGATATAATGACTACTATTTTATTTTGGTTGATAAATACATCAGCAAGTTCGCAAGGTTGTAGTATATTATAATAGACATGTACAAAGATGCTTAAGATTTTTACCCCTAAGTATTGTATTTTTATATAAGGGCTTGACTTTGCAGTACAATTTACTACATTCAATATTATTGAAGAAATTTCAATGTATGGCCACTGTTTTCACCTCTGACATTAATTTTAAAATATTGGTCCTGACATGCAACCCAGAAAATCTTATAATGATTATTAAGAATCAAAATCTTTGGAGGTATTAAAATATATTGAAGCTACATGATACAAGGTCAGTATATTTTTTATGCAATTATATAATTTTATCTGGTTAACTATCCTTTCAAATGCCTCTATAGAATCAGTAGGTAAGCAGACTGAGTGATTATATTACCAACACCAGCTTGGAATAGGAAAATGGGTATATTGCAATTCTCTAGACCCAGGGAAGTAAGTAGAGGAATAAGTACAGAGAGTTGTGAGTAAATGGCAATGACCTTAGAAACAAATAGTTAACAACTGCTTAAACACGCCCCGTCCAACTGGAAGAAAATTGCCGATAAATGCCGGTTATCCGGTTAAACCGGAACCGGATGGTCAAACAAACCATCACACCCACTTAATCACGCCATGGGGTTTCGATAAAGAATGAATCCTCAATTACATTTCGGACTCGTAATAACACAGCTGTCTCTGGTCCAAAGACTCCAGCTTTACATGATACTTGGAATCCTTTTCAGATGTTATATATATGTATATTCAACATGGGTGTAATCAGTGCCAACTGTACCGAGGCAATCCTTAATTATGATTTCCTGAAGGTCTGTCACTTATGATGCAAACAAAAGATAAAAACTCTTTAAAGCTTTACTTCCACAGAGGTATGCATGCTTATGTATCATTTTATATAGTTTGAAATAAATATTTTGGTTATCAGAGTATAACATCTTACCAAGGCAACACGGGGGAATAAGAACTTCAAAAAATTGTAAAAGAAAATCTTTTCAAAAGTAAAATGACAGGTATTTTCTGCAAAAAAGGTTTTCGGGCAGCTTCACTGACAAGTATACACTCAAGGACATCATAGCAAATAAGCAAGCCAAGTAAAGTAAGATATTGTTTATGGAAATTCTACTTAGAATGCACCTGCATCCTTCAAGAGATTTACCACACCTTTATTTCCCCAATATTTCACATGAGCAATTTGGAGGCATACCACCTTCATTTGGGTCTGCTCCTGCATCCAGCAGGAGCTTTGCAATATCTTTATTTCCTTTATAGGAAGCAGCATGGAGAGCATTTCAATATATATCATCTTGCACATTTAGATCTGCTCCTGCATCCAGCAGAAGCTTCACAATGAACTCATTTCCTTTAGATATAGCAGCATGGAGAGCATTTGTATATTGACCACCCTGTGCATTTGGATTTGCTCCTGCATCCAACAAAAGCTTCACAATGGCAACATTTCCTATACATGAAGCAACCCAGAGAGCATTTTCATAGAAACGACCTTGTGCATTTGGATTTGCTCCTGCATCTAGTAGAAGCTTCAAGATGACTTCATTTCCTTTATATAGAACAGCATGGAGAGCATTTCCATATTCACCACCTTGTATATTTGGATCTGCTCCCGCATCCAACAGAAGCTTCACAATGGATTCATTTCTCTTACACAGAGCAGCCTGGAGAGCACACCCATATTTCCCACCTTGTGCATTTGGATCTGCTCCTGCATTCAGCAAAAGCTTCACAATGGTAATATTTCCTTCATATGAAGCAGCCTGGAGAGCATTTCCATATTCATCACCTTGTGTATTTGGATCTGCTCCTGCATCCAACAAAAGCTTTACAATAGCTTTATTTTCTTTATATAGAGCAGCATAGAGAGCATTTCCATAATAACCACCTTGTGCATTTGGATCTGCTCCTGCATCCAGCAAAAGCTTCACAATGGCAACATTTCCTTCATATGAAGCAGCCTGGAGAGCATTTCCATATTCACCACCTTGTGCATCTGGATTTGCTCCTGCATCTAGTAGAAGCTTCAAGATGACTTCATTTCCTTTATATAGAACAGCATGGAGAGCATTTCCATATTCACCACTTTGTGTATTTGGATCTGCTTTTGCATCCAACAAAAGCTTTATAATGGATTTATTTCCTTTGTATAGAGCAGCATAGAGAGCATTTCCATAATAACCACCTTGTGCATTTGGATCTGCTCCTGCATCCAGCAAAAGCTTCACAATGGCAACATTTCCTTCATATGAAGCAGCCTGGAGAGCATTTCCATATTCACCACCTTGTGCATCTGGATTTGCTCCTGCATCTAGTAGAAGCTTCAAGATGACTTCATTTCCTTTATATAGAACAGCATGGAGAGCATTTCCATATTCATCTCCCTGGACATTAACATCAGCACCAGCATCTAGCAACAACCTTACAACCATTTCATGTTTCTGTGACACAGCAGCATGAAGAGCTGATTTATATTCACCTCCCTGAGCATTGACAGCTGCTCCTGCAGCTAGCAAGTCCTTTACAATCACTTCATATCCCTTGTAAGATGCAGCTTGGAGGGCATTACCATATCTACCTCCTTGAATATTACAATTAGCCCCTGCCTCCAGCAAAAGCACTACAATAGTTTGATTGCCTTTATATGCAGCTGCATGAAGTGCACTCTCATACTCACCTCCTCGAGCATTCACATCAGCCTGTGCATTCAACAAGAGTCTTACAGTAGTTGTATTGTCTTTATAACAAGCTCCCTGAAGGGGATTTCCATACCTGCCACCTCTAGCATTGACATCTGCTCCACATTTCAATAATTTCTGAACAATCACATCCATCCTTGTAAGAGAAGCATAGTATAATGGCTGTTGAACATGTTCTTTCCTTAGATTTGGCTGGTAATTTCTCCAGCCTTCAAAATCAGGCTGATTGATGCGAAGCCAATTGATATAGGGTCCTTGTTTACAGTCCAGTAGGTCAAGAACATAAGCATCATTCTTCAAGCTTTCCACACAAGCTATATGCTTTGGCCAGTATTGAGTTGCATACAAAGCTAATGGATATTCATCCAAATTGATTGGTGCACTTGTATTCCTTCCACAGGACAGCAGATAAATCACACAAGATTGTCCAATGAATTCATGAGCTAATTGGTCATTTATATAAAACACAGAGTTGAGGTTGATATTCTGTAGAATATAATCTTTTACTGATGGATGAGCCAGTTGTAAAGTCCACCCATCCCATAGAGCAACAAGTGATGAGCTTATAATCCTCTGAATTACATTTGGTAACTCCTGTATGCAATCCTCTACATCAAATTTGCCTTCTTCAACATCTATGGCCAAGATGTCCTTTGCCATTTTAATGTTAACAGGTTCAAATGAAAATAGTATCCATTGTAAAATGCATTTAGCTTCACTTCTGTGATATTCATGGATATTTTCTAGAGCTTGGTTATAAGTTTCCTCCAAAGTCTTGGGTAGTTTTTTTAGAGCAGCCTGAATGCCTTTTCTGGTGCCAATGCTTTGCAGGACTTCAAGTTGACAGTCTACCCAACGGATTCTAATATGATGTTAGCATGCAAATTTATCTAATATATTGAATTTCACTTACTGCCCATGTGCTCCATTGATTAATACATCTCTTATCTGCCATTCCAATCCTTTAAACTGCCTTAAATTCTCCTTTATTTTATGATCAGTGTGTAACATAATGTCATCAATTCCATCTTCATTACTCAGAGACATCAAAATTATTTCAGAAACACTTGATGTAACATCAAGCATTGAATGTCTACTGGTAACCAATATGTGAACTTTTGATTTAAGATTGAATAGTTCACAGATCAGCTCAGTGACTTTGGTTTGATCTTGACACTCATCCATGGCATCCAAAATGATATAAGTATCTGCTGTGGAAGCAGCAAGAATATCCAAAATCACAGCTTTCATGGTAACTGCTGGTACTTTTTCACATCCTTCCTGATATCTACTATACAGACCCTGCAGAATTGATGGATCATAGCATGGATGGGTTCCAATGCTTGCTAAAAGAGATGCTATCAAGCCTGCATAAGAAGCCTTAATTTTAGTGGCATCAAGTGTGTCAAAGTAAAAATAGAACACATTATGACCCATGTCCTTGAGGTACGTGATAATATTTGTGCTAACAACTTGATAAGTCAAAGGACCAGATAGTTCCAAAAAACATACCACAAGAATGTTTTCCCAGAACCAGCTAGATTGAAATAAGTCAATGTTCTCATTAAATGTCTAACTTAAATTTACCTTTGCCTTGCAACCAGAACAGCTTTCCTTTTGCCTTCCATTGGATAAGCTTCTCATGATCAATGAACCATTTTCCTGTGCCTTGTGTCATTTTGTTACATGCTGCAACATAGTTAATGGAGGGATCTGGAGGATCAATCCATGTCCTAATCCTCTGAAGATCAGGGCCTGTAGAGTAGAATGAGTCTAATGATTGAGACTATCTTTGCTTTATTACCTGAGTTGGTGATGTTGTATTGATCTCTTCCAGCAACATTAATACTAGTGTTGTTGAATGAACTGTGCTGAGTGTTATTCAAAATTCTGTTAACAAAGGTTCAGCTTCAGCCAGTCATTTAGAATAATAAGCCTGACCCAATGTTTGGAGTAATGTTGGCATCCATTACAGCTCTATCACTAAATGCTATTATGCATGTTACATATACAGAGATATATCCTTACCTATTTCCTGCTCTTTTTTCAGGGCCAACCGAAAAAGAAGAGCCGCCGCTCAGAACTCTTTTTCAAAACTCTTGTTGTCAGCTCGATGTTTATCACCAAAGTGAGACAACACTACCTTCTCCCTTTGTTTGGTTCGTTCATGACTTGATGTCTACTTCTCAAGTGGTTGTTACTCGAGCGCTAATAGAGATTGGTAACTCGTACAAGAACATGTGCCCATCCAATTCAGTGTGTTGAACCTTAAACTGATTTAAAGTTTGGAAGTACATCTGATTTCAACTACGATTCAACTCCGACTACGGCTGGGTATTCAGTGATTTGCTTCCGAAAATCATTTTTATTATTAATCTTTCATTCTATGTACTCTTGAAGTCATGGAATCTATACACCAGGCCCTGCTCTTGCAAAAACCAGTCTCAGACTTGCATTTCCGAAAGCCTCTAATCTCTTTACCGCAGCCACAATATACAATAAAGCAATCTCAAAGTATTCTTCTGATTGAGAAGGTTTGACTTCCTGCCGAATATTTATCCAGATGTCTTACACTCCAACCACTTGTATTTGAAGGTAAAAGCTCAGACCTTTGGCCATTTCTTAACCAAAACTAATTCTAAAGCAGCCACCGACGTAAATAACACCCAAAGGACTCAAATAAATAAATATGTAAACAACAAGTACCAAAACGGCAAACCGCGATTCGAAAGAATACAAAGATATATATCCACAATATGTACAACTCAAGCCGTTGGTAGATAGTAAGTAAATAAATGTATGCAAAGACGGGTGCTAGATACTATACGAATGCAAGGATAGCGATGCAGATAAAGTATGGCGAGAGAGACAAATCAATATCGATATCAAGGTCTAGCGATGCAGTGCGAGGATGGAAGACAAATCGAGGGGAATGGATAATGAATGGATAGTCCGATGGGTGTCGATGATATTTAGGTACGACGATGTAGGACGTAAGAATGGGTTGTGATTAAAGTAGTATGGGACGATTAAGTTCGTCTTAAGGATAGCGTTAAACGGTTAGATACAACAATCTCTACTGGGTGCTGTGATTGTCCGGGCGGAATGCAGTGTTCAATGGGTGGAATAAGGTCGTCATTGATGGAGAGGGAAAAGGCAACTTCGTTACAGCGTGAAGGGATGGCGTGAAATTAAAAAGATGAGCACGACGATTTTCTATCAAAAGTCACCATTCAGGGATTATAAATGTAAAACCGCCCAAGCTCCCGCCAATCCCAGTATAAACGCATTCGAAATCGAGCTCTTGCCCAAGATGAAATTCGACGAAGCACCGTTTGATGAACTTCCGTCTCGATGGTTTGCAGCGAAAGCAACCGAGCTTGTGGCTGAGTCGGCTGAGATCGTCGCGGAAGCACCCGATACGGTGGTGACTGCTACGTTAGTGGAGGTTACCACTGCAGTAGCTACACTGGCGGTGGTCGTTTGCGGTGTTCCACCGAGGACGATGGTGGTCCCAGAAATATCTACGAGAAAGGAGGTTACGTTTAGCGAAAAGGGATGATTGACAGAAAACTTACACTCCTCGAACGTCGGCAAGGAAAAGTCAGGCTCGACATAGGGTTGTGTCTTGTTCAATGCAACACCGACCGGGACAAGCTGTAAATCAGAGTGTGAATAAGGCACGTCGCTCGTGTGATGGGGAAGAGGACCGACCGTGTAGATTTCTTTCAGCTTGGGGTGATACTTGATGGCTTCACCCATTGTGTAGTTGTCGATTTCATGCGTCAAGATGATTCCGCCCGCCTATCATCCCGAACAAAGGTCAGCAAAATGGCTACGATCAAAGTAAAGAGTCAAGTGAAGAAATGGAGACAGACTGATGATCGTCTCCATCTAGAGCCACTGCGTTGCGATGATGGATCACTTCCCAGACACCATCTACCCAATTGCCGGGATGTTTGTCAACACAAGGCACTCTTATCCATCTACCCGTATGACTCGACTGACACATGCTGTCTTACGAGCCTGCTTCAGCCACCAGAGAAAGCCGAACACCGAGGTGTCACCACCCACCCTGAACGCCCGAGTAATTGATGGGATCCATCATCTTCAACATCCCGCAAAGCTCGCACATGCGCAAAAAAGGAAAAGAAAGTGAAAGGAAAAAATCGACCTCTACTCACCGTATCAAAAGCCCCTTGCTTCCCCAGGTTAATGAAAGCATCGTAGTTGGAATCGACCTTTTCGGGCGTCGCTTGTCCGCTTTGCACCTCCCAATCGAACGAATCGTATTTCCAAAGGATGGTTGACATGCCCAAGGCATCAGCAATGACGCGAATTCGATCGTCGACGTCGCCAAAGGGAGGACGCCAGCAGGTTGGGGTGACACCGACTACGAGTTTGATGGCCTTTTGCTGTTCGAGGAATGAGTGGATCAATATGAAATGTCTAATGACAGAAGCGTACCGCTGTCAGAGCGGCGATTAGTATATTGCCTTCGATTTCAAAAAAGAAAAGACTTACTGTAGTAAAGTTCAGCAAAGGCCTGTTCATTCGTGAGGGAGGTCACTATCCGAGCGAAAATATCAGAAAAGCTAGAGTGAAAACATGAGATATGCGCATACTATAGTGATGGGACCAGGTGTCTAAAAGGAACAGTTAAGCGCCCGTGATGAGATCAAAGAAGCTAGAAGACGATACTCACGAACACAAATTTCATGCCCGTCTTCTAATGCGCGCTGAGCTTCCAATGGCCAGTACATGACGTTGGTGCCAACAAAGAACATGGCTAGAAAGCAAAGTTGAAAATGGAATCTTTGCGGTAAAAGCGCCCAAAACTCACTCGCTTTCTGGTTCTCACTCTCGAGGTAGTCGTAGAACGCATTGTGCGAGCAGTTGGGACCATCGTCGAAGCCATAACCTACAGTGCGTGGCTAATAGACGAATGTTAAAGGCGAGCTTGTAAGAGAACAGGGATACGCACTTCGGGAACATCGAACACATCAGGAGGAATTCCTGCGTGCTTGGATTGCACACATTGCGAGTTTGTCCACCAGCAGTCTGGATCATCGGCGGGGTAAGAGAGATTGCTGAAATCGCCCTCGGGGGTGCCTTTCGGGAGAATGTTCGGTATCTTGTCCTTGATAGAATTGAACAAGTTGATGGCATCTGTGTCTGTCGGGACGATGTCTGCGATAGCTGCGATGGTAGGGAATTGAGGTAAAGCGTCTTGAACCGGCTGGAAGCTATATGGGCTACATTCAGCGTCGGGATCTACGGAATTGTGAGATGCGCTCAATACGAAACAATTGGTGGGCGCACCCAAGATTTTCGCTTCCTCGGCCTCTGAAGTCCGGCCTTGCGGAGCAGCGAAAACGCGAATGGCGAGAAGGCCAAAGGCGATGAGAGAGGATGGTGGAGATAACGAATAACGCATTTCTAAAGCTTCGAGCTTTTTTTGTAAAGAGCGACTAGGGTTGAAGTAAAGGAACGACGGGAATTCGTGAAGAAAACGCTCGAGTCGTCGAGGTTAAGAGAAAAACTCGCGACGGTGTTTTTCGCCCGCAGCAAGAACCGCCTGTACCCGTTGCCCGGAAAATCATTCAACACCCGATCACGAGACAAAAAACAATCCGTTGATTCCGTTTTCAAACTCTTTCGATTGGTAGAAATCTCAACACTTTTCTCTGCACTGCTTTCCTATAGAAAGTGCACATCATGCTGACTGGGAACAATCTGTCAACTAGAGTATTCCTATTCGGATTCCAGAGCCATGCTCTGATGTCTGTTGAGATTGTATTACCCGTACCATACGCGGAAGTTTCAACGCGATGACGACCTCCCTCCACTCAAAACACCTGCAATTACCGCATTGACCGGCAATGCCTTGTATCGCACACTTTACAGCCAATGATATGCCGACGATGTAGCAAAACGGAAGGTTAGGATTATTGATCCGTTGCAGGCCGACTTTGCATGTTTTGAAAACACTAAAACTGAATTATCACTCGTAAATACCGTCTTTCATCCCTGTACTCTGCTCCACTCTTCGCCCGCTTCTACTCTTCCTCCAATACCATCCCTTCATTCAATACAATTTCCGGTCCAAAACATTCCGGTCAGTACAAGCTTCCGCTACGTAGCCGAATCAGTGGCACAGACTTTGAGCAAGCGTATGTTCTGATGATGATCAGTAACCAACATATATCTACACGATATAAATCACCTACCAACCCAGTATCACCATCCTTTTTGAAAAGTAGTCGTTGCGTTCCGTGGTTGTGATATACATCCTAATTCTAATGGTGTGAGTTCATCGCGGTCCGTTGTACCCACTTTCAACGCGGATTCGTATACTACAATACTTGTCTGTGCCTTGCTCTCCAGGTCCAAATCATATCATTGTCAGTGTTCGTACCTCGTATATTGACTACTCCTTCTTTGGGCATTCTGCAGCGGGAAAGATGAATATTCTAACTGGATGGCCAAAATCTGATATCACTAATAGCAACAGGATGCTTCACAGTTCATCTAGGCACTCACTAACTATGGTTAGAGCAACACGCTGAAAGGTCACTGATGACAATCGATAAGCAGACTAAGTTTCATTCTGGTTCTCAAAGGCCTCGTGGCCCGTCGTGGGCAACACACACCATGTTACACAACCATCCTTTCTCTGCTACGACGCCTTCAGTTATCAACTGAGGTCAGTTCCTGCAAAGTGTGTAAAATCCCCGGATGACTGACGATCCTCAACAGGTTTCAAGCATCCATTACCACTTGAACTCGACTTGGTTTTTCGGTAATAACGCATCTTCTGGACCGAATAAAAACTAATGTCCATAGGTTAGATAGGCAAAAATGGGAGGTTGTGCGAGCAAGAACAATCCAACTATGGACGAAATCAAGAGCTATATCAATCAAGAGCTCCGGGAGCGGATAGAACAAGAGCGAAAAACGAGACAATCGCAGCAGAGTATGGGTACAGGAGCCAGGCCATTCCAAATGCAGATGGTATCAACGACCAAAAACCTGAAGCCTGATAGAGGACAATTTGGAAAGAGAACAGTGAATCCAGTTAAATGGCCAACTGAGGAGGAGTATCTGCGTGCTCGAGAAGAGAGGGAGTATGAAGATGGATTTGTCCATTTGGCCATTGCTGGAGCTTCAGGCAGCGGGAAATCGTCGCTCATCAATGCTTTTCGTGGCGTCCCCAACGGTTCAGCCGAACGTCACGCTGCTGCCACAGGAGTAATTGAAACGACGAGTGTAACTGGGAAGTATCCAGATCCCAGATACCCAGAATATCCTTTCATCTGGTACGACATTCCCGGTGCCGGAACGCTCAAAGTCAAAGATTGGGAATACTTCAACCAACAGGGTTTATTCGTCTATGATATTATCATCGTTGTCTGGCATAGCAGATTCACCGAAATCGATATATCCATCTTGCGCAACTGCGCCCGATTCAAAATCCCGACATTTATCGTTCGTTCGCACAGTGATACTCACCTTCGGGACATGCAGAGAGACCGCACAATTGCCATCGAAGACGATCCCCGTTTGAGTGACGAAGAGAAAGATTTTCAGCTCGAAAAGTTGCCTGGCCTTGTATTGGACGAATACATCACACAAACCCGACAAAATGTAGAAGAGAACCTGAACAAGGCGGGATTACCCTTACAGGAAGTATACCTGGTCTCCTACGAAGGCGTATTATACACGATGATGGACAGGAGGGTTCCCAAGGATGTACGTTTGATTGACGAGCAGTCATTGTTGGATGATATTATAAAGGTTCTGATGCAGAGGCGCCTTACTGGGGTTTATCCTGCATACGTCGACGCGAAGAATGTGCTGAAGGAGGTGAAGAAGAATTTTTCGAGGCTGGGAACCCTGCTACCTAAGAGAAATTAGGTATCCTTTGATCGCGAGTTGTAGCTATTAACAGCAATACATCAGAGATGCATGTTTGATGAGTCGTCAGATAGTATAGATCTTCCGCCTAGAAAATGCGCCTGGAACTTTGAAGCTGGAAAAGGTAACCGGTAATATCTCATAAAATCAGGATGCTTTAAAGTTAGCGCTCAGTAACACGTTGGAGGGATCCAATCACAAAATCGCGTAGAATTACACTTACGCTCCAAGTTTCGTTTCCAATTCGATTCTCAAAGAAGCCCGTAGAGAGTAGTATATAAAGCCGCCGCTTTTCACTGCAAAAACAACTTTGGTGACTTCCTACTACAACCGAGGTCAGTCCCGGCAGAGTGTAATCGCGACGACCACTGACAGCATTCACAGAGACCCAAGGAATCACGAGCGTTCATTGTCACAAAATCGTTCAGTTTGACCTACTGGTGAGGACGCAACGGGCAACGCGTATCTTACGAGAACTGATTCTCGTGGGCTCCTTTGGCTATATAGGCAAAAAAAATGGGCAATTGTGCGAGCAAGAAAAATCCAACTATGGACGACATAGAGCGTCATCTCAAGGAACAGAGGAGGAAGGAACGGAAAGGGCGAGAAGAGAGCAAAGATCAGAAGAATGAAGTCCCTAAATCGAAGCTACAGCCGGATGCGAAGGGACGGGCGAAGCAAATGCAGGAGAAAGAAGTAACTGAGGCCCTTAGCGAGACACAGCTAGTCGCTGTCGAAGGAGCTGTCCCGACTCAGGGCAGAACAGGAGCGGGAAGTGAACGTTCAAGTCCGGTCGCGTGGCCAACGGAGGAAGAGTATCGGCGAGCTCGAGAAGAAAAGAATTACGAAGAGGAGTTTGTTCACTTGGCGGTGGCTGGAGGGTCTGGCAGTGGAAAATCGTCGCTCATCAACGCTTTTCGCGGTGTCCGCAATGGTTCGGAAAATGACGCTGCTGCTACGGGAATCACCGAAACGACGAGCACGATAGGCAGATACCCAGATCCAAACTATCCTGAATTTCCATTTGTTTGGTACGACGTTCCCGGTGCGGGGACGTTGAAAGTTCAAGGATGGGAATATTTCAACCAACAGGGATTGTTTGTTTTTGACGCAATTATAATTGTCTGGAATAGCAGGTTCACCGAAATCGATCTATCCATTCTGCACAACTGTGCCCGGTTCAGGATCCCGACGTTTATCGTTCGTTCGCAGAGCGATACCCATCTTCGAAATATGGAAAGGGAGCGCAAGCGTCTCATCAAGGAAGATGACCGGTTGGACGAGGAAGAGAAGGATAGGCAACTCAGAGAGCTACCTGTCCTTGTATTGAGCAAGTATGTCACCGAAACTCGACGGAACGTAGCGGAGAACCTGGAAGAAGCGGGACTATCTTCGCAGCCAGTATACTTGGTCTCCAACGAAGGCTTGTTTTGCACGGTGAAAGACAAGGCTTGTGAGGATGTGGGGTTGATTGACGAGAAACTATTGGTGGACGATATCATAAAGATTCTGATGGAGAGGCGCCTTACTGAGGTCTATCCTGCATATATTGACGCGAAGAATGTGCTGAAGGAGGTGAAAAAGAACTTTTCGAGGCTAGGAACCCAGCTGCTCCCCAAGAGATATTAGACTAACTAGTAGTACCATGGTATCGTAGTGTGTGTCCACGTGTCGTCTCAAGACTTTTTTGTCAACTCCAATTTGACCACTTTTCATGATACCCAACCGTCAGCGGACATGGATAGTAGCGACTGTCTGCGAAATATCAGCCGTAGACTCAAGGTATCCAGTTTCTGAACTTTTTTATCCCTTTCTCCTAATCCTTTCTACAAGCACAGACGAGACAAAGAATGGGTGCCATATCCAGGCCTCAACCTTGATGCCGGATCAACACTTCCTTCCAAAACCAACTTGGTCGACGACTCAAACACCAGAGCCGAGCGGGAAAGTGATGATTTGTTACTGGTGGAAATACCGGTCCGATAGCCAGCTGTTCTGTTCCAATGGACTTTAGAAATCGGAAAACACACCATACAGGTTTGTGCATTACTTCTTCTTCCGGACACTGACTATTATTTTTCAGGCCCTTCTACATGGCGTCGCGCAATGCAGAAAAGCCAAAGGCAGCTATCGAAGACTTGAAAGCAAAGACAGAAAGAGAGGCAGAGTTCTTGCAATTGGATCTTGCGGACCTGAGGAGCGTTAGGAAGGCAGCAGAGGAGTATATGGATAATGTTTGCAAAATTCTCCAGTAAAACATCAGTCTCATACAGTCTGTTGTAGCAAAGAGAAAGAGCTGCATGTGTTGTTCAATAACGGGTGCGTGTCATCGAGAAGTTTGACGGTAGCTAATAGTGCGCATGATGTCTCCCATTGACGAATTGACAGCACAAGGATACGGTTTACAATTCGGCACGAATGTCCTGGGTGAGCTTAGACTCCATCATACCTTCTCTTCTGACAACACATCGTCTTTACTAGGTCACTTTATTTTACCAAGCTCTTGCTCCCTGTCCTTCTTCCTACTGCCCAAGCGACAGGACAATCTGTACGCGTCGTCAACACGTCATCCGTCGGTCACACCGTGTTCCCAAGTTGGACTTCAACTCATTCAGAGACGGAAAAGCAAGGAGGAGAATAGGGAAGAATATGTTGTACGGCCAGAGCAAATTTGTGCGTCCATTTCACTATTACATCTATAAGAATATTTAGGGCAACACCATCTTCTCAAATAAACTCGCTCGCAGATACGGCGACAAAGGAGTTGTGTCGACTTCCCTGCATTCCGGTAATCTAAAGACGGATCTTCACGGAAAACTCATTTTGGCAAGTCTCGTTTGACCATATTACGCATACTCGAAAATTTCCTTTCCGCATCATACTTTGCAGGACTTGTTCCTTTATCCATCCGAGCTGGGCGCTTCAACGTAACTTTGGGCAGGTACGTTGCCTGATCCAGAAGGGAAGGAATTGAATGGGAAATACCTTGTGCCGTGGGCGAGGGTGGGCGCTGCCGCCAAGTCGGCGGATGATCCAAAGTTGTGAAGATCAAGTCGAGTCTTCTCGTCCTCTTGCTGGATTTCGGCTCGGTTTCGTTCCGTGTGCCTCGTTGGCGTAGTGGTAGCGCGTTCCACTTGTATACCAGTTACATGGAAAGGTCACTCGTTCAATCCGGGTACGAGGCATGCATAGAAATAATCGATCTTTTTTACTGTACTTATATCGAGTCTAACCTAAAATCACTTAGCGTATACAAATGCTTATTCGTGGGTTGACTGGTGTGTTCGTGAATAGGGGTTTCCACTTCAACAAACAAGCCTTCTGTTCTGCCAAAGATTTGGCTCTTAAATCCTCTGGAACGAGTACTTTGTACTTTCTGACCAGCTTGGCAAGGATGCATACCCCTTCCACGGTGGCAAATTTCTGCCCGACGCAATTTCGATGGCCCGAGGAGAAACCAAGGACTGTACTTGATTCAGCCAGATGAATATGAACGAGTATTTGGGGTACTTACAAGCATCCCGTGGCCAGCGGTAAGTATCGCTATCAATGAAGCGCTCTGGCTTGAATTCGTCTGCATCTGATCCCCAATATACCGCTGTCGTTGCGAACATTAGTCGTCATGAAAATAAACTTGGTAAGAGGATAAATCTTACGATTGCGATGTACACCCTGAACATCAATAATAATGTTGCTTCCTTCTCTGACTGGTATGGTGACTGGCTCAATATCAAAGTCCAAGTTTGAATCAGGACCCTTGTTGACGAATCGGTAAGTTTTAAGGGCAGTGTCTTTGGTCACTACTCGACCCAATCGAGAAACCATTGGCTGGAATCGGAGTGTCTCGTTGAAAACTGCGGTCGTGTACGTCTGGATAGAGTATCGATTGTAAAACATGATCTGAGGGAGGGGCACAGACGTACCAGTTTGGGAAAACATTCTTTATATTCCTGTATGAATTAACCGTAAGGTGACGAGTGAATAGGACGAGATACGACTTTACCTTTTCGTCGGCATTTGCAGGGGCCCCTTCTGGCCACAAAGCTGATACTTCTTCAAATACTTTCTGTTGGATATCGGGGTAGAGCGCAAGCAATGCACAAGCAAAGGAGATGACGCTGGCAGTCGTTTCTAGAGGACCGAAATTGTTAAAACTTGGGAGACCAGAAGTGAATGCTTGAGGGGTTTTACCATATCCAGCAAGGAAGAATATCTATAAATGGTGAGAAATGATTCGATAGATTCAGTGATCTATCAATAAACTCACAAATATATTGGAGAGCAGCTCTTTGTCGGTCAGAGAATGTCTATCACTTGCATCTCTCTTCTCTTCGTCAATATCAATATTGGCTTCGACCAGATTCCGCAACAGTGCTCCTCCTTTGGACGATGCCTTTCGATCAGCATCCCGATTCGAATTCATTTTCTCATCCAATATCTCCGCACGCATTCGCGAAACAGCTCCCATAGCAATATCTTCAAGATCGTCGTACACTTTTATGGTTTTTCGGAGGTACGGAGAAAGAATAGGGACGTAAACTCGATTGGTGAGTGAGAATAACCAGTCAGGGATAACTGCCCTGGCTGCACTATAACGGAAGGCGTCTGCCAAAATGGTTTGTAGAGCGGTTTGGGAAGAATCTTCACCAAAGCCGGCACGTAAGAAAATGAGGAATGCAAGCTTATTGGAGATGATGAGATTAAAACTCGTTGATTCAACGAATTCACCAACCTTGGAGAAGGATTGAATCGTGTGGAAGGTAATCTCATTATTGTCACATCGAAGCTTGGAATCCAGTTCAGAGAACCAATCAGTGAGAGCGTGAGTTGTTTCCTGCCAGACGATGCTGTAGATAGACTGCAAGAACCCCATTCCAAATAAGGTATATGAATGTAGACTCTGGCACGTACTTCATTGAAGGCTGGGTTAGCGACAATCCGATGGCGTCTCCAGGCCAGATATTGAGTTCCGATAATGTTTGGTCCGAAGAAATTAATACCGTTTTTGAACTGTGAATGTTAAGCAGATTGAATAAATGTGATAGAAGATATATAGTTACAACGTCTGTATCTTTATCAAAGGTGGTTTTGTCTGTAGCTGTTACTTTTATGGCTTGAGCGTCTGCGAGCCAATATACGGGTCTTGAGTTGGTTATTAGAATTGAGCTGATACATGCGCTTTTGTGGCGTTTATACACTGCAAGTAATAAAACCATCATTAAATGGAACTTTGCTAATGACAAGCCAGGAGTTTAGCTTACTAGAGAAATTGTCAAAAAAATGTCCTATCCAGCCGGAGAGGGGGTAGAAATTTGCCAAAATTTGGTTCAAAGGCTGGATGGGATGGAGCAACAAGAGGCCTTGACCCGGGCAGGAGCTGAAAGCAGTATGAGCGATAGTTCATTGGGTTCTTTTGTTGGGCTCATACTCAATATCATTGAAAGCTTTATTCAACGAAAACAACTTCTTGATCACATAGATAGAGACAACAGCCAGAATGGCCAGCGATACAGTGAGTTGCGATAGCATGGGTCGAAGGAAGTGGGATGGGAGTTGAGCCTGAAATGGACGTCACTTATATATCTACATTTGATTCGACTCGAAATCTGTTTTCAATTTATTTGTAGTGAAAAAGGCTCTGAAGTCTCGACCATCACAAAGGAACCCGGTGCAAAATATGCATTCGGCCAAAACTCAAGTTGCAGTTGTCCATGAGTAACACCAAAACGCCGAGACCAGCGCAATCTGGTCTCTTTCATAACTTTCCAGAGACGGAATACTGCCAGCGCGCTAAAAATGGAGAATTAAAGGCGACCGAGCTTTGCATACGAATCAAGAAAGGCTATTTGAAACCCTCAGTGTGATTGACCGTCTTTCCCTGGTTCAGAGATTGTAGACCGGAACTTGATGCAACGCGTCTTGATCGTCCTGTACAAAAGTAAAATCGATCTATGTAAGATTGTCCGAAGAGTTCGAAATCTGGAAGAACTGCCCAACTAATAACAAGGATACATTAGCCGGTGTCGTCAACCAAAAGTTTAGATAAAGCCCTGCCCTGAGCTCAAGACGAAAACGTTCGGGCGGTTTCAAGACGTATATGTATCATCCGCGCAAGGCCATCTGTAGCAAGCGAGTTTGAGAATGGAGATGGACAGCTTCCAGGAGTACATCATCCTTCGGCGTTGTCAGTCATTTGTTGATTATTTTGTTCGAAGAGTCCTGTGTCTAGCTCCATAGTCCTGATCAAGGAGATAAACGCCGAAGCATAAAGAACTTGAAGAAAGAACTTGCCGAATAGCGCTCGCGAGCCACGTGGATAGACTTCAGACCTGTGCTTATTCGGGGCCGGGCGCTACGTGTCCTACATTTTACGCTGGACTTTTTTCTTTTTTTTTGTTTGGTGGAGCGTTTGAGTCTCTCAGCCATACGACACCCACTAAGTGCCCTGTGATTGGTCACAGCCCGTACAGGTACTTATGGCCCGCGGGTAATGCACAGGGATTCAAACCTGGCTATTTGAACTCCATATCAAAGGAGGAAATGCATTTACGCATACTTCGCACCGACGGGCTGGATCTTTTTCTCATTTTTCTAGCATGCTGATACCCGTTCACCATGGATATCATTCTTTTCCTCACAATTTTTTTTGGCTATGCAGCTCCGGCCGACGCTGCCTCAATCAAGCTCTGACGCGCTTTTTCCAAATTGCTCAAAGATTCTCACCTCACCTCGCCGATTTCCTATACTTATCTGTATGCGCGTACCCATCTGATGCCTGTAGGCTCTCTCGTCTTAACGACGAAACGTTTCTCAGTGGTCTATCGGTTTCTAAAATTCCACAGTCTACACGGGTTGCGTCCCTCTAAATCCAGTGTACGTATCATCAGCACAAATCCAGTACTGTCATTTCCGGCGTCAGCCCCAATACCCATGTCCGTCCCCTCTGCTCTCCGCAGATACATTAGAATGTCGAGTCAGTCGGTGTATGACCGGCTGAGACGTGTGTTTCCTGCGAAGCCGAGGAAGGCGAGGAATAGGGAGCTGCCAAGAACAAGGGAATAACAGTAGCAAGTAACAGATCAGCAAGACCGTGATGGACGAGAGCGGTGCGCTTGAACAAAGTCGGACACCTAGTGCCGAGGAAAGGCGACTATGAAGCCCATAGCAATTGGTCAAGCGTCGCGTCATCGAGCAATATGGATAAGTTAAGTACATGACTCCACGACGGAAGATAAGTAGTTAAGGTGCTCGCGTTTCTGTTTTCGAACCCGGTACTGCCAGAGCTACTTAGTATACTTTTGATGCACACTGGACCGTTATCTGTCTAGGTCACCAGACCTGTATTGACACCTCCGGGAACTTGAAATCTAGACCCTTTCCGACGGCGGAGGACAGATGGATGCGCGCGCTTCCCAAATGACGCTGAGCTAGTTTGGTGTAGTTACATCAAGTAGAACATCCTCGTAAACTTCAATCTTGCCTACTGATTGTCGTTCTTCCTCCCACTTCCTTATGAGTTGTTGTGCTTTGAAGCAATCCAAAGCTTCCTAACTCATGCCATGATAATGGAAACGAAGTTGGTCCCCTGAGGTCCAGTATTTCCTGAAGTTGGGGTTGGTCGTTCTTGGAACACTGAGGTTTAGGCAATTCGGGTACAGGTAAGGTTGATTATCAATCAACCTATGAAACTAACCTAAAAGTGAGTACAATCCAGCCAAAAACAGGTTCAAGTTAACTCAGAGGTTAATGACCAGCTTAGCTTGTCAGGGTGATATGCAACCTATTTTGGCCAATTTCACCCTACAACTTGGTCTGAGAGACAAGAATTACTTTCCCATATTGTGACCATTTCCTAAAACGTGGTGACAGTCGGAACGTCTATTAGACTATTAGTAGTGGTACGACTTTATATATACTTAGATAGTTTGTAATAGTCAGTCACACGGCACACGGTAGTTCCCTAGACGAAAAATTGTACTGTATGCATGTAGGCAGAACGAAAGCGGTCATATGAAGAATTTGGGTACGTACGCAGCTCAGCTGGCTCGATGCTTCAACATTAACATCCATGTACAGGTATCAGTAATTCGAGGAAAGAAAATACTTGTGTTCCGGAAATTACATGGAATCAGAATGAATATTCGGAGAAACGCCACAGACACAGTTGAATTCAAGCATCATAAGGCACCAGGGCTCCACTACTAGTTTGACAGAACAAATCAACTGGTTAGGGGCAAGGTGGCGGCGCCTCCGCCATTAAATTTGCTTTCTCAGTTCCCTAAGAATCCAAATTACGCATGCACCCTTCCGTCTGCGCCGAGTTGAAAATCGACGGGGTCTATAGACAAAGCAAATAAGTGGATGCTTCTCCAAGAACACGAAGTTCGTGTAACAGGTACAAGGCCTGAAAGTCATAATTCGATACAAAGCAAATTTACAGTGCTGGAACTTGATTCAAACTCCACTGAACTTCCGGAGACCTTGCTGCAGCATATATACTCAAATTTAGTTTGGTCCAGAAATTAGTTAGACATTTTATCTTGCGGGCTTATAGCTCAGGAAAAATGCAATGCAAAAAGAAAAAGAAGAAAAAAAAGTAGAGTGGAAATCGATAGCCCCAAAACTAACAATCCGAAGTCATGCTCAAACATTGCGGGTTTCAGACTCGGTACTCAAATTTTCGTGTTCAGACGTCATTAGTGGATCGATCCATAATTCCATATCATTGTTATATCAAGTACATATATCAATCAAAGCATAGGCATAATTTCCAGACAACAGATACGCTGAGACCAAATTGGCTCAGCTAGCTCGTTCCACTGCCAATCTATTAGGCTGGAACACAACCAGCTGCAACAGGGGTCAAGCCGCCAAGTAAAGGCTATGGAATTTCTTGAATTAGCCTGATCTCATGAATTGACAAGGTTTAGATTTTGCTTACTATGTTAACGGTAGCGGCAGTTGTGCAACAAAGGGGATCATCACAGTTACTACCGGGTTGGCAGTCAACTCCAACGCTGCCCGTGGCAGTGCTGGTAGGAATACCCAACAGTCCGAGTATCAAAGCCGCCACAGGATCCAGAGGAGTACTAGTAGTAATCTGAGATGTTCGTGTCAACATCAATACACGAAGCAGGTCTGGCGAGGGAGGCTTACAGCAATGGTAGTGTCGCAGCATTCAGGAACAGAGCCGGTGGGGCATTGGGCTTTAGCTTGCGGCTACGCAAAAGTTTATCGTCAACGCTCTACAATTTAATCCGACAAAAGAAGCACTCACAACGACCATCACGAGGGTGATAGTAGCAACAACGAGAGCAGAAAGACGATTGAACATAGTGTTGATATCAGAAAATTGAGCGTAGAACAGTCAATGTGTGTTCGACTGAGGAAAACGAGCGTTGCATGGCCATCTTTTATACGAAACATTGTACATTGACTTCCAGTATAGTTAGCACGGAAATCTGAAAACACCGCGTCCGTTCGTCGCAAGTCGAATGCTAGCATTATTTTTCTTCCATACGGGGTCCAAACTTTAGCTCGACAGCGGATAGTCATTTGTTGATGATGAACAAACTAGGAAAGGCTGACGGAACTTGAACAATGCCACAACTTGCTGCCAGGACAAATATCTCTACCTCTATCCGAATTTTCTCGGTGAACATGCACTGGGGACAAATCTGTGTAGTTCCTTAGAATTACGAAGGAATTACAGGGGGATTATGATGAAATTACCGCAATTTTACAGTATTTCTCACTAGAATTCCTCTGTAATGTTTTTGTCGTTCTGAGGACACAAATTTGCTCTCAGTGTTACGAGATTAGATTCGGCACGGTTAAGTGCCGTTCACGATGAGTATCAAATCCTCCATAGAACACCAGATTCAAGGTAGAACTTTGAAGCGTAGAACAATCTGGGACTGGTTGAAGTCAATGTGCGGCGTATACTACGATGTGCACGCAACATAGGCACTGAGGCTTGGTGGAGACTGTTAGCTGGCCTCCATACAACATTCAAACCTAAATCGACAGCGGAAAGTCCTGGTTATTTGCGAATGACGAATAGGCTGATGAAATTTGAACTCTGAGCATTGAGCGATGCCGCAATCGATTGTTGGGATAAATGGTAAAGTAACATCACAGACACCACTTTGGATTCGGCCCAGTTGACGCCGATCATGAGGAATAACAAATTCTTACCGCTTTGAGTGAAGCAGGTTCTGTTTGGAATATATGTGTGGCGTGTAGTATAGTGTGCACGACTATTAAGGTTCTGTAGAGTCGAGATTCCGATTTGAGTTGTGATTATTGTAAGTAGAGAAAAAATCGGAGGAAGGGACGGTGCTGGACTCCAAGCAAGAAATAAGTAGCTCAGACCTTTCGCAAAGTCTGTGGTTTGATGGTTGGAAGATGAGCTTTGATATGGTTTTATTCATGTTTCGCTCTTACTCCATTTCTTCTGAACTTGAATATTGGAAGAGAGCGAAGAAGCAGAAGGCCAGAAGTAGAAGATTATTCCTAATCTAGGTTAGAGCACTTGGCAAGCTGCACGTATGCATGTTGTTTGGGTTGATCAAAAGGACATGTAGCGATATCTCATTGGTGGAGTGCCACTAGACTAGGTAAGAAGTAGCCTCGTACACCAAGTTTCTTGCGTCCCTATTTTCAAGTTTCAAAGGAAAATTCTATGGAGGTAGTGGAGCTAACTTTCTCAGTAAGCAGTGTTCGAATTCGCCTATACTGTGTCTGGAAAAGCTTGAGGATGGCAGGGTGGATACGACGGGACAAAGCCAGCCACCGAAATGAAAGATACCCCAAAAATCTTGAAGAGTGCCTGGACGAGGCAAAGGCTTTGACGCAAATTGCAAGGTAATCCATGGATCATCATCAACCACGCAGACCTAACGGAGTAAAATTACCACCTAGAGCAGACAGATGGATGAATGCTGGCATACTCTACAGCCTCGTAAAATCTCCCATGCTAAATACATTCTCTCCTGGAATATCGGAAATGGAAGCGTGTGGTTCAGTTGATCTCAGATGGCTTTTGTTGTTTCTTAAATGAGTCTTTTCCGGGTTTTCCTTGTTCAATTGGTTCTTCAATTGGTTTGAGGTTTTGGGAGAGGTCGGCTGAGGGCTGGTACTGTGGATGGACGCGAGACCACTGCGGCTTTTCACTAGGCCTCCCGAGCCGAATTTGAAATTGGAGGGTAGTCGGTGCAAGGTCCGAACCAGTGAACATGCAGGCCTGAGCAATCTGCTGATTCTGATTCTGAAGCATCCATCATGATCAATGGCCACGTGACTATACAGAACTTGATTCACTACCACATTTACGCTGGGCGTTCTTCCTTTTCCTTCCTAGTTGCTGCAAACTTTGCATATCGATACCCGCTCGACCATGTATACCACCACATTTCTCCTCGCCGTTTCCGTTTCTTTTTCGGCCATGCAACTCGAAGCTGACGCTGCGTCAATCAAGCTACGACGTGCCTCAGCGAAATCGCCCAAAGGCTCTCATCTCGCTCCGTCCATTTCTTATACGTATCCGTTTGTTTCGAGTTCTCCTTCAGCTATACCCTCAGCATCCGTCCAGCGGTTCGGTGGACTTGTACCTGCACTCTCGCCGTATGTTAGTTTAGTCATCCCCGCTTTGAACGACGTTGTTGTCCGAAGCGTTTCTCAACGGTCTGTTGGTATCGAGGATCTCCATCAACACGAAGTTCGTCCACCTGTATCCGTTGCGACAACTACTATCAGCGTCAGCCCTAGTACCCGCGTCAGCCCTGCCTCGGACTCTCGAAGCGCTATTTCTCCCTCGCCATTCGCATTTTCCGGTCTACGTAGATACGTTGGGCTTTCGAGTCGTTCGGGTCATCTTGATGCGGTACCTGTGTATGCTCCTGGTGCTGGTGTTCCCGAGTGGCCTAGGGCGTCTTCCTCAGCAGCCATACCTTCTAATCCTATCCATGGAACGCAAACTAGTCCCGACGTTGATGTCTCGCAACCGCCTTTGTCCAATAAAGCAAAACACGGTGTCCCAACACCGACCAAGACCAAAAACCAAAGCAAGAACGAGGTTATCAAGAACAAGGACAGCAAGACAGAAGAGAACAGTGCACTCGGACATACGCGAACAAAATCACAAGCTCCAAGCAAGCGTCAAGGTGACTATGATACTCGACCTACACCCGAGCCAACTGGTGAAGCGTCATCGAGCAAGACGGTGCATATCATTGGCGTGGATGATTTTGCTTTGTTGATGCCAGGGAATCTAGGTGTGTATATGCCTTCATTTATGAACATCGTTGCTGACAGTGCTGTGATTGTAGAACTTATTTCGGATGCGGAGGAGGATGGGGTTGCGTATTGTAGTCCTGGGTCGTCTAGGGAAGGTACGTGTGCTTAGTGAAACCTGCGTACATATGCGCATATACTGACGATACCTGGCATATAGATTGCGAACGATACTTTCCCGACGGGTTCATTCTTGCTGCAGACGTGAAAAAGTCGCATGACAGATCTTTTATCCAGGTGAGTCCATATCAACTTTCTGTCTACGATTAGTTCTTACCCGTCAATCGTCCAGGTCACTGGCTGTATCGATTCCTCCAAGAACCCCAACCTCGATCCTTCCGACGGAGGTGGACAGATGGATGTACGCTTCCCGAATGGCGCTCTGTGTACGTTTGGGGGATACGGCAGTAGCTTTATCGAACAGTATGTCTATTTTCTCCTCGCGGGTTTTTCTTGTTGAATGACTTTCTGTTTTCTTTTCTAGGATTGAGCCTTCTGCAGGTCGATTCTGTCTTAGATGTTGTGCATCACGGGGCGATCAGGAGAATTGCAACTCGCATCATGACAAGGACGGGTGTTTGGTTGCTGTCCCTGGAAGGTATAACTTTCCCGAGCAGGGCGTTGATTGCTCCTGAGAGATGGTGGTTGAGAGCTGGTCTCTGTAGTGTCGATGTTTCTCTGTTAGCTTTTGTCTTCGTTTCTTGTTTCGTATCTTTAACGAATCGATTTGTCCATTCGATGTGCTATTTTTGAAAAGAAAGCGGTTCACATGGACCTGGGCGTCTCTAGATAACCACGCTTGAAGGATTATTTATAGAGAATCCGACACCGCTTCACAACACCCTATGCACCAATTATGGACGTCTCAGGCTGTGTAACTACAGCATTTAATCCGTGTCCTACTTTTAACTAGGTCCATGACTTCCTTTAAAACTGATCTTTCCTCCTCCAAGCCTCTTCTCTGCTAGCACAATGCCTCTAGCGCTCAAGAAATTTCTTCTCCGATTTCTCATTCACAGACGCAAGTCGTCGCCGGACAAGGGATTCTTCAACAATAGTTCTCATTTCTCAATTGGTGTCTTGAATATCGAATCGATCGGTGGGAATCAAAATACCACTTACGAATTGACAGATTTTGCACCTAGAGTAGAAATGGGTGCTTCAAGCGAAATTCGGTCGGGAAGGGGTAATGTTAAAGTAACATCATTTATTTTTTGTGCTCCAGAGATCTGTCTACTTAATATGCTATCCAGAATACCGTGAATTACGAGGATGTGAGACCAATGGAAGAACTGCGCAGCGGAAAACACTATAATGTCCACTTGGCTGAATTCAACCAACGCTGCGTGACTATCAAAGTGTTCCATGGCGAACGGTCCCATCAGGTAATGAAGGTCTATATCAACTCCGTAAACATCACACACCGAAATTGTGGTTTCAGCACTTGGAACAAATGAAACAGTTCACTCACCGACTTTTGTAAGTACGGGGATAGCCCGAATGGGTCATTCAAATACTCAATTTGGGTCTGCAATAGGCATCCGCATGTATTACAAATGAAAGCCCTGTCTTCTGCTTCATCGCCTGTTCATTTCATGATTTTCGACGGTGGTAAGTACTTCAAGTCCATCCTAGATGGATTCATCTAATGAAACGTGTAAGCTTGTCAGAATGCTGAACGCTGTGCCGCATCAGCTTCAGAAGCAGGTCTAGAGAAAGCGACTCGACTTGGTATATCGATTGTGAGTTCACTATTTCGTAACTGTTCTAACTCATTGGTCCTGAAAACTTGCTCTAATAGGTTGCAGGCTTGGCTGTACGCCATTTTCATAGAATAAAAATGGATGTCGTATATATTCATGATTCATTTCGGACAGTCAGGTCTTGATTACATCTTTCATACAGGATTTCCAGTGACTTCGTTCACTAAAGAGGTACGATTTTAATAGCTTACACATTGTTTCTGAAGGATAACATATCAACACAGATGTGGGAGACCTACATTACAGATGATAATATCATAAAAATTAGCTTGAATGTTTGTGATATGCCTACGAACATTAAGTTCGAAGGAGATGATTGGGATGTTTTCAATGATCTATGTCTGAAGGTAAGTTGCAAAGGATTGCGCAACTACTTCGTCCAAACTTAACAGATGTTATATAATGTCTTTCAAGACCTTCAAAGATACTCGCCAAGTGTTATACCGTGAGTTGTTTCTGTTTCTGAGTTTACATTACTAAAACTATCGTCCAAATGCTCATATGCTTGCTGTCAGCCGGCGAAGCAATTAACTATCGGGCACGCGAGTATAAGAATATGATTGAACTCAAAGAAGCCACTGATATCGACTATTCTGATTATGCTGCTCGAAGGGTGCTGGTGTGGGTGGTCACTGAGCGAGGATCAGCCACTCTAGCTTCTATTTCACAGCACTATAAAGACTATCTTTGTCGCTCTAACGGTGGTGTTTCTCTTCCCAATTTCCGGGGGTCACAAAGCCCAAGAAGGATAATGCACAAATGCTCAAGTGCAGGTTATGCTAGGCAAGAAATCACTTTGACCCCTAATATCTTCAAAAACATAGTAGTACACCATACAAAGCCCCATTACAATGAGAAGTGTCTAAATTGTGGGCAGTACTTGCACGGTATGTTTCTGTACGCCGGAGATTGATATCACAGAACTTTACTAATTTCTTCAATTCAAGATTTTCCTCCCGGCACCAGGGTGTGGTATTGGAATTCACGTGGTTCGGTACAATATGGGACTGTCGTCAACTCAGCGAGGATGCCCGACCGTACTCTGATTCTCAATATCCGGGATGATAATGGTGCAAGTTTACAACTAGCTGCTTCATCCGTCTCTCAAGTTTGAGCACAAAAATATCTATTTTCAGACAGACTCAAGGGTGCAATTTTTACATATTTCATTTATCAATAATTTTGAACATCTTGTAAGCTGAAAAAGGGGAACACATTACAATACACTATCACGAAATTTTGAATGCAACCACAACTGTTTGAAAAGGTCAATTTTATCACATGTAAACATATAGCCCATTTGAGAGGCTTAGACACATGAAAGTTTGCACTACAAACAGTTACTTCCCTTTTTGTGAATGGTATTTGTACCATATCTTCTGTCTGGCTTTCCATGACCTTGCATGCAGTGAGTCTATGAAGGCCTTCATGATTAGATTTAATCAACTCTATGCCTTTACTCTCAATTTCTGGGAATCCCGAATCAAGTTATGCTGTAAGTCTACTCAAGTCACATTAGGCAGTGTATATATTAGAACCACAGAAACAGCTCCAGAAATAGGCCAAATCCATACCTCCTAAACATGAGCTGATTTGTACAATTTCAGTGCTATTTTCTTATCTCTTGATTTGGGAGCTGAAGTACTCTTAATATGGCACTCTGATTCACATGTTCAATTCAATTTCTCTCTGAAACGGAGCATTTCATGTGCAGAATCACTACACCTGAGAATGTCTCTGAAATAGCCTTTTTCCGGTAAAATTTCTGTTGTGCTTATTACGAGGCCGGAGGTTTACCGAAGGTCTCGTCCTTACTTGTCCTGGGGTCGCTGGGTGTGGCTATGTCAAAACGACTGCCAAACCCATTTGGAAGGTCGTTTGACTCAGCCGGTTAAGTCACGGTTAAGTACCAGTTTGGTGATGTTTCATCTAGAAGCTATAGACTTTTTTTCGGCCCGACAACAAAATATATACTATGATATTGGCTATTAAATTCCGGCCTCGTTCTTGCCATGCCAAAGGCAATGGCCCATATCTTTTATTTAGACTATTTCAGGAGAACTATCCCAAGTGCGGATATCATGATTGGTTTTCTGATATACAAACATTAAGCTCTCAATTTTGGGGTACAGATTTATCCTATATCTCGTCTACTTTCATTACCAAATGCCTACAGAATCTGTCTATTTCCAATTCCAATTCTGGATTCCAGGTAAACTTGTCCAGGCACTGGGTTTGATTTGAAGCTTTTAACTGGACTGGCTGATTCCGAGATGACCCAATTTTTTTCTTTCAAGTTCTTATAAGGAAAAGTTTCCGAATAAGAATTGTCTGTTTAGAATTAGATAGATCCTAAGACTTCGATTCAATGCCAAATGGTAAAAATAGATCATTTGGTTGGCCAAAGGCAGAACAAAACTGGACAAAACGGATTAAAACTGCTTGAAACACAGAGATATGTATCATGACGGGTAGAAACAAAGTGACTTCCCATTGGGATATGTATGCATCAAGTTTCAAAGGCAATGCTCACCAAGAAACATGATATATTCAAACTTTGAAGTTTGAATTTAATATTCATGCCATGTTTAAATGCAGTTTTCTCAATGGACCCTTGGCTTTGACTGAGACATTGCCTTAAGGCTGTGCGGAGCAAAGAACACTAGTAGTAACGTATTTTTATCTATCCACTAATTTTCCTCTACATCAGCGGGTCAGGAAAGGCACTGAAAGCACTCGGACACTGCAGGGAGAGTTTGTCAACCTCTGTTCCTGCAAGAAACTACTAGGCAAGGTGGTGATTCCGTAAGAGAAGATACCTTTTTACTGTACACATGAGTCAAAATATGCTCGGGCTTGCATTTGTTTTGATGTGTTTAAATGAAATGCTTGGTTTTAATGGCTTGATATGATTCCTTTAAAACCACATCACATCGTACCACAACGGGACGGGTTGCTGATCTGCCACATTCCCGTGTACCCTGCTCACCGCGCGATTCCCATCAACAGGTAATGGTACAATATACCAACACAATACTGTTTATTAACATATTGAATACATGATTCAAAGATAAGGGAACAGCAGGACAGTATATATATCCCAATAGGTTCAAGAGCCTCAAGCTGTTTGCTAGCCCAACTCCACAACCTCATCATTTCATGGCCCTATACTTGCGAAGATCACAGCCCTTGTCTAGGGACAATATTCAAATGATACAAGCATGTGTCATTCCAACTGTGGTCCAGGTAACAATATTTGGTGTTTATTTTACTATCTCTCTTCTTACATACATTGTAATCATGTGAGTCAATTATGAGAGTACACAGAAATTCTATTTATTCAAAATTTCGTGTTCAATATACCAGACATCAGCAATTCAAACCTCGCAGGATATTGTTTATAGTTGCACTCATTATGTTATTTTCTTCCATTATTGATTTAGTCACCAATGTACAATCCAGCATTATCATTTTGGAAAAAAACTTCCAATCAGTTTTTCTCGACAAAAACTATATGTTTGCCTCAAGATTTAATGTGAGTCTGAATTTCTTCCCATGTCTATTAGTTATGTCATATAATAACATTGTTTTAGTTTATTGCTAGTGATACAATTGTGGTCTGGAGAGCTTGGATTTTATATCCTAGTAGTTACTACATAAGGGCCCTTCTAATCATGTTCCTGTTAGGGACATGTGGTTGGTAGTTATTTATTGAAGACTAGTCTAGCCATTCTAATTATTCTTACAGGGGCTATGCTTTGGGATATTGAGAGTAGTATTGCGGATCTCTATGGGAGACCTCAAGGACATCAGCTTGAAGGACTGCTGACATTCTCAATACTCCCATTATGCACAAATGCACTTGCTACTATTTCAATTGGATATAAAGCATGGTAAGTGTCATGGAGAGCTTATGCAACAGCAGTAGCTTGGCTTCAATTATGGCCTTTTGAAAGACTTCAAAACTCAAGGTTAATGAGTATGTTAATTTATTTCTTACCTTTACTAACTCACTCAAATGACATACAGGCTCTACATAACAAAGCATTGCTTGTATAATAAAATCTGTATCATTACATTCAAGTTGCTGTTGCACAAGCTTTCCAAATTACTACTTTTGTTATATAAATGATTCATCAAGATGCAGGGATCACCGCCAGGTCATCAGATGGAACCTGGCTTCAACCCATAAGGCATCAGCCCAGGTTCAAAAAATATTAATTTTTCTGATTGAATCAGGTTTGATATATTGTGGTTTTTGGGTGGGTGTTTGTTTTGTCATCTTGAATTATTACTTCGGTTGCTTATATCTTTACACAGCTTGTTTTGACTGTGGCACCATTTTTTTATACAGTTGATGATGTTTTTGTGCAAGTATTTTTGGCAGTAATACCATTAATTTCAGTGATTATTTTCAAGTTTAATGTGAACAATAAGGACATACTAAAAACCATTCATTCAGGCTTTATATCTAGTGTTTATTATCCTTATAGTATCACTAGAAAAATCAAAGGAGGATGCTCACCATTCTGAGATGACTCTGTCTCAATCAATAAGATTTGCTTCAAGTCCTGGGAATGATTACACAAACTCAGCCTCTAGTTTTCAGACAGAATGCAGAGATGCCTTGGAGACCAGAGAATAAAGATTGAAAGCATGGGTTACTGTATCAAATTTGTCTATCTGCTTCTGAATATACCATCTTTTCATGGCATCCTATTCTTTCCTTCTAAAGTCATATTTTGGACCATATCTTTAAAATTATGGCTTTGCTTTGTGATGTTCTGTTTGCGGATTGCAGAATTTAATGATTCAAATTAAAATTCCTTTTTGGTATTCATTGTAGCCGGAGTGACCAGCAAAGGCCCGTCCCCTTGTCTCATGAATTACTGCATACTTCTGTATCAAATAAATTGTAGAGCACCTATGGACCAGTCTTAAGTTTTGGGAACCAAAGTTTAAGATCCTCCCCAATAATCTCTCCATAATTCATCGTGATTACGTTAGGATTGCTTGACCCCAACTTCTTTTTTCGGCTTGTTCAAGCCGGTCAAGCCCAACAAGTCACAATGAGACCTGCCCGGGGCGTTTTTGTGACAAGTTGCATTTATTCTTAATCGGCATTGATTTTTTACTAGCAATTCATTAATAAAATATGGGTTTGACTTGCTTGTAGCTTGGCAACAAGCCAAAAAGCCGGGCAAGCCCATCAATTAAATCACGGCTTTCCACGATGTAGGCAATTTTTGAAAATCTGGATTTCCTAAATTAATAAAAAAACTTTCAGGAAAATTTGATTACATCATTTGAAAGTGATATTTGAGTAAAGAAAGTGCATAAAATGGCTATTTTGGTTTTTGACATTTTTGGACTGTTTGAGCCATGGTTCTTTTTAAAACACCTCCAAATCCTCAGCTGTCAACATGTGGTAAATTGGTACCCCTATTTTCGATCCTCCTCTTTTAAATGGCGTAATCAGATTCTCCTGAAAAAAAATTATTGATTTAGAAATCCAAATTTTCAAATATTGTCTATTATCGTTGAGGAGGGTCTCAAATTTTAGAATTGATCCGTAGATTGATTCTACAATTTATTTGATGAAGAAATATGCAGTAGTTCATGAGGTGGTCTAAAATTTAGGGACCATCACTTTCCATGAGAGGGAGTATAAACTTACAGATATTTATTGGGAAACAGACAAAAACATTGAAGGTACAGAATTGTGTAACCCATGTTTTTTTTAATTTGTATTGCAGATTGATAAGTCAACAGAAAAATCTGACAAATTAGCATCTAATGTAGTACCTCTGAACTCCAATATAATCCTTAAAAATTACCACTTTTGAAGCATTCATTTATATGATATTTCCGAACTTTTTTGTGAAGCCCAATGGCTCTTATTTGCTTGGTTAATGTCCTGGACACATATGGCAGCTTACTTTAATCAGTCACATAAAGGGAATGGAATAGAAAAGTGAAATGGCTCAAAAATTCTTGACTTGTTGCATCTCCTTCCAAATGTCCGAAACCTATCCCTCATCTGGTGTCCAATTAGAGCCCCGGACTGTCACGACGCATGCACTATAGCGGATTCTCGCTTGCTGATGCTAGGAGTATACTTAGAAGGATCATTTTCTAATAACAGAAGGCGAAGAGAGGCAGTACTGAGGATCTTCGGAAGTGGTATCCAAAGACTAGCGAGAAGCTTTAAATTGATTCCTGGAGAGTCCCTGATTTTCCGACAGGGATGTTATGGGTATAATCTGGCGGATGTGATATGGAATGATGGTAATTGCGAAGCATAAAAAGTAATAGAATGAAGATTTTTACATTTCTTGTTTATAGATCTCGTTGTGTTCAGGCTTTAGTATACCACATTTTTCATTATAAATTGTTATTTCAAGCGTACTATCCTCATGTCAAATGCGTGCGGGATTATGTATAAGTTCTGGGCAGTTATAAACATATTAGGAAAATTCATTAATAATAGCAAAATCGAGCAAAATCTGGTCAGTCAATCGATCATGTGGACAAGGCTTGCCCGTCGCTGTCGCTCCAGGGACATCTAATGAAGGGTGGGCATCTGTTGCCATGCGGAAGGATATCAATTTTCATTTTTCATTCAGAGTGCCAACGATTTCAAACAGGAATAAAACAATTAAATCTTTAATTTCTACTGAGGCCAAACGTGGCACAACAAAGTGAAGCCATAATTTTAAAGATGAGTTATAGGTGAGATTAAGTGAAAACTACGACTGGCCCTTGCATCTAAAGCAAGACCTTCCTAAATGTTTTCAACCTGTTCCTCGCACCACTCCCACAATTCCTTCCACAATTCCGTATCATTCGCCGACTTGACAGCAGTACCGACCCTCGCCCATGGCACGAGATACTTGCCATTCAATTCTTTTCCTTCTGGATCAGGCAGAGTACCTGCCCAAAGCTGAGTCAAAGCGCCCATTTCAGAAGGGTAGAGGAATAGGTTCTGTGAGGTCAAGGCAATGCTTAGGAATACGACGATCAGGAGTAAGTACCATGGACCAGACTCACAAATATGAATCTCCCTATAGAGGGTATATGTCTTTGAAGATCTGTCTTCAGGTTACCGGGATGCAAGGAAGTTGATACAATTCCTTTGTCGCCGTATCTGCGTGCTAGCTCGTTCGAGAAGATCACGTTGCCCTAGAGAGAAATCAGGATACTCGAATCTGTGAATCTTCTGGAGGTGGACATACGAATTTGCTCTGTTCATACAAACCAACAGTTCCTATTTTCCTTCTGGCCTTTCCGTCTTTGAATGAGTTGAAGTCTAATTTCGGAAACAAGGTGTGTCCGTAAGACGATGTATTGACGACACGGACAGACTGTCCAGTAGCTTGGGAGGTGGATATGAGGGTTGGGAGCAGGAGTTTGGTAAAGTAAAAATGACCTATGAACAACGTGCCGTTAGACGGAGATGTAGAGCAAAGGATCCATACCAACCCAAGACGTTTGTTCCAAACTGTAAATCGTACCCTTGTGCGGTCAAATCATTGATGGGGACCATCATCACACCGCTATAAAGTTCTTAGTTGGCTCCGAACACGTTCTAGTGGATATACACACCCATTATTGAATAAAACGTGAAGTTCCTTCTCTTTTCTGCAAGGATGCCGGTCAATAGAGCGTGATATTTCAAACAAGTTACAGACATACCTCATATACTCCTCTGCCGCCCTCTTGACGCTTTTGAGGTCAGCAAGGTCTAGTTCAAGGAAATGAGCCTCTTTCCCGGTCTTGGCTTTTAGGTCTTCGATGGCTGCGTTTGCCCGCTCGGCGCTACGTGACGCCATGTATACCTTAGCATTATGTTCGAGGAGAGCCTGAACCGTGTCTTTTCCAATACCTACAAAGCGCCATAGTGAATATTATTTCAAGAATAGGGAGGGAGGCATCGCACCGGTATTTCCACCAGTAACAATCATCACCTTCCCACTTAAATCTGGAATTTGGCTGGCGGACCACTTTGCTTTGGGAGGGAAGTATTGGTCCAAGTTTAAAGTCGAGTACATGGCACCCATTTTAATGTTTGTCGGGTCTGCGGAGTAAGCTGGGCAAGAATGGTGAAGATCGTTGGAGAAATCAAGGGTTTATAAGGTATTGCTGGACCATAAATTCGTCAATCAGTCGGCCTGGTTATCTGCTGTCGGTGGCCGCTGACAGTTTGGATATTATCCAAACCCATTCGCGATCTTTCAGGACTGCACTAACAGGATAAACGAATTATCATTTGTCCACCTGAATATCAAACCTGTCAAATGGATAAACATGTGAAAATCTCCTCATAGTGGCAAGCTCGGTCTGCCATCCTTATGTCGTGGCCTACGACAAGTTTCAATAAAAATCGGTAACAGTATTATTGGCGATTCGGTACCTACAAGAAGTCATTTAGGCCTGGAATTCAGTCACCGCAGTACCCAGCCTACACCTGCACCAAGCGGTGAAGCGAGAAGGACGACGCGCTATTACAGCGTATTCGGAAAACCTTGTCAGTCGCGAATTCTGAAGACTAAAGGATTATCAAAAAAGAAATTCTCAAAATGGAAGGACCCTGTGCCTGAACATGTGCATTGATCGCGCATCGTCTGCATCGAGTCGCAAGCTGTCTCTATCCTCACCCGTACTTTCATGAATAACCCATTTCTAGAGCCTCCGCTGCTAGGCTATAACTCCAACAAACTACTGAGCCGGGTGTTCATGTTCTTGTGCCAATGATAAATGCTTCCCAGGGATACCAAGTGGCAGGTATGCGTATCCGTGAATAGCCTTGATCATAGGTTGTACTATACTAGAAAAACAGTACACATATTTTCGCAAATTGGATAGACATTATTTGACCTTCAGTGTATACGTGAAGTCCGAGCATCTATGGTCAAGTACAAAAAGTAGCAAGAGGAACCGGATGGTTATCGAGTGCCAAGCAGGGATGTACCTAATTCTGCTGTCATTAGCCGTCGCTTCCGATTTTCTTTTTTCTTTTTTGTTGCATTCTCAAAAAGCTGCAACTGTAATGATGCAGAGAATTCCGTGTTGTTTATCAGAGCATGTATGACGTCCGTGATGGTTTCTGGTAGGGCAATCGATAGTGCATACGTGTACTTTGGTGGTTGTGCATGTAGTATGCGACGACTGGGTAGACCGCGAAGCTCTTCCCGACGCAAATCGCAGGACGGATTCTAGCAGGTCAGCACCAGTCTAGATACGCCTCTTCGAGTCAAAGAACAAATGTAGTTGGAAGTAAAACACTCGACGGACGCCTGAGAAAACGGGCATACTAAATTGGACGTGACACTTTGAATTGAAAATTTTGCAAGTTCGCACCGGATGTTCCGCGGCAATATAACACATTTTGTTTCTGTATAAAACATCTTAGAGATACAGCTGACTCTTGCTTCCTCCCAGACAGTTTACGACCCTCACGCATGAAAGTCTCTTTGACTCCAAAATGTCTACTCGTCCTCTCCTTTCTAGCTTGCTCGCATGCCCTGACCGTACCTTCGAGTCTACCTCAATATGATCAAATACATCTTTATGGAGGCCACCATAAACACCGTCATCCTCATTCCGACATCCCACCCGTTCCCCCACACGAAATCGGTTTGCGCCCCGAGTTTTGGGCAAAGATTGGGATAAGTCTGGGATTGGTACTTTTGGGCGGAGTGTTTTCCGGGTGAGTGTCTCATTTTTGACGAATTTTGGTGACTGGATGGACTTGACCCAGGTTGACACTTGGCCTCATGGGCTTGGACGAACTACATTTACGCGTATTGGCGACGTCTTCAGAGTCTGTAACGGAGCGCAGGAATGCGGAGAAAGGCGCGTTTTACCTCTGACTTTTCCTTGCTTCAATTTTGCTATTGTCCTTATCGCCTCGCGTCCGACAGGCCATGGCCAAGGCTTCTATATCGTTCATTCATTCATTTTAGTTGACGTTTTGCCTGCTGGTGCTGATCTATCGATTTGAAACAGTCCTGAAATTATTGAAAAAGGGACGGCATTGGGTTTTGGTGGTGAGTCTTGCGGTGTCTTTCGTGCGAGGTCGGGATTTGACCAACGACATCAGGTGCTTCTACTCTCCAATGTGGTGCGCCAATTCCGATTCGTTGGACCAGTACACTGGATATTGATCGAGGAAACCTTTCCGTGCAGATTGTCAATGAGAGTTTACCGGTTTTTCTTGACACCGCGGTATGCTCGCGACCACTTTAACTTTACTCCATGGCTGTGTCTAATCAAGATGCCTAGATTGGTGGGGGAATGGCCGCTGTAGCGATATCGACCATTACTATTGGTCAGTTCCCGGTTTTATGGTCGTGTGCGTTTGGATGTTCTGACCAGATTTTCTTTTGCTTTCCCATTCGTAGTTATATTCGGGTATGCCGTATCTTATCATCCCAATTCTCCTCGGATGTTGCTTACTTCTTATCCGATGTTCTTCCTTTTATCTGTTTAGAGAGTACGTCCTTATCGCTTTTATTCACATCCAACCCAATTTTTCTTGTCTTACTCAGAATAATCCCTCAAGCCGTTTCCGTTCGGTATGGCCTCTCCATCGGGGCAAAATGTACACCTCTCGTTCTTGCTCTCATGTGGATACTTGCACCCATAGCGTTTCCGATAGCGAAACTGTTGGATCTTGCATTGGGTGTACATGGTACGCAGACATATAAAAAGAGAGAATTGAAAAGCTTTTTGGGGTTCCATGCAATGCCTGGATCGGAGGAACCCTTGAAGGAAGAGGAAGTGAGGATATTGGGAGGCGTGTTGGAGTTGGGAGCCAAGAGGGTTGAAGAGATTATGACAAAGATTGAAGTAAGTGGAATTTGGGTTGATGCTTATGGGGAATAAGACTAATGCGACGTAAAGGACGTTATGACGCTCAGTGCTGATACGATTTTGGACCGTGAAACGCTGGATACGATGTATGTTCTCTTGCCCTGCTGAAACCGCGTTCTCAATATACTACTGTCGTCAGCTCAGACACGGGGTATTCCCGGATACCGGTCCATCTGCCGGGGAATCCTACGGCTTTCGTAGGTCTCCTACTCGTTAAGCAGGTAAACGTTTATCTCCATCTGTAAATGCTGTTACTAACGCTTTTCATTGGTGGACACCTAGCTCTTGCGTTTCGACCGCTCAGAGCTCGAAAACGTCCCTGTATCAAACCTACCACTCTCATTGCTACCAGAAGCTTATCCGGGGATAAGTTGTTGGCAAGCTTTGGACTACTTGTACGTTGTTCATTGATTCTTCGGATCTATGCTTACAATGGTTCGGTGCGTAGCCAAACGGGTCGAGCGCACCTCTTGTTGATTAGTACAACACCGGGAGTGGCTGGTGGAGCGATTGGGATCGTTACCCTAGAAGGTGAGTTCTCAAGCCCAACTAGAGACTGATTCAAAGCTAATTATTGAATTTGAGATATCATTGAGGTACAGAGTACCTTGTTATTTGGAAGCCTCAACTAATCAAACTCTAGGAGATAATCTCGGAAGAAATTGTCGATGAGACAGATGTATACGAAGATAACGTTAGTAGAAGAATGGCCAGACGTGCTCCTTGTGCGTCTATTATGCGGGGGTGAGTCTGTTTGAAGCTTTGATCGATTCCGAGTCATAAATCCCGCTAAATACACAAAATTACTTACGTCTACCCATCACAGAACAATAGTAGAATACAGCCCCGACTCCTTCTCAGACTCGGGTCCTCCTAGTCTTTCCTGTGCATCTACGGTAATCGCTTCTCCGGCTTTTTCGACACCTACAAATATGGATGACCATGTGGTGAATGACGAGGAAGCGTTAGGGTTGGGTATGAGTATGGGCATGGGAACGAGATCGAGTTTGGGTGTGAGTTTGGGAGAGAGCTTGAAGAGGAATTTGAAGTCGAAGCAAGGCGTGAGTGAAGATGGTGAGCAGAATGGTGCTTTCAAGAAACCGCCATTGAAGAGAGGAGGGATGAGTGTGACTGAAGTCGTGGATCTACTGGGGAAGAGGGTGGACAGTGACGATCTAGAGTCGGAGGAGCACGCTGCGGGTTCTACGCCGCCGATATCGGAAGAAGATTCTGGATCTAGATATAGTGAACGAACTGGGCTTTTGCGACGGACACAGGATGATGCTGAAGGGAGGAATTATCAGTCGATAAGTAGAAAAGCTTGATCCGTTCCTTTTGGCTTGATCTTTTTGTTATCTGGGTTTTGCATAGAGGATTGTATGACTTTTGTAGATGTATTCCTTGTATATTGATTCGGGACATAGATGTATCTAACACCAGACGGCTCACTTGAGACCTATAGCCTTGTCATGCTATGAAGAACCGTGCGTAGGTTACCATGAAACATCTCGGGCAAACAAGATGCGAGATCGCTACCATGGTGTTCCCGACCCAAGGTGGCAATCCAGCTAAGGAGGCAAGATTAGGAAATAAATAGAGGATTGTCTCATCTACACACTTTGTGAGGACAATAGCTCGGTGGTACCTATGCCAACTGTAGCGTTCAAGTGAATGCTGTAGAGCCAAATTATGGGTGTGATTTCTCCGAGGCTGGAGTATCAAAAGTATCTCAAGTGTATGAACACGCACCTCCGAGTCAAGATAACATCGAAAATAGAAGATCATGTCCCTAGTGTGATTGTTGGTGGTTGTAGTACATATATCTACATACAAGTTCTGAAACGTGTCTGAACATAACAATTTACATATATGATGCATGTATAGTTACAGTATTGCTAGTAGGCAGGCGGATAATACAAGGACTAGAGCAAAATAAGCGTCCGGAAGAACTGGATCATTCAAGCTACTTACAAAAGAGAAATGTCCGAAAAAGGATGTCAATGAAACGCTAAGCAAAATAATGCGTCGAAGCTCGTGAAATCAAGTCCTGCTGTTAGAGCAAGAGAGGCTGTCCTCATGAGTAGATTGCTCAAGAAGAGCTTGCCTAATACTCTGTCCGTTCAAAGCAACCACCCGATAACAAAAAATGCGACCTCCGCTTTTTTCAACCTGGTCTGGGTTACGCTGGAGGTCTGCAACGTGTTCGTTAAGTAACATCAAGGTCTTTCTTTGTGTACCATCTGGTAGTGGAGGGGGCAAGAAGAAAACGACATCTGCCTGAGCTAGTGGACAATCAACAAGCTTGGCTCGTGTCATACCCTGGCGGCTCAGGGTATGTCGTCCGATTTGAAGTGTGTTTGTTGACGACGGGAGTGTGATTCTGGGTATTGCTAAAAGTTGTGTGGCCTTTATCAAAAAGCACTGGTTATTTCAATGAAACCGAAGTAGATAAAGGTAAAAGAATACCTGACCATGTTCGTGATTTAGAACACGGAGTGCATTGTTGAAGAAAGCACGATTGGAGGGCCTTGCCATCACATTCGCTAAAAGCTCCAATCGTCTGGCGGGGTTTTTACGTTGCGTTGGTTTCGGATTTGGTACTATGATAGCCATCGTAGCCTGAGCTGGATCTCAAGGGTGACTAGGGACGACGAGTTGAGGTTCGGAAAAAGGTCTCTTCGAGGATAGAGGTACACAGATTTATAGATTGACACGTAGGCTTATAAGCAGTCTACCTATAAGGAGCTGGCCAGTGCTACACCGCAGTTTAGACTGAAACCACAAAGCAAAAGGGAGAGGGCGGAGACAAGATTCGAAGGGGAGCTTGTTCTTGCATGATAGCTGTCCTGCTTATATGTTCGAAAGGCATTGGCATGGTGCAAAGCAGGACCATTGTACGCGAAGAGCACCACAAAGGAATGCATTGTGCGAGCGAATTGGATGTGGAGGACAAAAGGAAACGAAGCTCCCTGTATTTGGAATTTCGTCCGCTTCACGATTCACGTGATAGTTTTCTCACGATCGCGATCATTAATGCTTTTGACTCACACTGGAGTCAACGCACTTTCTAGCAACAGACAACGAGTTTATACGTCTCTATTATCGTGTACGGCCCGCACCATTTTTCCTTCAGCAATTTTGGTATTAATAACCTTTGGACAGGATGATCCATTAGGCGTGAGATGTCTACTTGTGACAAGTACTACAAATGTCTCGGTTCTAAGGTCAAGCAATGCCTGAATTAGACCAATTACCTTTGTTGACATTGACTGCATTCATTTATAGCAAATGATATAAGTGTACCCGAAGATCTCTCAAATAGAGTGTTTTGCTGCGCCCTCAAAACTTGCTCAACATTGAGAAAATGGGGCCGAATGTATTGGCAACCCATTGAACCTCAGGGCCAAAATTTGTTCAAACTTTGACAAAAGGCGCAACTAAAACACTCTAATAAAACGATAGTCTTCATAACTTCTGCCGGTACCTTTTCACTGCCCTTTTGTGCTGGTGGAGATTTAGATGCAATTCGAATGCAAAAGCATACCATAAAAATATTTAGCCAGATCCAGCTGCTGATGATCAAATTTTAATGCTGGATTTATATCTGACCTGAAGTCACCTTTGCCTTGTGACCAGAAAACCTTTCCGTTGCTTTTCCATTCCTGTTTCCTGGCATGCTACTACATAGTTGATTGGAACATTAAGCTATTTCTAGATCTTTTCAAAAGCAAAGTCTGTATAGATGAAGAATGAATTTCAAGATTTTAAAGCTTACCTGAAACCACAGAAGTTTGGTTGAACTGGTGTCTGGTTACAACATTTATGTTCATTGTTCAAGATTCTAAGTAAGGATTAGTTTTTTTATCAGATTATTGAGAAAAGTCTTAATCTAACATATTTGCAGGACCGGAAGAAATAGAATCTGCGCTTAGAGCTCTTTTCTTGCTGTCGTCTGTTAGTCAGCTTTATCCATTTTTCACAATAGCAGAATTTGGATTAGTAGCGGAGAACGTGTACAATTGAAAGTCACTGCACAAGTGCGATATGGTATCATCAAACTTTAACGCGACTTTACACACTACCAAACTGCGATCTCAACTCGACTGAATATTTTTACACCGATTTGGGGCATCTATCGAGGATCTAATAATTTGGAGTATCAAAGGACTATCATAGAACTTGATCAGTGGTTAAATGAAAACACTACTGCTGAGCAATGCTTTATTGCTTGCAGGATAGCCGTGTCGCTTGAGAGAGTGTATACTGTTAATTAAGGCTGCTGTCTCTTACAGTTACGGATCTTATAAGCGTCAGGACATGCCCTGATGACGATCAGTTTGGTTTTTTTACGTGGAAGAATACTGACATCTTTGGTGTTGGTGTATATATAGAGTAATGCAGAAATTATCCGTTCCGTATGAATGGTCAATACTTTCGAGCCTGACCGAGGATGGCCGTATATTTAGATGTTTATTCAAACACGGTTATTAGGATATTGAAGATATGTATACCTTGTGATTGGTGAGTTCGCTTTGCAGAGATTGTAGGTCCAGGGATCGTCTAGGGAGGTTTGTATTGCGGGTAGTTTGTATAGTTGATAAACGTCAAATATCTGGAGTGTATACGCATGTGGTATAACATACAATTATTATGGCAAGCCCCGGGATGATCATATCATGTACATACTCGACTTGGTTACCGGCTAGATTCCGAGTTGTACGAGAGTGGGATTTGTCAAGCTTAATCCCGAATGAATCGTCTATAGGCGTAGATATTCAAAGGCAAACCTGACTAAAAGTACGTCTGAGTTTACCGGGTTATGTAGACTTGAGATTGGAGTTGGTCTCCGAAAGTAACGGTGGCTTGGGATTATGGAAAAGTATGTGTCTAAATGTATCACTCGTTGGATTCGGAGTGTAGAGATGTTGGTGTCAGTGGAAGAGTCCGGACTAGTACGATGATATTTCCGGCTCGTACCCGTTGTGGCAAAGGCTGATTTCGTAGAATGTACTATCGGTTTACCAAGTCTGTCAAGGTCAAATGACAATCGGATGGTAGCTCGTGGTTTTGCTGTTCCGACAATCGAAGAGAGGACCGACTCGGAGGTCGACATTCCGAACGAGTAAAACCCAGACGTAAACTCTTTGGTTAGAGTAGATGTCGGCATTTCGGAATAGTATAAGAAAACCGAAACCGGCAAGTTATGTAGTACCCTGCAAGCTATGCAGTATTGCGGGATGGATTAAATTCAAAGTGCATATGGACGTTGGCAGAAACTAGTGATTTCTGATTAATTGAACAAGTTGAGAGAAATGGGCGAAACGAATGATATGTACATTCAGTACGGTGTATTTAGAAGGGCGTTCGATCTTCGCCAATATCTGAGTTGCATTGATAGAAGCATACAATCATGATTTCTTGCACAGAGAAGAGCAACGCCGTGATACTTATGATCGCATACTTACGCAGCACTAGCTACTGCTACTGCGACCAAAAGACAGGGTATGTTATTGATCCGCGTTACCTGCGTAGCTCTCCTCGTCCGTTTAGCCGTTTGCACGATTATAGGCTCGGAAATGGGAGAAGGATGTAACTTGGGAAGCGTTATAGGGGTTTACAGAGCACATGGCTTGTGGTCAATTGCCTAGCGAAAAGGCAAAGGCTGGATACGAGGGTCTAGTGTCGCAGTTGCTTGACGTTGAACATTCTTCGGTGCCCGCTGTTTCAGAGCAAGAAAGGTAAAAGACCTCCGACTCGGAGAGCGACCCTTGTAAGTCGATGACACTGGAGGACCAGTTCTAGACTGAAATGACAGGACCCTTGCAGCGTCAAAAAAAAAGAAAAGTTGCAGATGGAATGGAAAAAACCCTAAAGAGACTGTTAAGAGTCGAGTGAGAAGTTCAGGAACGCTTAGAGATCTTTTCCCAAGTGAATTCCGGAACAAGGTCAGCAGGGACGGAAGATGTATAGAAAACATGGGTGCAATTGGTTGAATAGAGTTATTGATGAAAGAACAAGGGGAATAGCAAGAAAGCGTTCAAAAGCCACAGAGATCAGTGATGCGATGATAGCTCGTGCGCGGGGACATGGGTCAGTGGAGGACGGCCAAAGCGAGCTGGTCGTCGGCTTTCGATGCGTCGGTACCGGTACCGACATCCGGAACTCGATTGCCGGTCGTCAGGCCATGCCACGCGACTTGATTACCCAACCCTTTGATCGCTAAAAAGCCCGTGCACGTGGATGACACAGCCACTTGCCACGCGGGAGACTTGTCTTGATTGGCCTTGTACTTTTGTTCACCGCCAGTCCCACCTTGTTCACCGTCTTTTCCACCGCCACACACAGCGAGCACAACCCTTTCAACGACGCCGACACTCTCCGAATGAAGCATCCTCGTCCCCGCAGCGCCGATCTCGGTGGCCTGCTCCTCGCTACCGCCGGCAGCGGCCATGGTGGGGGTTGGCTGGGGCACGGTGATCCTCTCTCGGGGACATACTTTGCAGAGCTGCTCAGCGACATGTACAACGAGACACTGCATGCAGTCAACGAGCACCAGGGAAGCTTGTCGTTTATTGCCGAGCGGGTGGACATCCCGCAGGAAACTCGAGAAAAACTCGTTGGAACGTTGGACGAATGGGGATTTGAACCGCACATGTTGAACGAGGAAGAGGTTGTTGGATGCACGATGATTCTGTTTGAAGCGTTGTTTAGGATCGAGGGCATGAAGGAAGACGTCGGAGTGACGCTGGGTGAGTGGTCCGCTGACGCATTGGCTGTGACTGACAGCTTTGACTAGACCGCATCTACCCCCTCATCCACCATCTCAGGCTCATATACCGCAGAGAAACCTCATACCACAACTTTGAACATGCTCTCGACGTTTTGCAAGCGTCTTATATCTTTCTGCGCGAGGCGGGCATAGTTCCCAGCGTTCGCATTGTCTTGGATCACGACTCGTCAAATCTCTGGAAACGAGAACAGAAAACAGGTCTCATTACTTGTCTACGCAATTCAGACATATTTGTGCTCTACATTGCAGCGATTGGCCACGATGTCGCACATCCTGGCATTACAAACGGCTTTATGGTCAGTCTCACTACCCTTTTCTATAGCTGTTCATGACTGTTTGTATAGAAAAATGCCTCGGCACCGCTCTCCCAAGTCTACGACAACAAGTCGCCGCTTGAAAATCTTCACTGCTCCGTTCTCCTCAGAGTCATGAGACAACATCAGTTTAGCGATCTCCTCGACGAGTCTCCGTTACTCAAGCAGCAGCGCGCGCAGGACGAAAGTGCAGTCAATGGTGGAAAATGCACCAAGAATATTCGGAGGCTACTGCACGACACCGTATTGGCAACAGACATGAGTGTTCATCAAGCCTGGATGAACAATTTTAGAATGGTATTGGATGACATACGAGCCGGCAATGACGTCGAGCAGGATGAAGAGGATTGGAAGAAACGAGTCTTGATGTGCCAGGCGATAATCAAGTGTGCAGATATCAGTAATCCTGTGAGTCGTCTTTCGTCTCTTCCACCACGAGCAGCGGCGTTCACATCGTCGGTGGCTTTACTCTGAACGCCACTCCCGTGAAGCACTCGGACTCTCTCCAATTGTGGAATCTTCTCTTCTCGAGTCTTCTCTTCTTCTGTCATCCCCGTCATTCTTTCTCTCATCATCCTTACGCTAACCTCCCTTCTTTCAGTCGCGACCCTTCACGATATCTCGTCACTGGTCAACTGCTCTCATGTCCGAGTGGACGTCCCAGGCGTCTCTGGAGCGGTGTTTGGGACTGCCATGCACTGTCCAGGACAAGGACGATCCCCACTCTGAAGCCAAGAGTCAGATTTTCTTTGGGTCGACGTTTGCTAAACCGTTGTGGGAAGTTTTGGTTGAGGGTGTGCCAGGTGAGTGTTTTGGTTTTCTTTGAGAGGACGAGCTTGTGGCGTTGTGACTTTTTCCGTTTTCATCGGCCTCTTTGCTTACCGGCTTCTTCGATAGAACTCCAGCCATTCTTGGACCAGTGTAACTCCAATTTGGAAACGTGGCATCAATGTCAGGCCAGGCTCGAGCTGCAGGCGGCAACAACATCAACTCCGAGTTCCGAAAAGACGGAATCGGACGCTTTCTCCGAGACAGACTCACCTCCGCCTTCTTCTGCGCACTCATCGACTACGCCATTGCCTATACCACCACCTTCTTCCTCGGCTTCCGACTCTTCCTCTTCCTCTTTTGGCGATACCTCGGCGTTTTCCGCTCTATCGAGGTCAAGAGAACTCGACAATTATGCTACAGCATTCCCGCTAGCCTTGCCTTGGTACCGGTCTGAAAGTGGTGAAGAAGAGATGTCGGAGCAAGCGAGTCATGTCGGCGAAGCCGGAAGTGACAATGGTTCTCGTCCTTTGCAAGGAGAAGCTGGCGCTTCCCGTGTCGCGGGAAATATTCGAGTTGATGTCAACATTTCCAATAGCGCCCACTCGAGACCAATCTCAAATGCGACAAGTGCTACGCTGTTTTCGCCTGGTGGAGTGCGAGCTAGCAGCAAGAGTCATGGCAAACATGGTCGTCACAAGTCTACGCGGTCATCCATCTCGGTCAAAGGAGAGAGAAAGAGACACTCGCGCTCAAAGTCGTTCAACTCGCCTGATGGAAATGGAGAAGATGCTCCGTACTCGCCGGTCTCGGATACATCCACTTCCTTGTTTATGGATTCGCCTTCTGGGGATGAACGGGATGATGATGATGCCTCGCAATCGGGAGACTCGGAGTATCATTCTGCGAGCGGCTGGTCGAGTAGGAGTTCGAGTTTGGATCTGAGGAGGGACAGTACAAGTCGTAGTCCTAGTAGGAGCAGGAGCAGAAGCAGAAGTCCTAGCCCCAGTCCTGCATCTAGTTTGGTTGAAGACTCTGCAGAGGAGAGGAGAAATAGGACCACGAGCGTCGTCTCTACACTTTCGCTCAGTAGCGGCAGTAGCCAAGTTAGCGCAACAAATGAAAAGGCCGAAGGGACACTATTGAAGAAGAGGAGCTTTACTGGTGACGGAGGTCATTTCAAATTTGGAGGCAAAGGCGGTGGGAATGGTTCGACGACCAATCTCTGGTCCATGCGAAACGGAAATGGGCAGCGCTCCTATACACCGGTTCCTTCCATCATTTCGACGACATCGACGCACAATCAAGACACGGCTCATGCTGCATTACGAGCGGCTGCTGACTCTGCACCTGCTGGTTTGAGGAAGAAGAGGTCCATGCTGAATCGCATTTCGTGGAGCCCTAGCGTCGCAGAGTTCAAGGACATGGACAAGGAGCGATCTCCAAAAGCGCCTATGGTTAATGGTGGATTCCTAGCCCCGAGGTATTCTCCCTCGCCATCACCTTCATTGTCGTTTTCGCCATCGTTGTCGCCTTCGCCTCCTCCACCTGTGTCTCCACTACTTTTGCCGCCTCCGCCGCCTCTGTCGAGCCCGGCTTCGTTTGGAACCTATGCCGAGAATTCGTCTGCAGGGAACGAGGACAAAGACCACGATATTACCCCGAAAAAGCCAAAGCATACAAAGGGCAATGCGAGCACAAAGGAAAATGTGATTGTCCTGGCCGAGCCTCAACCTCAGCAGGCTTCCATACCTGTGTTGAGCAAGAGTGTAGAGGTAGTGGAGGGAACAAAGGTGCAGCTTTTGCCGGTGTGAAGCGTATCGTGATTTCGGTGGTGATGACCACGAGGCTTTCAAAAATTGGGCATGATCTATAAAAACGTCCGAAGAGTATGGACGCGTGTTGGGTTTGGATATACTGGGAGTGACGCATTGACGGGAGACTTGGACAAGACAGCTGCCTGCGACACTCCGCGAGGTGGGCTTGAACTTGTTGGGAAGTGATATCTGTCTTTTTTTTATTGACCGGGTCAGTCAGTCTCAAGTCGTGATCTGACGCGTGACGTGGGTGTATCAGAATTTGTGGACGTGCGTGGTATGGTCTAGCAGGATCAACAACTAGAATTCTTCAGGATCCAATATCCGTCCAAAGTGTATATATATATGAAATAACTGCAAGTTGGTATATCCCTGCTTTCGTTTTTCTCTCTTTTCATTCGTTCTCCTTTCTCTTTTGTTGTGTTCATACATACCTTACTGTAGACTTTTTGTCTTGAATAACTCTTGGGGCCTTCGGGGATACCAGTCTCTTACTTAATTATTAATACTTGACCTACAACTATTCTAGGTCAAGCATCTTATTTCCTTGTACCTATCCATCTGGATACCTCTCTTCGGTGCTTTGTATTTCCGAATGCCGCTCGTTTCCTGTCTATCCTTTTTTGCTTTCGTTGCTTGTCCCCTCATTCTTTCGCCTCTTTCGTCTTTCTGTCGCTTCTTTGTTCGTTCTTGCATTGTCTCTGGCAAATTATATCGCATATCGAGTGTTTGGACAAAGAGCTATGAATGTATTCAATTGTAGCAATAGGAAATATATCTTTTTCTTTTATTGTAGAAGAACATGCAACGGAGTTTTCGGCGTCGCGTTGATGTGGACATGTGATGCATACCTCTCGTTTCCGGACCGATGAGCCGTTCGTTCTTTTTCTTTTTCTTATTTCTGTCCGAGGGCAGAAATCTGTTTATAAATTTGCAGCTCAATGTCGAATAACGTTCCAAAGCTCCGTACATGTCAATTGGGATCTGTTATTCGTTAACCTCAGCTGACGCTAGATTCTTCGATTTTTGTTGTTTCATCACCATTCTCCGCTTCTTTTGTCATCATCGGACCCGTCATGGTGTCCTCATGATCGAGTCTGTTTACTTTTTCAAAAATGCTGTCTGGAGCATCAACTGTCTCTCGTACGCCATTCAGGCCCAACTAGTCATACCACCCGAGTAGGAAGCAAACGATTACGCTCATCCTTCCCGCTTTAGAAGGTATACCGCATGATGAACTTTTTCTTCTTCACTCTGCTGACCCGATGCGCCCGTATTTAAGGACGTAAATTCGGACAGGAGTCTCTTTGCACCCACTATGGCTCTTCTCAGCTTGAATATTGCCTTGTTGGCTATATTGTCTAATACCCCCCGCACGTTGGCGTTGGATAATGGTGTCGGTCGCCTTCCCTGTGAGTTTCCAGATCGTCTTTACCAGAATACTCATACGGACTGGACCCCTAGTCCTCGGGTATAACAGTAAGTATCCTACGTCTTGCTTTCTACTCGCTCTAATCGGTTCATAGCCTGGAACGCTTACCACGTCCGTACAACTCAAATATTCCTTTGTCAATCATCTGATTCTTTTTCGGCTCTAGTGTGAGATCAATGAGACGGTGCTGCGATCCACAGCAGATAATATGGTCAAGCTCGGACTCCAAGTAAGAATCAAGTCCAAGCTGCTAAACATTTCTGACCGTACAAGGACGTGGGCTATCAATATATCAACATTGACGATTGCTATTCCGAGAAGAACCGAAGTGCCGATGGAAATATTGTTGCCAGTGTGTTTGCAGCACTTTTGGAGGAGGATGACGTCTTGAATCATTTTTAGATGCGACGCGTTTCCCGTCGGGAATGAGGAATCTCACTGACTATATTCACGGACTTGGATTGTGTGTTACATTTGTTCTTTGGCGTCTAGTAGCTGATGACCATTTTACAGTAAAGCTGGGATCGTGCGTTGAATCTTGCCCTTCTTCCCTGCTAATAATTCATCATTTCACAGTACAGCGACTCTGGTTGGTTCACCTGTCAATTGTTCCCTGGATCATTCCAAAATGAAGCTAGGTCAGCAATTCTATAATCTGTTCTTGTCCTTCTTTTGACGAAGGTAAAAGAGACGCGCGGTTATTCCAGGAAGAATGGGGTTTCGATCTCCTCAAGTATGTTATTCGTCCGTGTTCTAAATGATCATGCTCTTACCATAACTAGATATGACAACTGTGCAGGTGATTTGTCCTTGAAAACATACATTCCCATCGATTGATGTTTGGTCTATCCGCCAGTTCCATTTGACGAGATCATCAAAGAGGGTATTGTCGGCAGTAAGTAGGGTTCTTTTTCTTATGGAAAGCACTTGTCAAACCGGAGCTTCTTCATTCAGAGTACAGTCGCATGGCTCAGGCTATCGCAGATCTCGCAGCTGAAACCGGAAAACCACCTCTTCTTTTCTCGCTATGTGAATGGGGAAGGGTACGTCAACAATCCATTCTTATCGTGGAAACCATGTCTCGTGGCTTGGTGGACGTCGTGGATTTACACAGACACCATTGACATCACTTCTCTCGTGCATTCAATATCCCAAGTTCCGGATCCTGACTCGGACTCTCTAACAGGAGCAACCATGGCTTTGGGCCAGAAACTTCGGACAATCTTGGAGAGTGGGTACCTTGTTCTTATTCGATTGCGATTGGCTTATCCGTCCGGTCAGACTACGGATGATATTGACTCGTCTTGGAAAGCGCTGGCCAATCTGATCAATAGGTATGTCGTCATGCTCTTCGTATTGAGCGACTTGTTCACTTCTTCATAAGGAATTCGTTCATTACCTGGGCCTCGGACTTCAGCGGGTGCGTATTCCAGGCCATAAGAAGTCGACTGTGTTTGACGTTTCTCCGCATCTTCTTCGGATTATGGCGGTAGACACAATGATATGGACATAGTAAGCGTTTTCACCCGCTGCTTCTGGTAACCTCCGGCTAACTGATATCCAGCTTGAAGTGTAAATTATTCTCGTCATCTCTTGACTATGTAGCTGACATTGTATCTAAAGCGGAAACGGCGACCTGACTGTCGACGAAGCCAAGTCTCATTTTACTGCTTGGGCTCTTATGAAGTCGCCGCTTTTAATTGTAAGCCATCATACATATCTATCGTCACTTTTTAATGTAAACCTTGTATTAGGGAACCGATGTAAGTTAACAATTGTATCAGTTTTTTCATTCTGACGGACATCTGTCATACAACTTTAGCTTTCCATAATCTCAGATGAAATGTTGTCGGTCCTGAAGAATGAAGAAATCATTGCGATTAATCAAGATCCGGTTGTAGGCACGGCAATTACGCCGTTTAGATGGGGTTTCAACGTGAGTATTTTTCTGTTCATCGTCCAGCTTGGTTCTGATTTCCGTGCCTGCAAGCCTGATTGGACATTTGATCCTGCTCATCCTGCACAATTTTGGAGTGGTCAGAGTCAGAATGGAACAGTTTTCATGCTGGTGAGTGACGATTACATCTGGGAGAACAGGTTACTCAGCCCAAATGCTTAGATTAATGTACTAGACGAAGCTGCCGATATGCACTTTAATTTGACTGAATCGCCCTGGATCAGGGCCGGGAGACAATATAGCGTCAGGGTAAGTTTTGTGCCCTTTTTCCTTCGTCGGCTCAAATACTTACAACCTGATCCTAGGATCTCTGGACTCACACTGACAATGGAACTGCTATTCGGGATTTCACCGCAGAAGCGGTCCCCCCTCACGGAGTTGTCGCTTTGCTGATGAAGGATGCGGGAGATGAACCTGAGGGCACGCAACCACCTTGTCAGCGGCCTGAATGGTGCATGGACCAAAACGGAACGAGAATTGATAACACCAACTTCCCGGGATTCTGAATGTGATGGAAGAATGGACTGCGAGTAGTAATTACTTTGTACTGATGACTTTCTGATTTCTTCAATCAAATGATTTGTGAAATCCCCAGAATTGTTCGATGTTCAATAAGCGGATGTAAAACTATACAACGGTTTCGTACTTTTCTAGACCCTCGTGCAACCTTCCCCATCGTCCTCCATCCCAACTAGAGATATCCTTCCATTCTTGACTATCTTTGCCCCATATCCTTACAGCCAACTGCAAGAATCCTCCCAAAACAAAATCAGCAAATGAAATCGTATTTCCCATCACAAACTTTCCGTCCTCGTTCATCCATTTTGCCATCTTTCCAAAGCCTGCCTCGACTTTAGCCCATTCTTCTTTTGCGCGATCTCCCCTTGGATAGGCATCTGCAATGGATACACCACGTAGTAGGTCGTTTTTCCTTGCTGCCCGATAGAAATCCTGGCTCTCTGGATTTAAAAGGTTCTCGCAGATCTCGTATAATGCAAACGGGAACAGTGGAAGAACATTCGAAAAACAAGCATCGATGAATGCTTTTTGAAGTGCTCCGGATCCGGCGGGAATGATAGTAGGCTTGTCTGGATATGTTTTATCAAGATATTCGGCAATTTGGAAGGATTCTGCGATAGCGGTTCCGGTGTTCGGATCTACAATAGCTGGAAGGGTGTATCTTGGCGTCCCATCGGGTCTGACAGTAGTTGGAGGGATTCCGATCGCTCTGAGAGTTGATTCCACTTCGTGGTACTCGACCCAAACAGTCTTATAGGCAAGACCTTTGTAATTCAAGGAATACCTGCGAAAATTGATGTTGGATTTATATGCAGTCAAGTGATTAAACCTACCTCGTTTTCCAGGTATTGCCACTCCAAGCGTTTGCCCCTTTTTTCTTGGAAGGGAAATCGTAGAAGATGATAGGTTGCGATAATTCTGCTACAGACATACTTGAGGAAGCTGTGTGTAGGCTTCTTGTCCTCGGGAGCCTTTATATAGTTCAGTAAAACAGCTACAGTAGTTTTGCTTTTGCTGCTGATGACTACCAGCCCAGTGATTTACACGCATGCACAGCTGTTGATCGTTCGGTCTAGTCAGTAAATGAATAGCGAATGAATAAATGATTGATATCAATGAATAAATGAATAATACCAATATGAATCAATGAATAATACGGGCGAAGAAGTGAATAATAAGGACGGATGGGTGAGTAACGTGGACAAGAGGTTAGGTTGTCGCTGACATTCCGACCTCCAAGAAATTCAGAGAACATGATAATGCACTACTAATTTTAGATGCAGCCTCTCTTTCCTATTCATTCATCGAAATTTTATTTGTAAAGGCATGTTACCTGTGAAATAAGAAAGTTCACCATGCCGGAATTGATAAAACAAAGCAGGGACAGAGTCACAGTATCCAAGTTTAGGAAATGTGAAGCAACGACAGCAAAAATAGGAATCCGATATGATTGTTGTGAAAGTCAGAGGTGGCCATTCAGAATTTGACCACATCGAAAAATCTTGCTACTGAGTAGCCGTGGTAGAGGTGGTAGTCATTTGTTGAGCGAAGATGAATGATATGGTTTGAATAACCAGCAGAGCCCGCTGCTCCGCTGTCCGGTTCTTTGTGCAACATAGACTTCCTTTTTTTTTTGGATGAAATTTATTAGCAGGCTAGCACAGGACTACGTGCAGCAGTCCGGGCAAATTGAAATATTAGAGTATGGTCAATAATCTTGTATTTAACAGAGTTCTACCAAGTCTTAGTTGTGACCAGAAAAAAGAGGAGCACCTAAGGGCTCACGCAAACTACATCACTACATTTCCGGCAGGACATATAAGCAAGACACAATATCCGAGCCACTCACTGGAAAGGTATCTAGAGATTGCTTGGGAGTGTTACTTTATATGAATATGTTCGACTCAGCAGGATTGTCCGGCACGCCATTCCGATGCGCAGAAAAACACTTTTAAGTGAGATTGTCTCCACGAAAATGATTGGAAAATCAGACCCACTACCGTAGTGGGAATACATACAGATGCCAATCTACATCCCAACTCAATCCTAAGCATGTACTTATCAGTTCTCGGCATTTACAGACCAGAGTACGACTTCAGATGACAGTTCCATACTTCTCTAGGCTCTCATGCAACCTCCCCCATCGTCCTTCATCCCAACTAGAAATATCCTTCCATTCCTGACTATCTTTGCCCCATATCTTTACAGCCAACCGCAAGAATCCTCCCAAAATAAAATCAGCAAATGAAATTGCATTTCCCATCACAAACGTTCCGTCCTCGTTCATCCATTTCGCTATCTGTCCAAAGCCTGCTTCTACTCTTTTCCATTCCTCCTTTGCACGGTCGCCTCTTGGATATGCGTCTGCAATTGATACACCACGCAGTAGGTCTTTTTTCCTTGCTGCTCGATAAAATTCCTGACTCTCTGTGTTTAAAAGATTCTCACAGATCTCGTATAATATAAATGGGACCAATGGAGAAATGTTTGAGAAACAGGCATCAACGAATGCTTTCTGGAGTGCTTTAGAGCCGGCAGGAATGATAGTAGGCTTATCCGGATATGTTTTATCGAGATATTCTGCGATTTGGAAGGATTCTGCGATAGCAATTCCAGTGTTGGGGTCAACAATTGCTGGAAGGGTGTATTTCTGTGTTCCATCGGGTCTAACGATAGTCGGAAGGATACCGATAGTTTTTAGAGTCGGTTCTACGTCAGGATATTCGAGCCAAATTGTCTTGTGGGGGAGTCCTTTGTAGTTTAGGGCATATCTACAATCGTATAGTTAAAGGTTATTTGCAGCCAACTGAGCAGAGAAACGCACCTCGCTTTCCAAGTGTTGGGGCTCCAAGCATTTGCGCCTTTTTTCTTGGAAGGGAAATCGTAGAAGATGATCGCTTGAAGTGATTCTCCCATAGGGATACTTATCATGTACTTCTCGGAATGGGGTCTTTATATAACTCACAGGCGCTGAGTCATGGTTCTTTTATAACACCGAAAGTCGAAGGAAGCTCCACCGGTAGAACGGTATCCTTTACTTTTGCTGCTGACGACTAACCAGGTGGTCTCCCTGCTTATAATTACAATAACGTGACCGAGTTTTTGTTTTAAATGGATTGAATATCAGTGTTCATAGACCAGAGTACGACTTTACAAATAGCTGAATAATTCTGCAGGCCGTCATGTAACCTCCCCCATCGCCCTTAGAGTGTCAGAAATAGTCTGCGTGCATAAGAAAACTGCAGGTATATAGAGCTGTGTGGGTGTGGGAATGTTTGGTGGAGGTGCCGGTTGCGGACTTGAGAATTAGTAATCGATGCCTATAGTAGCGTATTTGTTAGTTCCAGTAGCACAAAAACCGCTTGATTAAGCAAAATCTATTGAAAACTATATTTTGTCTTCTCAGATGATTTCAATCTGTGGACTAAGCTAGCAACAATTAATTATTTTGCCTACTTCTGAGGACATTTTGCTCCCACATGAGATGTATCTAGAATCTCCTATGAAATGACCAAGTATATATTGGCTACTACTCACAGAGAATAAGGCAATTTCTATGCACCCTAAGTGAACAACACTAATAGCACCAACCCCAGGGTTATATTTGTCTATTTGATCAAATGGCATCTAGTGTTTCATTTCAGTGGAATTTACAGATTATTGAGTATCTAAATCTGATGCTTCACTAATTAATGTAAATATAAAGATGGAGACTATTGAAAACAAAAGTGTAGCTTGAAAATACACAAACACTAATATCAATATCTTTATACATAACTTTTTACATAGACTAGACATTTGCAGGAAATTTCCAGTCTATGCTTGCTGCATATTATTATTCTAAAGGCTAAGCCTTTTTATTTCTATATGCTATGGCAATAGCAGGGCAAGTGGGTTTTGAGGGATGATTGTGAAGACAAGACTTTGATTTCTGTGGTCCAAGTCCATTCAAACAGCTTCAGTAATCTGAAATGTCTGTATGTACCAACACATGAATAAACACATGATCACAACAGTATGATAGTGAATTCACAAGAAACTGCACTATAATTTTTGTGCTGTCTACTATAGGTTCAGTTTATTGTATGAGTGATAAAGAACTGTAGCATAGCATATACGTTGGGCACAGTACAGCAATGTTTCATCATTTCTGAAGATACACAATTTCTGCACTTGGTCCATTTAATAGGCAGCATGGTATACTAATAAGACACAATCTTTTAGACATTAATCTATTCCTGTACTCAAAGTTCTATTCAATTAAGTATTCCTCAAGCTCACATGTGCAAGGCTATAGGTATATTATTGTATTCAACTTAAAAATTAATGAAGCCCAGAAAAAGTATGAAAGTAGAGTAAAAAATTGAAGTAGCATTGAGAATAGATATTGATATTTTTGCAACTATCCAAGCCATAATAACTTGAGATCTGAGCTCTCTATTATTTTTTGAAAACAATTTGATATTCAAATGACTCTAAGTTTGCTTTACCATTAGAGAATACACTGTAAACAGATACCTTGAAATCAAAGATGTTTTATGTGACAAATTCATTGTTTCACCAAAAAATGGTTTTCTAGCTTACGCAACTCCACTGAGCATTTGTTTCGTAGTAGAAACAATATGATTTATATACAAGGCAAGAGATGGACTCACAATTTTTTTTAAAAAAAGCGCGCGCCAAAAAACTGTATCGGCACTTTTCTATTTCTGCAGCCTTTCCAGTGCGCGGAACAGAGCCCTAGGTAAGATTGTCTCCACAAAATCAGACTCACTACCTTGGAACAAATACAATTGCCAACTTACTTCTTACTACTATGTACTTGTTAAATTCTCAGTGGACTAGAATACGACTTCAGATGACGGTTCCATACTTCTCTAAGCTCTCATGCAACCTTCCCCATCGTCCTCCATCCCAACTTGAAATATCCTTCCATTCCTGACTATCTTTGCCCCATATCTTTACAGCCAACCACAAGAATCCTCCCAAAACAAAGTCAGCAAACGAAATTGCATTTCCCATCACAAACGTTCCGTCCTCGTTCATCCATTTCGCCATCTGTCCAAAGCCTGCTTCTACTCTTTTCCATTCCTCCTTTGCACGATCTCCCCTTGGATATGCATCTGCGATAGATACGCCGCGCAGTAGGTCGTTTTTTCTTGCTGCTCGATAAAAGTCCTGGCTCTCTGTGTTTAAAAGATTCTCACAGATCTCATAGAATATAAATGGTAGCAATGGAGAAATGTTTGAGAAACAGGCATCAACGAATGCTTTCTGGAGTGCTTCAGAGCCGGCAGGAACGATAGTAGGCTTATCCGGATATGTTTTATCGAGATACTCGGCGATTTGGAAGGATTCTGCGATGGCAGTTCCAGTGTTGGGATCAACAATTGCTGGAAGGGTGTATTTCTGTGTCCCATCGGGTCTAATGGCAGTCGGAAGGATACCGATAGATTTTAGAGTCGGTTCTACGTCAGGACATTCGAGCCACACTGTCTTGTAGGGGAGTCCCTTGTAATTTAGGGCATATCTGCAATCGTATAATTAAAGGTTATATGCAGTTGAACAGAGAAACACACCTTGTTTTCCAAGTGTTGGGGCTCCAAGCATTTGCGCCTTTTTTCTTGGAAGGGAAATCGTAGAAGATGATTGCTTGTAGTGATTCTCCCATAGGCATACGTGTATAATTACTCGAATGGACTCGGGGGTCTTATATAGCTCAGATATTGAGTCACGATTCTTTTATTGTACCGGACTCCAAGCGGAGTTGAATGCAAACACGAAGAAAGCGGAGTCCGTCGGAAAAATAGTCTTTTACTTTTGCTGACGGTGGTCTATACACTTATAGGCTGATTGTTCCAAGTTCTTTAGTCATAATTCTTCCTGTGATTATCCGTGTTTAGTAACAGAGGATCAGGATTACTACATGTACACGACTTCAAAATACGGCCGAATACCTTTTTAGGCTGTCATGTAACCTCCCCCATCGCCCTCCATCCCAACTGGAAATGTCCTTCCATTCCCGACTGTCTTGTCCCCAAATCCTGAAAGCCAACTGCAGATACCCTCCCAATACAAAATCACTGAACGAAATCACATCTCCCATCACAAATTCATCGCCCTCTTTCATCCATTTTGCCATCTTTCCAAATCCTGCCTCGAATTTAGCCCATTCTTCCTTGGCGCGTTCCCCCTTTGGATGGGCATCCTCGATGGAAACACCACCCAGTATGCCATTTTCCCATACCTTTCGATAATATTCATGGCTCTCCGGGTGTATCAAGTTCTGAAAGACCTCATACAAGAAAAATGGAATCGCTGGGGAGATATTCGCAAAAGTGGCGTCAATGAATGCACTTTGGAGCGCTTTGGTCCCAGCTGGGATGATGCTAGGTTTGTCGGGATAGGTTTTATCAAGATATTCAGCGATCTGTAGAGATTCTGCAACAGTGGCCCCAGTATTAGGATCAACAATCGCTGGAATAGTGTAGCGTGGTGCTCCATCAAGTTTAACAGAGGTGGGCGGAATCCCAGCGGCTTTGAGAGTCGATTCTATTTCGTGGTATTTAACCCAGATAGTCTTGTGAGCAAGTCCTTTATAATTAAGGCTATATCTGTACGATTTGACGTTGAATACAAGCTAGTCACCAATAGGCAACACGACGCACCGGGTTTTCCAAGTGTTGGCGCTGTAGCCATTTGCAGCTGGATTTTTGGAAGGACAGTCGTAGATGATGATCGGTTTCAAAGCTTCTGAGGTGGAAGACATGTTAGGGCTTGCTTTCAGAAATCTTTCGAATGAGCCTTTATATACTTCACCAAGGCCGTTGAAACGGTGATTACTGTTGCGCTGACTACAGTGAGCATTTACCGTTGGATTCGGGTTATTCTTGGATTAATCATTGTAGGTTGAGTTCAAACGGTCAATTAGTAATTTTTTTTTTGCCACAGGTCAAAAGGTCATTTAGGCTGGTACTTGTGATTATAGTTGAAAGTTGATTCGCCAAGAGTAGTCGATTGAATAATTGGGGCTTTGTGCGTTCGTACCTTTCGCCTTGGGACGGTGGAGATACTTCTGTAGGAGACATCTCGGGTCTTTCAAATGGGCACTTTGCTATTGATCGCATTCTTAGATTGGTTCCTGCGGTTTGGATGCGATGACTCGACGCAGAACTCCTTTCAATTGCTTTAATACTTGTAACTTTTTTGCCGCGCCCAAGAACTGAAGTCGATTCGGCGAGTTTCCTAGATACCGTTTTCTTTCATATCTTAAGCGTGGTTCGAACCCCGGTGTTGTTGGCGTCTCTCAATATGTGGACCGCCGATGGGTATATTTAAAATTTGCTATGATTACCGCTGAACGCGGTGCTTGTTCAGTTGATTTGATAGATTAGATTGCGTCAGGAGGGCTATTCGTGGATGAATTCTATGAGGTAGCAATACTGTGTTCGGAAATTGAACATCCCGATACGAGAGACCCGAGGAGGTTGGATCGGGAACAGATGAATATGAGAGACTGGTGATGATCATCGGAACTTGAGCGGGGCCTGCAAGTAATCGAGGCTCTTGTTGAACTTTTGGACTCGGCGGCAGTGATTAATGTGCTTGACTCGGCATCCGACGTATTGATTGAAATAGAGTGAAGGAAACTCGTGGACATCAGCACATGAGGGTACCTAGAGGCCCCATAGCCGGGTCGAGTTGTAGATATGGGGTTAGAAAGGTGATTTTAGGTTTCTGATATACCCTCTGAATTCTGGAGTTATGGTGGTGATTCCTTACCGGGATTCAAGCAGACACTGGATCGAGTCGGGACTGCAACGGGACCGTCGATTGACTTGGTTCGGAGGATGCCAGTGACACGTTTGTGCATTGGTTTGATTTTCGTTGCAGGGAACTAGAAATTGAAGATCTAGCCCAACAAGGACAAGCCTGAGATTCTTGGGGCAAACGCCGGGATACTGCAGGCTTAATTAGTGGCTTCAAGGTTTAAAACTGCAGCGATCCATTGCTTGTGCTCGCGTGGTTTCCCTTTCCGTGGACCTGGGCTGTTTTGCCCAATCGCAAGCATGACGGTATTGGTTACCAACAAACAAACAAAGGAACTGAATAAAACACAGTTGGTGGATGGAATGAATTCTGATCGAAGCTAAAGCTATATATACTTGAGAGATAGCGGCACTGGGGACAAGTCTGGTGAGCGGAATGAATTGGGGGTGATGGAATACATATGGGTACCTAAGGATGCAAGGGAATATATACTGCCTGTTTTGATTTTAGATGATTGGATGTCCGCGAGGGCCGGTTGGATTATGGACGGTGTCTGGAGACCTGAGTCTGGGAGTGGCACCTATGTGATCGGAAATCTTATCTAGAAGCAGTACCGGCGGCAAGTGCGTGGGAGAAGGGGTGTTCGGGGAATCCACGACGATTATAAAAGGAGCGGTTGGTGTTGATCAAACGATTTTCCTGCCCCAACCACGTCCCGCCCACCATAACTGACGACCTCCGCCCATTGTCACGTGCTCATGTCCACTGGCTCGATCTACAACGTGTGTTTTTTCTCTCAACTCTGCTGACACGAGGCTCACTTTTTTTGCCATGTCCCAGCATCGCAGCCTCCAGCCAACTGGTCCCCCCCCCGTCGTACCCGGTCCACACACTGTCACCCGTCTCAATGAGTCCTTTGAGGCTATTCGTCAAGAGTTTGAGGGGCTAGTCTCAGAGGCTGGCCTTGCTCGCTCCCAGAGGGACGAGTACGAGGCCAAGGGTTCGTTGTTTTTTTTTCTCTATTTTTTTCGTTTCTCATTTGTCTCGCAGTCGGCTCCCAAGTAAACGAACTCAATATCATTCGCCAGTCTTTGTACGAACTCGAGGCCCAGCATGGAAAAGTCCGTCAGCAGTACGAAGAGGAACTCTCCCGTCTGCGCGCTGAAATCCATGCCCTTCGCCAGGGTCTCCCACCCAGCACAACTCACTCGAGCGTCGTCGGTCCCGCCAATCCACCGTCTGCCCTCTCAGCCAGCGGCGGTGTTCCGCCTTTCAACGACCCGTATTTTAGAGATCGTGACAGAGATCGCGAGCAGCGTGAACGAGAGCGTGAGCGTGACAGGGAGCGCGGTCGGGCCGAGAGAGAGCGAGAAAGAGAGAGGGACATTGAGATGAGAGATCGTGAAAGGGACCGAGTCCTCGACAGACGCGATCCCAAAGCTCTCAAGTCTGATCGCATTAAACCCGACCGTGCGTGTTCGCTAGCTACAGCTTCTTCTCCAATCTAAAGTTCATTTCCGCGTAGATACCGTGTTTAGCCCCACTTCAGTCCCCAAATTGCCACCGCCATCATCCGCCGGCCCTCCTCCTGTCTCTGGCCCCGGCGGTCCTCCTTCAACATCTGGCCCTGGTCTGCCACCTCCACCCTCTACAAGCGCCCATTCGTCTTATCCATCTGCCGGCCCAAGCTCGGCCGTGACATCACCCATGATGGATCCTCATGCCAATCCAGGAGCCCTCATTCCAATCAACACCCCAGCAGGTGGCTTTCCAGAGGATCTAGACCCAGCTTCCATGCCTCCAGAGTTTAAAAAAGAAGGCTCGGATTGGTTTGCCATGTTTAATCCAAAAGTAAAGCGATCTCTCGATGTTAGCTTGGTTCATACCCTCATGCATGAGAGGTTGGTCTTTCTTCTTTCAAACTGTGACGTGTACTGACCCGGCTGCAGTGTGGTGTGCTGTGTGCGCTTCTCTGCAGATGGAAAATACCTCGCGACGGGCTGTAACAGGACAGCGCAGATTTACGACACAAAAACAGGTCAAAAGACTTGGTGAGTGCCGCGTTCTGTATGGTGACATGTCTCTCACATGTCTACAGCGTTCTCGTTGACGAGTCTGCAGGCAAAGCCGGTGACCTCTACATCCGAAGCGTCTGCTTTAGCCCAGACGGCAAGTACCTAGCTACCGGTGCTGAAGACAAGCAAATTAGGGTATATTGCTTTCTCTCATCAGCTTTTTAGCTGTTAACCTCTTTTTCTAGATTTGGGAAATTGCAAAAAAGCGAATCCGCAACATTTTCGACGGCCACCAGCAAGAAATCTACTCGCTAGACTTTTCCCAAGACGGCCGACTCATCGTCTCTGGCTCAGGTGACAAGACTGCCAGAATCTGGGACATGATGGATGGCACCTCCAAAGTATTGACCATCAATGACCCAGACTCGCTCAACAACGATGCTGGTGTCACCAGTGTTGCTATCAGTCCCAACGGTCAGTTTGTTGCCGCTGGCTCGCTGGACACGGTTGTCAGGATCTGGGATGTCAATACGGGTGCGTTGGTGGAGAGACTGAGAGGTCATCGAGATTCAGTGTATTCTGTCGCATTCACACCAGACGGAAAAGGGCTCGTCAGTGGAAGTTTGGACAAGACGCTCAAATATTGGGATGTTTCTGCATTGATGTCTGGTGGACCCCTTATCAAGGGCCGCAAGGAAGGTGCAAATGGCGGAGTCGTCAGTGGTCCTGGAGGTGTTGCGAGAAAAGACGGCGATAAGCAGAGCCAGTGTACAATGAACTTTACAGGCCACAAGGACTATGTCTTGTCTGTTGCAGTATCGCACGATGGGCAGTGGGTCGTGTCGGGGTCAAAAGACCGGGGTGTACAGTTTTGGGATTCGAGGACGGCCATTGTGCAGTGCATGTTGCAGGGACACAAAAACTCGGTCATTTCGATAGACCTCAGTCCGTCAGGGAGCATTTTGGCAACAGGGAGTGGGGATTGGCAAGCGCGGATATGTGAGTGCTCTTGTTTGTGTATTCGTCTCGGTTGCTCATCGTCTTGCAGGGAGCTATACGACTGTCTGATTTTTGTACATTTTTGTCGAACATTTTTTCTTCTTGTTTTCCGAAACTACGACGCTTTCTTGTTTGTTGTACGACTGTGAATAAGTATTCTCTATTTACATACCACCCCTTTTGATGACCGTAACTGACTGATCATGCATGTGGATTTCTTTACCTTTTTTTGCTTTCCAAAATGTATTCCAGATATATGCGTATAATAGAATCTTCTCAATGACACACGTGGTAGTAATTAACAAGGAGCGCCCTTGTTTAGTCACCGTTAGTGAGCCTTTCTGATGGCGAATATGACCAAAACTCGTTCAATTAGTGTTTTCATCTTCCTGTTTGTTGTGTAATGGCTGAGAATACAGAGCCATTACGGAGTTCTGATCCTCTTTGTTTTCTTCAATGACGCGTTACACGTCTGCTTATAGCCATCTTTGTTCCAGCTCAAGCTTTCTTTTCAACAAAATTGTGGTTAAAAATGGACCATCTTCCTGCTAAATTTCCGCACAATCTCGACACCAACTCGACACTCAGGGAAGGAGCTTCTGTCGTTTTCGATCCGTCACGCCCACGATCTTTGGATATTAGTTTCGTTCATACGTTGGTGCACAACAGGTAAGATACCTCGTGTACTGGTGGTAGCATGCATAATGACTTTGGATAGTGTCGTGTGCTGTGTCCGATTCTCTCCAAATGGAAAGTACCTTGCTACGGGATGCGATAGGATGGCGCAGATTTATGACATGGAGACAGGTGAAAGGACTTGGTGAGTGGTACTCTTTCTACTGATTGTCTTGTCTCATATCCACAAGCACATTTGCCCATGGCGATGCACACTCCGACAATGATATGTATGTTCGAAGCCTTTGCTTTAGCCCTGATGGAAAATACTTGGCTACCGGATCCGAAGACCAGCAAATTAGAGTGCATTATTGACGCTGTTTTATCCAATCTTTCGTCGCTCACTCTTGACTAGGTTTGGGACATTCGAAAAAAACAAATTCGCAACATTTTCGCAGGTCATCAGCAAGAAGTCTACTCGTTGCATTTCTCCCAAGATGGCCGGTTCGTCATTTCTGGCTCAGGGGATAGGACTGTCAGGATATGGGATATGATGCATGGTAACTCCAAAGTGTTGGTCATTGATGACTCGACCAACGATGCTGGCGTGACGAGTGTCGCTATCAGCCCCGATGGTCAGTTTGTCGCTGCTGGATCGCTGGACTCGGTAGTGAGGATCTGGGATGTAAATACGCGCGCGCTCGTGGATAGACTGAGAGGACATTGCGATTCAGTGTATTCGATTTCGTTCACACCAGATGGAAATGGATTGGTTAGTGCAAGTCTGGACAACACAATCAAGTATTGGGATATTTCTTCTAGCAGCTTGGACAAGCGAAGAACGGATGAGAAGAGCAGAGTCCTTGGGAGGCATGAAAACTATGTATTGTCTGTCGCGGTATCGCATGATGGGCGGTGGGTCGCGTCGGGGTCAAAGGATCGGACGGTACAGATTTTGGATGTCAAGACGGGGATACCAGAGTGTGTGCTGCAAGGGCATAGAAATTCTATCGTTTCCGTTGCTTTCAGCTCGGACGGGCTTTTGGCAACTGGAGGTGGGGATAAGTGTGCGAGGATATGTGAGTGATTTTCGTTGATTTATTTGCCTAGCTCATGGTGTATGCAGGGAGGTGTACAACGCTTTGATCTGATAACGTCTTGCTATATTCTTGTGATAGAATACCGACTTCGAGAATGACTACATCTTTCTTTCGAGGTTGAAATGGCACACAAATCTGCAAAGTTCATGAAAGGAGCCCCTGGTCTGTCATATTCAATGATCCGCGGTTAGATGTTAGTTTGGTCCATATGCTGATGCTAGATGAGGGGCTCTGTTATGAGCGGATATGCTAAAGAAGTCGGTAGTGTTGTGCGTTCTCTCCAGATGTACTTGGCAATAGGGCAGCGCAGATTTCCGACACAACAACAGGTCAAAAGACTTGCGTGACATGCCTAACGTGCCTGCAGTGTACTCGTTGACGAGACTGTAGATAAAACCGGACCTCTACATTCGAAGTATCTCCTTGCAAATATCTATGGCTACTGGTGGTGAAGACAAGAAAATCAGGGTGTAATGTTGTTTCTGATCAGTCTTTCGACCACTAATCTTATTCAGATTTGAGACATCCACAAGAAACTACTTGTAACATTTTCACCGGCCACCAACAAGCAATCCACCCGCGGCTCAGACGACCAGACTGTGTCACGGATGGTTCCTGTAAAGTCTTGCATGACACAGACTCGCTCAATGGTGCTGACACGTCGAGTGTGCTATCAGTCCCGATATCCACTTTGTTGCTGCTGGGTCGTGAGGCCTTGAGGATCTGGGATGTGGATACGGAGAAGCTGACGCATCAGGATTCGGTGTTGTGTTCACACCAGATGGAAGTTTGGGCAATACGGTCTCTGGGGCATTCCCTTTAGCGGTAGCTTGGACATAACAAGGGCAGAAAACTCGGGAAGCACGATCATTGTCAGTTGCGATATCGCCTGATGGACGATGGATCGTGTAGGTCTTTGTCGTTGCACTCATTGGCTTGACTGACGTGTAGGGTGTTGTGAGACGATTTGGCGGTGTGTGCTTGACGGAGACACGTATTCTCGGATTTGGATTGGAAGCATGCTGCTGGGTAGGAGAAACAGGAGAGCACTTCGATTAGCAAGGCAAGAGATGGTAGGCATACAGGCAAACGGGATCTGGTGATACAATTGGGAGCTTGTACAAGGGTCGTACACGTATTCTCTAGTATTCTCCGAATTGAACATGCCCAGTCTGTGCGGCATGCTCTCTTGCTTCTTTCTCCCCCGTGAGTCCTTTTCCGCAGTTCTGCAAAGTCAGAAGAATAAGCCCAGTCATCGGCTGAAGGACAGAACAGGTCAACTCACCTGACACTTGAGAGTAAATGTAGCCGTGTTGGTGTATGCCCTCTTGGCTCTCAACGCATCTGCCAGTCTCTTTCCGGCTTTGAGAATATCGTCCAGGTCATCATCTGTCGAGTTCTGTGCCGCAGTTGAATGGTGCAGTCATAGACGAAGACAGAATACACACCACTGGAAAGACCGTCTGATGCCATTCTCCGGGTGCATCCAGCATTGGTGCCAGGGTTGCTGCATCGTAGTGAATACCAGAGTAGATCAATAAACAACGATTCCCTCCAATAGCACCGTCAGGCGGGGCAAAGTGATCTATTCGACCAGTCTCGACATCGATGGAACAGATTTCGGTGTTGTAGCGGGAGGCGAGAATGCTCAACTCGATAGCGCCGCCCCAAGTGCTGGGTTTGAGAATGGTAGCAATGTATTTCTCGGGAGGCATACTGGTTTCGGATTATTAGTAAGAACACAAGAAAAACAAGTGGGAGACGCACCCAAGTATGGCCTCGTTATATCTTTCTGGGTCTTTGCGTATACCCTCTGCTACGACTGTATCGAGTTTGATAAACTGAGACGTCAAATAGAGAAGAGACGTGAAGCCTACGTTCTCTAATCTTGGCCGCTTTCGTCATGTCCTGTTCAAAGACAAGCGCTATCGACGAAAACAGACACGAGTTGTCGTCTGGGACAACCTGGATCTTGTGTTCAAACCGAGGTCGAGATGTAGACCGGTGATACACGCACTCGATGAACCAAAACACCTCCATCCGTTACTACGTGCTCTGGGCCATTCTGGGATGGCTTAGTTGGGCTTGTTACTCGAGGTGCGGCCGGGACATTCGAGGATGAGGCAGGAGCAGCACTTCTAGTAGGCGCTTGCAAAGATGTATTGGATTCCGCTTCCCCGCTGACAATGATCTGATCTCCGGCTTTTAAACCGAGACTTGATAGGGGAAGCTCGGGAACAATAGTAAGGTTGCGAGGAGGGTACCCGGTCTTTACTATCAAAGAAAATTATCACACTGCTCGACGGAAGTAAAACATGTAAGACTGACAGGTTTGGTGAGAAGGAAGAATTTCGGATGCCGCGTAAATTTCTTGTTGGAAATCCTGTACTGTATAGTCGGCTTGTTCGAAAGGAATCTGAATGGTAGAAACACCCTTGGGGTGTCGAAGTCGGACAGGTGCCATACTGTGGTTTGCACCTGGATTGCATTCCTTACGTAAGGTCGAAGTTTGGCTCATGGAGAGCGTTCGGGATCCTGAGAGTCCACCTCAGAGTCCGAGTCCGAGCTTGAGTCCGACTAGATAGAGTCCTACCGTTCTAAATAATGTCTTGGCGTCTTGTGTAGCTTATCTACACTGTTACAGCTACTTGCAAAACTCTAGACGCAAAACGGCCTCGAAATACTTTGGGATCTGTGTTTGTAGTTGTGAGTGTAAGCTAGCCTTTTCCAGAAAGGCCGTGATCAGCACTTTCTGCTTTTGACAAGTCTTTATCGACTCCACCGGTCATTGCGCTGGCACCCTTAAACGTTGTAATTTTATAAAAAGTGTTGTTATTACCATATAGTACCTTTTATAAAATCGATGGATATATCAATGTGTATTTTTATAAAATCCTCCCTTATGATCCACATAGATGTATGGATAGACCAAAGAGACTCGTGGACCCATCCATTTTGGAGACCTACCCATGGGACAGTGTTGAAACAGGATATAAATTCCCACAACAAATTATTGTCAAGTGATAGTATCATCACCTATTGGCAAGTCTGTCACCATAAACTACTTGAGAGGTATTCCAGAGAATAGTTGGACAATTGACCAACAAAAGAAACATCCTTCAAGTATTATTAAAGTATTAAGGCAGCTGTGCAGTAGTTTGACTGTCCAAATCGGGTGCCGCGTTTACACGCCCAGGCAAATGCGACAGGCACGGAATCCAAGTCGAATTTTCATCCCGTACTCAACTCGTATCACATCGTTAATAATTACTCAGGGATGCTATGTGTGTAAATGCAGCATCCAATCTAGAGTGGGACTGACTCGGCAGCCTTTGGGTTATGTTATATTGCACAAGTTCCATAAAATTTGGGCCTGGCTAAAACTGGTAGCTGCATTGCAAGGACTTGGAAAAGCAGAAAACATGACCTGGAGTGTTTACGCTAACCAAATTGCTGATAGTTGCCAGTGGACGGTCGAACTTTATGTAATGCCATCTGGAGAGTCTACTTATCAGGAACAGGCCCTCAAATTACCCATTGAGAGACGTCTTTTTAGTGAAAAGAAGGCTTATGTATTACTTCAATATGGTGCTTAGGTGTAGAACAGAGTTTGATGCATGCGGTGGTAAATACACATGTTGTGTCCCAGACTTTAAATAAGGATGTATATCTTGGCTTTATCGAATGCACTTAATGTCATATGATTACCACCTTACTATTATGTACTCTTTTATGTCTCCAGAAAATGTGGTTGATCCTGAATTTTAGCAAAATCTATGTTCATACCAGAACTTGAATGGTTGATACAGTTGTTAGTAAACTGGGTCTCACTCATTCATGAAGATCATAAACAATATCTATTCATGGTAATTTCAAATCTGTTTACAGTTAATTCACGAATTGGCGAGTTTGTAACCATATGTTTAGGGATCCCGAAAATGAAGCGCATGCAATGTTTGCATACCAATCCACTTGGAAAAATATCAACACGGAATAACTGACCCAATGGAATTTTGCTCTTTTGGATGCATACAGTTGCCATATAAAGGTGTCAGTCCTCTCTATGCTTGACATCGGAGCAGATCTTGCAATTCTGTGATACGGAACAGCCATTTTGGAATTTTGATCTGGGACATTGCAATGTAATTTAAGATTATACACCCAGTAGGCAGTTCTCTTCTTTTAATTTACGATGATTAGTGGTTTTTTGAAACCATCAAACCCAATCAGACTGTGTACAAGGCATCGATAGCCACACAACATTTTTAATCTGGGACAGGCTGTCGGATGGAAGACAAAACAGTAATATCTAGTAGTACATACAGACACATTATTGTTCAAAACCTTACACACTTAAGAATTAACGTCTCACACATCTTTCATGCATGGTAGGTAGATAAGTAGCCGCATGCATATATGATGCGTATATGGATGTGCATGCCGCGATGCCAGAATAGGCGTGAGAATGATAATCAAATAAAGACACCGTGGACCAAGGTCTCATACGTCTTCTAAAAGTGGGAGTCTGCGATTTTGTAAAAGAACCGTGAGAACAAGTGAGTTTATGGATCAACCAGTCTTTTTATAAAACTGGGTATATGGTTACAGCCAGACAATTTTATAAAAAAAGTGCGTTATAGCCTGGCGCTGGCGGCATTTCCGGAAATGGTTAACTTACACGAGGCAACCTCACAATTGCAAACAAAGATCTCTAAGTGCATCACAGTGGTTTTGCGTCTAGAATTTTGCAGGTAGCTGTATTGGGGCATAGAAGCTTCGACAGGATCTGTTTGCACTTGTTAGATATGAAAATGTGTCATACAGACGTTTTGGAAATTCTTGTCCCACACACTGGACACAGCAAAAAAAAAAATTCGTAAAATACAAAAAAATACAAAAACATTTCTCTGCATCTTCTGCCTCCACAGCGTCTTATTTTCACTTGCCATGGCATGTATTGAGCCTTGAAATGTAAACGATTTTATAATTAAGTCTAAAAGTAGATGTGTGACACCTCAAACCATATGCAGTACAGATCAAGAACCACAGAAACAGATGGCTGCGCAGGCTTGCCGTGGTCAGGGCCATGACCCCGTTGGCCCTGAACTGAACCCAAACCAGACCTGAGGTCCAGGCTCAGTGGCTATGCTGGGTCCTATGGGTTCGGGTCAAGGGCCAGCAGGGTTGGACCTGGTCTAGTGCATAGCATGAGTGGACTCACAAGTGACTTGTGGAATTACTTGCAAGTATTTGTTATAGAAATTTCCAACTCGCATTTGCAGCCTACCCGTGGGAATAGGCATTTGCATTCATGAGTTCTATACTCGCAAGTACATGAGTATTTGAAAAAGATGAATACTCACAAGTACTTGCAAGTACCCATGAATAAAAGGACATAGGTCCAAGGTAATAATTGATTTCTAATATAATACAAAAATATATATGCACTCATAATATGTTTACTTTGCCACTCAAGATTGTTTAAGTTTCTTGTGCCACCAATACAAATTGCCACTCCAGAAAGTTTAACTTTCTTGAATGACAAAGACTTGATTTGTTGTGCAAGAAAGTAAATTGGAACAAAGGGGTTGCCATGGCAATACAAGAAAGTTAAACAATTTTGAGTGGCAAATCAATCCTTTGTCATTTGAAAAACTTATAGTTTCATGAGTGACATTCTTTTGTATTGGTGGCACAAGAAATTTAAACAATATTGAGTGGCAAAGTAAGTGTATTATGAGTGGCATACATATACTTTTTGCATTTGAGAAAGTAAATGAATATTATATGGCAAATACATGCTTTATCTTTAACTTTTTTGCATTAGAAATAAAGCTTCAGGGGTACACTGGGTGCAAGTCAATATATTTCTTTGTGAAATAATTTAAAAATATGCTGAAGATAATCTGTGTCACAAAGAGCATAGGCAATCACAGATAGTCACAGGCTTTGAGTAACAAGTTCTAGTCCCAAAGACAGAGTTTAACATTCATCAGGAAAAACTGATATAACCAATGAGTCAGAAATGTCAATCAATGGATAAATCAACTAATTTATGGTTCCCATGGTTAAAAATGACAACTATGGTTATAATTGACAGCTTTTGACAACTATGGATAAAGGGAGTTTTGAGAGGACATATAAAAGACCACAGTGGTAACAATGGTTTACTGTTGGCAAAGCCATCTATCCATGGATACTAATAGTACGGTAGCTATGGTGATTTGCTCAAAATACAATATGTCAACAGAACATCTAAAGAGCTTTTTTTACATCTGATCACTGTCAGCTTACATTGAGCTCCAAATAATAATGTGGAATGGGTGTAGATTCACCTAAGAATTACAATACTCATATTTATTGAAGATGAATAAATCATGATTAACATCACAGAGAGAAGAGCCCCATAAAGAATGATTCCTCATAAATTTGGACTCGTAATGAATCCTACATTTCATTCCAGACTCGTAACCAAGCAAGCAAAAAAGCATGGTTTAGACAGAAATGGCATATTCTGACCAGAAGTAGACCAAGTGTGAAAAAGCATAGTTCGGATAGAAAAGTCAAAATATGACTGATGTTCTGGACAGAAGCAGATGAAGTGAGCAGAAAAGCACAGTTAGGATAGAAATGGAAAAGAGTGGTTGGATGTGCCATATTCTGGACAGAAGTAGACTAAGCAAGCTAAAATGCATATTTTGGAAAAGAGTGGCTGAATATGCCATATTCTGTATAGAAGTAGACACAGTGAACAGAAAAACATAAGTTGAACAGAAATAAAAAAAAAAGTGGGTAATAAGGTATAATCCAGAAAGAAGTAAGCAAAAAATCATAATGTGGGTAAAAATGATAAAAGCAAAGAATCTCCCATAATCTGTTTCAGCAAAGAAGCATATTTTTGGACGGAAATGTACAAAAGTGGCTGAATATGGCATATTCTGGAAAAAAGGAGACTGAACAAAGAAAAGCATAGGTCAGATAGAAATGGACAAAAGTGGCTGAATGTGGCATATTCTGGATAAAAGGGGACCAAACAAAGAAAAGCATAGGTCAGATAGAAATCACTACCACTAGGTGCAAGTCAATATATTTCTTTGTGAAATAATTTAAAAATATGCTGAAGATAATCTGGTAGGAAATAAAATAAAACACTATGAAATAGGTTAATGATATTTTAATCAAACATTGAAATACAACCAGGTAAGATTGTTTGAAGATATATAAATAAATATATTAATCTGAACCCAAAAAGTTTACAATTTATCTTTAAAATATCATTTACCTATTTCACTCTCAAATATTTTAAAGATGAGACACTATTGAAGTGCTTTAGGGTGCATACCTCAACAACCTGTCTTTTTTCAATCAATACAGTGTTGGAGGCATTAAAATATTTCCTCCCAAACTATGAATGGAAAATAAATTTGAGATTTTAAACATTCATTAATACATGATTAAAACATTACAATGTTGAATATGAAAGAAATATTTTAATGACTAATATGTACAGTTTGACAAAAAGTACTTCAGCTTCAACACCATATCTGCCACTATTTTAACATGAGATTAAAATATTATGCTCTCAAATATGAAAAAAATATTTTAATCAATTTTAGTATATTGGATCATTTATAACAATGAATACAAAAATATATTGTGATATAAACAAATAATACACAAGAATATACTAAAATATACTAAAATATATCAAAAGATACATGTGAAATAGACAAAATTACACAAGAATATACTGAAATATACCAAAATATACCAAAAGATACATCTGGAATAGACAAAAGTATACAAAAATATAGTAATATATACCAAAAAATACAAAAATAGACTAAAATATACTAAAACATATTAAAAATATACTAAAATATACTAAAATACACTAAAAATATACTAAAATACACTAAAAATATACTAAAATACACTGAAAATATACTAAAATACACTGAAAATATACTAAAATACACTGAAAATATACTAAAATACACTGAAAATATACTAAAATACACTGAAAATATACTAAAATACACTAAAAATATACTAAAATATATGTGCAAAATCAACAAAAGTATACCAAAATATATCAAAATAGGAGGTCATATAAGATATAGGACTAAGACTAGATGCTACTACAAACATTAAGAGTGTATAAATTGATTAAAATATTTTAATCTCATGTTAAAATAGTGGCAGATATGGTGTTGAAGCTGAAGTACTTTTTGTCAAACTATACATATTAGTCATTAAAATATTTCTTTCATATTCAACATTGTAATGTTTTAATCATATATTAATGAATGTTTAAAATCTCAAATTTATTTTCCATTCATAGTTTGGGAGGAAATATTTTAATGCCTCCAACACTGTATTGATTGAAAAAAGACAGGTTGTTGAGGTATGCACCCTAAAGCACTTCAATAGTGTCTCATCTTTAAAATATTTGAGAGTGAAATAGGTAAATGATATTTTAAAGATAAATTGTAAACTTTTTGGGTTCAGATTAATATATTTATTTATATATCTTCAAACAATCTTACCTGGTTGTATTTTAATGTTTGATCAAAATATTATTAACCTATTTCATAGTGTTTTATTTTATTTCCTACCAGATTGTCATAAAGGTTATCGCTTGCCATACATTTTCATTTTCCTTTCATTACCAATACCAAGCCCCTATTTATATTTACAGATGTTTATCATTGTATGTTTCTATATCCCATTTCCTTCTGACGATAACCCCTATTCCATGTCCTTATTCCCTGAATGTTACATAGCACGCCCTTGTTCTTTTCCTTAACCACAGCCCTTGTTCCCTTTATGATCATACCTTTATTTCTCCCCTTTGTTCCACTTACAGACAAGCCCTTGTACTTACAGACCCTTGTTCTACATTCAGACAATACTCAAGTATATAAGACACCCTCCTGTAACCTAGTCCCTTATCTTGACCTCTCTGTCTTTGGGACTAGGTATGTGTTGTACTCTCTATCTGCCCTCAACATCAGGAAAAAGCATTTGAACCATTGGTTATCAAACTTCTGCAAAAGGACCTCCAATGTAAGCTGATAGTATGTGAAAAACATCTATAGGTTACATGGGGACCACCAGTGCCATGTATGTTTTTGACATCCATAGCGTAAGGTCAAATTGATTCTTGATTACATGTATGTCATGAAATGTCTTTTGGTTCTCAATAAAGTGTCTATGGGTTGTCAAAATATTGTCAAAACATCATCAGTAATCAACTATAGCAGTCTAAATGTAGTCAAAATTTAACCATATTCATCAAAAAAGGCACTATAGCAGTCAAAAATCCAGCTTGTATTGTATCTATAATCATTTCTTATACATTCAAATAATAGAATCAAAGTCAAATTTTCATATATTAAAGCTACTAAGATGTACAAAGGATATAGGAAAGGCATAGAATACAGCAAAATCCATATAAGAAGAGATGGGCAAGAGAAATACAAAAAGGAGAAGTCACATACAGTTTATGACAAAGAGAGGAAAATGATAAATGGAAAATGAAGGAAGGATCCTGAAAGCCTAAAAGAGAATGACAGATAGTGCATGAGCATCAGAGGAATAATGGCAAAGAAGATAGCATACATGTAGTATTAATAACCAGCTTCAAAGGTTCTAGAAACAAGGGCATTAGAGGAAGACATGAGATATAGTAGATAGACACACACCATGAAGGCTGAGAAGCTGAGGCAATACACCAAGAAATGAATAGAAGAATGAGGGAGTATAAGGTCAGAAGCTGCATAAGTGAATACAGAGGAGACACACCTGGGTTCTGAAAGCAGTGACCATGATAACCCAACAATGAAAGAGTAAAGAGAACCCAAGGACATGGGAGGAGAGAAAGGGTAGCAGAAAGGATAGGGTCAGCATCCTGAGAAAGTAACAGAAAGGAGGCATGCATCTAATAGCAGTCACCAGAATCATCTAAGAGTAAACAGAAAGGGAAACCAGAAAGCTGTATACTGTAGAGAATATGGAAGGCCTGAAGAAAGTTCCAAAAGATATAACTTCTCACAAGGATTGAAGTGTGAGCACAAAAGGCCAAGGGGATGATGAAGGTAAAGAGAAAGAAGGATGAGGCAGGATTCTGTGATGAGTTTTTCAACACCATGTGACCTGTGGCTGAAATTCCCATGCTCTGTGGTCTGATTTTTCTAAGTACACATTTACACACTAGAGAGTTCGAGCAAGGCTGGGCTTTTTGAACAACAGGTGACTTTCCCACAAGCCACCAGTCTAGAACTTGCCTTTTTGAGATGGAATCCACCTCAAGGGATGATGATATAATCAACCACTAGCATCCTTGGCCGTATTTTCAAGTCCAATCAACAATATGTCCAGCACCTATGGGTAGATGGGTATGATCCAAATTTTGTTTGCAGGCTATTCTAAGCTGTTGGCCATACTTGCAACCAAAATATAGTCCTATTAGCCCACTCTATACTAACAACTGCTGAACTGTGTAGTAGGGTATACAGGGAGATGTAGATACTGTTTGGCCTTGTTTGGCATAGACTTTAGGTAGATACAGGCAGTAGAGTAGACAGCAGAGCAACACAGAACGACGATGAGGCTTCATTCGCATTCTCAGCTACTCCATCTTGGTGACGAGAGCGAGATTCATAACCAACGCACACAAGCAGGGAGACGACACTAGCATGTGTCAACACGAGTACAAACGCTACAACAGCACAGTGAAACAGAAAAAAAGAGCGACTTCGTGAAGAGAAGGGCAGATTCGTGTCCACAAAACCAGAGAGCACCATTTCTGAACCAGCATTGTCTTCCATGTTATCCTCAACATCTTCTCTCCTGTTTTCCAATCCCGAAAACGACAGAGAAAATTTTTCACCAGCTACTTTGCCATTAGCGCCCAACGAATTAGGACCGCATCCAACCGAGACTTGGTTGGACTTCATCAGCAGGACTCGCTTGTTGTCGCCGTCGGCCCTGCCCTCACACATTCCATTGAGGTTACCATCACCTATAGCAACATCGCACAGTTCCCTGAACAACAGACCTAAAATCAGAATGTCAACCAACAGTCCAGAATTTGCTGGAGGCACAGAGGAGAAAACGAACCCCAAGGATTTCTTGCAGAAGGCAGAGGTCCACATGCTGGGTATGAACATCGACAAGAAATGCTTTGCTAGGAAGGTCCATCTACTGTTCAAAGCAAGCAGCAGGCACCTATATCTGCTGTCTGAAGCCTTCAAGTAGGCAAAGTATCCATAATTATGTATGCATCACAAAGGGAAACTTGCCTTGGTCCAAGGCCAAGGTCAATTTCCCATAATCACTATGCCTGTAGGCCAACGTGCTCACTGTGCACAATGAGCAGGGTCCCGATGCCCGCTCTTTGCACTGCCACATCCCGCCACAGAATTGCCTTTAATAGTGTTTCCTTTTGGGGATATCAAAAATGATTCATGAATATTTACACAAAATACAGATAATAATACAGCAAATTCACATAAACCCATATGGTCTATACAGTACCCTCTTCGTCCTCAGTATCCTCGTCCTCTTTGTTGTTGTCGTCCTCTCCATTGTCGTCGTCATTGTCATTGTTGTTGTTGTTGTTGTTGTTGCCGCTGTTGCTGGAGTCTCTTGGCTCAGAGAGGGATGTACTAGGTTTGCCATAGTCGGGAAGGGGGGCTTCAAAATCCTTCAGGGGCTTTGTCCAGATTGCACGGAAAGCAATTGCAAGCTCTCGGTACAAGATTGCCTGCTTGATTGCATACCCAGATAGGCCCTCCTTCATAGCAGCCTCCGATCCAAATTCCTGTGCCCTCAGCTTCGCTCTTTCCCTCCACCAATTCTCCTTCCACTCTAGAAATTTCGACACCCTTCTCATCTCCTCCTTGAGCAACATAACCTCCTCGATCCCTCGTTTCGCCCATGCCCGACTCCAACACCACTCTGACCGGCAAATCTCGTTCTCTTCATCAGCCCCGTCCTCCACTATCATACCAGGGCCGGCAGTCCATATCCAGGAATTTATCTTCCTGGTTTCTCCTGTTCCTTCCCGTGGAACATCCTCCCTCCTTGTTATCCCTCGACGTTCTGAGCGAACCTCGTTCCAAAGAACCATTCCTTCCTCTTCCTCTTCCTCCATCTCCACCTCTTCCCTTGGTTCCCAGCTATCCTCGTTGGTACCTCTTCTCCCTGCACCCTTCTTGAACCTGCTTTGGTCTCGATAAGATCGTACATCCTCATCTTTCAGAACCTGATATACCCTCTCCCAATCCCCTGCTCCAACCAGACTTAGCTTTGCAGCCCTAGCACGGCGATACCGGTTCGCAAATTGCTTGGCACGTTCATGGACCCGGTCAATAATTGCTCGGGAACGGAGACCTGGACGCTGACCGGCAATATTTGCATTCTTGAAAAGAACCATTCGGCTTTTCACTCGAAGAGTATGGCGAAGGGACTGAATGGAATTGTTGCACTGTGCTGTTCTGAGTTGATTCTCAATATTGACAATGTCGGGCATACAAACGGAGTGACGTCGTTCTGGCGGTATGGAAGATGGAAGCCAAAGCTTTACGTCCTCAGGATTCGTCAACTCCGAAGAAGCCCCATCTACCTCTTCCTCCAACTCCACGAGCATCTGTAGGAGCCCAGGCATGTAGACAGCTCGAAGCCGCTCGAAAGTTGTAAGCTTCTCACGGAGGGGAGCTCTCTGTCCATTGAGCGTGTTGTTGTCTCTGTCCCTGCCTTGACGACTCGAACGTTGATGTGACTTGGTACGGAGCTTTTTAGCAAGGTCCTGAACACCCAAACTGGAGCGCAACCAATAAAGTAAGAAGAAAACAACTATAATAATCTGAGAATAACTCACCAGGTTTGCTCCAACTCCAATCCCATAGCAATAAATCCCGCAGCACTAACTGCATTCCACCTCACCCCACCACTCTCGCGACGAGCCTCATCCTCAGCCTCCAACTCTTTCAATGCCTCCTCCTCACCCATGACTAAGAGCACAAATTAATACAACAGACTTTGTCCGACGGATACAAAGGACTCACATTCAGTAGTAATCTCAAAGGGATTCTCTACCTCGGCTTTGGGATAGGGTGCTTTCTCCCATGCAACACACAAAGTCTCCCACTCGTCAACCAATACCTTTGGCAATCTAGAGGTCCACCCGTCATGTGCCTCCACCTGCATGTTTTGTTCTGCAACGGCAGCCTTGTACTTTCACATAAGTGTTGTCCCTGTAGGAAAGACAGCGAATTATCAGTTTCATGAACAGCAGTAGAGGTAAAACCTACCCATATTGATCACCTTTGACCAGTTCCAGGCAGCAAAGTGATCGTCCAAGACATCCTGCCTTGTTCCCGGAGCCATTGGTTTTGTGGAATACCCAACCGCATTATGGACAGACCAGATTCGTTCAGGCGACTCGCCATTACTATGACCAACACCAGCGATCAGATTGAAAGAGTATTGCTCGTGATCCTTCTGTAGATGCGCCGGCTCATGAAACTTCCCTACAGCAGGTACCACATCGACAACAGGTTGAGGGTGCTTCATGTCATCCGTCCAGAGCTCATACATCCTTTTGAAAAGATTGATAAACCATTGGCAGGCAACGTCGTAGCTGATGAGTAGACATAGAATGAAGGCAAAGCTCTTGACGGTGTAGGCGTAGACATAGTCCATGGAAGCGTACCTGGAAAGTTGTGAGACAACTGAAGCAGTAAATTAATCAAGGAACTGAAACGGACCGTTCTCCCTTTGGTATATTAACCAATCTCAGCACCATCTCAGATCTCTCGCAAGCTGTACCCCCAACGCCAGTGTAACGAAGACCTCTGGAGAAACGTGTCGAGGCTTGAGCTAGTGCAGCAAAACCAACACAGGTGCTAATCTAAGTACAGGTCAATTTTGACAAAAACGACTATGAAAAGATAGGAATCATACCTCGTCTTCATGTATGTTGGCCAACAGATAAGCCTCATAAGCAGCGCGAGGTACAAAGTACGCCCAACCAATGCCTAGCCCAGGATCTCTCGAGTAGGAGGAAACTAACTGATTTTTGAGTTTGAAGTTGGCGTCCATGACCAACATCACCCGATAAAGAAACCTATTTAAGAGTCAGCCAATTTCCATTAATAATGAAAGAAAATCTAACCTTAGTTGCTCGGGCACACCAGAGAGGTCCAAGGGAACATTAATTCCGAGATGCGGACAAGACGGACATAAGATCGCTAATTCGCCATCTTTCGTGTTGGCGACCCGTTGAGTATCGGAGTCGTGCCCACGGCCAGCCCGCTTTAAAAGCTTCAAATGCCGCCATTGATGCATCATCTGCTTCAAGGCGACATATCTAGATTTCGGAATTTCGAGGCCAGTGTTATCAGTGAGCTTTTCCAATGTCCTGTAGAAGTCAAAGTTTGACCCCTTTGATGTGATGGAAAGATGGTGAAGAAGTTCAAGCAGAGGGAACGTAGAAGCGGTTTGGATGTTGTCATGCGTGGAGGGGTAGAACCCTCTCCGAAGGAGCTGGATAGCAGGAGGAAGGGCTCGTTCGCAGTCACAGTAGAGGAAGCTGACATGATGTACGCCATTTGTGTGAAGAACCCGCATGTTGGAATGACCACGACGAGGATTTCGGCACCTCATGCTGAAGTGGTTGAGTTGTACAGTCAAACCCAGTTTGGACAAGGTAGTCTTCTTGAAATGAGTTCCATCCCACCTCTAAGCAGTAGTAAGTAATATACATCATAAGCTACGAGTAATAAAGTCTCCTGGAACATACCTTAATCCTGTGCAATGGATTCCTAGAGTGACGGCGAATGCAGCATTCCGAACAAGTCATATCCAGTAGAAAACAATCAAGGCACAGTATCTCCGGCATTCGTGGGGGTTCAATCTTGCGCGAAATACAGTCAGGACAAGCAGTCAGCGAGGAAGCGTCACCACGGCCATCCCAGCGTAAAAGTTTGTCCAAATAGTCTTGACGATGTTTCTCGGCCCAGACCAAATTTACTCGACGCTGAAAAGGGGATAAATAGCTAGTATCAAAAGGGAAAAAATCACATACCGAGACCTTACTACGTCTTTTCTTAGGCAGCAGTGTGACCTGAACTACTGTCGGATGATCAAACACATCCCGATCAACCTCCATGTCCACCCATCCATCATCTGCTTCCAACGCAAAACCCACGTCGTCTTCAGGACCCCAGGATTCTCCTCCACCTGTCCAACTGGTGCCCCTTTGAGGAGAAGGAGGAGTCTCAACCGTATGTCCACGAGCATTTGTGACGACTGTTCTTGAGTGAATGACGGAGTAATCTTCATTGTCTTCCAGACGGTCGTGAAAGAATTGATTGACAGGTCTCCCTGGGGTCCTGTGTCTACCTCAACTGCGTTTTGCACTATGAGACATCTGAGAGTTAAGTCAACGGATGTGTCGGTGTCACGTGCTGTTACCTCGACGCGTTTGACGCGACCAAACCGACCAATTCAACCAACTTCAACATCGAGCCACCATCCCGTCAATCCTTGGAAAGGTACGTCCATTTTGAAAAACTCCAATGGCTAACGTTCTACCGTGCTGCTGAGCTGAGTCCTCATGCACGGGAACTCGCTTAAGCGCTGGTTGGTGTCACCAAAGGAGACTATTTAAACAATGTTTGCTAACTGGGTCGTTATTTTAGGGGCTGTTGATACCAAAAGATGCAAAGAAATGTAAGTCTCGAGTTGTTCCCACTTCTCATGTCTCATTCGCAACCTGTCTCTGTCTAGACACGGTCTGGGCGAACGTTCAGTGAATGGTCGGGGCCATTGCTGCAGGCTCCCGAAATCAACCTAACCAAACAGATTGCCCATGTCCTACAAGCTCAAGACCAGTCTCTGCCGGCAGAGATTCCTCGGACCATCGAAGACACCTCACCATCTCCAGAACCTGAAATTACTACAACCATCGAAAAGATTCCGCCTACAACTCAGGCTTCTCCAGAGCCTGAACGTATGGATTCAACCTCCGTTTCCTCCGGTTTACCATTACAGCCACAAAACACTCGAGGCAGGCGCGGAGGAAGGAAGCACAAGAATGTCGTACCGCAACCTCCTACTACCCCTTTACCCCCGTCCAATCCCCCTTTACCCAGATCAAACCGCCAAGTCCAGCATGGACATGTACTTCGGAAGCTGACCAGACAACAGCTTACAAAGGAACGTGGTCCTGCTGGACATCAAACCTCCTCCAAGACAAGACAAAAACATTTTCATAATTCTCAGCCTATGATGACAAGCTTCGACAGCTCGGATATCCAGGGCGCCGAGACCGGATATGTGGGCAAAAATTGACCTGTCTCGGGCAAAAGTAGATTATGGTCGAAGGAAGAGCTGCTAGAGAAGGGTTTTAGGGAGGTGGAATGGGATGCCCGGTAGTTCCAGTTTTCCGTCTTCACAATCAACATGTACTAATTACTTTCATGCCAGTGAATCCGTACCTATTGTAGACGCCGAAGGAGTGATCTTTGGCCTGATGCTCGGCAATCCTCAGAAAGATCCGACTTGGCTCAAGATAACCCACGAAGCTGCCGGACTGCTTGAGCAGACTCGGCTAGAAATGGATCGAATCGCAGAAGAGACGGCCCGAAAAGCACAATCACGAGGATATCAGCCGAAACCCATCCCCAATCAACGTGGAGATTTTACCGTGGTGACCAGAGGTAATTCATTTGGTGGAGGACAACGGGTGTGTTTATCGTCTGCTTTCCGCCTCCTGTTTCTAATCTTTGATTTCAGTATCCCAAACCTCTTGAAAACAAACCCGAAGTGGCTATTTTGTCCGACAATCTGATATCCTCATTGCCCTTTACTCGACTCGCACACCACAGCGCCTCTGGTTTTGCAGCTTGGGCTCCTAGACTGCATCTGCACTACATGGAAACACTACAGAAACTGCGTAATCTGGACCTAGACCTCCCTCAAAATTTTCCTTCAAGCATTTTTGCGGCGGCTACTTTCAACTGCGGCCCACAGACTATCACATTGGATCACTTAGATTTCCAGAACTATGTCCACGGCTGGTGCTCCATCACTGCCCTAGGTTCCTTTGACTATCAGCAAGGTGGGCACCTGGTTCTGTGGGATCTTGGTCTCATTATTCAATTCCCTCCGGGGTCTACCATTTTGATCCCATCTGCATACCTTTGGCATTCAAACACTCGGATTGCACCTGCTGAGAGTCGATACTCTTTCACGCAGTATACCGCTGGTGGCCTTTTTCGGTATGCGGAAGACGGTGGTCGAGTAAGAAAGCACATGTCGCCCTCGGAGTTGATGGATGTTAAGAAACAGTATCGAAAGTTGGCGAGACAGGGGCTTAGCATGTACTCTACCTTAGACGAACTATCATCCCTTTTATCTACTTAGCAAATGTATCTGTCAGAGATAATAGTAAAAGGTGGCTTCATTTTTTGGTTTTCAGTCCAATGAGAATTTTGATAAGTGATTACGGACGAGAATGGATTGGCATTGAATCATCGATGCTCCAGACTGGACTTCTATCCTAATCATCAAGAATCTTGATGATTAGTGTATAGGATAGAAGTCGAGTCTGTAAGGGTCGATGATTCAATATCCAATCCTAAATACTTTAGTTAGCTAGATAGACTATGAAGTAGATAGACTATGAAGTACTCGTAAACTAATATCGGAAGTCAAGTATATGTCCCGACTTACATAGTATATATACCCAGCTGAAAGCATCGGACCATTACTTTAACTGATAGATAGACTACAAGAACCTTGCCTCGCTTTGTGGTCGTACATTATTCATGATAACATGCATGGTATTATCGCAAAGTTCGATATCTCATAAACATCGTTCTCAGTTCTAAGATACTCCCATAGCAGCAAAGTGAAGAATTAAGTAGCCAGTATGTTAGAAGATCACCGATAGGCAAATTCTGGCCAGTTTTGAGACCTTCAATCCTTGACTGACAGTGTTCAAGAGGGTTTTTAGGGAAAGAAATGCGTGGTGATGTCGGTGTCAAAGAATAGGGGTGGGACCAAATCCTCACCCGTGACTGTCTGGATCGCTTATAGTTTTTGATCCTATACTAATAGCTAGATGTCTCTCCAGCGTCGCCAGGGTACGGGTTCTGGCTTTCAAAGCACAGCTCGAGGTGAGTCGATCCAAGTCACATAATCAACGAGTTCACCCTGATTTCTTCGATAGTAGAACATATATACATTGAGCCGGGACAAAGTATGTTTTTCTTGCAATATTCTTTCAGTTCTTGTTGACGAATGTCAACCGCTAGCATTCACTACTCCAGGCCCATTATTTCTTGATATAGAAAGGCATGTAGAAACAGAATTGAATGAAACAAAAGAATTTTACAAGAAAAAACAAAAAATTTCCGCAGTTGAAAAGAAAGGAAAAGTTTTTTGTCTTTTGCCACTTGAAAAACATTTTTTTCCACCCCAGGAAACAAATTACCCGATCATTGCCCGATGATCGGAACAACAGCCCGTTTTGTTTCTCCGGGTAGAAACAAAAATTTTCGGAGTGGCAAAAGACAAAAAACTTCTTTGTCTTTTTAGCCACCGAAAAAATTTCTTTTTTTTTGTGGATTCATTTTGATTTTAGAATTCTATTTCTACAAACCATTCTATACCAAGAAATAATGGGTCCCATGTAGTGATTTGTGCTTCACGGTCAACAAGCCATTGGATCACCCTCATCGGCTTCTCGACAGGTTTCCTCCTCGGTCTCTCAAAATATAGCCACATCCTCTACTGTGCAAACTAACACAAGGGTTACCACTCCGCAATCCTCGACGTGAGTGTAGTCTGCCCGCTTGTATTTCAAAGTTGCCCTCTCATATATCAAATAAAATCTTACAGTGTATGTTTCTTTCGGGCATATGCTCGAGTTCCGACACCAGCTGAGCTGGAACGCAACTTGCACTCTTCACAGAGTTTTGGTAACTTGTGGTACGCAGTCACACGTGGATGGCGAGTAGGAATCTTCCCATGTTGGTAGGCACGTTTTTTTTCGGTAGGCTTCAATGAAAATAATGACGCCGTACAGGGAGATTGCCCAGCACATGGTTAGTTTTGTCTTTGGTCCAGTTTATCGCAAATTTAGCTCGCTTGACGAGGCTTTGAACTGGTATCGAGTCTCCTCTGCTGAAACTCCTGGACCAACCATCCTCGCTCGGTGTCCTGGTGCCCCTCCCTGTCCTCTCCTACTTCATTGCCCTCCGGAATCTTTGGACAGCGACTTTCTCCTGGCAGCCACTGACACAAATTGGACCTTTCCAGCAGCCTATCCAGCTACCCCCAGTCAACCTCCGCCTGGATACAGGGACCGTGAGGACCAATCGGAGATAGTCGGAAATCAGCAGCACCTAGATTCGCCTCAGGGAAATCAAGTAGCCTCTCTACCTCGTGCCTGGGTCTACAATATATCAGACCTTGCGTCGAGTGACGAGGACCAGAATGGTTCGAGTGGTGAGGATCAGTATGGTTCTGAAATGGAGTTGACCGAGGAAGATAGGAATATTTTGGACAGCATTGAGAGGGAAAATTCTTCAGTCTAGCTAGTATGTTGGTAGACTTTGGTAGATTTGATTTTTGAATAGTGTTGGAAATTCTTCAGTCTCGTAGTATCGTGTGTTCTGATTTTCAATTTTTGATTTCAATTATTAGTATGGAACAAAAGACCCGAGGATTAAGGGAGTAAGTCGGAAGAGGTTTCTCCATATCCATTTTCCCCTTGGAATTGAAGCTCTTCCAATCGTCTCATTCTAGCCAAAAACGACTTAGTCGGTCGCCTAGTCCACTTCATGTGATACTCCACTTGTCGATTTTCAGCAAAAGCAAGGTGTAGATCACGGTCGTGCTCCTCACACATTGCACGTCTTTGACGTCGAACATACAAAGGCGCGCGGGCATTGCTGATTCTAATAAATAAACGTAGTTACCAAGAATGCTGGACAGAATCATTGACAGTAGACATACTCTTTGCGACATTTCTGTTCTTTGAGACGAAGGGTCTCTCTATTTGCCTCCCGATATTTGGCGGCGGAAATCTGATGGTGCGCAGCCCTTGTTTCACGTTGTTCATCGGATAAAGATTGACGAGAACGCCTATCCAGGAACGCTTTTCAGAAGCGGTGGCAAAAAGAAACAAAGCCACTCACTGCATCCGCCGTTGCTCAGCCAATTTGAGACAATTCCTAAGCCGATGCAAGGACAGTCAATAGCAGAATCTTTAGACACTACAATGAAAGAAAAAAAATAGAACAAACCTAGATGTATATTCTTTGTGAGCTTGATTTTTGCTGAGGTCTGGTTCATTGAGTTCTGCCTCCATGAGAAGAGTTAGCATAGGTTGGAGTGTTCATATGTCTGTTAGATGGTCCTGCATATATATGAATGGGAAGCGGCAAAACCAGATTAGATCTGTGACAAACAAATAGCCAGAAACGAAATGGCAACACGTCCATCCATTTTTCTTTGAGGATTATTCACCTCTTTTTTGCACTCTTCCAACTTACTTTACTGATATCAGTACTCGTCACCTAAAGTCATGCCCAACCCCGGTTCCTTCAGTGGCAAACGTCGTTTCTGGCTCACTTCCAAGCTCAGCGGCTATGTAGATGCCTACAAAGCAAACGAGCATAAATCACATTTGGAAGAGATTCTTCATGGTTTCTTCCGCCGCTTTCCTGTCAAATATCCCGATGACTGGGAACCTACCGATGAGGAGCTCAGCGCTGTAGATGACAATACGCCTTTGCCGGATGACCCAAAGCCGAATTTCACTTCCACCGAGGAAGAAGATGCTTGGAAAGTCGAACAGAAGGTACTGGGAGATCGCTATAAGGCCGTAAAGGGGGTAGGTGGCTGTTTGGACGCGTCGCGTTGCGCTCGTTGATAATGTCACCTGACTACATTTCTCTACTAGAGTGTTGTTCGCTGGCTCGACTATCGTTTAAAACTTGCGATCAGCAACGGCAAGAAGACCAAAGGAAAGGACCCACAGAGTCCTGCTGAATGCATTGTACGCTACCTGACCGGTGAGGGTGACAACAAACCCCGCAAAATTCCAGCTTCACGACTTTGGGCTCGCGACTGCCCAGAGGTGAAGACTCTTATTCGTGAGGAGTACGACGCTCAGCTCCAACTTTGGCGCGATGGTCAAGTTGGATCCAAGGATGACAAGTCATGGCCCGCTCGTACCTACACCGAAATCGTCAACAACCATTGGGACAAACTGACGAATCAGCAACAGCGGGAGTGGGGTACAAAGGCAAAAGAGGAGCACAAGAAGTCGATGAAAACATGGGAGGACAATGGAAAGAAGGAGTTTTCAGCTGATCCAAAGGAACGTCAGAGGTACGTCGTATACTCAACTGTCTTTTGCATATCTCTAATCCACTATATTCTTCTACAAGATGCATCAACACTCTTATTGGGGTCACCCAAGACTTCATTGACTTGACAGCGGAAGCATGTGGTTGGGAGGTTTTTACTCTAATGGGAGGACCTGAGCCTGCTGACAAGGGCCGTATCAACGTTGTCAGGTTCGTGTGTTGACCCAGACGATATCTATTGCTCTTGTTAACCACAAATCTAGTATACACTCAGGCGCCAAGAATCGAAACTTTGGGACTTTGATGCGCTCGGGAGTCAAGAAGCAAGTGATTCCTTTGTTTGGGGAGTATTTGAAGTTGTGCTTCAGTGAGTTTGATTCGTTTTGCACTTACTAATTTTGTTTGATCTGATCTGGTTGTCAGCCAAAGCGGAATGCAAGGCACGGGCGTTAGAGGACGAGGATGCTGATGAGGATGTGGGTCCAGTAGGTGTGGATAAGAATCTGGAGATTTTCAATGTCGACGATGGTACGTTCTTCGGCAGCAGTACCATGGGCAAGGCTTCTACGACTACGACAACGTCTCCAGCAGTTCTGGCTTCGCAGTCGCAAGACACATCCCCGACTCTTGCTATCGGTCCTACGTCGACTTCTACCACGTCGACCTCTTCCAACAATGATCAGTCATCACAAGAAGAATCTAACGCAACCCCAGCATGCTACGAGACCTCGTCTCCCAAATCCCCAATACCTACCTCAGTTGCAGTTTCTCTTCCTCCTTCACCTGCCATTTCTCATGCAGCATCTGAGGTCGCAGCAGGCTGGGCTGCTGATTCGTCCCCCAAATCCCCAAGACCTACCTCGGTTGCGGCTTCTCTCCCTCCTTCACCTGCCATTTCTCGTGCAGCATCCCCGATGGCCGTGTTGCCTCCTCCGTCACCAAATGTTTCTTCGACACCGGTAGCCCAAGAGCAAGAATCTATCACTACACGCACAAGGGAAGCTGAACCGTATAAAGAAGACGCAACTACCGGGCACCCTACATCATCTACTTCTGACAGTGGTAGAAGAAGGGCAGGAAAGAGAAAGTCCGCACCATTGTCCAGTGCTAGGAAGAAGGCTTGGAAGGGTGTATCGTTGGCAACTGAATCGGTTGATGATTGGGGTACGTATTCATATTTATATCGTCATCTATCTGTACGGTATTTGACTTTTGTTATGCAGGTGCCAAGACAAACGACTCTGTTACTGTACCGTTCAATGAAGTTATACAGCAACTTCAACTTCTCAACGACAATCAACTTTCGACAGAGGCACTTCCAGTCCCTGCTTTGGGACCCTCGTATCTCATCAACTCTGTGGAGATGTTCAATAGTTGTGATATTCCTGCCTTCCGCATTCTATGCCATAAATGGCTTTGGTTTGAATGGCGGCGTCGGTTTGAAGAGAACTCGAAGCTTTCTTCTACAACCAGCCGTCCTGCTGCAGTTGGGGATTGGATCGCTCAAGCTCAAACTCCCACTTGGCATCCCACTGTTCACGCGGAGGTGTACTTCTTTGGTTTTGACAATTGGTATCATACTCTCCAGCCGGAATGGAGAGATCAAGTAGATGGGAAGTGGGAGAGGCTTGATAAACCAGCGGCAGAGTGGGCTTTCTTGTGTCACTCTGGTCCCAATGGCTTTGTCAACTTGTTAGCGGCACTTTTCTTTTGGTACCATGGTATCGATCAGATGTCAGTGGAGGGATTCAGAGATAAGCAGTCGAAGGGGAAGATCATGAAGACTTGGGAATACTTTACTTCGGATGTTTGCTTTATGTTGGAGGGGCTCTTGAAGTAATGCCTTTTTTTCTCTTCTGGACGTTCTTTTTTTAAATACAAGTTATGCTCCCTATGTTTCTTATCCTATGCCTCTTATGCTTTCTCATCATGCATTCAATATACCATGCTGATTATGTCTATTTGAGTGACTCTAAGACATCATGTAACTTAGAACTTGAGTGACCTTAAGACGTTGTGTAACTTGGAAACAATTTGAACTTACCGGGTAAAAGTGTACCCGTTACCCGAGTTCTAACACCTGCATATAATACATAGTAGCGTAGCTAGTAGGATAGTGAAGTAAAAACTCATATAATAATCAATGTTGATATGATTTGGTATTACCGGACGTCGCTGCCAGCAGTGAGTGGAGCTGTGAGAAATGTGTCGGATTTTGATTTGTAAGTTGTGGTAGTGGATGAGCGCTTGAAGTTTTAGAGTATACACTGTGGTTGCGGCTGTGAAAAGACGGGCAATTGATGAGCGGGCTCAACTGTGGGAAATCATCCCAAGCTCCCGAGCAACGATGGGGCGGGCTGGGGATCAGCCATGGGAAATCATTCCTAAACTGGTCTCGCAGATAATTGCCGAGCAACAACGGGAAGGCTGGGGATCAGCCGTGGGAAACCATAAACTGGCCTCGCAGCTAATTGCCGGAAGTCCAAGCAACGATGGGCAGGCTGGGGCATCAGCCATGGAAAATCATTCCCAAACTGGCTCAACTAATTGCCGGAAGTGGGTTGATAGCCCCGGAGTAAATAGATGAAATGATTAGATGATTAGAAATCATAATGATTAGTCAGCTGTGGCTGTGAAAAGGCAGGCAATGATGAGCGCAATGGGTGCTAAGGTGGTCCTCAACCGTGGGAAATTGTTTCCAAACTCGTCGTACACTAGAAATTGTGGCTAAGGAAGTTTGTCCTTTCTGATGTATCAATAATTATGGGCAGTTTGCCTTGATTGATGTATAATACCAGCAGCTAGAGCTGCAGCAGGGTTGACATGTGGTACGAAGACCTTCCAGACGAAACGAAGGATGGCACATGGGATGCCTTCAGGGCTGCATTCCTGAAGGAGTTCCCCATGCCAGCAGTGGCCAAACCTACTTCATTGGAGCAGCGGAAGGAGCTACTTGCACTGCGGCTGCAGTTCAAGGAGTTGGGTGTCAGAGACAAGGGCACGAAGGAGTGGTCTCACCAACACTTTGCGCGACAGCTGCTTGACTTAGCAAAGGCAGCTGAAATTGCAGCGTCAGCATCTGATGTCATCTCTGTTCATGACAACCTACCGAAGATCATCAGGCGAAGGGTCCAGGCAGATGCAGCAGATTGGGAGGAGTTCACGAAAAGGATTATGGAGGTTGGAGTGCAAGGCATCAAGGATGATAAGGAGGATGAGGAGAGAATGTTACGAGTTGAGGAGACCAGAAGACTGCCGCCGGTGCCTGAGACACCGAGTAAAGCCTTGGCCAGAACTTTTGCAAGCACCATGCTTGGAGCACCATCAGCGCCCCCGTTCCCAAGCCAAGACGCGTCAACTAGGAGACCACAAGTCAGCAAGTTGAACGATGCTCAGAAAACAACCTTACGAATGAATGTGGGGGCGTACGCTCAAAAACCGAGCACGCTGGAGGGTATAGCGGCTTACATGGATGAAGTGCAGCAGTTTCACCAAACCCATGGCTCCAATCCGGACTTCAATGAGACCATGGTGTATCCTATTGCACCGGGCACGCTCCCACCCGGGTCAGGGGAGTGTTACAAGTGTGGAAAGCCATGGCATGGAAAAGGAGTCGCGTGCACATCCACGTCAACAATCTCGAGAATGGAAGGTCACTGGAGAGCATTCGTACAACGAGAGTTGGGATGTAGCGGTGGTATACGGGTCCATGTAGTGGGAAATGCTGACGTGGAGGGTTTCTTCGAGGGGTTCAATCCAGGAAATGGGGAGGGGTCTGCAGAGTAAACGGCAACTGCGAGACCCCAGCTGTGGACACTTTCTTGAGCACAGATCGTTTGTGTATTCTTGAACACAATATAATTGACGTGCGTACCATTGAGAGTGTCTTAAGCCGTGAGAGTCAACCTTTCAACACCTCGGTTGAGCTAATAGACAAAAAGGAACGGATTGCATGGGTAGCGGCTCTGGTTGATGATGGCGCCATGGCAGCGTGCATGGATGTCAAAGTGTATGAGGACTTGAGGAAGAGAATCGATGGTTGGGGTCCTTCAAGGAAATTTATGAGAATGGCGATGGTCGATTGGTGCCAGCCATAGCGAGATGGACGGGGAAAGTTCGGATGAAGGGGCTGGAAGTGGAGGGCTCCTTTGAGGTCTTTGATAGTAAAGGGAGCTGGCAGCTCTTGTTTGGAAAACCTCTATTGCAGAGGTTCCAGGCAATCCACGAGTACAAGAACGACACCATACACATCAGCATGGGACCAGAGTCAAGAACCGTCTTCAATGATGTGTTGGGTTTGCAGGTCCTGGAGAAGCTCCCAACAGCAGCGACAGTGGAGGAAGTGGAAGATGAGGAGGTAGGGCTGGGTACAACAGGCCAGGAGGCATTGCTTCCGAAAGAGTTGAGACCAGAAGGGATGAAACTGTGTCGAGACAAGCAGGGAGCAATGCCAGAGGTGGAGGTGATTGAGAATCAGTCAATTGACAATGCATGCAACTTGAGCGGGGTGCCGGCGGACACGGACATCCCGCTGGATAGGGAAGTTAATGCTCTACCATTTGCGGACATGGAAGAGGTACCCACTGATAATGTTCCAACAGTAGACCGATCACAGTCGACGAAGTATTCGTTCGTGTTTGAGACACCAGCAGAACTGCTAGCCCGCTGGAAAGCAGAAAATGAAGAACAGCTGAAGTGGATATGAGCTCGTGACCAACGACATGATGAGGCTTTTCGTGAGGAGGAGATGTTACATCCGTGCATCCGCCGGATCCGTCCGGATCCTTCATCCTTCATATAACGACTCTAACTTCGTCAACTTCGATCAGATCCGTTTTCTATTACATCCTCGCTTAAACTCTCGGTCCGTTATCATCTTTATCTATCCTCATGTTTACTCCTCTCTCCTCATGTATGTTCCTATGACCCTCCCCATGTGTTCTCTCTATTGTAAAAGGGTTTTCACGCGATGATGATGTACTGAGCGTTTCCCTTTATATCCTTCTTATTATCTTTTACTTACAACATGTTTATTCGGGTCCGCTTCCGGACCCTCGTATATAAGCTCTATACTTTGTAGTATGTAGCTTAAGTCTAAAATCAATTTAGCTGGTCTCTATATTCTCCTCGTCTGACTTTGTCCGACTCCTCATTCGTCGAAGTTGTAAGTTGGTTCCGTCCAACGAACAATTAGACTTCGCATCGGATCCTTCCGGATCCGTCTTGATCAGTTCGATTCTCTCGGCTTCCTTCAATACTCCTCTCCTTTCCAAGACCTCCACCCGGTGTGGATCCGCTCCGGATCCGCGTCGCCTGGACTTAACAGTATTTTAGACTTTGACAACTTCTACGTTTAGTAGTCGACAATGTCTCAGACTCAAACTTACTACGGTCAGCAGTCCCGCACTCGTGTTCCACCTGCTGCCCCTTCTCCCATTCTCCAGAACATCTATGGCGATACTTTCGCTAATGTCAATCCTCATCGCGGTTCTCGTCGCTCTTCTGGAATTTTCTCTCTACATGCTTCGGACCTGAACATTAACTTTGGCGGTAGTGACAATCCTCCCGAAACTCCGTCCCGGACCCGTCGCACAATGGCTCCGGCAGCTCTTCCGGTCCAAGAAGAAGATGAAGAAGACGATCGAGAAGATGATCCGCCTCAACCTTCACCTAGAGGTTCTGGTGGAAATCCGCGTGAGGACTCTCCCGAACATCCTGTACCTTCAGGAGGAGACCCTGATCCTGAGGACGACCCATCTGGTCCTCCTGGCGGTGGTCCTCCTGGCGGTGGTCCTCCTGGCGGTGGTCCTCCTGGCGGTGGTCCTCCTGGCGGTGGTCCTCCTGGCGGTGGTCCTCCTGGCGGTGGTCCTCCTGGCGGTGGTCCTCCTGGCGGTGGTCCTCCTGGCGGTGGTCCTCCTGGCGGTGGTCCTCCTGGCGGTGGTCCTCCTGGCGGTGGTCCTCCTCCTGGCCCTCCTGGCAGTCCGCAAGGACCCACCGGCGGACGGCGAGAGGAGCCTCCTGACTACAGCCACGAATTCATGACTACCTTTAACCGCTTCGCAGATGTCCTCGAAAGAATCAGCTCCGGTGACAGTAAATCTAAAGTCAAGGAACCTGAACCTTTCGACGGCAATGACCCATGCAAACTTCGAACCTTTCTTGTCAATGTGCATCTTAACCTTAACGATCGTCCCAACATGTTCCGCACAGATGCGAAGAAAATCGCGTTCGTTCTTTCCTATCTCACTGGTCCTGCACTTGATTGGTTCGAACCGGAAATTCTCGATCCGGATCCGGCGAATCCGCCGGCCTGGAGCGTATCCTTTCAACATTTGATCAAGGAGCTTCAGGATAACTTTGGGGTCTACGATGCGGTTGGAGATGCGGAATCCAAGCTCAGTAACCTTTACATGAAGGACAGTGACTGGCTCAACAAGTATACTGTCAAGTTCAATCAGTATGCTGCTTTGGTTCATTGGGACCATGCCACGCTTCACTACTTCTTCCGCAAAGGTCTAGCTCCGCGTCTCAAGGATGAATTGGTACATGTTGCGGAAGCGCGCACCCTCCATGAGCTCCAAAAACAGGTATCTGAATTGGACAATCGCTACTGGCAGCGTCATTTCAAACGCGCTAGGGAGCAAAAGTCGCATCCTTCTTCTGACTCTAAGTCGAAGAAGTCCAACCAATCCTCTAACACTTCCTCTTCCTCCAATAACAAATCCAACTCTTCGAATTCCTCCAGCAGATCCGGCTCCGGGAAACCGCAGTCCAACTCCAACTCTGGTGGTTCTAACAATTCTTCCAACAACAAGAAGCCCTACGCTGACAAGCTAGGCAAAGACGGGAAGCTTAACCAAGCTGAACGTGATCGTCGCAGGAAGAATAACCTTTGCATGTTCTGCGGAGGTAATCATAAGTTGGAGGATTGCAACAAGAGGAAGAAGGCTCAGGATGCGCGAGGACGTGCTGCATCCGCTTCAAAGGACAATGCTTCCAGTTCCGCTAAGGAGCCGGAAAAATAGTCCGCAACTCTGATGCCTCGGCACGAGATTGGAGTTGCGTTGACCAGTATCGTGCCACTACCGAGGTTACCCTCAACGCAGCCGCTCTTTCCTTACGATCGCTTATGATACCGCTTACTACGCACGTATACGGATCCGACATACCCTTATCATTTTCTGCTTTATTGGACTCTGGTTCTTCTGATTGTTTCATTGACTCTTCTTTTGTTACAAAGTATAAAATCCCTACGATTGCAGTTCCTCCTGTAAAATTACGCCTATTAGATGGTTCCGTATCTTCCATTATTACGAAAATTGTGTCCTTACCTATCTCTTTTTCGTCTGGAGAACTCTTTACTTTTGACTTTTACATCACATCTTTAGATTCTACTTGCAAAGCCGTTCTCGGATACTCATTCCTTTCCCTCTACAACCCGTTGGTTGACTGGACCAAAGGAAATATTACATTCCGTGACACTAACCTCGTAGTTTCTTCACAGTCGACTCTACCTTCGGATCCGGCATCTCCGGTCCAAGGTACCTCTCATTCGGATCCGACATCGGACCACTCTGCGACCGCTGTCGCTTCCCCATCTTCATCTACTATCAAACCTCGCAATCGTTCTTGGACCCGACACAACAAATTCCCTACCGAACCTATCTACACTTATCCTACTGTCACGCAAATGGCAGCTCAACTGGACAAGAGCCATATTGCGGTCATCGGCGCAGCCGCTTTCATCCGCTGCTGTAAAGAAGCTAAACAAGACCCGCTGGTACTCATACCTCGGTCCGCATCCGAGGTTACTGGAAAGTCTTCATCACTATCTTCCAATGTGCCTCCAGAACTAGCTGATTTCGCTGATGTTTTTGACGAAGGATTATCAGATCAACTCGCACCCCATAGGCCGTATGATCTCAAAATCGAACTGGAAGAAGGCAAATCGCCTCCGATCGGACGCGTCTATCCCGTATCCGACTCGGAGCTAGGCGCCCTCCGAAAGTTCATAGAGGAACACTTACGCATTGGATTTATACAACCATCTTCTTCTCCTCACGCAGCCCCAGTCCTTTTCGTCCGCAAAAAGAACGGAGATTTACGTCTCTGTGTCGACTTCCGCGGATTGAACAAAATCACCAAAAAGGATCGCTATCCTCTTCCACTCATTTCCGAACTCCTCGACACTCCTCGCCGTGCAAAAATATACACCAAGCTCGATCTTCACCACGCTTACCATCTGGTCCGCATCACGGAAGGTGACGAATGGAAAACAGCCTTTCGGACCCGATACGGATCCTTCGAATGGAAAGTGATGCCTTTCGGATTAACTAACGCACCCGCCGCTTTTCAGCGCTTCATCAATGACGTCTTTTCAGACCTATTGGACGTTACGGTAATTGTCTACTTGGATGATGTTCTAATCTTCTCAGACAATCCCGACGACCACAAGGAGCACGTCCGTGAAGTCTTCCGACGGCTCCGCACACATGGGCTATTTGTCAATCCAGACAAGTGCAAATTCTCTACGGACACGGTGGAGTACTTGGGCTACATTCTCTCACCTGAAGGGCTCAAAATGTCGAAGGATAAGGTCAAAACGATTTTGGAATGGCCGGTACCTCGGAAGGTCAAGGACATCCAATCCTTCCTTGGCTTCTGTAATTTCTACAGATGCTTCATTTACAACTACTCCGATATCGTTGTTCCGCTTACGTGCCTCACGCGCAAGCATATCGAATGGAAATGGACTAAGGCCTGTGATGAATCTTTTAATTATCTTCGCGAATGCTTCACTAAAGCACCTATTCTTGCTCATTGGGAGCCAGGAAAACAGATTATTGTCGAAACCGACACATCCGATTACGCTATCGCAGCTATCCTTTCCCTCCAGTTCAACTCCGGTGAAATCCATCCGATTGCGTTCCACTCTCGGACGCTCCGCGGAGCCGAGTTGAACTACGACACCCACGATAAAGAACTTCTAGCCATCTTCGAAGCCTTCACTGTCTGGCGACATTACCTGGAAGGTTCACCCAAGCCAATCGACGTGGTGACCGACCATAAAAACCTTGAGTATTTCTCTACGACCAAAGTACTCACGTGCCGACAGGTCCGATGGTCCGAATATCTCTGCACATTCAACCTGATCATTAGGTTCCGTCCCGGAAAGCTCGGAGCCAAACCGGACGCGCTTACTAGACGATGGGATGTCTATCCAAAAGAGGGGGATAGTGGCTACGCCATGGCTAATCCTCAGAACTATAGACCTGTGTTCACTCAAGAACAACTTTCCACTTCCCTAAAAGCCACATTTCTCGAAGCTCCGACACTACGTGCCAGTATCATCATGAACATTGACAACCTTCACGCATCCATTCGCAGCTCTTACGCATCCGCTGGCATCGAACTCGCCAAAGGATCTTCGGATTCGCGATGGACCATCGATGACTCTGGTTTACTTCGTCCTGACGGACGTATATATGTTCCTAACGCTTCAGACTTACGGCTCCAGGTCTTACGTTATCATCATGATCACCCCCTTGCAGGACATTTCGGACAGAACCGAACGCTCGAGATCATCTGACGTCATTACACTTGGCCTCGGATCCGAGACTTCGTCCGAGATTATGTTCAGTCTTGCACCACTTGTGGACGTAACAAGCCTCGCCGGCACCGACCTTTCGGTTTACTCAAACCCCTACCGGTTCCAACGCGTCCGTGGGATTCGATTTCCATAGATTTCATCGAACAGCTTCCTACGTCCAACGGATACACTTCTATCCTGGTGGTTATCGATTGCGTTGGAAATGGAACTTCACTTCACTTCCGGCTATCATCCGGAAGCGGACGGACAAACCGAACGAGCGAATCAGACCTTGGAACAGTACATTCGCATCTACTGCTCCTATCAACAAGACAATTGGTCTAAACTTCTCCCTATCGCTGAGTTCGCCTACAACAACGCTCCAAACGCATCCACAGGAATCTCTCCTTTCTTTGCCAACAAAGGTTACCATCCTAACTTCAGCATCCATCCGGATTACGATCTCGCATCCGAACGGGCGCGACATTTTGTGGTCAACCTTGAAGAACTCCATACTTTCCTACGTGAAGAAATAGCACTCGCCCAGACTTGTTACAAGTTTCAAGCTGATAAACGTCGCTTGGACGCACCTGAATTTCCGATCGGATCCGAAGTTTTCCTCTCAGCCAAACACATTCGCTCCACTAGACCGACTCCCAAGTTCTCTGAAAAGTATCTTGGCCCTTTCAAAGTCATCGCCCGTCCCAGTTCACTTTCATACACCCTACAACTTCCAGACTATCTTCGCGCTGTTCATCCAGTTTTCCACGTCTCTCAACTCGAACCATTCCATTCAAGCTCAATTCCGAATCGCACATCGGATCCGCCGCCTCCGGTCGAGGTCAACGGTGAAGTTGAATATGAGATTGCAGAAATTTTGGACTCTAAGGTTGACAGACACAGGCGCAAGTGTCCGCTGTTGTACTATGTGCAGTGGCTCAGATACGAAGGGACCGACGAAGAATTTAGTTGGGTCTTGGCTGACGAATTGACTGCAGACGACTACATTGCCAACTTCCATGCAAAGTATCCTGACAAGCCGGGTCCGCTTTCAAAGCTCATTTAGCGGATCCGCTGCGGACAGAAGAACTTCTCATTTCAACTTATTTCTCACTCATCTTATTCGGATCCGTTCCGGATCCTTTTCGATTCTTACTTTTCACACTTTATAGAAAGCAACAAGAAAAATAAATATTTCAAGCCCATTCAGGGCGACGTGCAAGGGTGTACAAAAAATTTATATACAAAAATTATTTTTTGGTGCGGAGCCGAGGAGCGGACGAAGGACTTCAACTCTCCTTTTCACCCTCTTCCTCTCCGCCTTCCGCATCCGCTTCCGCCGGATCCGTGGCCCTCTTCTCCTCTTTCTCCACCTCTTCCTCATCCACTTCTTTTGCCTCCAGGTCAAAGAACCCCTCGGGTCCGCCCTTCCGACCGTCATCCTCATCCTCCTCACTCTCACTGCTCTCTGACTCCGACGCGTCCGCTCGGAACTCCTCCAACACCTGCAGAATCCTTTTCTGCCCACTCAACACCTTCCCCAACTTTTTCTCCACCCTCTCCACCTTCACATCCAACCTCACCACCTCATTCCTCACCTCATCCAACTTGTTCCCCAACCAGTTTTCACCATCCCACAAATCCTGCCCACAGTCTTCCAATTCCTTCACCCTTTCCTTCAACTCCTCCAAGGACGCGCTGACGGTTCCGAAGAAGAGATTACGGGCATAAGCCTCGTCCTCATCTTCAACGAATGCCTCTGACCGGACCCGCTTGTTCCGACCCGGACCGGCAAAGCTGCAGTGCTGCCTCGCAGCACGACACTGCTGACACACAGCGGCTCCAGCAACCGTCTGCGCATGGCACTCAAGCCCGCGCTCTTCGCACCGCTCGCACTTTGCCTAGGAAGGAGTTAGAAGAAAATAAACATATAAAAAATAAAGACCCACCGGCGGACTTGACTCTCTCAGCCTCTTCTTCCCTTTCGGCGCCTTCAAGTCGACGTAGGCCCGGTTCTTCGTCGCACCCACTCCGGATCCGCTCGCTACCGGTCGCCTTGCCTTTTCCCTTTCCTCCCGATCCTGCCTCCAGGTCTCCTTCCACTTCTCCTTCCACTGCTCCAACCTCCCATCCATCTCCGCTACCAATTCCTCGTACTCCTTCATCTCCGTGTCCCACGTATCCTTGAGGACCGCGTATTGATCCATTGCTGTAAACAAATAATTAGCAAGGATCCGAAACGCAGCCAAACAAAATACTCACCATCAAGGTTTTTCTTGAGGATGCGCCGCCATTCCGGGGCAGACGCGTTCTTGGGTACCTCCTCGTCGATCGGTTCGTCCGGCTCGGCGCCAGGATTTTTGATTTGTCGGAGCAGCCGCTCCCGCTTCGCAGCAACCTCCTCTGCTGCCGGATCTGGCGTAGGAGTCCGAGCTCGACGAGGAGCCGGACGCTTGCCTTTATTGTTGCTGCTGCTGGGAGTAGGAGAAGGAGAGGAAGACATTTGAGACGAGATTTTTGAAGTCCAACTTGCGAGACCGCATCCGCTTTTATAGATCTTATTTTTGGTGCACAGACCAAGACGGCTATTTGTCCCTGTTTTCTGATTGTGAACAGTCCACAGGGTGGATTACTTAATCTGGTTTGATCTAGGCTCTCGAGGGCTCGAGCCTAAGAGGGGGATACTGTTACATCCGCGCATCCGCTGGATCCGTCCGGATCCTTCATCCTTCATATAACGACTCTAACTTTGTCAACTTCAATCGGATCCACTCTGCATCCGTTTTCTATTACATCCTCGCTTAAACTCTCAGTCCGTTATCATCTTTATCTATCCTCACGTTTACTCCTCTCTCCTCATGTATGTTCCTATGACCCTCCCCATGTGTTCTCTCTATTGTAAAAGGGTTTTCACGCGATGATGATGTACTGAGCATTTCCCTTTATATCCTTCTTATTATCTTTTACTTACAACATGTTTATTCGGGTCCGCTTCCGGACCCTCATATATAAGCTCTATACTTTGTAGTATGTAGCTTAAGTCTAAAATCAATTTAGCTGGTCTCTATATTCTCCTCGTTTGACTTTGTCCGACTCCTCATTCGTCGAAGTTGTAAGTTGGTTCCGTCCAACAAACAATTAGACTCCTCATTCGTCGAAGTTGTAAGTTGGTTCCGTCCAACAAACAATTAGACTTCGCATCGGATCCTTCCGGATCCGTCTTGATCAGTTCAATTCTCTCGGCTTCCTTCAATACTCCTCTCCTTTCCAAGACCTCCACCCGGTGTGGATCCGCTCCGGATCCGCGTCGCCTGGACTTAACAGGAGAAGCGAGTGTACAAAGGGAAGGGAGCTCGAAGATGGTGTAGGTGGAAGTACAGAGTGGTAGGCGTCATTGCGAGGCGGACAGGGAGGCGAGGATGAAAACAGAGCTTCAAATGGCCCAAATTGGAGTCTGTGGAGGATGTCAAGCGAGAGGTTGAGCTGAAAGAGGCGGCTTTGCGTGGAAACTCACCGGGGTGAAGTAGCACGCCCCCCTCGAGGGGAGTTTTCAGTCCACATGAATCACTGTCAGAACCGATTATTAACTGTAAGGGCAACGCCTGGAAGCGTGAGGACTACACTCAACACAACTGCAGGTGGGGATCCAAAGGTCTATAGTCAGTGCTATGTACATACATGAGGAGTATACTACGCACCTGCAGGTGGGGATCCAAAGAGAAAAACTCAAAGGACAACCACTGCAGGTGATGGGTATATATACTATCCATGACAGCGCGAGAGAAAGAAGTAGCGAAAGTACAATAAAAAGAAGAACAATGGAGAACAAGGGAAGAAAACAATGAAAGAAGACAATAGAGACTGAAACAATGGAAAATGATGGGAGATGAGTACAAGGTAGCGATGTGATCATGGGGCGGTATGTAGAAATGGAAGCGTGATGATGGCGTGGGATGAAGGAAAAAGGTGTCGTACTGGAAGTCCCCTGACGTTTACCCCCCTACTAGATCTGCAGCGACCTCGATGCAGAACGCCAGTTATTTGAAAGATCAGCTTTGGAAGTATGAATAGACTTTACTGCTTCTGGATACTTTGCATAGAACTCTGCCACTGCATTTGGGGCATTAACCAAGTCTTCAGCCCTCTCCCAAGAGTCATCCTGAGGTCCATAGCCTCTCCAACGAACAAAATATTGAAGTTTCTTCCAACGGCCAAACCTACGACTGTCCAGAATCTCTTCTACTTCCCATTCTGGTTCATCGTCTATGATTTCTGGTTCTGGTGGGGGTTCTGGTCATCGGCCTGGAATGGGGTCTTCCTCATAACAGTCTAGCTTGATGACTGGGAAGACTGGGTGAATGAGTTTCATGGATGGTGGCAGCTTCAGCTTGTATGCTCCTTTTCCAACCTCCTGAAGAACGGTATAGGGTCCTAACCAACAATGACTTAACTTTTTGGAAGGTCTAGTGGTCCTGATGTCTGAACCATCTAACCAAACTTTGTCACCAGGTTGAAAGACTGGGGCTGGGTCCCTACGGCGGTTGTAGTAGCGGGTGTATTCTTCTTTGGCTTTGGTAAGCGCGGCTTGAGCTTCTGTCCATCCAGACTTCAGGCAATCCACAAACTCATTGACTTCCTCCATTTTGGAACGTTGGACAGGTGGCTCAAAGCCCATCCTCGGGTTACGGCCTGTGTCAACCATGAAGGGGGTTTGCTGGGTAGATGAGTGGACTTTGTTGTTATAGGAAAACTCTGCTACTGGTAAGAGTTCGTCCCAGTCATCTTGTAGGTGATTGACCCATTGGTGTAAATACCCTTCCAGTTCTTGGTTGACACGTTCTGTCTGGCCATCTGTCTGGGGATGATAGGCTGTCAAGAGTTCTTGTCTAACACCTGCTAATCTACAAAGTTCATGCATGAAGTCAGCTACAAATTGTGGGCCTCGGTCTGAACGTGCTGTCCTGGGCATTCCATGGTGTTTCCAGACCTCACAGAAGTAAATCCGGGCAGTTCCTTCAGCCGTTACCGTTGTATGAGTTGGAAGGAAGTGAGCGCGTTTTCCTAGCATGTCGACGACCACCATAATAGCGTTGTATCCATGTGCTTCTGGTAGTTCAACAATGAAGTCTAGAGAGATTGACTGCCAGGGTTCAGTTGGTGTATCTGAAGGTACCAGCTGTCCAATTGGAAGGCGATGTCGTGTTTTTGTACGCATACAAACTTCGCAGGTCTTAGTGTACTGACCAATGTAACGGGACATCTGGGGCCACCAGTAGTTGCGTGTAACAAGCTCCAGAGTCTTGAAACGACCTGGGTGACCTGCAACTCTGGTGTCATGATGTTGCGAAACAATGCGACGACGGAGGTCATGGGAAGGGGGAACATAGATCTTGCCTCGGAAATACAACAAGCCTTCACGTTCATCCCATTCTGCACTTCGGATTGAATGAGTGTGGGACTTACGTAGCTCCTGGACTGCACGCATGACAGGTTCTTCGAGTTCCTGTTGGCAAATAGCAAAGCGGACATCCTTCAGGATTTCCACTTCTTCGCCAACCAGATCTAGGGCAGAGGTGATGGCTGCAATCAAGACTTCAGGTTTGAGGAGGATGACATCTGAATTGTCATCTGCACCAGTGCTGTGATCTGCCCTACGGGATAGGGGATCTGGTTTACCCATTGTGCGGCCTGGGCGGTGGTGCAGAGTGAAGTCAAACCTAGACAGAAACAATGACCAACGTGCTTGTCTTCGGTTTAACTTCTTGGCAGTCCTGAAGTACTCCAGATTTTTGTGGTCTGTCCAAATCTCAACAGGAAACTTTCCTCCTTCCAGGAAGTGTCTCCATTCCTCTAGTGCACGGATAATTGCCAGCATCTCTTTGTCATGAATCTCATAGTTCCGTTCCACCGCATTGAGGCTTTTAGAGTAGAATGCCACTGGGTGCCATTTGTCATCCTCTGGAGATTGTTGTGACAGGACGGCTCCTGTAGCATAATCGGAACTATCCGATTCTAAACAGTAGGGGCGAGAGTCGTCAGGCATGATAAGGACAGGGGAGGAGGTTATGAGAGATTTCATGGTATCAAAGGCAGCTTGGGCGTCTTCTGACCAATTGAACTTTTCGTCTCTTCGAGTGAGGTCGAAGAGTGGTCTAGCATGGTGTGAGAAGCCTTGGATGAAGCGACGGTAGAAGTTGGTGAAACCTAGGAAAGAAGAGACGTCCTTTTGCTCTCAGGAATTGGCCATTCTGAAACACCAGATACCTTGACTGGGTCCATCTCGACACGGTTATGAGAGATGATAACACCAAGGTATTCGATCTTGGTTTTCTCAAATTCACATTTATCAGCCCTGAGGTAAAGCTTGTGCTGCCTCAGCCGGTCCAACACTAGACAGGTGACACATCGGTGCTCTTCAACATCCTTAGTGTAGATCAGGATATCGTCGAGGTAGACTGATACAACACCCTCCATGATCAGGTCATGTAAGATGTCATTCATCATCGTTTGGAAGGTAGCAGGGCTGTTAGTGAGTCTGAAGAACATGACCAAGGGTTCAAAAAGACCTCGATTGGTGCGAAAGGCAGCCTTCCATTCGTCTCCTTCGTGAATACGAATATTGTTGAAGCCCCAACGTACGTCCAGTTTAGTAAAGTACCATGCGCCTTTGAGATTGTTGATGAGTTTGTTGATCAAGGGTAATGGATAGCGGTTCTTGATCGTCATCTCATTTAGCACTCGGTAGTCTTGGACAAGTCGGAGGGTTCCATCTTTCTTCTTCACGAAAAAGACCGGAGAGGCCATAGGGGACTTGGAAGGACGAATGCGGCCTGTGGACAAGTTTTCAGTAAGGAACTCATCGAGTGCCTTTTGCTCATTGGGGGCTAATGGGTAGACCTTGCAATTGGCTGGTTTAGAGTCGGGTATCAACTCTATGGCATGGTCCCAAGGTTTACGATTAGGGAGCACATCAAAGGATTCCTTAGAGAAAACGTCCAAGTAGTCATAGAAGTGTTCAGGAAGGCCATCACGAGGATCTTTGGAGATCTTGGCATGGGCTTCTGCTAGTCACTGTGACGTGGTGCTTGTGGCATTGATGAAATCCGCTTCTGGAGGGATGGTAGTTGCAAAAATCCTGTCACCTTCTTCAATAGTAGCCTCGTCTGGGAATTCATCACAGCCTAGAGGGCCAAGGTCATCTAATTCGTCTTCATCGTCGTCTAACTCTATGACTCGTGGAGTTGGTCCAGCGCGACAGCGTTCAAGAGCACGGCATTGCTGACGAATTGTGGAGATGGACAGTTTACATTCCTTCTGCACTTCCTCATGACATGTGGAGCAATGTCTCGGGCAACGATTTAGCTTGATGCTTCCATCATTCCAGTCCACTTCCGGATTATGGGCCTTCAGCCATCCATAACCAAGGATAATGTCTTGACTGCCAAGTTGGGTAACTGCCAGTTGAATGCGTTCCGAATGGTCTCTGAAGCGCAAGATTGTATCTCTGTGTCAGCATACCCCATGCTTGTTGCACCACTATCAACTAGTGCCTTCCCAGAAACTAAGGAGGCATTAATGGTAGATTCTAGTTCCACGGGGATGGTTAGGCAACGACTGCTGTCAGAAGAGATTACGAGTTTGCGGGGTAGACAGCGTTCCCAATGTTTTAGGTGACGCCAAGGGGTTGGAGGAGGTTTAGGAGAGGGTTGAGGAGGTTTTGGGGCTACGACTGTAGCAATCATCTCACACACTGACTCTGTGACGGAAACGGAATCATCATCATCATTGTCATCGAGTAAATACGTGTATAGCGGTGCGAAATGATTACTATATGACCAGGAGGGTGTATCCCTCACTCCTGGTTTTCCTGAAAACCCTCCATAGACCTTTCAACTTCCTTGGGTTCAACTTGGTTGGCCTCCATCTCCTGAGAGTCCTGAAGCAGGGAGTATACTTGTGCAATCTCTGCCCAATCTTCCGTTGTCATGTCTGCAACATGCAGGTGTTCCTGTTGACGATTGGGGCAGGTGATGGCTAAGTGGCCTGGCTGTCCACAGGTGTAGCAACGTCGTTGTGCAAGGAATCTTTGCCTACTTCCATGGAAATGCCAGGGTGAAGGGGAGCAGAAGCAGGGGCAGGAACGACAGGAACAGGAGGAGGAGCGGCAGCAGCAGGTCAAGGAGCAAAGGGGGCAGTACGGGGAAAGGGAGCGGATGTGGGAGCCTGGGCAGGGAAAAGAGTACGTCGTGGGGCAGGGACCTGAAGTGGGAAGGCTGGTCTGGTCTGAGGAGCTGAAGATGTTGCCCTCTGGGTTCCTCTAAAGGCAGCGTCTTCTCGCTTGTGTCTCTCAAACCTCTTAGCTAGCTCGTACCAGCCTTTTATGTCCCAATCTTCCGGGTGTGCTTCTGCTTCGGCAACCTTCCTCTCTACTGCTGGGTGGAGACCTCGACGGAACTTGAGGACTACCGTCTGACCTACATGTTTGGCATCCACCATTCGAGCTTGGATAGTGGGGTCAGTTGGGTTAATGGAGTATAGAACTGGTTCCACGTTGAGTCCCGAAAGAGTGGTCAGGTTACGGAAGTTGTCGACGTATTTGTCTACAGTGTGGAGCCTTGGAAGTAGGAGTTGCCTTCAAGCACCAGGCTGGCTTGGTTCCTCTCGTCTTCGGGGACGAACTCTCTGAAGAATTCTTTTTGGAAGTCATCCCATGATTGTATACGAGCGGTACCATAAAGATGCTCATAGTCGATGAGTCCCTGACAGTAGACAGCTGCACGGCCTGTTTGGAAATAAGATAGCGCCCACATGATCTTCTCCTCGTCATTCCCAAAGGATACGGTAGAAGCATAAATAACAGCAGAGACCCACCAGTTCCTACCAGAGGAACGGAGTCCATCGAAAATGCCTGGAGGACTAGCCTTGGCATGGGGGTGTCTAGAGGAATGAGATTGCTCTGACGTAGAAACAGATCTGGAGACAGATCTGGAGCGGTTACGGGATGGGTTGCGAGTGGGGTTGCAGGTGGTATGGTGTGAGGGTCCAGGTGGTGGCGAACCTGGAGGGGGAGCAGGTGGTGCTGTGGGTGCAGGAGGAGGTCTGGAGGTTTGATCCCGTAGGACCTGGAGAGCGGCAAGGATGTCATCAAGGGTTCCTTGTTGCCTTATAGAAGCTGCTTCCAGCTGAGTTAGACGATCTGCTGTAGACGACATGTCTGTAGGCTCAGGTGAAGGAGGCTGATTCTGTTGGGTTTCAAAGGGAAGAGTGGGGGAGTGCCTTGAAGGAACCAGGGTCGGTGAGGGAGGAGTGGTATGAGCGCTGATGCGCCATCAAAAATCACATTTTAGATACTATTTTTGAACAGATAAAGCACATTATCTCGTGTAAAATGGGTAATAAAGGACTAGAGTGAGCCCGAACTGCTAGTTAAAGTATTAAGTATTGCAGACCATTCGGTAGTAATAATGTTAAGTATGACCGGATAGAGATCTAACTTATCCTGAATACTATGACAGATGTACTACCGAACGAAACAGTTTATAGTAGCAGATCCACCCTATCGAAGTTACTAAGTTAACTTCAAATTCCTACTTAAACTAGTTGTGTACTTGTACGACTCAAGGGATTTACCGACTCGGTAATTGAAGACTAAAGACCGGTAGTAGCAATCTTGTGATAAATGCATCAGGAGGGTAAAGATCGAAATGGAATAGATCTACCGAAACAGTGATCAGACAAAGCGTTCTAAGATCAGTACGATCATCAAGTATACTATGGAAATAGGTAGACTACTATCTAAAGTACTGTTTGGTAGTCCACCGAATACTACTAAAAAGAAAGAGAGTATAATAAATCAGAGTACCGAGGAATAATACCTTGGACCGATACTAAAGAGAGAACTCTACCGAGACTGGTAAGAATGGCATTCGGTAGAACGGGATACAATCGGTTTTAGGAATGAAACTATAGATCGAATACTATCGATCTACAGCATATCATCGGGTATACTAATCCGTTGATTAGAACTGCACTACCGAAGAGAGAATACTATCAAAGGAATAGTTAACCAAGGACTTTCGGTAGCGCCACAATAATAAAAGAGAGAAAGTAAAAGTATTATAGTCCGGGAGTACTGAACGTAGCGGGATAATGGGAATCCAACCAATCGCTCTACCGAGACTATCAGGAGTGACAACCGCAGTGTAGTGGAGCATTACGATCACCCGCTACCGAGTTGAAAATGATGAAACCAGGGGAAGTAAAAAGCTGTAGGGATCTACATTTTCCTACAAAATCTATATGGTAAAATGAGTAAAAAAAGGAGAAAATATACTTATAAGGAATGATTGGACTCGATACACCTACCAAACGATAATTTTGTATTATTATAATAGTATTTTAGCGGACATTCAAATATATTGTAGAATAGGTATAAAAGTAGGTAGGTTGTATGGTAGAAAAGCAGTGACGCATTGTACGGTACACTAGCGAGCGTCTGGAGCTTATAGCTTTGGGCCATCGTGAATATAACCTACTAGTGTAAGCTCTAAAACCTATAAATAAGCGAACCAAAGGTTGATCACCTCTAAAGTCAAAATATACTGTGAATCTATACTGTTGTTATTGTTGAATCTGAACTGTCTGTCTGTCTGAATACTGGACTACTGCTGAAATCTGATCTGACTGAACATCTGCATTGAATCTGAAGTACTGTTTTGGTAGAAAGTGATTGAACTTGATTTGTTTACTGTGTCTGTGAATATACCTTCTGTTATAAAACCCAAAAGTCTTACAAAGTGTGTTAAACCAAAAGTGTACTTTTTCCTAAGAACATTTTATCTGTTCACGAGCACCTCAAACAATTAAGAGTGTTTTGTTTGTTTTGGTGGGGTTCTTTCCACTAAAATAGCGACTCATCAGCGCTTTCAGAGTCGCTCTCACCACTGGGAGCTCTAAACGAAATGGTTGCTAAGGAGGCACTCGGCCACTAAGAGGGGAGTTTTTCTGCTGTAAGGGCAACGCCTGGAAGCATGAGGACTACACTCAACACAACTGCAGGTGGGGATCCAAAGGTCTATAGTCAGTGCTATGTACATACATGAGGAGTATACTACGCACCTGCAGGTGGGGATCCAAAGAGAAAAACTCAAAGGACAACCACTGCAGGAGATGGGTATATATACTATCCATGACAGTGCGAGAGAAAGAAGTAGTGAAAGTACAATAAAAAGAAGAACAATGGAGAACAAGGGAAGAAAACAATGAAAGAAGACAATAGAGACCGAAACAATGGAAAATGATGGGAGATGAGTACAAGGTAGCGATGTGATCATGGGGCGGTATGTAGAAATGGAAGCGTGATGATGGCGTGGGATGAAGGAAAAAGGTGTTGTATTGGAAGTCCCCTGACATTAACCAAACAGATGCTGCAAATCCCACGGAACCGTCCGTGTTCCTGCTGAGGAAGCAGTACATTACCAACCCGGGTCTGATGTGATACCCGACACTTTGGACAACGATGATGCGAGGGCAAACATTTTCACGAGGAACGATGGCGATGATGGGGCGTTCAAGCCTGAGCGGGTACAGGAGATATTGCGGTTGGTCAAGATTGGTGATGGTCTGTCGACAGAGGAGAGGAAGCAGGTGGAGGAATTACTGGCGGGGTATGCAGATTGCTTCGCGCTGTCAGTTAGTGAAGTGCGGGCTGTGAAGGGTGCGGTACACACCTTGCATGTGCCTGAAGGTGTCAAGATGAAGACCAAGGTCGGACAGAAACGACTGACACCGCCACAGAAGGACTATTTGCATGGGAAGTTAGATGAGATGCTGGCAGCTGGTATCATCGAGAAAGCCGAACCTCATGAAGTCAAATGCGTGTCTCCTACAACACTTGCGAAAAAGGCTCACGAGTGTGGTGGGCTGTCATTAGAGGAACTCCAGCATCAATGACCAATGCATCGCAGCTGGTCTTCTCAATCACTTCAACGACCTTCCACCGCGTCCCGAGGAGCCTGAAGTGGTAGCTCCAGTTAACACGAAGTCGCCAAAATGGCGCATCTGCCAGAATTTCGCAGAGGTTAACAAGTACACGGAGATTGCGCCCATGCCTCAAGGAGATATACGCACCAAGCAGCAGGCGCTAAGTGGCCACAAATGGCTATCATTCTTTGATTTCGCATCCGGCTTCTATGCAGTGGAGGTAGCACCCGAATCTCGTCCATACACTGCATTCTATGTTGAAGGGAGGGGATACTTCTGGTACAAACATATGCCTTTTGGATTGACAGGCGCACCGTCCACATTTGCACAAATGACTGTTGATAACTTACATGACTTGTTGAGGGATGGAACCATTGAGCTGTTTGTGGATGAGGTGGTGCAGCAGCAAATGACTTTGGGGAGATGATGGCAAAGTTGAGACGCATCTTTGACAGGGTTCGGGAGAAGAATCTATCATTGTCAGCCAGCAAATCGGAGTTCTTTGTTGTGGAGGGGATCTTTGCCAGGGCAAAGGTCAGCAAGAATGGTGTCACGACGGATCCAGCGAAACTGACAGCGATCGTCGACTGGCCGATACCGGATGATGCACTGCATCTGTCATCGTTCATCAGTTTGACAGGACACTTCCAGGACTTGGTGAAAGGCTATGCACAAATTGAGGGCCCCTTGTGAGACCTGGTAAAGTCAGTTGATGTTCCAAAGGGTTGTGGGAAAAGCATGTGGAGGAATGCGATGGGGGCCTACAAGTTATGGGAGCGGTGGAAAGAGGACCATTCCAAAGCTTTCATAGGTTTGAAAGCAGCTTTAACCGCAGAACCAGTGTTGAAGGCACCGAAATGGGACGGGTCTAACTTCATCGTAACCTCGGATGGCTGCAAGGAAGGGTTTGCAGCAGTGTTAGCTCAGCAGTTCCAGGTGCGGAAGAAAGATGGTTCGATGGTAGACAAACGATTCCCAATCGCTTTCGCTTCGAAAAGAACCTCTATGACAGAGCGAAAGTACAAACCATTCCTGCTGGAGTTTGCGGCTCTAAAGTTCAGTCTTGACAAGTTCTCCAATGTCATCTGGGGGTTCCCAGTCGAGATAGAGATGGATTGTCAGGCCCTGCAAGATGTGCTGAGCAACAGAGAGCTCAATGTGGCACATGCCAGGTGGAGGGACAGTATCATGTCATATTGCATTGTGGACGTATGGCATATCCCGGGGAGGTTGAATGTGGTGGCAGACAGTTTGAGCAGGAAGTGGGAAGGCAAGGATCGGGTTGAAGGTGATGGTAGCAAGTGGACTGTGTGCGAGGATTGGGAGATAAGCCAGGGTTTGGTCAACGATTTGTGCATGGTGGACAAAGTCACTAGTTGGTTCGAGGATCTGAAAGCTCGTTTCGCAGAGGAACGGATGTTTGTGGAGGTTATCAAAGCGTTGGAGGGCTTACAGCTGTCGGGGTCGTATGGGAGTCATCACAGGGCTCACCATCGGGCAGAAGGATACATGATTGATGAGAAAGAGCATAAATTGTTCAGGGTCGGAGGGAGCAAGAGCATTCGTGCATGGGGAAAGATCAAGTGCGTGATGTGGAAGGAGGCAGTAGAATGTGCGAGGCTGGAACACCAGAAGAATGGGCATTGGGGCAGGGATGTGGTTAAACTAGCACTGCTAGACAAGGTGTGGTGCCCAGGGTTGGATAGGGCAGTGGTGGAGGGGATTAAAGGCTGTGGACATTGTGCGAACTTTGGGGCGTCGCACCTGAATTCACTGTTGGAGCCGATCACCAGGCAGCACCCATTTGAGTTGGTAGCAGGTGACTATCTCACCATGTCCAAGGGGAAAGGAGGCTACAACCAGTTAGGAGTTTATATTGATGCATATTTGCAGCATGTATGGGCATTCAAGTTCAAGAAGAAGGGCTCTGCGAAAACCACGCTGGAGAGCTTAGGGTTCTTGTGTCAGTTCTACACCACCATGGAAACCTTCATGTCTGACAACGGGTCGCATTTCAAGAACCAGGAGGTTGAGGAGTTTTGTTGTGCTAGGGGTATCGTTCATAGGTTCACCCCCGCTTACTCGGCATGGGTCAATGGGCTGGTTGAGGGTACAAACCGTCTGTTACTGCACGTGTTGAAGCGCCTGGTGGCCCCCGACTTAAACGTCAATTTGGCTGAGTTCAAAGAAATAACGTGGGGATCTTTGCCTGAGATGGCCCAACTTCATAGATGAGGCAGTTGAGATTCTGAACAGTCGACCACTTCCTGCCTTGCATTTCTCGCCAAAGGAATTGTTGCTGGGGATCGCTGTCAACACACCCTGTACTGCACGTGATCACTAACCGGGACACGCAGGGAACCAGGACAAAACGCATAACTTGTCCAGTTCTTTGAATTTTGGCATGATTTTGGGCTCATAGCATAGCTTATCATGTATTCTCAGTGCTAGCAATATTTTGAAGGTGATTCCGGGGTACATGATGTACACAGACATCGTTCAGTTATCCTACTGATGCAAAGGTCAGCTGCAGGTGTCAAATGGCGCTTCTCAACAAATTTTGGCTAAACGATAGCGCCCAGATGAGTGTCCTAGCTCTTTTTGGGGCTCTTATAGATGTTCCACAGCCCATGACGAGTATGTAGAGCCGTGTTCTGTTCAAGAACACCAAGGATTAGCTGAAATGGCATTCCAGAAACCAGGTCAAACTCAAAAATGTCATATCATGATGGGGGCAAATTCTGACATCACGAGGCTATGCACACTTGATTAACTTTACATGAGGGCGTTTATATGATTTTCTGGGATTTTTAGAGACAAGAATCTGTCAGTGGTCAATGGTACAATCCAGGGCACCTCACGCGCAAGTCGGCACAATTTTCTATGGTTCATATCGTCGTCTACCTGCAAGGAACAGCTCAAACGTGAATTCGTACATTGTCATAGGAAGCTAGGATCAAAAGGAGAGCTAGAAATTATACATCGATCATAGAATCGTGCAACTGTGACATCAATCTGCCGCCGATCTGTCTTCATCAACACTACTAGACACCACCTTCATATTCCCCTCCATTTCCTTGATCTCCTTGCGACTGCTTGAGTCTCTATCTTGAGAGGGTGCACATATCATGATCCCACATTCGTCTATGTTGTAGACAGTCTCACTGGAGTAGGAATTGTTGTAACAGTCGAACACAAATCTCAGAAATTCAAGTTCCAAAATATTGATGTCCTAAAACAAGAACAGTCATATCATGATCAGCTATGAAGGCAAATATACTGCTATCATTGACTTGCCTGATTGCCATTTTCAGTGCTGGATGAAGGACGAGCAGTGCTATTAATTCGGAGTTGCTGTCTGTCTAGCTGACAGTAATTGGCTGGTTTTTCTTTGATGGGCAAGGAGTCTGCACCATTCTGAGTAGCTGACATGGTGATAGGGCAGCTTTGGACGGGTGATGGATTCTTGAGAGTGAGGCTTGTCTTTTCTGAAGCTTCAGACTCCACTGAACGTAAAAAGATCAGCACACCACCGTTCCTAGATCCGGAATCACCTTGCACTGCAAAATTCTCTGATTCTGGAAGTCGCTTCTATGTTCTAAATTTTACCTTGCAGACACATCAGGTACGTACTACACGTAATAACAGGAAACACAGTGCTAGTAAGTACTCTTAGAAAATTGCTGTTCGTGTTCTCCAGACTCTGCTAGGAAGGAGAGAGGCCTGATTCTTGGTAACAGTATGTATCTACTTGCTGAATAGTGTAGCTGAGGGAGGGAAAGAGAAAAGCTACTCCCCACTCCCGCATGAGGCCATATCCTGCCCAGCATTTCACAATGTCACCAAATTAACTGTCCGTCATTCACAGAGGCGAGGAATGGAGAGCGTCGACATGACAAGCATGAAGTAAGAATACGTACGCCGTACAAGACTACACGCTAAACAGGTCGTGCTGTTGGGTGTGTTTCCGGATCACCTTGCTTTCCTCCATGCCTCATATATCAACTCCAAAACCTATTGAAATTGAATTGGACGCACTTGACCTGGAAGAAAAGTCTTACAAAGAGTGTATATAGCTTGCTCGCCAAACTATCGAATGCTGTGGTTATCGTGCCAACGGCAACCCACTCTACTCATATCGTCAGGCTGCAGAAGATTTCTTTGTTAAAAAATCAACACTCGTTTATCGCTGCCATGGCCGAAAAACACGCCAAGAATCTCATCAGCAGTTGAGAAAGCTGACAGATGCACACGAAGAGATTCTGGTGGAATGGATACGGGAGAAGGGAAAGCGTTTCATACCCCTCACACTCCAGTCAGTTGCTAAACACGCATCCGTCATCAGTGAGAGTAGTATTGGGGAGAACTGGGTCATGCACTTTCGGAGTCGGCATCCAGAAGTGAAGGCACGGTGGGCTGGAGGAATCAAGAAGTGTCGCGCACAAGCTCTCAATCCTGTTTCAACAAGTGATTACTTTGATGAACTGAAGGAAATCATATCGACATACAAGATCAAGCCCCGTGACATATATAACATGGACGAGAAGGGAGTTATGATGGGCAAGGGAGAGAGAACAATGGTGATTGTGGATCGTGACCAGAAGGATGTAAAGATGCTTGAAGATGGCGACCGGGAATTGGTCACTATCATCGAATGTATTTGTGCCGATGGCTCCGTCTTGCATCCAGGTATCATGTTCAAGGGCAATCATCGTGATTTGGCTTGGGGACATGAAAATCTTTGTGATGCAAGGTGAGATTGCCCATGACTTGCCTAAGATGACACTGAGACTAAAACCTCACCATACTCAGTATCTCACATTCGCCGAAAGGCTGGACAGACCAGGAGCTTGGTTTCAAATGGCTTCAGCGAGATTTTGAACAGGAGACGCGGAAGAAACTTGAGCACGATGATGAGTACCAACTGCTTATCCTTGATGGTCATAATTCCCACACCACCTACCAGTTCTGCAACTTCGCCGAGAAACATAATATCATTATCCTATGCCTACCTTCTCATACCACCCACCGTCTACAGCCTTGTGATGTTGCTGCTTTCAGACCACTCAGTTCAGCTTGGAAGAAGCTGGTGAATGACCTCACTCTTCGTGGTGAAGCTGTTCGGAAGAATAACTTCATCAAATACTACTCATACGCCCGTACGAAAGCACTAACTCAAAACAAAGTGTCCTTCCGGAAGACTGGCATCCACCCTTTTGATCCCGCTGCAATTCCTGAGTAGACGTATGCTGCATCACTCAACACCACTACCCAAGTGGCACAGCCCATCCATACAGTATTACCAAACCTCCTCGAGATCACCATTCCCCAGAATCCTCTATTATCTGCCGACAGACCATCTCAATTGTCCAATGTCAAGAGCCCCTCTGCCCAGTCCTCAGTCTCCGATGCACCCTCCTTGGCGTTGATAGAATCTTCACTTGATATCAGTCTTGATGAGACAACCAATGACTACCTTGCTCGGGTGACTGCAAAAGACCTCTTTCGCCTTTCTGGAATCCCCGAGTTTGTTGCGGAGCCTAGGACGATAGAGGATCTTCATGCAGAGAATCATCAACTGTGGATGCTGCTGGAGAAGGCACGTCAACAGATGCAGCGTGACTATGCTCTGAAGAAATTGATGGATAAAGAGAATGGGGACCTATGTGAGCAGCTGTTTCAGAAGAAGAAGAAGCCTGCCAAGAGATTTGCAGGAGCAGAGGCGAGTCGGCATATGACATCGGAGGAGGCACTTGCTTACAATGAGTGGAAGATGAAATGGGTTGAGGTGATGAAGGGGCTGAAGGACAGAGAGAGGGAGAAAAAGAAAGCTAAGAAAGCAGATGAGGAGAGGCAGCGTCAGTTGAATAGAGAAGAGCAAGAAAGGCAAAAAGTAGCACAGGAGAGGCAAAAGGAGATTGATCAAATGGAGAAGGAGCAGCAAAAAGTAGAAAGGCAGGCCGAGAAGGTACGGAAGGATGCTGAGAAGGAAGCATCCAAGGCAGAAAGGACAGCTCAAAAGGCAGAGTGAGACCAGATTGCTGCTGAAAAGAGAGTGGCCACCGAGGCAAAAAGGAGGGTTGCAGCAGCGGAGAGAGAGAGAAAAAATGAAGAGAAGAAGAGAAAGGCAAAGAGGGGAGCAGCAAAAGGTAAAAAGCAGCAGAAAAGAGGGAGAGAGGCACAACGAGAGGATTCAGACTCACATGAAGATTTTGGAATTAATTTGGACGACATCGAGTCGGATACTGATCTCCACACCATTGGACAGCCAAGCAATGCCCCTTCCAGTTCCCTTATCCAGCCCACACAGCAGTCTTCCTCTCATCCCAGCCATTCTCACCCTCTACCTTGGAGAAAAGCTGCCAATAGTGGTGGTTCTGCAGGTGCAAATGAAGCAACTGACGACCAGTTTGTCATTCGCAGAAGTGGAAGAAATCGTTCTTGAACATGCAGGTATTGTGCTAAAGAGTGTTGAGACGGGATTACACGAAGTTGGAGGGAGGAAATGTCGAGGGATGTCAAGGAAGAGTTGTCGATATGATAACACGTGTATTACATCATTTGTCCCGGTGCTATGCAAATCCTCAATTTGCGCCGTACTCACAGAAATATTTGTAGACATTGCATTTCCTCACACAGCCTCCTACCCATGCGGTTTGGTTGGAGCGGAGATTTTAGACTCCGCCAAACCTTATTGAATTTCGGGAGGCGGTTTACGCGACCAACCGCCTGGCACCATTGCCCGCGTGTCTTGTTTGGCAAAGGCGTCTTCGACCGGCGACAGCCCAAGCCATTTCCTAGTTTAGATCATGATGTCATAGTGAATACATAATTTTCTGATGTGCGAGACAACGCGTTCGACATAGCTCCAAGTTATGTTCAGTGCGTGACAACAATGATTATACCATCTTTCTTCATGACGAGGGGTAGCCAAAAAGTGAGTGTTTTCCCAAAGCCAGTGCGAGCAATAGTGAAGACCGTTTTCTGTTCATATTGGTGCCAGGCACTGAGTAACTGGGCTGTGCATGGTTTGAAACCGAGAATGAGCTCAGCTTTGGTCGCAAAATCTTCGTATTCTCTCGAGTCCGGTGGGGAGGTTACAATAGGCATGAAGGAAATTTTTATTCACTATGACATCATGATCTAAACTAGGAAATGGCTTGGGCTGTCGCTGGTCGAAGACGCCTTTGCCAAACAAGACACGCGGGCAATGGTGCCAGGTGGTTGGTCGTGTAAACCGCCTCCCAAAATTCAATAAGGTTTGCGCGGAGTCTAAAATCTCCGCCCCGACCAAACCGCATGGGTAGGAGGCTGTTCCTCACATAAAAATTTGTAGATTATATGTACATGAAGCTTCAAACAGCAGCTTTCTTATGGTACTGAGGGGACGTGAAAACATTGAGAATTCGTGAAGATATTTCCTGATTGCAGATCGGTGTCCTGGTTACCAGTTCAATACAGTACACCACTGGAGGCTGCAGAGTCACTGCTAACCAAGGAGAATGTGGTGGTTCAGGCTGCGTATGTCGAGCAGCAACGCATCGATGGTTATGAGAACATTGTTCGCCATGCACTCAAGCGGAAGTCGACATTTGATTGCATGGTTCACAAGCAAACAGGGGGCGAGGTACTGTTTCAAATTGGTGATTTGGTGCAGATCAAGCGAGGTGATCTGTTCAATACTTTCAAGGCTGAGCGGAAGCTGGTTCCCCTGTGGTCAGTTCCCCATCAGGTGGAGAGTCGGAATGTCAATTCTTATGTGTTAGCAACGTTGGAGGGGGTTAGGTTGGAGGGGGAGTTCCATGCACAGCAGTTGCATCATTTCAAGGGTGACGCAGAGGCAGTTGAGGCTGAGACGGCGGAGGTTGGGTCTTAGGTGTTTTAGGGGAGTCTTTCTTGGTTTCTTGTGTGACGAGACGTCACTATTTTTTTTAGTGGGGGCACATGTAGTAGGGTATACGGGGAGATGTAGATACTGTTTGGCCTTGTTTGGCATAGACTTTAGGTAGATACAGGCAGTAGAGTAGACAGCAGAGCAACACAGAACGACAACGAGGCTTCATTCACATTCTCGGCTACTCCAACTGAAAAAAAAATTGAACCTCTGTTGTTTCTGACCTGATTTTAACAATGCAGGGGTCGTTCCCAATGTTTATGGCACCCCTCTATCCATTGGACAGCATTCCAGAGCATGCTCAGGCCATCCTGTCCTCCTTAGGACACATCCACATATGCAATCACTCTTGGAACAGATGGAATTGGCCAAGGTGTGTCCAAAAGCTTCATCTTAATGTATTATTGCTTATTCCAGAGTTTTGTAGCCGCTGGTGTATTTGTTCATGCTCTAGATTTATTTGACTTGACTTCAGCCCATCTGCCGGCACATTCACAGATCCGCTGTTTCTGACCCGATTTTCAGAATGCAGGAGTTGTTTTCAATGCTTATGGCACCCCTCTATCCATTGGACAACATTCCAGGGCACGCTCAGGTTGTCCTGGGGCTCCAGAATGTATTATTGCGTATTCCAGAGTTTTGTAGCTGCTGGTGCGTTCGTTCATCCTCTAGATTTATTTGACTTGATTTCAGCCCACCTGCCAGCATATTCACAGATCTGCTGTTTCTGATGCAATTTCAAGAATGCAGGACTCATTTCGAATGTTTATGGCACCCCTCTATCTATTGGACAACATTCCAGAGCATGCTCAGGCTGACCTGTGGTCCCAGGGCACCATTCTCATTTTTAACATATCATTTAATTCATTTATCAAATTACACTGTAGTTTAGTTATTGTTTGACTTTGTTGTGCTCCTCCATGTCAAAGGCATTGAGGTTATACTAATCATGAACAATTTGGTAGTATTTGTGCAAATGTGTGTACAGCACTGTGTTACACTAAACAAGAATTGTTTGACTTTGTTTGTCATAGTCTTTGTGCTATTGACCATTCCTCAAGCTGGTCAGACACGCTTAGTTCAGTATAAACAACCAGCTATGGACAGCACCAGCACAGCTCCAGCATTGACTTACATCTTGGCCTCTTAGTTTGGTATATTGACTGCAAATGGCCATCCCAAATCAGGTGCTGTGATCTGCCTGGGCCACTCATTGGGGGCAGCAGGGAGAAAGGCACTAGCATGTCTAAATGTACAAGTGCACTCAGATGACAAGATGTATATAACATGCTAGTGTATTTGAAAACTCAATTCATTTTTTGTGCAACACATGAGTTTTATGTAACAAGAAGACTACAAGTTCAAAAAATACCCTGCTAGTTCTACTGCATTCCATTGGCCTTGTTCATAGACAATCTCACAACTTCAGCTCTAGCTTCACTCTCCTCCTCATGGAAAAGCCTCTTTCCTTGAGAGAACTTTCTCACTCAGCCCATGAACATCTGTATCCTTCAGCTGAAGTGCATTCTCCCAGTCCCCCTGACCTTGAAGTCTCAACAATGTGTCTCTAGCCAAGCAATACCTGATTTTCTGTGAGTGAATTCTTCTATCAATCTGTCACAAAAAACCACTGGCTCATATATTACTGACTTGTCCAGTGATATTCCAGACTTTGAATCAGCTAGTGGCTGCCCTTGCTTGGAGGCTATCTTATACACCCTCGACAGCATCCTGAGCTTCTGCCAGACACAGCTGCACTTCCACCCATCACGTACTTGTTTACAGTGATGAATAAGGAGATACTCCTCCTATGGTGAAATCATTAGACAAGCAAACTGAGAGAAAAAAAACCTTACTGGGAATGATGAAGGGAGACTCCCTCCACAATAAACACTCATAGACTGCTGGGATGGCTCAGGTTGTGGCAGTGGTCATGGTCGAGGTGGAAAGGGTCCTCGTCAACAGTGACAAGGACAAGGTAAAAAGAAAGCAGCCAAGCAAAAGGCTTTGGAAGCTGCTGGTCAAGCCAAGGACCTTGAAAGTCAATTCAATGGAATGGCTTTTATGGTTCAACCTAATTTTCATCAGGTAATTAATGATAATTCTTCACCATCTGTCGTCTCTACAGAACCTTATGATTCTTCACAGGAAACTGATGAAGACTCTCAAAGTTCGAGTGACAAAGGTGAGAATAATCAATTAGTCCTCTCTAATGCTTTCTTATGTCCTCCTCTTCATCTTCTTTCTGGCAATGTTCATCTTCCTGCCAACTATGAAATTGAACATATTCCTGTACACCGTCAATTGCATCGACAAAATGCTTTGGAAAACATTTGTGGGTCTTTCACTACACCCACAGAACCTTCACTTTTGTCCGCAAATGAATGGGAATCTTGTTTTTGAAACGTTGAATCCAAATATTGTGACTCTTTCTTTTCTTATACTCCTTCTGTACATCCCAATTATGATCTTCAACTTCGTCAATATAAAATCCGAACTCGCTCCATCTTGGTCCCAACTGGACCATTTTCTACTCAATGGATATGACAAATGGAATATGGATCATACAAACTTTATTGGGATATGCATTGGGATCAATTCAATAAAGAAATGGAAGAAGGTATGATACCTTATGAATTAATTCATCAATGTCTTGAACCAATTTTCACAGATATTCACATGAATTCAGTTCCTCCAGAGGAACATGAATTTATTTTGATGGATGAGTACGTTGAAAAAATACGTACTCAAATAGTAACTAACAGAATACTGTTAAGTAGGAATCATGCTGCTGCTGAAGCAAGCATCAATGTTCATAGAAGGAACGAAGAACAGGCAAGAGGTAATTGTGCCATGGTAACTACTTTGTCAGCAAATATGCTAAGACTATCTTTTGCTGAAAATCTAGGTTACTTTGACAAACGAAGAACAGGCAAGAGGTAATTGTGCCATGGTAACTACTTTGTCAGCAAATATGCTAAGACTATCTTTTGCTGAAAATCTAGGTTACTTTGACAAACCTCTTGAATATGCTAGTGACAGGGAAGAAGAAACAAAGGATGATGACAAACCCCCCAGCTCAGATTCATCTGAATCTGAATATTCTTCAGAGTCTGAAGAAGACTCTGTAGAAGGTTCTGAAATGGCAATCATAGAAATATTATCGCTTAAACAGGAAAATGGATCAGATAATGGTTCATCTGACTATGAAATGGACAACAATTTCCAGGTTGTCCAAACAGAACTTACACCAGGGGAATTGGCACAAAGGGAGAGAGAAGAGACCTGGAGCATTTCTGCAGGCGTGCGTTCTTGAGGTGATGGTCTGGCCACAACTCCCCCATTTCCACAATTATCCGTTTTCCAGATTTCTTTTATCTGGTGGATAACTTCTTCCTTCTCTGGAGTGCAACTCGCTTTCATTTCAGCAGTTGCTGCACTCAGGGCATTGTCCATTTGTTCTGGAGAATAAGGAAGGTTAGAAAGGGTTTGATCTAAGTTATAACAAGAAATAGAGCCATGAAGATTGCAAGATCCAAGAAGTCTTTTTGATTTATAAAGATGCTCCATGGATGTACCATAAACAGTTTCCAGCTGATGTAATTCTCCTTTCTTGGCTGGTGACAAGTAAGGTTTGCAAGGACCAGGTAACTCCGAGGAAAAAGTTTCTACCTTTTTCGGCAACAGCAGTTGCAATTCCTCATCATCGGTAGAAGGATGAGGAGTTGGGAATTGAACCAGAGCGGTTTGCTTAAGGTTAAGTACTAGCAGATCTGCTACAGTTGCCTCATAAAAGAAGTCCTTGTCGTGATGCACCCAATAATAGAATGCATTAGACCAGTTTTCTTTATTGAATCTTTCCAAGTCTTTTTCCGTGTCTGTTGGCCTAAAAAGTAATCTCACCAGGCTTTCTGTCATGTCATAGAAAGAAAGCCTATTCAACAGGGCCTTGATGGTCCTGTGACAATCCCAAAGAGTAATTTCCAACTCTTGCTCAACTTCTTTAGTTAGATTATCTTCATAATCTAACTTTTGGAGTTTTTCGAGTACGTCTTCCATAATAAAACATACTCTGTGCATTAACTCTTCAATATATTCTTCAAAGAGTCTTGCCTCCTTGTAAATACCCTGGTAGCTGTTTTGGTTTATATTCCAAAACAGGGTATCATAATGGTCTTCTTGTTCTGTTCGTTCTGCCTTGTGTATTGTGTAGAACTCCCAGGGGATGACACTGTATAGATAAATTTTGTCATCCAGAATGAGAACTTCCCCAGGTTGAGGTTCATGATACAATTCATGTATCGCAAAGCTCTTCTTCTCTTCAGGTAGGATACTGCAGATACTACAACTGTTATAAACCTTAGTGTAGTATCTGGCGTAATCCGTGTTCTTGTACTTGGCTCTATTGTATTTAAAGTCAAGTTGCTCATAATCCTGGAGACCTTTGTATGAAAGCCCCTCTAGATTTTGAGGGTCTTCATTCAAAAGTTCTGGGTCTATATCCTTCAACTTCCATTTAGGAATGTAACAGCCATTGTAATCAATTTTGCCGTCATCATTAGCATGTACCCATGCTATGTCGTCGTTGTAATGACTTCATCCTTTGGGAGTATCCGAATAGACGTCTACAAGAGACCATTCTTGAGAGCTAACAGGTTCTTCCTGTTTCTCTTCGGAATGTTGGGAGTGAGAGTTGGAATCAGCCCATGCTTGGTCCCATTGTCTGGGATCAATGTTATGCATTTCCCAAGCATTTAATTGGGCCTGATACTCTAACCAAACGGCATGGGTAGAAATAAGCCCAAACAATTTCGTTCAAGCCGAAAGTTACAAACCTGTTATCGCTAGTGTCAAGTTCCAAAACAATGTCCCGAATAATAGCAGACATACTTGGCACGAATACAAAAATGAGCATAACAACGTGTGGTCAGATGGTGATGATTATGATTGGTATGTCACAACTTGTTTCTCTGAAAATAAAAGTTACTCAAAGGCATCACAGATTTATTTATCATACAGGAAATTACAGAGTGCGCTTTACGAAGCAACACCAGTAAGTATCTCACAGAGTGCTCTAAATGCAGTAGCACCAGTAGATATAAATGTATATAAAGAATATTTATTAAGGAAGAGTGCGATGTCAATATCTGCACCACCTAAAGTACCCTCTTATGCCTAAGGCTCTAGTGGCCAATCATGTAACTTTTAGTAGTGTTAATTTATTAGACGTTGAACGTCAACACTGCGAGAAACCTAAGACCTATTTGTAACAAGAAATAAGAATGTAAGATGGGTATTTGACACAGGTGCTACATCGCACTTTACTGGTCATCTATCTGATTTTACATCTTACATGAAGTTTACCAACCCAGTTTCATTAACTACAGCTAATGATCAAACACCTTCTTATATGGAAGGAGTTGGAGTTGTATTCATACAACATAAAAACAAACAAGGTGTCACACATACCTTAAGACTGCAACCGGTCTTTTATGCTCCAAATTGCAGTCACCGTCTACTTTCCTGTATAGTCCTTGATAATCGAGGCTATTACTTCACTATGAAGACAGGAAAAGCCCAATTAATCAAAAGGTCAGATGACAAGTTGATTTTGTCCATGAATATCGGACACAAATGACTTGATCCCTTGTATTACTGTCATGCAACAGTATTACCAAAGAACCATGCTTTAAGTCTGACTTTTAAAGAAGATTATAATCTTTGGCACAAGCGTCTTGGTCATGCGTCACCTAAAGTTATAGCTAACTTAAAAGGAAACACTAAAGGAATAAAGAAATTTTTTATTCCTAGGGTTAATAAAGCCTTGTCGAGGTTGTGCATTTGGAAAAATGGCACAAAAACCACATAAAGACTCATTAAAAAGAGCAACAAAACCATTGGAACTAGTACATGGCGATTTAAAAGAATTTCCTGTACTATCATACCATAAATACAAATTTGCTCTTGTCTTACTAGATGACTTTAGTTCACATCCTTTTGGTTATTTAATGGCCAAAAAGAGTCAAGCCCTCCAAATGTTCAAAGAGTTCAAACTTTGGGCAGAAAAACAGACCGGCTTAGAAATTAAAGCTGTACATTTTGATCTAGGGGGAGAACTAAACTCAAAGGAATTTCAAGAATTCTTAAAATCCTGTGGTATCCAACAACAAGCTTCAGCACCATATATACACCAACAAAATGGTAGAGCAGAACAATCAATTAGATCTACTGCTGAAAAGAGTCAAACCATGCGATTACACACTGGTTGCCTGGATTCTTGGTGGGAATTTTCATTCTTAGCAGGAATTCATGTCATGGCTTGAACACCATTAGAACGTGCATTATGGAAAACATCAATCAAAATGTTTGAAAATAAGAAACCAGACCTTTCTTATCTTTGAGTTTGGGGCTGTGGTGCTTACATCTTTATACCAAAAGAAAAGCACAAAAATAAATTAGCAGCACATTCTCAAGTAATGACATTTGTTGGTTATGCCAAAAACATGAAAGCATGGCTTTTCATGACAAAAGATAATGTTATCTTTGAATCTGTTCTTAGAACAATGGTTCCCAAGATTAAAACTTCAAGATGTACAGGAAAATCCTCTACCTGTCCTAAAACCTTCATTAACTCAAGCGGATGATGAAACAGATGAATCCCTGTCTGAACATGACAATAGTGATGACAAGCCTGTTGCTAGACGCACTCGATCTCACAAATATGACAAAAGTGATGGTCAAGATGACAATCACACACCAGATAATCACAGAGGCAAAAATCATGAATCTTCTGATTCCTCTGATGACGGTGCTACATCTCCTAATCCGCGCCATTATTCTCCTGACCAAGATTATCCACCCAAACCAAGAGGACAATCTAGGACAACAACACCGCAAGCTGGTCCTTCTGGAAGAAGTAAAACTCCATGTCATAGTTCTTCATTATCTTCACTTTCTACTGGACGTAGTTCTTTGAGCACACAAGACCCTGCAAATGTTCCACTTCCAAACTCAGATGACAAGGAAGATCAATTTATATTTGACCCGAACAAACCTCCAGAATAGAGAGAAGTTCTTAGGGATTGAGACCCTTTGACACTTTAACCTGAAGTATTGTGGAAAATGAATCTGATGGTGATTCAAGGATTACCATCACTTGTCCCAACATGAAGAGAAAAGTGATTATAACCACCTACAAACAGGGAGGGACAGGGCTCCTAGCCATTAAGGATCTACCTTTGGGCAAAGATGAATTGAAGAGCATGGCAGATTTTCCAACAACCTTGAGGAATTGATTGGAAAAGACCAAGGAGAGGTTGCCCTGATTTTCAATGTACGCTCCGACAGGGAAGTTGAAATCAAAGGATTCTGTCTGCCAGAAAACCGAGGAAAGAAAGGAAAGAAAAAAGCTATAGGTGAATGCAAGTGAAAACCAGGAACCTTTGGCAAGCAAGAATTGATATAAACATACCTTGCCACATTGGTGGAGGCTATGAACATAGATTTGCTTGTGCAGTATACCTTAAAAAGCTACCTATCTCGAGTGTATGAAAAACCAGGAAGTTCTAGCAAGACTAGTTCATTGAAGGGGAATAGTACTCAACAGACAACGGAAGGTCTTCCAAAGGAACCACAGTGTATGGAAATACCTGCGGAGAATTGAAGTCCTACTGTCCTTTTGTATGACATCTGAAGCAATAATCTTTCCGAGAAAAGTACAAAAACACTTGAAAATGATAAAAATACAAAAACATTCCATCAAACTTCAGTCTCTCCTAACTAGTTTCATTCTCATTCTAGTGGTGTTTGGATTGAAGAAATACAAACCCATAGGAGTAAAAGTGAAACCAGTGTTAGCTGTGCTACCAGAAAAGTTTAGAATCATTCAGAATATCACAGGTAATCCCTTAGTGGAAATGCTGAAACTATCATCTAACCTGCCAGAGTTTACACCTATGGGGAGATATACTCAGGAATGAAAAGAGATTATTGATGCTGTACATAAAGAAGATTTCCTATGGCCTGAAGAATGCAAGCTTATGCACCATTTTATGATGGAGCAGGAACAAGGCTTCATGTGGAATAATGATGAATGAGGGCATTTCAAGGAGGAGTATTTCCCTCCTGTCAAGATGCCAGTAATTCCTCATACTCCATGGGTATTAAAGAACATACCTATTCTGCTGGCATTATATCCAGAAGTTTGTAAGATCATCCAGACAGAAATTAAAGCCAGTGTATCGTCACAGATTTGGCACTTTCATTATAACCGCATACCCTGGTTATAACCAACGCAGCAACTAAAACCAGTTAAAATTAACTGCGTTGGCTATAATCAGCTATAACCAGAGCAGCCCCTTTGGTTATAACTGGTTATAATCATAGGACATATTATAAGTAGAGGTTTGGTTATAATGAGGTTATAACCAGAGTAGATATAGTACTACAAAATATACAAAATGTACTACTAAGTCCTATAACAAAAAAACGGTTAGCAACAAAGATGCTCGTAGTGAAGAAAAACTTACGGTAAGGTTCCCGGGAAATTCTGGGACCAAGTTGTCACAGCTTCTCTCATTCAGCCGATAAACTCTCATCTAGACTCTGACAACAGAACCAAATTCAGAAACAATGTCTCAGAGTCACAAAGTCAATCTACCTCGTTGCTGGACATAATCACCAAACAAAATGTTTTGAATATGCTGATTGTCAGGTACTACCAATGATGAGAGGTTTGCTACTGTCATAAGCACAGGACATCGAAGCAGAAGAAAAAAGCTGGGTCGTGGGAGTGACTATTCAAGGTGAGCAGTGCTGAGGTGCTTTGAAACTATGTTGCCATAACTGAATGAACGAGGACCAAGACAAAATGAAAAACAACAAATGGTCAGCACAAAAAATCACTCAACAATCTTCCCCAATACTAATTGTTACCTTCCCCATTCCTTCAATGGCTATGGCCATGTCGAGCCCACCAATCATAGGATGCGAGCATGGAAGAAATGTGCTATTCATGTTCATCCAAAAATGTTGTCGATTGGAAGATTGGTGGCATCAATCAAATATCAATTATTGAAGTGATTGTCAGAAGAAGCTGAGAAAAAAAGATTAGTCGCACCCTCAGGAAAACAGCACCAGAAGCAAAAGAAAGCAAAGTCTCACCTGAAAAACAGGTCACAATGGCCCTACCACTCATCACGCACACTACTCTATCAAGCTTTGCTCATAAAAAGCTGGTGGAGAGTTGTTCTTGACCAAGGATGATGTTGAGGGCTACAGTGTAGTGTCAAGACAGAAGAAAACCATGTGATTAGCATGTGCTCCACGAATACATAAACAGAAATAGAGCAAAAAACTCACATCCCCAGCTAACCAACCTGCCAATCCACTGGGTACACCAAATGGAGTGTCCTTGTCAATCTTGGCCATACCCTCCAAACATGCATGCACCATAAGAGAATCCAAGTCAACGCAATAGATTGTGGTGTTGTAGGCAATAACATGTCGGTTTGTTTGCCTGGTCAATATTAAAAGGAAGTAAAGACTTTTGAGTTAGACTACATCACAAAATACAAAGTAATACTCACCACTACCTAACGTACCTAACCTTGAGCATCTCTGGCTGGGCCTCACACAGACTCCTCTTCTTCCTTGGCTTCATCGTTTGCATCTTCATTGTCCTCATCCATTCCGTGATCATCATGGTTGTCGTTGGAGTAAGATACAGGTGAGTCAGGTCTGAGTTGCCTGAGGGGAGAAGATGGGACAGAAGATAGTTGGTATGCGCAGGGTCTAGAATGACTGAGGAGTGTGTATTTAGTTGTACAGTGATAAATTGCATTAGGGCAATGACTGAGGTCATTTGGGGCAGAGATGCATATACACGTCAACACATGAGATATACACATGACTTTGTTGATTGAAATCATGGGAACTGCTGAGAGCATGTCGCATCTTTCTCTTCTACCACCACCATCTCTTTCCTCCCTACTCTTGTCTGCTTTATACCTTCGTTCCTTCATCGCTGCTCTGCATGATGATGAACACTCTATCCAGGCCTTGGTCAAAGTTGCTGGACTGGATGATATGGCACGTCTTTTCACGAGCATTGTCATTCTTATCTGTGCTGATAGCCATGCTAGGATTGTTTTCAACCCGTCATCATTGGCCTTAACACGCTTTTGGTTTGCGAATTGGATGTTGGGACACATCTGGATTTATGCGGTTCACTAGGTTCGTCACAGTATGCCTGTTTTCCTTCGCGATTGACACCATCCGTAGGCTGTGTCTCAGGTTTGTTGTCTCTGTCCCCACGTATGCACATTAGTCCATGTAGTTTGTCGTTTCCTCACATATGCGTGTCAGTCTTGAGTGCTTGGGGATCGCTTCACCAAGAACATTGCATAGCCTTTCACTGGTACTAGTTAACTACCCCTTTTTTGTACATTGCGACGTTTTGAGTTTGTTTGATTTTTTACTGAGCCTTACTTTACAGGTCATATACATGTTGAGTAGTTCGTCTCCAACACGATAGCTTGCACTTGCAGTTAGTTGTATGTTGTGACACTTCGAGTTTGTTCGATCTTTTACTGAGCCTTATTATACAGGTCATATACATGTTGAGTAGGTCGTCTCTAACACAATCACTTGCACTTGCGGTTACCATATACTTTGTTGTGCTGTTCAAGACGGCACACTTGGCATATGTGAGCTTGACTTGTTTATGCTTATATCGCTACTAACACTATCTTAGTTTTTTTTTTTTTTTTTGCTGTGATTGCCTTTGTACTTTGTGGTCTTGCTGTAGTTGTGTACTTGGGCTGACTGATAGACTCAAGTAGACTATGTTTTCATGTCTCAGTGGACTTGGAAAACTTTTTTAAACCATCACTGTATGATTGTTATAACTGCCTCATAGCTACATTATAACCAGGTCATAACCACTGAAGTTTAGATTATAACTAGATGTAATCTACCTAGAATCTATTGCGCTTGTCAATTATATCTGGCTATAATCTAACTTTCGCAATTGCTATAATGACCAAAATCAATTATAACTGATTTTGATGATTATAACTGGCTATAACTATAGCACCAAATCTGTGACGATATGAGCCTTTGAACTCATCATATTGCTTGTGATGGTTTACTGTAGTAAAGAAAGATGGTAAAAGCCTATGGGTTGTCCACAGCTTGGAACTTTTGAATGCTGTAACAATTGCACATTCTGGTATACCTCCAGCTATGGATGATCTGGCTGCTCACTTTTCAGGAAGAACCTGCGGAGGAGTACTAGATTTATATGTAGGCTACAATGAAAGAATATTAGCAGAATCAAGCAGAGATTACAATGTTTCAGACACCCTTCAGTGCCCTTTGACTGGTTACCCACCAGATGTGATAGATGGACAGGAAGAATACAAAATCAAATCAATCCTGTCACATAGACCAAAGAAGAACCCCAAAGAATACCTTGTGTCATGGATTGGATATCCATCCACCTTGAACTCATGGGAACCAGCAGAAAACCTTGATCATGCTGAAAAACTCTTCAAAGAATATGAAAGAAGGCATAAACTAACAAGTGAACCCCAGCCCAAGGCAGCTAAAGCCACTCGCAGATCCACCAGACACCTAATCGCAGTTCTTCAAAATATCGCCAACTCATCATGAACACCACCACTGCCACTGAAAACACCATTACTATCCCCACTCTCATCCTCTCACCACCCCAAGCTCTGAAAACAGACAACACCATCCTCACACCTGAGGAACCCCTACCAATTCCCCCACCCATTTTTCAAAACCCTAAAACTACACAAATCAGTAATGACAATCACAACTTGTACTCCTCAGAACCAGATGATCTCACTACCCAAGAACTTATTGATAGCATCCAGTCATTGTCAAATGCTATCAAGAAACTAGATGAGAAATAAAACTTGCCATAGAAGCTGTCAACAAAGTTAGAAATAAACCAACAGAAAATACAGGATGAAAACATTCACTGCTGAAAATGCTCCAAAAAGGGACATATGGCAAAGAATTGCAAAAAGTTCATCTGCAGATATTGTGATTGGAAGAAACCAGGACACTATCCATTGGAATGCAGCTGGAGAACAGCTGGGGATCCACTTCATGGAAAGACGCTGAAAGAGAAGAGGCAGACAACTTCCATAATGACTTCAAAAGATAGCAACAATGAGGTGGCTCCTCCTACTACAAAGGAGTAGAATTATTTCTTGCTCAGCTGTTTAATATGTCCCATTTCAATAGACTGATGGTGGGGTTTAGCTCTTTGATGCTTATAGAGCTCAGAACAAATTTTTCTGAGATTTCTTGAGAAACTATTACCGTATAAAGAGCACATGTGGGGTTAGTCAAGTTTGCCTGTCCTCTACCTTATAAAAATTTGAATAATTTAACACTTCAAGCACAAGTTTGTGAAATGGATTTGCAGATATAACTCAAGCTGTGAGCTTGAGACTAGCAGAGACAGGTACTTTTGAAATCTGGCTGGAACAGGTCACACAATGTCATGTTTTTTATTTCTGCTTATTGCAATTTGCAAAATTAGTATTGTTCACAAAAAAAAGACTTTCACAGCTTGTTGCCTTTATGATGATGTCAGAGCTTGGACATTCATCGTGAAATGTTGTGATTTCCTTGCCTGGCTTTTCGGCTTTTCGACAAGTCACAACTCAAATTAGATAGCAAATGTATTCAAAATTTAGTGCATTTCGGCATCAATAATAATATAAAAATTAAACTTGTGAGAAAAACCTGGTGGGCTGGCCAACTTGTCGCTTGCCTGGCTTTATATGCTTGTACAAGCCAAAACAAGCCAGGCAAGTTAGGGTCAAGTAAACCGTGAGTAATCACGATGTTGCCTGGAAGATCACTGAATCATATTTTAATAGCTGTCAGTAGCTTTTAGTGTCTTCCAAAAGAGCCAACATGATGTTTTGGGGTTCTGGAGGGTTTTGCCAATAGTAGACAGGCAAGATCAGGCATTGACCAGGCTCCTTTGATGTCATGACATCATAGTGTAAGGCTTGTTGTTTGAAATGTTTTTTTTTTTCAAAACAACATTATTTTTGCATATTGCAATAAATTTTTATTATTTCTGTTAGGTTTCATGGCTTTTAAAATATTGTCAGGTCCAGATTTTGCTGCCAGCATTCTTTCTTGAAATCTGCATATTTGCCTGTCTCAGTTTTACAAGTTGTCATGAAGAGGAGCCTGCAAGGCTCGCTTCCAGCCCTAACCCCTATTTTGTACTTTAGACACCCATTCTAGCACTCACATGCAGTCCACAGTAAGTAGTTGCCTGTCCCTCATATCTTTTCCATTTTCCTTTACTTTTCTGTTATTGGCCCATACCAGTAATGAGTCGTTATTTTAGAACCCCACCAAAACAAACAAAACACTTTTAATTGTTGGAGGTGCTTGTGAACAGATACAATGTTCTTAGGAAAAAGTACACTTTTGGTTTAACACACTTTGTAAGACTTTTGGGTTTTATAACAGAAGGTATATCACAGAAACAGTAAACAAGTCAAGTTCAATCGATTTCTCTCAAAACAGTACTTCAGATTCAATGCAGATGTTCAGTCAAAATCAGATTGCAGCAGTAGTCCAGTATCCAGACAGACAGACAGACAGTTCAGATTCAACAGTAACAACAGTATATATCCATAGTATGTTTTGACTTTAGAGGTAATCAACCTTTGGTTTGCTTATTTATAGTTTAGAGCTTACACTAGTAGGTTATATTCACAATGGTCCAAAGCTATAAGCTCCAGACGCTTGCTAGTGTACTGTAAAATGTGTCACTACTTTCTACTGTACAACCTACTTTTATACCTACAATATATTTGAATGTCCGCTAAAATACTATTATAATAATACAAAATTATTGTTCAGTAGGTGTATCGAGTCTAATCATTCCTTATAAGTAGATTCTTCCCTTTCTTACTCATTTTTACCCTATAGATTGTGTAGGAAAATATCAGTTCCTACAGCTTTTTACCTCCTCTTGTTTCAATCTTTTTACCTTGGTAGCAGGCAATCATAAAGCTCCACTACACCACAGTTGTCACACCTAATAGTCCCAGTAGAGCGATTAGTTGGATGTTGATTATCCAGCTACATTTGGTACTCCCAGACTATAATACTTTTTCTTTCTCTTTTATTACTGTGGCACTACCAAAGGCCCTTGTGTTGGAAAAATGATTTCGCAATTATAATGAGGTCATCATTATAATCCAATTATAACTTGCTTATCATTCCAGACCAGCCAATTATAATAACCAAACTTGATGTGTAACTCACTGATTTCAGTGAAATATGATGTTCTCAGTCTCCAATTGAGTGCTTTGAGTGCATACAAGTATAGATACTTTTACAACATATCATGTTATTAAATAAAGGTATGAAGCTCAGTAGACCTGGGATTATGATAAGCATAACTTTCCTATGCCCATAAATCACTAGAAAGCTATATAGGCAAAAAAATACATCTATCAATCAAAACTAATTTAGCACTTGTCAGGAACTAGGCTAAGAATTACTTCTAAAAAGGTTTAATAATGCTAAAACCAGTCAAAAATGGAGAATGAATAAATAGAGTGCATCTGCAATGGGAAATAATGATAGTCCCACCCATAAAAATGAAGCAGGACTATGGAGAAATGGAAATAAAGTAACAGCAAGTGGAAAGTTATCAGTGTTCTGTCACATAGAATAAAATAACTGCCTCAATATCGAACTTTGAGTTATGAGTGTAGAAATTCAGGCATTCCAGCCTATCCAATTGTATAAGAATAAGAGATTCATGTCTTGGACCATATCTGGAGTTGGCAGTGGCAGGTATAGCTGCAAGAAAATTGCTGCTTATCTGCCTCAGGGATCAGAATAGTGGCTTGTGCCAGGCATACTTACCAAAGTTGGTATTTTGTATGATTCTGAGTCAGAGGCAAGTAACTGTTCTTTGCTTATTGTTCAAGAGCCACAACACTTCTATGTAATCAAATTAACAATAATGGACCTAGGCTTCAAAAGCATTGGATCCACCAAATTAAGCTTCATAGCTTTAGAGGCCTTGCATTTCTCAGACTTGAGGATGACATTACTGCCAGTAGCTACCAATACCTGCTCAGCTATACCACTGGGAACAAGACCTTGTAATTCTTTAGAAATACAGTGATATTAAAGAGGAAATATGAATGGGAAACATGTATGTATTTCCACTTGTTTTACAGGAAAGTTGCAGAAACATTTACTCACTTATAAACTATAAATCCCTTTTACACTGTAATTTCACTGTATCTTATCTCATATGTTTTCTGTATATCTACTAGAAATAGAGACATGTTTCCAATCCATATCTTTACCATAATATCACTGTATTTCCAAAGAATTACAGGTTTTTGCACCCAGTGTGCTTTGAAATTACATCTTTTTATTTTTGCCTTATCTGTCATGGATCTGCCATCTGCCAACCTGCCAACCTGCCATGCTCAAATTTTGGCCTGCTATAGACATTAGCTGAGGATAATTTTTTATTGTGCTTGCAGTAATTGGATGAGGTATTAAATGATTACTGCATGATATTATACTGAATCAGTGTGAATGAAGAACAATAAAGCTTGTGATACAGTTCTAGTAGCTGATATCAACAGATATATCTGTGTATTAAATGAAAGATATGTAATTGCATCAAACAGAGAATAAATGAGATCTGATAGATGTGTGAATCAAAGACCTCAAAAATGGGGCCCTGTTATACAAACTCCTGACTGGGCATATTGCCCTCCTTGAAGACTTGTTATGTGGGGTCTAGATAGTTGTATCTAGAAAATGAATAGAAAATAAAGGCCAACAATTTGGATAGGATTATACAGTCTATTATAACTACATTGATACTATAAAGTGATCTCATTTACAGGCATTTTCATGCCTTCTGCTGTTCATTAAACCTCTATTTGGTGTAATTTTATATTTATAATTTATTAGAGTCAGTAATAAGCTGTAATAAAATTAACTATTCTCAAGAGTTGAAAGCTGAGCCCCTGAGTATGTCTAGTCCTCACCTACCAAAAATTCACTCAGAACATGGCACCATTATACAAGAAAATGTTTATTATGGTAACATTCATTCTACTGACTTTAGTTTGTCATTTCTAATTTGTCTTTTACCTCTGTCTCCTATTTTCATTGTGAAGCTCTTGATTAACTGTGGGGTGGATATAATCCAATGCAGCTTTGTATTATCTACACTGGTAGTATGTTAACTGTATGAATCATACCAGATTGTGTACTTATTTGTCTCTATCTAGTTGATATGTGTTATATGCTGGATTTATTAATTGCAGACTTTCTTGAAATAAACAGGTATATTAGTGTATATTTCTTCTGTCTAATTCATTTGTATATAGATGTATTTTTGTTAACTTCACTTTTTTTTGTTCAACATACATAGCTTCATTTTAGTAGTACATATACTAGCTATATGTTATACTTACTCAGATGCTTATTATTTATATGAGTGCACTGAGTTGAGAATCTATTTACTTATTTATTTACAGACATCACTGACATACCCTAGATTGACTTATTGTTATCTAGCACTTTTGATTCTAACACTGTAAATTGGCAATTTCGCATTTTTTTTGACATTTTTACATGTATAAAACTTTTTTGTGTAGCACATCGATAACCATGTACAACTAACAATTTTGACACTTAAAAATAGCTTGCATATATTTAGCCAGTAAATTTTAGTGAATGATTTCTGGTATTTGCAACCAATAATTTAGTCCAAAGCTCTGCATATTCCAGCTCTGTGAGACTTTGAAATGGGGAACATCTTGCCTAATCATTTAGAGTATTCAATCAGCCAGTCAGTGATATAGATTAAGTTTAAATCTGTACATAAGCATTATGTGTACCTACCATGTTTAAACTGGGTTGTTTCTCCTACATCTACCTAACTAGAATTCTTGATTATCAGTGCAGTCACCCATTGTCACTTGCTATCAACTACTGTACTGTACTGCAATTCTTATTGTTCTTTGTTCACATTGATTTAGTATAAATATTAGATAGAAATCATGTAGTATGTAATTGCTGTGAGCTCAAAGCAAACACAATATGAATTATACTCAGTTCTATGATTATGTGGACCAAGAGATTTATCTCTTAAGTCTACATATCATGCAATTATGCATTCTAGGATACATGTTCTATGAGGTCATGAATGCTCTTGTTCACAAGCTTCATGATTGGATTATTTCAGTTGTGAACATAATAATGCTGGAATACATCTATGAGATAATTCCAATAATCCAAATTGAACCCATAGTTTATTGTTGATATCAAGGCTATATAATGAATCATTTGAACTATTTTTCTGTAAGGGCCTTGAAAGGATAGTGATACATCTGATTAAGATTGATTATCTTTGTGACCATTCATTAGAAGATGAACTTAGAATGTCCCTATATTTCTTCTGGTTTAATGACAAGATTGTCATTATGTTTGCTATTCATAATGTTTTATAACACTAAATAGCCTGAAGACATATTTACATGGAAAACTTTCTTGCATAGCTGTAAAATACCATAGTTGATATAGAACAAGCTCCACATCCAGCCCTTTGAGTTGATTACAAAGACTTTGGTCTAGTTATTGTGCAGAAACTTATAGCCATGAACAACTCATTACAGTGGTTCCTGTAAATAATGAGAATCATTGCACACATGACATATGAAGATACAGTGAAAGTGTAATTCACTAGGCGAGTGAAAGCTCTCTTGAAATTCACTGTATTTTAAAAGGGAACATGGGTTGCCTCAAATTTATACCTTTAATTCTTTATAATGATTATCTGTACACTATCTAATCCATGTTTTAAGTACAGAGACTACAAATATTGGAATGCATTGATTTTCATATATGCATGGTATGAATTTCATAATACCCCGTGAGCTCTACACAAACATAATTGCTAAAGCCAATTCAATTCTCAATTAAAAAGATTGGGTATGCATGTGTGCATTAGGCAATTTGGTAAGAAGTCATTATACTTTAAGAGAAAGTTTGGACTTAAGTATCAGTATATAGTTTCCCTTGAAATATGCTGAGAAACTGGTAGATAAATAATGTAGATTGTGTAAATATTTTGCAAAATTCTTCTTTGGAAATCATATCTATTTTGTATGAAATTCACTGTTCTGAAGATAGTGAAAGTGGTCATTTTTTATATTAAATTCACTTCAAATAATGAAGTGAAAATCACCACTTTTCACTAGATCCCAACATTAATTTCACTGACAGTGTGTGTGAAAAGGATTAATGAATTTCATCTGATTTACTGGTCACAGTGTTATGTTTTTCTGTTTACTGTGTCTACTACTGTACAGAATATGGCATATTCAGCCACTCTTTTCCAAAATATGCATTTTTGCTTGCTTAGTCTACTTCTGTCCAGAATATGGCACCTACAACCACTCTTTTCTATTTCTATCCTAACTGTGCTTTTCTGCTCACTTCATCTGCTTCTGTCCAAAACATGCTATAATCAGTCATATTTTGACTTTTCTATCCAAACTATCTACTTCTGGCTAGAATATGCCCTATTCTGTCACTGTCTTCCATTTTTATCCAAAATATGCTTTTATCTCACTTGGTTTATCTCTTTCAAGAATATACCATATTCAGCAACTTTTTTCACATGTAACTCTGTTGTTACCCAGAATATGCCATATTCACCTACTTTTTTCATTATTATTGCCCTTCTGCTTACCTGGTCTAAGTACTTTAGCAAGAAGATGCCATATTTCACCACTTTTATCTGTTTCTACTTTCAGATTATGCCACCTTTACTGATTCAACCCCTATTACATGTATTTGACCCACTTATATTGTCCAGATACATATTTAGTGATTCTTTTCTTTTTCTATTCAAGATGTGCTTTTTTGTGGACTTGGTCTACCTCTCCCCAGAATATGCTATATCCAGTTATTTTTAATATATTTCTATCCAAACTGTCTTTTTCATGCACTTGCTCCTGGCCAGAATATTCCATTTGTCCAAATTACTTGGTCCATTTTTTGGATAGAATATGCCATATTTAGCCACTTTGTTTTTATAAATGCTGATGCACACTTGAGCTACTACTAATACTGTGTCATATTCAGTGACTTTTTTCTGTTTCACTCCAAACAGTACTTTTTTGCTTGTGTCGCAAAGAGGCGACGATGAGAGGGCAAGCGAGAGCGAGACGAGTTCTTACGAGTATGAGCGAGTCTAGTCTGAATAGACCAAGTTAGATTAGAATAGTAGAGAAGATACAAAGCATACCTAGTCCAAATAGACCAAGAGGTCAAGATGAGGACTAGGTTACAGGATGAAGGGTTTAAATACTGTACTACAGAGATCGGCGATGTGAAACTAGGGTTTAGGGCCTACAGCACTACTAACACATGTTCGGGAAAGATTATGGTAAGGCTATGGAAAGGCTATGGACAAGTATGATCAAAAGGGAAATGAAAGAAGGGTGTAAACAGGGTGTAAAAGTGCGAGGCAGTGATAAGGCTGTGTGCACTGCGTAGTTAAGGTTTAAGGTTTGGAAGTAAAGTTAAAGGTAATGGTAAACAGGAACATATAAATGTAAATGTCTAAAAATAAAGGAAAAATGAATATTAGTAATTGAAATAAAATGTTAGTATTTAGTCTTCACAACATTAACCCCCTCCTTAGAGTTCATCGTCCTCAATGACTATATTCTGGGCGCGTCTGGGTGTTTTTTATGGAATGCAGTTATTGATCATTTGGCATTTGTAAGATTTGTTACTGGTTCCCATGAATTATGTCCATCATTGTATCCTTTCCACTTTACCAAGTATTCAATCCTCCTCCACCTAATCTGGCTATCCAACAGTTTCTCTACTTCGTACTCGGGTTCATCATCTTCTTCTAAGTAGACTGGTTTCGGTTCAGCCTCCAATTTCCCATTAACGATGTTGCCTTTGAACAGGTAAAGTTTATCGACATGAAAGACAGGGTGTATTTGCTCTAGAGACCTAGGAAGATCCAGTTTGTAGTCTAGGTTTCCGACCTTCTCAATGACTTCGTATGGTCTGAGTTGTCGGTCTCCTAGTTTTTCACTGGAAAGTTGGACGTTGATATGTTCGGCACTAAGCCAGACATGATCTCCAACTTTAAACTGATGTGTCTTCTTTCTTCCTCGTTCGAAGCCTTCTTTCATCTTCCTTTTTGCTAAGTGTAATGCTGCCCCTGCATCTCTCCTCACTTCTCTTAACACTTTGATCCGTTGTTCTACACTTGCATTCCCTGTTCGCCTTCCTACTAGGATATTGAAGTGTGGTAAATATCCATAGGTAACTTCGAAGGGTGCTAGGCCATGAGCTGAGTGGGTTCGGGAGTTGATTACAAATTCTGCCATGGGTAGGTGTTCAACCCAATCGTCTTGCCTTTGATTTACGAATATCCTTAGATACTTCTCCACTTCTTGGTTTGCCCTCTCTCTCTGTCCATTTGACTGAGGTCGGTATCCTGAGGTCAGGGTTGATTGGATGCCTAGTCTTTTGAGCAGCAATCTCATCACTGCAGCTGCAAATTGGGGGCCTCAATCGGAGATCATTTGAAGGGGTAGTCCGTGGAGTCGAAAGATCTCCTTGTAGTACAGATCGGCGGCTCCTTCTGCCGTTAGGTTCGAGTGACAGGGTATGGTGTGTAGTTGCTTGCCAAAGTGGTCTGTACAAACCATTATAGCATCGTAGCCTTGGGATTTTGGGAGTTGTGTGATTAAGTCGACTCTGACAAATTCCCAGGGTCCTTCCGGGACTTCTAATGGTTCCATTACAGCTCTTGGGTGTCTCTGCAACTTTTTTCTCATGCATACGTCACATCCCTCCACAAACTTTTCCACAAATGCCCTCATTGACGGCCACCAGTAGTGAGTGCTGACTAGGTTGAAGGTTGTGTGTTTCCCTCCATGTCCTGCAGTCGGCGCGTCATGGCACTGCCTTACCACCTCCTTTCTTAATTCTTCCTCTGGTGGAACATACACTCTTCCTTGATGATAGATTAACCCTTCATCTTCTTCCCATTCTGCTATTCCATCTGCCAATTTCTTCAGCCCTCCCTTCTTTAATTCCTTCAGCCCTTCTACTACCTCCGCTTCTCTTGTAGTGGCTCGACGGATCTTCTCTTCCAATGGGTTGCTGAAATGAGACGCAGCTAACTTCACAAAGTGTTCAGGCCGTAGGACCGTCTGCTTGGTGTTGTCCTCTTCATCTGAAACATAGTGTAACGGGGAGCGAGATAGGGCATCAGCTAAGACGTTGGTCTTACCCGGTCTATGTATCAGCAGGAAGTTGAAGTTGGCTAATTTCAAGGCCCATCGAGCCTGTCTCCTACTTAGGTCCTGGGCGGTTTTCCAGTAACATAGATTGTCGTGGTCAGTAATGACCTTGAATGGCTCGGGAAGTCCTTCTAAGTAGTGTTGTAACGGCTCGGCTTCAAGCCGGCTCGCCAGCCAAGCCAAGCCGAAACTTTATAAGCCAGCTACGTTATAGCTTTACAGCTTTATATTAAGCGAGCCGCTAATTTTAGCTTTCAGCCGGCTGCTAGCGGCTAAAGCTATGGCTTTCTTACGTTTTAGGAATTCTCTGTAGGCAGCTCGTACTACCCATCTACACGTGTGTTTCTGCCTTCGTGCATTTAAATTTCATATCTCTGCATTGTGAACTGAAGAAATCATTCGTAATTCATGCCCGATGTCATGTTTCCTTACTTCTGTGAAACCTTTTATGCGTTGCCTTGTAATATTTGGAGCGAATTGGAGCACTGCAGCCTATCGCAGCAGTTTACTTTTGATTAAATGAAACACATCACATCCAGAGCACATCCTTCCATTAAAACATGCTGCATAGAAGCACATTTGTGCAGTAACATTGCTGTCATGAGTCTACGTCATCTGATTATCTTTATGAGACATCTAGCATCTGGCCCGATACCATGTACTAAACCTGGCTGATGCCATCTAGCTTGTGCTCAGAGAAGCAGCCACCATTGTCACAGGTCTGTTATAATCTGACCAAGTTTACGAGACATCTAGCATCTAGCCTGATATCATACTGTCAATCTGATTGTGCAATCTGTCCTTGAGTTCAGCATATCTGTTTGAGTATTTCTCAGAGAAAAATCTACCCATCTTTTCAAATCACTTATTGAACTAGCCACTAGAATCTTACTTATAGAAAAATCTTGGCTGAAAAATACACATTTTCAGAACCAGGAAAGCGATGGTCATGGTATACATTTCATTAATCAAGATTCTCAGTGTTTCATTATTCTGTGACTTCTGTTCACATGTCTGATAGCGCATTCAGTTTCATTTGCAGCAATATACAGGTGCTGTTAGCATATGCCTTGAGGCTAGATTCGAGGCATTTAAGTAACATATGCATCTTTGGTGAGGCAGTTTCCAACGCCTCCACGCAAATCAGCTACTTCCAAACCTCCTACTGGAGCACCATCTACTCCCTCTTCAAAGCAGGGCTCAGGCCGTAGTCGTCGTGGCCGTGGCCGGGGTCAAGGTCAAGGTGTTGCAAGATCAAATGTTGACAACAATACTTCTCAGACTCAGCAACATCACCAAGGTGATCCTCCACCTGACATTTTCTATGACAATGGTGCACTACAAACAACCTTCAGAGTTGATACACACTGTATGGTCAATTTTCAATCAATTTTAAAATCATGCTTATGAATTATATAGCTTCTCAGCCACAAAATCCAACTAGAGATAACAATCCTTTCACTTCTGACCCAAATCAAGGCTTAAACCCTTGTCATGTCACATTTTCTTTGCCACCAATACCAGCAGATTCACCTGGAGAACAATTTGATTTCACTGCTGTTCAGGATGCTGTATCTAGTGATGAGGATCTTCCAAGCAATCCTGTTCCATCTACTCCCAATCATCAAAGAAATAATTCAGCACAGACTCCAACTCGTAATTCTACTGCCACTCCCCAATTTGTGGCACATGCTTATCGTCCACCTTCTGTTCGACGGGTTGGTACCAAACGAATCACTTCTGGTAGGGCAAAAGATGTGTGGACATTTATACGGAAAGTGCCTAGTGGATTTTACTGCACATTCTGTGAGTATGTATTTTTAAATTATCTTTTTGTTTCAAGTTTACTAAAGTTCAGCTCAGTTACATCAATTCCAAGAATCCAAGCCACCCTCTCCACTTCTATGAACTCACTACTGGGACTGATAATTTTCGTGCCCATTTCCTTCGATCACATTCAGAAGCCTGGTTTGAATATTGTTATCAGAAGAAAGTCAAGATATCTAGTGAGCGATATCAGGCTCATTTTCAGGACTATCTTACTGCCAGAAATATCCCAATCCCAGAGAGTGGAAAGCTAGCTTTTAATAGGCCTCCTTTTAGCATTGGTGCCCTCATCGATGCCATTATTGACTTTGCAGCTGCTGATGATCAGGTGAGTTTCTACCTAATTGAATGTGGTTTTTGCATTTTATTATTATTGGTATCTAGAGTATCAATGTTATAAACAATCAGCAATTTCGCAACCTTTTGCTCCTTTTAAGAGAGGATCTTGAGGAGAGTGACATTCCCAGCCGTGTTACAATCCGTGAAAGATTGATGCAGAGATGGAATGAACTAATTGCTCAAACCCGTGAGCAACTGAAAGTATATTTGACATTCTAAAACATTCTATTAAAATATTAATTTTATTCATTTGATTTTGCAGAACTCAGTTGGAAAAATTGCAATAACAGAGGATATGTGGTCTGATCCAAACTTGAAGTCATATATGGCTGTCACTGCCCATTGGATTGAAAGGAGAGCAGAGAGTTTAGCTGGTGGTACTTGCCACCGCTTGGTGTTGAAGTCTGCCCTTATTGGTTTTATTCATGTCCCTGGCCGACATACCAGTAAACACTTGGCAAAGGCATTAATGTTTACACTTGAGCGCTTGGAAATCATACCAAAGGTATGTAAAGAATTCATTCTTACTTCTTTTATGTATATGATATCAATCTTTCAAAACTTAGCTTGGAGGTATAACAATGGATAATGCATCTGTAAATGATGCTTCACTTGTAGAGTTTGAGGCTGAAATGGAAAAATCATGGCCAACTCTAGAGTTTGACCATATAAATGACCGATACCGGTGAGTACAGCTGCAGTTTTCAACAAATATTCAATATATTTTTTTAGCTGTTTTCCACATGTAACAAATATTGCCTGTCAAGCAGCAATTGATGTTGCTGAGGATTCAACATGGCGGTTCCGTGGGGAAATTGATGAAGCATTACCTGGGGCTTTGACAACACTGAGAGGTGGAATCAAAGAGGTAAGTCTCATCATCAAAAATGTTTGATGCAATCAGTCATTCACAGTTTGTAGATCCGTCGATCATCAGCTTGACGTGAAGCTTTTGCACAAATGGTCAAGGGAATGATCAAAGTTGAATTGCAGCTTCTACGTGATGTAAAGATCCGATGGTCATCTACCAAACTTATGTTGCATCGGAGTGATGAGCTGAGCATGGTTATTTCTATGTTTATAATTTATAATTTGATATCTCACTCCTACATTAGGTTATGGATAAATTCTTTTTAGATCCCACTTTTGGTGACTTATCTCACTATAAACTTGATGCAAATGATTGGGCTGCTTTAAAGCAATTGGAGCATGTTCTAGCAGTAAATTTGCAAATTTGATCCTGAAGTGCATTGCTTACTTCCAAAATTTAGGTTCCTCATAATTTTCAGCAGCTACTTTCTAGTGAGAATCAGCCAACATTGTGTGATGCACTGCCATCTTTTGTCACTATGATTGAATTGTGGGAGGAACTTAGGGAGGAGCTGCCTGAGATGGCAGGTCCAATCAATGCTGGCCTTGAGAAGCTAAAGGATTACCAACATAGAATGGCTAAAATTCCAGGTTATACATTTGCAATGCGTCAGTAATCTTTCATTTCACCATTTATTTATAAACTGATAATTGAATAACCAGTTGTCAACCCTGATATGAAATTTGAGTATTATGAACAACGTGATGAAGAGGCACTCAATTTTCGATGGGCAAAAAGAACTGTGTTAGCAAAGGTAAATTGTTTTCAAAAAAAACTGAAGACTATTGGGAATTTAAGATATCATGCAGCTACAAAAATACTGAAACTCTACCCAACAATCATCTACAGCTCCAGATTCCACAGTATCTCAACATGACAGTAATGTGGGACTATCTGGTGCTCAGCAGATGTTCAGTAGAAGGCTACGCAAAACCAATCAGGGAACAGAGCAAACAGTTGAGGAAGAACTGAATGCATATCTGGTTGATAATAGGCCACGGAATAAAAAGACAACATTAGAATACTGGGAGGTAAGCTCAACAATATATTGGTATGATTTATATGCTTATTTTTTCGGTACTTAATCAGGATAACGAACATCTGTATCCAACATTATTCAAACTTGCAATGGATGTTATCCCAATTCAAGGTTCTTCGGTTCCTTGTGAATGTGTTTTCTCATCTGCAAAGATGACTATCACTGATCGCCGTAACAAACTCTCCCCACCTCTTGTTGAGGCTCTTCAAATGCTCAAATTCGCGATTCGTCACAATGATTTGAGTTTTACGGCACATCTGATGGAAACAATTGAAATGGAAGAATTGACGGGCATTCTATCTGAAGAACTACGTACTCCTGATGATTTAAACTCCTTTATGCATGAGCTACTCAAGCTAGAATAAGGTATAAACAGTTGCTAGTTGTGTATTGAACTCAGACGGTCTGAAACAAGAATACAATTTTGCAAATACTATTTTAGGACATTAAGCGGCTCAAGTCACCGCTGAGCGGCTTATCAGCTAAAAACGAGCCAAGCCGGCTAGTGTGAATGGCTCGGTCAGCCAATAAATGGCCAGCCAGCCAAAGCCAAGCCAAGCCAAGCGGAGCGGAGCCGTGACAACACTACTTCTAAGTAGTGCCTCCATTCTTTCAAAGCTTCAATAATTGCCAGCATTTCTCGATCGTGGATTTCATAGTTCTGCTGGTGTTCGTCCATGGAGGCAGATCGGAACGTGATTGGGTGCCAGAGTCCGTCTTTGAGTTTTTGCATGATGACTCCTCTGGTGGCAAAGCCTGAGGCATCTACATCAATACGAGTCAGCTGGTCTGGGTTCCACAGCGTAAGTATCAGAGCCGAAATAAACCTGTCTCTAAGTTCTTTGAAGGCTCGCTGTTGCTTGGGTCCCCATTGGAATACAACTTCTTTCTTAGTGAGGTCATGCAGGGGCCTTGCTACATCCGAGAATCCTTGTATGAATCTTTGGTAGAAATTGGCAAACCCAATGAAACCTCACACTTCTCAAGTACTCTTGGGCACAGGCCATCTTCTAACGGCTTCTACTTTGGCTGGATCCATTCGCACTTCTCAATGTCGGATCACCAGTCCCAAATACTCAATTTCCTCCTTCTTGAATTCACATTTCTTGGGCCTCAGATATAAATCATACTCTTCCAACCTTCGAAGTACCTCCCTCATAATCTCTCTATGTTCTTCTCTGGTGCTAGTGAAGATGAGGATGTCGTCTAAATAGACAGCTACTTTTCCTTTCGCAATCAGATCTCCAAAGATCAAATTCATGAGGGTTTGAAAAGTCGCAGGTGAATTAGTCAATCCAAAGAACATAACCTTGGGTTCAAATAACCCTCGATTGGTGGCAAAAGCGGCCTTCCATTTGTCTCCCTCTCGAATCCTAATGTTATTGTATCCCCATCGTACATCGAATTTAGTGAAATATCTAGCTCCTTGGAGTCAGTTAATAATGTCTTGGACTAAGGGAAGGGGGTAGCGGTTTCGAATGGTGAACTCATTAAGCTTTCTGTAGTCTTGTACGAAGTGGAGCTTTCCATCTTTCTTTTTGATAAAGAATACTGGGGATGCGATAGGCGATTTGGATGTCTGAATATACCCCTTTTTTAGGTTGTCTTCTAGGAATTGCTCCAGTTCTTGCTGTTTGTTGACTGACATAGGGTAGACCTTAGTTCGGATGGAAGCTGGGGCTCCTGGGGTCAGTTCTATGGCATGATCCCAGGGTTGATGAGCCGGTAATCGTTCTGACTCTTCTTCGGAGAACACCTTATGAAACTCTCGGTATGCTTCAGGGATCATCTCTTCCAACATCTTCTTCTCCTTCCCTTTTGACACTTCTTCCGCAATTTGCTGCGAATATGTCACTCCGGCTGCACACCATACTTCATCTTCTAATTCTTCAATTACCCCTTCTCTCCTCCACTCTCTTTGCTGCTTTTGATTTGCTTTAATTTTTACTGGGGTTAAGAGGGGCCCTTCTTCTTTCGTTGCTTTGGCTTTTATATCTTCGTCCGTGACCCATATTTCATCTTTGTCATAGACCTTATTGCTCCTTCCTCTCACCTGTAGTAATCCCTTTTCCCAGTCGATGTTTGGATTTGCTGCTCTTAACCATGGTAACCTGAGAATTACGTCTTCTCCTCCTAAATCTGTTACTAGGAAGTCCATCCATTCACTCATCTGGTCCACCATTAACCGTAGGCTCACACACCTATCTATCTTTCCTGCTCGATTCTCTGTTCCGTCAATGTTGTAGATAGGTAGGGGTTTCTTCATTAGGAAAGTGGGGATTTTATGCTTTTTTACAAACTCTTTGTCTAGGAACAACGCAGTTGCCCCACTGTCCACCATTGCTGCTGTTTTTAATTCCAATCCTTTCTCCTGTAGCCACACATTGACTCTGTAATGCGAAGCGCCAGGCTTTATTTTGGAAGTCATATTTAGGGTACAGGCGTGTATAGAATCGTACTTAGAAGAAAAACGGAATTGTTCAAAAGTAGACGACACTCTTGGCACAATGGGACCAGGTGTTGGTTTTAAAAATCCTTTCGTTCTTTCATGAAGGCAGCGAGAATAGCAGTCTGTTGAGTCATAGCCTCTTTCAAGGCTTGGATCTCACTGGTGGGGTCGTTGACGTGGGCTGAGGGTTGGGAAGGGGTCGCAGTCGGAGTGGTGTTATCAAATAAAGAAAATGGTGTTTCGGTGTTAGCAGATACGCGAGCTCCTCCTCCTCCTGTCTTTCCTGCTCCTTGGTTCTTCTCCAAACCCATGTACCTATCCTGGCAAACTCTTTCAACATGCCCAGTTCGGGTGCAGTAGCGACATTTCTCATTCTTCATGTTGCAGTTTCCTCGGACGTGACTTGGGCTTCCACAACTGAAGCATCTACCTCTCATTTCCCTCAGGAAGTCGTCTCGAGTCTTCCCATTCCAATTTCCTGCTCTTCCTCCTCCTCCACTTCCTACTCGGGTTGCGTCAACATCCATGGCATTTGGGTCAGATCGGTGGTTACCGGTAGAGTTGTAAGTGGGGTCATATAGCACGAGTTCAATTTCGAGAGCTCGGGAGACAGCTTGGGATAAGGTTTTGGGCTTTTCTTGTGCAATGTTGATGCTGACCATGTGGAGCCTAACACTGGGGTTGAGCCCACTACAAAATCATTCCATAAGATCGGCATTGGAGAGCCCAGTTTGAGACCTGATGTCTTGGAACTTTTGTGCAAATTGGGCAACAGTCAGCTTTCCCTGTTTCATCCCCTTTATCTGTTTCCTAGCCTCTGATTCTTTGTCTAGCGATCCAAACCTCGTTTTGAATTCTTTAACAAAGTCATCCCATTTTCCGTTAAAGGGGAAATTGATGGTGGGGTCACTGTAGGATCAGAATATCTGGTCCGCATATCATGCAGCCCAATTGGCCGCGTCTTCAGTCATGTAGGAGAGAGCGGAGGCAATCCAATTGTATGAAGTCTGGATGCCTTCTTGTTTGCTAGCCCAGTTCTGGAAGAAGGCGAGGAAGGTGCAAACATCACTGCTCTTCCCTGTGAATGGTGTGGGTTTGGCGTTGGCGTTTTTCTTGTCTTTCTTTTCGGTGATGTTGGCCCTTCCAATAGAGTGGGCGAGACGCGTGACTTCATTCTGAAGTACAAGTTGCTGTTTCATCAGGATTTTGATGAGGTCGTCTTTGGACAAGTCGTCCATGTTCTGATCTCTAGGTGGAGGTGGAGAGTCATCTCTAGGTTTCTTTGGGATTGCAATGATTTGGTGTTGGATCCCGTCTTTTTCGAGAGTGGTTGCGGCAATGGATACTAAGGCTGCATTCGGGCACACTTGTTCAGCACAGTTCCAGAATTTCCTGTCTTCTTTGATGTGAAGGTGATGGGTTGTGTAGAGGTCTAGTCCGTGTTAGGTTTACACAATCGTCAGACATGGTAGTTTTGAGTGTTGGTTACAATTACGAGGACAGTCAACCACCTTACTCCTTTATAGGGAGTCCGGAATTACGTTTTGAAGCTCATGTAGACGGGGGATGACCTTACACAACAGCTCCTTGAACTGTTCATACCTGCCCACCTGTGAGGCTCCTCACACAGGCTAGAGTCAATGGGCTTGTGGGCCCTTGGGGAAATGGGAAGGAAGGGATTGGGATACCAGCAAGCACGACGTGTCTGTACAGGTCTCTTGGTAGACAGGTACAGTAGAGGATCTTGACCTAATGTCGCAAAGAGGCGACAACAAGAGGGCAAGCGAGAGCGAGATGAGTTCTTATGAGTATGAGCGAGTCTAGTCTGAATAGACCAAGTTAGATTAGAATAGTAGAGAAGATACAAAGCATACCTAGTCTGAATAGACCAAGAGGTCAAGATGAGGACTAGGTTACAGGATGAAGGGTTTAAATACTGTACTACAGAGATCGGCGATGTGAAACTAGGGTTTAGGGCCTACAGCACTACTAACGCATGTTCGGGAAAGATTATGGTAAGGCTATGAAAAGGCTATGGACAAGTATGATCGAAAGGGAAATGAAAAAAGGGTGTAAACAGGGTGTAAAAGTGCAAGGCAGTGATAAGGCTGCGCGCACTGCATAGTTAAGGTTTAAGGTTTGGAAGTAAAGTTAAAGGTAATGGTAAACAGGAACATACAAATGTAAATGTCTGAAAATAAAGGAAAAATGAATATTAGTAATCGAAATAAAATGTTAGTATTTAGTCTTCACGACAGCTTGGATGGTCTACTTTTGTTCGGAATACACTATATTCAGCTGATCCAAATGATGCTTTTCTGCACACTTGATTTACTTCTGGTCAGAATATGTCATTTAGTGTCTTTTTCCATTTATTTTTCATCCACAATTATTTTAATTGGAAAGGATCTGTTACATCCATGCATCCACTGGATCTGACCAGATCCTTTTTCCTTCATATGACAACTCTAACTTATTCAAGTTTGTCTGGATCCATACGGATCCAATCCGCATCCGTTTTCTATTGTGTTCTTGCTTAGACTCCTGGTCCATTATCATCTTTATCTATCCTCATGTTTACTCCTCTCTCCTCATATATGATCCTATGACCCCCCTCATGTATTCTCTCTATTTTAAAAGGGTTTTCATGCGATGATGATGTACTGAGTGTTTCCTTTTATATCCTTCTTATTATCTTTTACCTACAACATGTTTTATCTGGGTCTGCTTTCAGACCCTTGTATATAAGCTCTATACTTTGTAGTATGTAGCTTAAGTCTAAAATCAACTTAGCTGGTCTCTATCTTCTCCTTGTCTGACTTTGTCTGACTCCTCACTTGTCAAAGTTGTAAGTTGGTTCTGTCCAATGAACAATTAGACTTCACCTTGGATCCTTCTGGATCTGTCTTGATTAGTTCAATTCTTTCAGTTTCCCTCTATATGCATTTCATTCCCAAGACTTCCACCTGGTGTGGATCTGCTTCGCCTGGACTTAACAGTATTTTAGACTTACCAACTTCTATGTTGAGTAGTCAACAATGTCTCAGACTTACTACAGTCAGCAGACTCGTTCTCATGTCCCACCTGCTGCTCCCTCTCCTATTCTACAGAACATTTATGGCGATACTTTTGCTAACGTCAATCCTCATTGCGGTACTCGTCACTCTTCTGGTATCTTCTCTCTATATGCTTCAGACCTTAACATTAACTTTGGCAACAATGACAATCCTCCCAAAACTCCCTCTCAGACCCATTGCATGACGGCTCCAGCAACTCTTCCGGTCCAAGAAGAAGAAGACAATCTAGAAGACGATCCACCTTAGCCTCCCTCTAGAGGTTCTGGTGGAAACCCATGTGATAATTCTCCTGGTCATCCTGGACCTTCAGGAGGTGACCTTGATCCTGAGGACGACCCATCTGATGGTCCTCCTGGTGGTGGACCTCCACCTGGTTGTGACCCTCCTCCTGGCCCTACTGGCATTCTGCAAGGACCCACCAGTGGCCGACCTGAGGAGCCTAACAACTTCAATTGTGATTTCATGACTAACTTTAACTGTTTCACAGACGTTCTCGAGAGAATCAGTTCCAGTGACAGCAAGTCCAAAGCCAAGGAACTGGAACTCTTTGATGGCAACGACCCACGTAAACTTTGAACCTTCCTTGTCAATGTGCATCTTAATCTCAATGACCATCCCAATATGTTCCACACAGATGCAAAGAAAATCATGTCCGTACTTTCCTATCTCACTGGTCCTGCACTTGATTGGTTCAAACTGGAAATCCTCAATCCAGATCCAGTGAACCTGCTGGCCTGGAGCATATCCTTTCAACATTTGATCAAGGAGCTTCAGGATAACTTTGGGGTCTATGATGCAGTTGGAGATGCGGAATCTAGTGATGGATACACTCCACTTTGACTCACTTTGACTTAACTCAAGGACTCAGTAACTAAAAAAAAGTGACTCAACTCTGGAGTCATAAATGTAGTGACTGACTCAGACTTGAGTCACATGGAGTCACCAGTTTTTTGCATTTCTGTGGCTCATATAAGACAGGATTACTGTACTAGATACATCTATACATGTGTGTCTATCCACAATAAGTGTTAACTTGAGTTTTGACCTCAGTAAAAGATAAGGGATAAAATTTCAAAGTGACTCAGAGATGAAGGTTAGATTTCATAAACTAGGGGCTTTCTCAACAAATGGGACTTATTTGCACTATCAATGTCACTATCTCACATAAAAATTAACAAATATAGCAAGTGCACTCCTATGCCTGTTCAATGCTGAAACCTCTGGATTCAGCAATATAACAACTACAGGGCTATAGATAAGATACTTGTTATACTGGGGAGAGCTATTGAATGAGGATATTGATGAAACTCTTGCAATAAGCCCAACCAGTTAGTAAACTCCTAGCTTTGTAGAATATCTCAATACTGTATAACTTATTTCTAATTGTAGACTCTTTCAATGTGACAAAGTTTCAACTTTATACTATAGATTTTACTCAAATTTGATTTGTTATATTGGATATGGGGATATCTATTGGGTAGAAAACATGATGAAATCATTCAAAGGCAGGAAACTGTATAATATTTTACCACCAGATTGGCAATACTTTAGTCAGTATCATCTGCATATTTTATAGTGCCAAGAACTACTGTCTTATCCTCCAATTCATCATTGAGTGCCTCCATATCATTCAGTAGAGCCATAGCTTCAGCTTCTCGGCTAGTTCCAGCAGTAAAATCCAAAGATCCCTGGTGCTTAACAGTGAATTTAAGCATTTGCAGTGCTTCCATAAGGTCTGGGCTAATATGGTTACGTCTTTTGGTTGCAGTCTCTGCACTGGATGAAAAGACTCTTTCACTTGGTACAGCAGAGCCTTGGATGGGTAGAATATCAAGTGCAAGTCGAAATATTGTAGGGAATTTGTTCTGATTAATCTGTAAAATATTATCACCAAAATTTTGATGAGTTTCAAACAGTTACCTGCCAATATTCAATTTCAGAATCGCAGTTCATCTCATCTGCCAGATAGGCATCAAATTCCTGTTGCACTGTACGCAAATTGTTGACAGATGCTGTTTTTGAGGATGAGACTCCAAGGAATTTATCTGCCCAAGAATCAGAGTCCCAAATTGATGTTGCAGACTGTTCTATTGTGCAAGGAAAATCCTTGTTTTTGCGATATTTTGACAGCTGACATTCATATTAGTTAATATTACACTGCAGTTGTCAAATTCTAGTTACCTCATCTATGAACAATTTCCGAGCTTCAGCCAATTTTCTAGGTTGCATGTGCTGAATCCATTCAAGTTTTATTGATGGATTTATGACTGTAATATTATAACTCAGAATAAAAACTAAGTAAACTAAAAAAAAATTCACATACCCATTGCAAGAATGTAAGATCCAGACACATCAGCTCGATCACGATACAGCTCAAGTTTTTCAATTCCAGCATCAATTACTTCCTCCATCTCAGGAACTTCTTTCTGGAGCCTTTTCCACTTTGAAATCATAGATTCAAAGGCTGGGATTGCATAGGAGAGAGTGGGAGTTTTTTCTGCAGATAGTTTGTGTTGAAATAGGTGTGGCACCTGTATAACAAATGTAATGTAATATTTCCCAGGATACAATTCACTTACCTGAAGAATTCGAGTGTATAATTTTAATGTATCCCAATCTGAGTCTAACATGCAATACACCCATAATTCTTTCCAATCATCAGCTTTAAGAAAGCGGTTGATAGCCTTTGAAATTACTCAGGTAAATTATAATTGAGTTGTAAATGTAGTTGAATTACCTCTCGAAGTAAATATGCTCGTTCAATCATCAAGAGGGTTGAAGACCATCGTGTGTCTACATCACGAAGTAACTGTAAATCTTTTTGCTTGAGAGCATTCAGGACTAGTGTGAAGTATTGACGTCGAAGTGATGAGCTTCTGATCTGCAAATGTATATAGTCAATTGAATATTAATCAGTGAGATAAAACCCTACCTTCTGGACAATAGTGCGAACATTTGCAATCAGGTCACGATCAGCAGAAATTGAAGGTATGTAATCTTCTGAGCCTTCTTTTGCAAAGCTAACATCAGTTATCTTTTCAACAACAGCTTTGCAGGCACGATTAACAACATGGGGAAAGCACCTGACATGAGATCAATTGATAGGCTGTAAAGTTAGAATAAAATAGCCCTTACTGAACACGTTGCTGGGTAGAATCAAAAATTATGTCTCTGAGATAGAACTCATGCTCAAGGTAATGCATGCAGACATCATTGTTGCTTGCATTATCCATCGTTACATGGCCCAGCTAGTAGATGAAAAGCAAGCAAGTTGAATCTGTTTAATTTAAATACATACCTTATTTGCAGCATTGACACAGTCAAGAATAAACATCAATGCCTGCCCTAAATGCTCACCATCATGTTGTCCAGGAACCCTATGAAAGCCTAAAAGCTCAGTCCGAAGTTTGAGCTTATACATATTCTGTACTCCAATCAGATTAACAGTTTCAATCCAGTGGGCAGTGACTGCCATATATGGTGTCAGATTCTGATCAGTCCACATATCTGTAGTTATGCTAATTTTTCCCAGAGAATTCTTCATGTGGTTAAAATCATATCAAAATAAATATCAGAAGAAATTAGATTCAAAAACTGCTCACTGCAATATCATTTTCCAAATTATCTAAGTGCTCATTCCACAGCTCCATGATACGATTTCGTATTTTCTTGTGGCCTGGAATATCAGTCTCCTTTAACTCATGTCTGAGCATGAGAAAAATTGAACGGAGGTGAGGATTCTCAATAACACTCAGTGGCTATTGAAATTAGTATCAAACTCTCAGAAATTCTATCACAGCAAGGGAATGTAAATACCTGGTCATCTGCACATATCCACTGAGTTATTGCATCTACAAAGGCTTTCTGAGAATAAGCCTGTCGTGGGATAGACTTTGAATCAGAGGTTTTTGAGTTGCTAGAGTCATGATATGATTCCAAAAATGGTTGTGCTTCTTGAGCTGTGACACTGATCCCCAGTGAGTCACAAGCTTCCACCCATGAATCAAGATGTTGAGTATACAAATGCCTTCGTAATGAACCACTTGATGTTGTAGGGGCAAATGGTTCACAGACTTTTCCAGTGGCATTGCAATTCTTCCTGCAAAATTGTTATCAATGGAATATAAAACTTCTGAAATGTGGAATAAGCATACTGGCAGAAAAGGCAAATTTTTTCTTTGCTTGATATTATTTCGAAAAATGTCCACACATCATCAGCTTTTCTTTGCTTCGATTTTCTTGAGGCCTTTTTATTTGTTTATCCTGAGTTCTTGCTGTGAGGGCCTGCTTGAGGCACATCAGTGACTGGAGCAGCAAAGTTGGAAGGATGCATGCGAGCAGTTGAACAAGGAGTAACAGGAATATGGCCTCCAGATCTACTAAGTGCAATGCTATCCAATTCACCAAGACCAGCTTGAATTTGTTCTTCAACAAAATCATCCTCATCTGAACTCTCAAGTACTCTTTTGTCAGCTCGTGCACAGATAGGAGTAGAGGGAGGATTATTGTGTTGTTTATGAGCTTGTGTATGTTTTTTCCGGGGTGGTGGAAGTCCAGTCAGTGGAATTGGCACTTCATGAGGTCTTGGTCCTTTTTGAGTGTGCTGACTTGGTGGACAGCTTGGTGTGTTGAGTTGAGTAATCATTTCATCATCTAACAAGCCAACATTAAATTAAACACCTGAATTAAAAATGGATGCTTACCAGAATCAGCAAATGAAACAGCCCTTGGGTAGAATGACTGCTCCCCTGAGGTCCCTGACTTTGATTTTGGCTTGTTCTGTGCTGGTTGGTCAATGAATGGGTCATCTGCATTATCTAAAATATAAAATCTAAAGAATTATGCCTTTTATAATAACAAAAAATATTTTTTACCTTCATCAGGATCTTGGCATTGAACAATAGCTGCCCTTGATCTCCGTGTACGCCTTGGTTGTACTGAAGCAATAGGATCTGCATAGTTGTCTGCACATAGAAATTTATCAAGACACTTAACAGCATAAACAATACACTTATTCTCACCTTCATTTTCAAAGTGTACATGTCTTATACTCCTGGGTGTATTGATTTTTTGTTTAGAGCGTGGCATAAGGAACTGGAGGTGAGTTTTAGCTAGAAAGCAACACCAGAGCTAGTATATAAATGAAGCTTGCAATCACAAGTTACTCATCTCTTCAAAGACAACAGTCTAAAAATTTTGGGCTGTCCACCTCATGGATGGTCATAAGAACAAACTTCTGTTCATTTTGGAAGTAAAATGACCCTGCATGTGTCTACTTCATGCCTTCAGTGAGTGGGGCTCAAACAATGAAATAGCTCTGGTGGTCACACAGTGGACCTAGTGTGATTAATATCAGACAATTGACACAACCTTTGTATAAGTAGCCTATATTAAATCAAGATAGAAGGAGGATATTATTGGTATCGGGGGTGATTTATCTGAATCGGGGTCAACAGACTGTGAACTATTTAATGACACATTGCATGTATGAGAAAGTTTTGTTAGTGTGATGTTAAATGTTCCCATGAACTGCTGTAGCTTCATATCGAGTAGCAGCATGCATGAAGCAAATGATCAAAAAAGAGGTACATCATGACCCTTATGAATTCAATCATATCAAGATCAGTCTGATTTCATAGATTAATCGGGTTCAATAAGTGATAAGGCTGTCAGAGGAATCCTTGATTTATCAAAATTATGAAGGCTATAATTAATCTGGGGTCAATCAGGCCTCATCAATGAATTAGACCCGATGAAAGATAAGCCAAAAGAGTTGCACAATTAATATGAGCTGTAACATTCATTGTCACTTCTGGGGTTATCGGGCTTCATAGATGAATTGGGGTCAGTAAATGATAAGCAAATGGGTAAGAGACTCAGAAGATTCTGTTCACATTGTCCATCCTGCTTCTTTCTGCAACATCTGATATCTAAACTTCTCTTGGAACTGGTCCACCTTCGAAGTTATGAGAGCATCATTAATTGTAGTACACAGTGACCTTGGAGGCTTGTACTCTCAGAAACTTGTGGGGATTTATACTTGAGTGCTTGCCAAAGTACTTATGAGTATGAGGGAAACCTATAAATTGTTAATGAAGAAGTGAACCATTGCTTCGCATGGCAAATATGAGGCCCGAAATAAAGCCGGCATGAAGCTCATGTCCATGGACAAACTGCCAAATGCAGGCATTGTGAGTAGTTATGGGTTCAGTAAGGACGAGTCTCTTACGGGCCTCGTAACTTTTAGGTTCTGAATATAACAGCACCAAACAATCCATAAAGATATAAAAGGAAACTGACATATCAAAAGATACCGAGCTTCTATATTGGGAATGATTGCAAGTCACGAATATGGGTAAGCTTTCCCACGGGTGCACTTACAAGTACTTGCAAGTATGCCCACCTCCTGAGGCCTGAGTGCTCTAGTTTTGGCAGAATCTTATTTTTTGATGGTAATACAAAAATTTTTGACTTGAGCCGGCTATAGTTGGAGTGGAGCCGCAATGGAGTCGGCTTCCAATATTCCAACTCAGCTCGACTCAACATCAACTCAACTCAATGACTCAGCCGGGTTTAGTCGAGTCGGGCACATCACTAGCGGAATCCAAGCTCAGTAACCTTTACATGAAGGACAGTGATCATCTTAACAAGTATACTGTCAAATTCAATCAGTATGCTGCCTTGGTTCATTGGGACCATACCGCACTTCACTACTTCTTTTGTAAAGGTCTAGCTCCATGTCTCAAGGATGAATTGGTACATGTTGTGGAAGCATGCACCCTCTGCAAGCTCCGAAAGCAAGTATCCAAATTGGACAATTGCTATTGGCAGCATCATTTTGAATGTGCTAGAGAGCAAAAGTTGCATCCTTCCTCCTCTTCAACTTCCTCTTCCTTCAATAATAAATCCAACTCTGTGAATTCTTCCGGCGGATCCAGTTCCAGCAAACCGCAATCCAACTCCAACTATGGTGGTTCTAACAATTCTTCCAACAACAAAAAGCCCTATGCTGATAAGCTAGGCAAAGATGGGAAGCTTAACCAGGCTGAACGTGAGCGTCGCAGGAAGAATAACCTTTGCATGTTCTGTGGAGGTAATCACAAGTTGGACGATTGCAACAAGAGGAAGAAGGCTCAGGATGCTTACCATCTGGTCTGCATTGTGGAAGGCGATGTCCCTTTCTTGTTCAATAAGTAGCTCTACAGTGTTGAGCTAAATTGCAACAATCTACAATGGTAATGTAATGTCTAATTTTTTTGTGGTCCAAGCAACTAGGTTCTTCTTGAATTTATACACCATTACATTCAGTGTTCACAATACTCATTCAAACCTCCACAAAACCCATAGTAAGTAGTACATAGTATAGCATGTACTTCAAAAGGTCTCCTCCTTCACTCTGTAGGTCTAATCATTAAACAATACCTGATATCAAACCACAAAATTACAATATGTATTTCTAGTGGGCAATAGCACATGCATCTATATATATTGTTTGCATACCCTACCCTTTCTAGCAACCAGCAACCACAGTACCATAAATTACTGCTCACTAAATATCTTTGATAATATACATACACACTAGGTGCAGGTTAAAATAATTATTTTGAAGTTATTTTGAAGTTAGGCCACAAATTTTTAAAATAATACAGTTCTAAATGTTTTGATTTTATTTTAATGGTACATCAAAATAAAAGATGTGTTATATGCTGATGTTATTTTAAAGTTAATTTGATCAAGATGTGGGCATCAATTCAAAATAATCTAAAACATAACATCAAAATAAAACAACATGAATTATTTTAATGTTATAGGCAGAAAGCTAAGAAGTACTGATCAAAATAAGTGTAAAACAGTCATCAAAATGATGCATTGCATTTTATTTTAATGCTTGTATGTATCAGACTCTGAGCTTTCAAAATAAAATCAAAATAAAGTCAATGAAATTATTTTGATAAAATAGTAACTGCAACAAAAAGTCATGTCAACCTCTATGCCAAAAGGTCAGCAATGCTAACTGAAGTTAGCATTGTGGGATCTACTATATATATGCTATTGACTCTATCACATGGTCATCAAATGTGATGTGGGCTCATAGTCACTTCCTGTAATAGTAACTGTATTATATCAATTTCTCATAGATTACTATCATAAAAGTATAATAATAAACTATCTTTCATAATTTTAATGATAACTGATTATCTGAAAGGTTAGATTACACCAGATTATGGAAATCCTTGATATAAAAAATTAAAACTTCCAGCACAAGTTTGTGAAATGGATTTGCAGATATAACTTGAACTGCGAGCTTGAGACTAGCAGAGACAGGTACTTTTGAAGTCTGGCTGGAAAAGGTCATACAATGTCATGCTTTTCATTTCTGTTTAAATTTTTATTATTATTGTGAAGTTTCATGGCTTTCAAAGTATTGTCAGGTCCAGATTTTTGCTGCCAGCATTCTTTCTTGAAATCTGCATATTTGCCTGTCTCAGTTGTACAAGTTAGACCTAGCTACCCAAGTTAATGAAATGGGAGTGGGCAATCACTTTGTGTGGCAGGTACAAGGCTGTAATCTGATCTCAATGCACCAAATGTTGCTGAGGATGTGAAATTCACAAGAGATTACAAGCAGCAACAATCTGATCTTTTAATTGTGATATCCAAAATGGGAGGTGTACATCCATTTCTCCAAACAATGGTTCTGCTTGCTTGGTCTACTTTTGCTGTTGTCAACAATATGCCATATTTAGCTACTTTTGTCCATTTCTATCTGACCTATGCTTTTCTTTGTTTGGTCTACTTCTTTCCAGAATATGCCATATTCAGCCACTTTTGTCCACTCCAAACAATTTTTCTGCTTGCTTGGCCTATTTTTGTCAAAAAACTATTAGCCCAAAGCATATATGCTTTTCTGCTCACCTGGTCTACTTCAGTCTAGAATATGCCATTTCAGCCACTTTCTCATTTCTCCTTAAAATCTTTTTTTGTCCAGACTGTTATCCAAATTATGCTTTTCTGATAACAAACACTTTTATCACTATGCAAGCAGTGCCTTTCTGCTTATGGGGTCCCCTTCTATCCAGAATATGCCATATTCAGCCACTTTTGTCCATTTCACTCCAAACAACTTTTCTGCTTGCTTGGTCTACTTTTGTCAACAATATGTCATATTCAGCTGCTGTTGTCCCTTTAGCAAGAAGATGCCATATTTGGCCACTTTTATCTGTTCCTATTTTTCTCCAGCTACTGTTGTCCAGATTATGCCATATTCTCCACCTTTATTATTTCTACCCCTATTATATGTATTTGACCCACTTATATTGTCCAGATACATATTCAGCTATTCTTTTCTTTTTCTAACCAAACTGTGCCTTTCTGTGGACTTGGTCTACTTCTGTCCAGAATATACTATACCCAGTCATTTTTTGATATTTCTATCCAAACTATCTTTTTTGTGCACTTGGTCTGCTCCTGGCCAGAATATGCCATTTCTGTCCAAATTATGATTTTCTGCCTGCTTGGTCCATTTTTGGATAGAATATGCCATATTCAGCCACTTTGTTTGTTTCTATTTGAATTATGCTTTTGTATTTCATCCAAAATATGCTGTTCTACACACTTGATCTACTACTAATACTGTGTCACATTCAGTGACTTTTTCCGTTTCACTCCAAACAGTGCTTTTTTGCTTGGATAGTCTACTTTTGCTCAGAATACACTATATTCAGCTGATCCAAATTATGCCTTTCTGCACACTTGATTTACCTCTAGTCAGAATATGCCATTTAGTGCCTTTTTCCATTTTCATCCAAACTATATATCTTCTGTTCACAATATACCTTATTCAGCCACTTTTTTCTAATTTTGTTCAAACTATGCTTTTCTGTTTGCCTAGTCTACTTTTGTCTACAATATGGCATAATTCTGTATTCAGCCATTTTTTCCATTTCTTTCCAACATAGGCTTTGCTTGCTCTTTTTCTGGCTAAAATATGCCATATTCAGCTCTGCCACCAATGTTTCTTTTTTGCTCACTTGGTCTACCTTGGTCAACAATATGTCATATTCAGCCACATTTGTGCATTTCTATCTAAAGTATGCTTTCCTGCTCACCTGGTCTAATTCAGTCCAGAATATGCCATATTCAGCCACTCTTTTCTACTTCTATCCAGTATCTGCTTGAGCTTGCTGGTGTCGTGAAAAGGCGGCAATGAGAGAGCAAGCAAGAGCAAGATGAGCACAAGAGACCTTAACACAAACTAGTCTGAATAGACCAAGTTAGATTAGAATAGTAAAGAGGATACAAAGCATACCTAGTCCGAATAGACCAAGAGGTCAAGATGAGGACTAGGTTACAGGATGAAGAGTTTAAATACTGTACTACAGAGATCGGCGATGTAAGACTAGGGCTAAGGGTCTATACTAACGCATGTTCAGGAAAGATTATGGTAAGGCTATGGAAAGGCTATGGAAAGGCTATGGTCAAGTATGATCAAAAGGGAAATGAAAGACAGGTGTAGACAAGGTGTAAAGGTGCAAGGCAGCGATAAGGCTGTGCGCACTGCGTGGTTAAGGTTTAAGGTTTGGAAGTAAAGTTAAAGGTAATGGTAAACAGGAACATACAAATGTAAATGTCTGAAAATAAAGGAAAAATGAATATTAGTAATCGGTGATACGCCGTACACCTGAGGGGCTATATTTTCCGATTTTAACTATAAAGTGATTATTACAGTAAGAGTCTAGTATAAGATATAGGACTATTGGCACTAGGAAAGAGATATACATAAGAGATGGCTATGTTACTTTTATCCATGTCAGACCTAAAGGATAATATCAAGTATCAATCACAGGGATTGTCTGTGTGAGAAACTATAGTAGATGTCTTCAGAGTCTCGACTTTATATCAAGAGGCTATATCGCGACTTGATAAGTCGCGAGTGATGTTAAGGATTATATCGAGATATTTATATCGCGAGCAAAGACATAAGTTATATTGTGACTTAAAAGATATAAGTTATATTGTGAGTGATCTTTAAGAACAAAGTCAGGACCCAATAGTAAAAACTTATATCACGACTTACTCTGGAGGAGACAGGTTAAAGATATAGAGGCACCAGGAGAGGCTGATCAGCTTTGACTATGAAGAGATACCAACGTGTTTAGGGGATTGTTAGTCGCGATCTACTAAACCCAAGGCACCAGAGACAAACAGATGCTACTACCGAAGTTCGGATGGTTCAGGAATTAAGATATCCCTATCATCTGTGTAAAGTATACCCTATACCCAGTCCATATGGTCGTAACGACCGCCAGGGTACTCAAGACGGTGTTCCAAAGCTATATCGCAATGGCACAGCATTAGGACTATAGATATTCCAGGTAATGAACCAGTCCAATAGGTGGCTCATTGGGGCAGATATCAAACAAAGACTCTACCATAATGGTACTCATCATATGGTTTGGGTTAAGGGTCAAGACACCCAAGGTACCACAGGAGAAGGATTCGGTCGCGAGGTCCGATTATATCGCGACCCTCGGACTTTGAGTAAATCAAGATATACCTGTCACGACTCCTACTAATTACAGTATTCCACTTTCCTTATTTAGTGTACACATATCACTAGGAGTCACACATTCATTGATTATCTGTTTCTTTCATCGGACATTCAATATTTATGTAGAACTGTACAGTTTTAGAGAGCTCATGTATAAATAGGACTAGCTAGCATACGTAGGCTCTCCAGTGTAGTACCACCTAGCTTGATTGCGGATCCCAGTGTCTCTCGGAAGTGTAAGGACTTCACTTGCCTGGGCCAGTCACCAATAGCTTTGTAGAAACGCTAACCTACAAGATGAACCGGTCAAACACATTTGACTGAGGTCTATGCCACGAGCCCAATTCATGTCAATGCATTCTCATGCTTGGGCATTCATCTCTGGCCAAAAAGCTACAGCAAACCTATGCTTTAGCTCTTGGGCCAATTCTTTTGTTTTTAAAGTAGTATATATAGTTACACTATAGCCCTAGTAGTTCTCTTGTGTCCTTTCTCTTTTCCCATATCTCACATATAGCTCGATAGGTAATTCTGTAGTGTCCTTTCTCTTTTCCCATATCTCACATATAGCTCGATAGACTCTTTCGTGCTTTTCTTCTTTTGGACACCATTGAGGATCAAGGTTTTTCTGCGTTCCTGTCTACCCATGGTAGAATTCAATTCCGGTATAATGGAAAATTCATCAGCGAGCCCGCTGTTCCTGTTGATATTGCAACGTGTTTGCGACAGTCACTTGCGGCTCCTGCTCCCGCTTCTCCCTCTCATCCACCACTTGTTTTGGACGAAAGAGAATTTGAGAACCCTCATGCCTCATGTCGTTCAGCTCTTTTTGCCAAATTTTCCCGTCCTCAATCTACTTCAAATACTGCTATGGGTGATACGTCCACACCACCACCTCAGAACCTTGCTCTTTCTGTAGAAGTTATTCAAACTATTTCCGCTGCGGTTGCTGCCTCTTTCCAGCAGCATTTTGTACACAATCCTCCTCAATCAAGTTCCACTCCTCAACCTCTACCAGCTACTCCAGCCCCTCCTGCCTTTGTTAGCACAGTTACGCCTTCTACCAGTGAGTCCCTTTATGAAACTTTTGATCAAATCGATGAGCGCATCATCTTGGAGATCACACGGCATGAGTTCCGCCCTTTTAACCTTCATAAACTGGATAAACGTGTCAGGGACCGTGCGGATCGTTCAGAGGGCGGTTTGGACACGCTACTGGCAAGCTCTGGCTCCTGTAAGGAGTATCCCACTCTGGATTTGCTCCTTGTTCCCCTTCAAACTTTCTTCTCTATCCTAATTGAGTATGCCCACATCTCAGGAAACTCAGAAATTGGCTGTATCTTGGCATGTGGTTCCATGGCCTATCTTTCCCATCTTACGGAACTTGCGTGCAAGTACAAGTGGTCAGCAGTTTTGTCGTATCACATGTCTTATCATGCAAAGCGTCGGCAGGAAATGAGGAAGGGAAAGTATAATTGTTGGGGTTCTACCGACTACGAATTTTTTGATCAGGTCATTGCCAATCCACGCCCGGTTGCTGCAAATTCTTCCTCATCCGGCTCCAAATCCAAGGCCAAGCTAGCCAAAGAACCATGCTTTGCCTGGAACAAGGGTGAATGTGATAAATCCCCCTGTCCGGATGGTCACGCACATATCTGCCAGGATTGTCGTTCAAAAGATCACAAGAAGTATGGCAAGAAATCCACTTAGGTTTTCGGCAAGGCAAGCAGGCGTCGTAGATGTCGTCGTTCTCGCTATCGACCAGCTCGTCTGAGCCAACCTCATACATTGGTTTCTTTGTCATTGGCTTCTTTTGAATTGAATTCGGACCCCCTCTCATTTTCACCCCATCTCCCACACTCTAACTTATTCATTCCTCATTCATGTCCACCATCACGACCCAGCACCGAGCCTCGTTGCAATGCACTTCCCCAGGGACACTCTGCTCCGGTTTCTTCAACTCTTAATCATGACGCGTGGCTTTATTATTTGAAGGATTACCCTGATAGACAGTTTGTGGAAGCGTTATTACACATCATTACATATGGTGCCAATATAGGTTTTTCTGCCTCTGAGTATCATCAGCCCTGCATGAATTTAAAGTCGGCAGAAGAGCATTCCGCTTTCGTGGATGCAGCAATCTTGGAGCTTTTGTCCAGTGGGCACCTGGCTGGGCCATTTGACAGTCCACCCTGGCCAGATATGCGCATATCACCAGTTGGTGTGGTTTCCAAGAAGCATAATGCGTCTAAATTAAGACTGATCAATCACCTTTCTTGGCCTCGTGGTTCATCTGTGAATGATGGCATTCTGGATGAAGAGGCACATATCTCTTATGACATGTTCGAGCGTGCTGTCCAGGACTTGATTGCTTCGGGTCCTGGCTCTACTATGGCGAAACTGGACCTCAAGGATGCATTTCGTCACATTCCGGTCCGTGTTTCTGACCAGCACTATTTAGGTATTTTTTGGGGCCGCAAGTTTTACTACTTGCTTGTTCTCACCTTCGGGTTGAAGAACGCCCCATATATCTTCAACCTTTTTGCGGAAGGTCTGCACTGGATTATCCAGCATCACATTCCAGCGGCATTACGCCATTATTTGGATGATTTTCTTCTCACCTTCGCACCTTCCATTGATCCCAAAGTTGCGAGTGTGGCTGTTGAGTGGGTCATGGCTCTTGGGACCAAACTCAGTCTCAACTTCCAATTGGCAAAAACTGTCTGGCCAACTCCAGTTCTTGAGTTCCTCAGTTTAATTCTCGACTCAGACCGTATGGAAGCGAGACTGCCGGAAGATAAGCTCAGCTTCTTACATAATCTGATTGATGCATGGCTTAGCAAGTCATCGTGTATGCTCGCAGAATTGCAAGAACTGGCGGGCTATCTTCAATTCTGCTCTCAAGTCATACCCCGTTCTCGTACATTCCTCTGCCGCATCTTTGATTTCGAAAACAAATTCAAGACCCCATTTTCATGATTGCATATCCCTAGTGGTGTCTTGGCAGATATCCGCTGGTGGCAAGCATTCAGCAAGCAGTGGAACGGAGTCCGGCTTCTTTCCCCTTCCATTCCTACGATGCAAGTGGTTGGAAAGGGATAGGTGGAGTCACAGCTTCAGAGTGGTACGCTTCTCGAGTTCCCCGTCGGTTTCGCTCTCGCGACATCCAGTTCAAGGAGCTCTTTGCAATCCTGCATGCTATCTTGCGCTGGGGCCACCTTTGGTCGCGTTCCCATGTACTTTTCCATTGCGATAACCAGGCCGTTGTCGCTTGGCTCACATCTGGCACATCTCGTGCACCTCATTCTATGCCTCTTCTTCGACTGATCTCCATGATGGCCACTTGTCTCCATTTTTCCTATTCTGTTATTTGGTTATCTTCTGAAGAAAATGCGCTTGCTGACGCTGCTTCTTGTTTTCAGTATCATCGTCTGTTCGACCTCGCCCCACACCTCCACCGCAAACCCTCCTTGATCCAGTCCCGGCTGAGTGGTATGAAACGCACGCTCACATCTCTCCACGAGTCGCATTCTACCTTTTCCATGGTCTCACATCCAGCACTCGAAAGACGTATTCCACCGGTCAACGCTCGTTTATCGACTTTGTCTGCGTCCAAACCTTTGTTCCGAGCCTGGCAAATATCTCCCTGCCACTACAAGGGGTATCCTCGAATGGGTTGCCTCCCTTGGTGACCGTGCCTTGCAGCCCAAAACAATTAAAGGCTACCTCTCTAGCGTTCGTTCCCTCCATGTTGATGCCGACCTCCCTTTTGAGCCCTGCGAGTCCCCAACCATCCAGCAGCTTATCTGAGGTATCAAACGGTATTATGGTGAGAAGGAGCGTGCCCCAAAGCTCCCTATGACAGCTGCCTTGATGCAGCAATTGGTGGGCATTGCAGGGGATGTCAATGTCATTGACAACGCAATCTTCGATGCTGCCTCCAAAACCGCCTGGAGTGCATTTTTACGCTGTGGAGAGTTTACTTTGGGTCATAATGAGAAATTCAACCCTGCTGTCCATTTAACTCGTGGGCATGTTCAGTTTCTTCCTTCTTTCGAGAGCCCGAGTTATGTCCGTCTCACCCTTCCTGACTCTAAGACTGATCCTTTTCGTAAGGGTGTGACTATTCTCATCGCGGCTGCTCCCGGTCAGCCTACCTGTGCAGTAGCGGCACTTAAACACCTCTTCACTCTCCACCCCCTTCCTCTAGATTCACCTCTTCACTCTCCACCCCCTTCCTCTAGATTCACCTCTTTTCGCTGACGGTGCCAAGAAACCGCTGTGTTGCTCCTCTTTTATTTCCACCCTCAAGCATCGTCTGAATCGCCTTGGCGTTGATTCGGCGCTCTATTCGGGTCACAGCTTTCATCAGGGAGCTGCTACATCAGCTGCAGCTGCAGGGTAGATTACGAGATCCAGCTTCTTGGCAGATGGCGTAGTGATGCTTACAAGCTCTACCTTGACGTTCCTTTAGACCATGTACTTCATCTGTCTGCTCATCTGCATGGGGGTGCATCAGCCGCTGCTCGTGCTCAGCCTCCCGAGCCTCCGGCCCTTCACTTTGCCCCTTCTCCCATGGCTTGAGCTTGGCGTCCCTTTTTTCGAAAAGGGACCCTCACGAGAGAGCTTTTGGCGACCAAACAATATAGTGTTTGTCCCCAGTAAACTCTCTCATGTCCCTTTCCTTCCCACTACAGACGAGCAAGCATAGATATCAATACAAAGACTTAAAAGATCACTTTTGTGGAAAGAGTTATATACTGTTAAGAGTTTGGCACATTTGGATATAGTTAGGCACTTGGGCCTTTGGTATTGGAACTTGGCAATTGTTGGTCTCGACTTTGTGTGTTATCTTGCTATTGCAAAAATCTATCACATTGCAAACTATCCCCTTCTAAGATCTAAAAGACTTGAAGTTTAAAGAGACGACTTCTTTCGTCCAGGAAACCTCGCAAATAAATTATATAGTGTGCTTTAGGGTGTACTTTGGTTGTGTGTTTCGTTTTAGAAACTCATTACTTTTTACACAAAAGAGACATATTATCGGAATAAAATGTTAGTATTTAATCTTCACGACATTACCCCCCTCCTGAGAGTCCATCGTCCTTGATGACTGTATTCTGGGTGCATTTGGGTGTTTTTTATGGAATGCTGTAATTGATTGTTTAGCATTTGTAAGATTGGTTATTGGTTCCCATGAATTATGTCCTTCATCGTATCCTTTCCACTTTACTAAATACTCCATTCTCCTCCATCTGATTTGGCTATCCAACAATTTTTCTACTTCGTATTCTGGTTCATCTTCTTCCTCTAAATAGACTGGCTCTGATTCTACCTCTAGTTTTCTGTTAACAATGTTGCCTTTGAATGGGTAGAGTTTATCAATGTGAAAGACGGGGTGTATTCATTCCAGGGATCTGGGGAGGTCCAGTTTGTAGTCTAGGTTTCCAATTTTCTTGATGACTTCGTAGGGTCTGAGCTGTCGATCTCCTAGTTTCTCACTGGAGAGTTGGAGATTGATATCTTCCACGCTAAGCCAGACATGATCTCCAACTTTAAATTGATGGGCTTTCTTCCTCCCTCGTTCGAAATCTTCCTTCATCTTCCTCTTTGCCAAGTGTAACACTGCTCCTGCATCTCTTCTTGCCTCTCTTAGCACTTCGATCCACTGTTCAACACTTGCATTCCCTGTCCATCTCCCCACTGGAATATTGAAGTGTGGTAAGTATCCATAGGTTACTTTGAAGGGTGCTAGGCCACGGGTTGAGTGGGTTCGGGAGTTAATTACAGATTCTGCCATAGGTAGGTGTTCAACCCAGTCATCCTGCCTTTGGTTTACAAATATCCTTAAATATTTTTCCACCTCTTGATTTGCCCTCTCTGTCTGCCCATTCGATTGAGGTCAGTATCCCGAGGTCAAAGTCGACTGGATGCCTAGCCTCTTGAGTAGCAACCTCATTACTGTGGCTGCAAATTGCAGGCCTCTGTCTGAAATCATTCGTAGTGGTAGTCCATGGAGTCAAAAGATTTCCTTGTAATACAGATCAGCCACTCCTTCTGCCATTAGGTTTGAGTGACAGGGTATCACGTGTAGCTGTTTGCTGAAGTGGTCTGTACAGACCATTATAGCATCATAACCTTGGGATTTTGGAAGCTGTGTGATTAAGTCGACTCCTACGAACTCCCAGGGTCCTTCAGGGACTTCTAGCGGTTCCATTACAGCTCTCGGGTGTCTCTGCAACTTTTTCCTCATGCAAATGTCGCATCCTTCCACAAACCTTTCCACAAATGCCCTCATTGATGGCCACCAGTAATGAGTGCTGACTAGGTCAAAGGTTGCATGCTTTCCCCCATGTCCTGCGGTCGGTGCATCATGGCACTGTCTTACCACTTCTTTTCTTAACTCTTCTTCTGGTGGAACGTATACCCTTCCTCGATGGTAAATTAACCCTCTGTCCTCCTCCCACTCCGCTATCCCATCAGCCAATCTTTTTAGCCCTCCTTTCTTCAATTCTTTCAACCCTTCTACCACTTCTGCTTCTCTGGTCACAGCTCTACGGATCTTTTCTTCTAAGGGGTTGTTAAAATGAGATGCCGCTAACTTTACAAAATGTTCCGGTTGTAGCACCATCCACTTGGTGTTGTCTTCTTCATTGGAGATTCAGTGTAATGGAGAATGAGATAAAGCATCTGCTAGGACATTAGTCTTGCCCAGCCTGTGTATTAATAGGAAGTTGAAATTGGCTAGTTTCAAAGCCCATCAGGCTTGTCTCCTACTCAGGTCTTGGGCTGTCTTCCAATAGTGTAGATTGTCATGATCAGTAATGACTTCAAATGGTTCTGGAAGTCCTTCTAAGTAGTGCCTCCACTCCTTTAAAGCCTCGATGATTGCCAACATTTCTCGATCGTGAATCTCGTAGTTCTGTTGGTGTTCGTCCATGGAGGCAGATCAAAAGGCAACAGGGTGCCAGAGCTCGTCATCCAGTTTTTGCATGATGACACCTCCAGTGGCAAATCCTGATGCATCTACATCTATACGAGTAGGTCGGTCCAGGTTCCATAGAGTTAATATTGGGGCTGAGATAAATCAATTTCTCAGGTCTTCAAAGGCTTGCTGTTGTCTGGGCCCCCATTGAAATGAGACTCCCTTCTTGGTTAGATCATGTAATGGTTGTGCTACATCAGAAAAGCCTTGTATAAACCTTCGGTAGAAGTTGGCAAACCCGATAAAACCTCGCACTTCTTGAATGCTCTTCGGGACAGGCCACTTCTTGACTGCTTCTACCTTTGCTGGGTCCATCCTCACTTCTCCATGCCTTATTACCAACCCTAGATATTCAATTTCTTCCTTTTCAAACTCACATTTCTCTGGTCTTGGGTACAGGTCGTACTCTTCCAACCTTCTGAGCACTTCTTTCATGATTTCTCTGTGTTCCTCCCTGGTACTTGTGAAGATAAGGATGTCGTCTAAATGAACTGCTACCTTTCCAGCTGCAATTAGGTCCCCAAATATGGAATTCATCAGAGTTTGGAAAGTCGCCAGCAAGTTAGTTAGCCTGAAGAACATCACTTTTGGTTCAAAAAGTCCCTGGTTGGTGGCAAAGGCTGCCTTCCACTCGTCTCCTTCTTTTATTCGGATGTTGTTATATCCCCAACATACATCAAATTTGGTGAAATATTTGGCTTCTTGGAGTCAGTTAATTATGTCTTGCACCAAAGGGAGGGGATATCAGTTTCGAACCGTGAATTCATTAAGTTTCCGGTAGTCTTGGACAAAGCGAAGTTTTCCATCCTTCTTTTTGATGAAGAATACCGGAGAAGCAATAGGTGACTTGGACGTTTGAATGTACCCCTTCTTCAGGTTGTCTTCCAAAAATCACTCAAGTTCCTGTTGTTCGTTTACCGACATCGGGTAGACCTTTGTTCGGATAGAGGCAGGGGCTTCTGGGGTTAATTCAATGGCGTGGTCCCATCGTTGATGAGCTGGTAATCATTCTGACTCCTCTTCTGAGAACACTTTGTGAAATTCCTGATATGCCTCAGGGATCATCTCCTCCAACGTCTTCTTCTCCTTCCCTTTTGCAGCTTCTTCTGCAATTTGCTGAGAGTAGGTTACTCCCGCAGCACACCATACCTCATCTTCTAACGCTTCTATCACTCCTTCTCTCCTCCACTCCCTTCGCTGTTTTTGGTTAGCCCTGATCCTCACCGGAGTCAACAGTGGGCCTTCATCTTCCTCCTTGTCCTTCGTGGCTCCAGTTTTTACATCATCTTCTGTTGCCCAAAAGTCATCATCATCGTAAATACGATCACTTCTTCCCCTGACTTGCAACAATCCCTTTTCCCAGTCTATACTCAGGTTTGCTTCTCTGAGCCATGGCAGTCCTAGGATTATGTTCTCTCCTCCCAGGTCTGTTACTAGAAAATCCATCCATCCACTCATTTGGTCCACCGTCAGTCTTAGGTTCACACATCTTTCTATCTTTCCTGCTTTATTTTCTGTTCCATCTATATTATAGATGGGCAGGGCTTTTTTCATTAGGAACATGGGGATTCTGTGCTTTCGAACAAACTTTTCATCTAGGAACAACGCAGTTGCTCCACTATCCACCATTGCTGCAACGTTCAGTTCTAATCCTTTCTCCTGAAGACACACATTGACTCGGTAATGCGAAGCACCAGGCTTTATTTCTGAGGTCATATTTAAAGTACATGCGTGTATCGAATCATATGTAGATGAGAAGCAAAAGTTCTGAAACGTGTTGGGTACTCAGGGTGCAGCAGAGTCCGGTACCGGCTTTAAAAATCCTTGCACTCTTTCATGAATGCAGCCAGGATGGTGTTTTGCTGGGCCATGGCCTCCTTTAAGGCTTTGATTTCGTTGGCGGAGCTGTCGATGTGGGCCTAGGATTGAGATGGACTGGTGGTTGGGGTGTCATTGAAAAGGGAAAATGGTGCTTCGGTGTTAGCGGATACGCGGACTCCTTCTCCTCCTGTCTTTCCAGCCCCTCTGTTCTTTTCCAAACCCATGTACCTGTCCTGGCAAACCCTTTCAACATGCCCGGTTCAGGCACAGTAATGACATTTCTCGTTCTTCATGTTGCAATTTCCTCAAACATGGCTGGGGCTCCCGCATCCAAAACATCTACCTCTCATTTCTTTAAGAAAATCATCTCTAGTCTTTCTATTCCAGTTACCTCCTCCTCTTCCTCCATTCCCTACTCGGTTTGCATCTATATCCATGGCCATCGGGTCTGAGACAGTTGATGTCCTCATGCACGCTCTGGAGACTGCATCGGACAGGGACTTGGGTTTCCCCTGAGCAATATTGATGTTGATCATCTGTAATTGAATGGTTCGGCTCAATCCATTGCAAAACCTTTCCATGAGGTCAGTGTCAGAGAACCCGGTTCTCGATCTGACATCCTGGAACTTCCATCAGGAAAAAGCATTTGAACCATTGGTTATCAAAAGGACCTCCAATGTAAGCTGATAGTATGTGAAAAACATCTATAGGTTACATGGGGACCACCAGTGCCATGTATGTTTTTGACATCCATAGCATAAGGTCAAATTGATGCTTGATTACATGTATGTCATGAAATGTCTTTTGGTTCTCAATAAAGTGTCTATGGGTTGTCAAAATATTGTCAAAACACCATCAGTAATCAACTATAGCAGTCTAAATGCAGTCAAAATTTAACCATATCCATCAAAAAAGGCACTATAGCAGTCAAAAATCCAGTTTGTAGTGTATCTATAATCATTTCTTACACATTCAAATAATAGAATCAAAGTCAAATTTTCATATATTAAAGCTACTAAGATGTACAAAGGATATAGGAAAGGCATAGAATACAGCAAAATCCATATAAGAAGAGATGGGCAAGAGAAATACAAAAAGGAGAAGTCACATACAGTTTATGACAAAGAGAGGAAAATGATAAATGGAAAATGATAAATGGAAAATGAAGGAAGGATCCTGAAAGCCTAAAAGAGAATGATAGATAGTGCATGAGCATCAGAGTAATAATGGCAAAAGAAGATAGCATACATGTAGTATTAATAACCAGCTTCAAAGGTTCTAGAAACAAGGGTATTAGAGGCAGACATGAGATATAGTAGATAGACACACACCATGAAGGCTGAGAAGCTGAGGCAATACACCAAGAAATGAATAGAAGAATGAGGGAGTATAAGGTCAGAAGCTGCATAAGTGAATACAGAGGAGACACACCTGGGTTCTGAAAGCAGTGACCATGATAACCCAACAATGAAAGAGTAAAGAGAACCCAAGGACATGGGAGGAGAGAAAGGGTAGCAGAAAGGATAGGGTCAGCATCCTGAGAAAGTAACAGAAAGGAAGCACGCATCTAATAGCAGTCACCAGAATCATCTAAGAGTAAACAGAAAGGGAAACCAGAAAGCTGTATACTGTAGAGAATATGGAAGGCCCAAAGAAAGTTCCAAAGGATATAACTTCTCACAAGGATTGAAGTGTGAGCACAAAAGGCCAAGGGGATGATGAAGGTAAAGAGAAAGAAGGACGAGGCAGGATTCTGTGACGAGTTTTTCAACACCATGTGACCTGTGGCTGAAATTCCCATGCTCTGTGGTCTGATTTTTCTAAGTACGCATTTACACACTAGAGAGTTCGAGCAAGGCTGGGCTTTTTGAACAACATGTGACTTTCCCACAAGCCACCAGTCTAGAACTTGCCTTTTTGAGATGGAATCCACCTCGAGGGATGATGATATAATCAACCACTAGAATCCTTGGCCGTATTTACAAGTCCAATCAACAATATGTCCAGCACTTCTGGGTAGATGGGTATGATTCAAATTTTGTCTGCAGGCTATTCTAGGCTGTTGGCCATACTTGCAAGCAAAATATAGCCCTATTAGCCCACTCTATACTAACAACTGCTGAAATGAAAAAAAATCGAACCTCTGTTGTTTCTGACCTGATTTTAATAATGCAGGAGTCATTCCCAATGTTTATAGCACCCCTCTATCCATTGGACAGCATTCCAGAGCACGCTCAGGCTGTCCTGGGGCTCCAGGGCATCCTGTCCTCCAGAGGACACATCTACATATGAAATCACTCTTGGAACGGATGGAATTGGCCAAGGTGTGTCCAAAAGCTTCATATTAATGTATTATTGCTTATTCCAGAGTTTTGTAGCCGCTGGTGCGTTCGTTCATTCTCTAGACTTATTTGACTTGACTTCAACCCATCTGCCAGCACATTCACAGATCCGCTGTTTCTGACCTGATTTTCAGAACGCAGGAGTCGTTTCCAATGTTTATGGCACCCCTCTATGCATTGGACAACATTTCAGGGTACGCACAGGCCGTCCTGGGGCTCCAGGGCATCCTCTCCTCCTTAGGACACATCCACATATGCAATCACTCTTGGAACGGATGGAATTGGCCAAGGTGTGTCCAAAAGCTTTGTATCAACGTATTATTGCTTATTGCAGAGTTTTGTAGCCGCTGGTGCATTCGTTCATTCTCTAGATTTATTTGACTTGACTCCAGCCCATTTGCCAGCACATTCAGAGATCCGCTGTTTCTGACCCGATTTTCAGAACGCAGGAGTCGTTTCCAATGTTTATGGCACCCCTCTATGCATTGGACAACATTCCAGAGCACGCTCAGGCTGTCCTGGGGCTCCAGGGCATCCTGTCCTCCATAGGACACATCCACATATGAAATCACTCTTGGAACAGATGGAATTGGCCAAGGTGTGTCCAAAAGCTTCATATTAACGTATTATTGCTTATTCCAGAGTCTTGTAGCCGCTGGTGCGTTCGTTCATTCTCTAGACTTATTTGACTTGACTTCAACCCATCTGCCAGCACATTCACAGATCCGCTGTTTCTGACCCGATTTTCAGAACGCAAGAGTCGTTTCTAATGTTTATGGCACCCCTCTATTGATTGGACAACATTCCAGAGCACGCTCAGGCTGTCCTGGGGCTCCAGGGCATCCTGTCCTCCATAGGACACATCCACATATGCAATCACTCTTGGAACAGATGGAATTGGCCAAGGTGTGTCCAAAAGCTTCATATAAACGTATTATTGCTTATTCCAGAGTTTTGTAGCCGCTGGTGCATTCATTCATTATCTAGACTTATTTGACTTGACTTCAGCCCATCTGCCAGCACATTCAGAGATCCACTGTTTCTGACCCGATTTTCAGAACGCAGGAGTCGTTTCCAATGTTTATGGCACCCCTCTATGCATTGGACAACATTTCAGGGCACGCACAGGCCGTCCTGGGGCTCCAGGGCATCCTCTCCTCCTTAGGACACATCCACATATGCAATCACTCTTGGCATGGATGGAATTGGCCAAGGTGTGTCCAAAAGCTTTGTATCAATGTATTATTGCTTATTCCAGAGATTTGTAGCCGCTGGTGCGTTCGTTCATTCTCTAGATTTATTTGACTTGACTTCAGCCCATTTGCCAGCACATTCAGAGATCCGCTGTTTCTGACCCGATTTTCAGAACGCAGGAGTCGTTTCCAATGTTTATGGCACCCCTCTATTGATTGGACAACATTTCAGGGCACGCACAAGCTGTCCTGGGGCTCCAGGGCATCCTGTCCTCCTTAGGACCCATCCACATATGCAATCACTCTTGGAACGGATGGAATTGGCCAAGGTGTGTCCAAAAGCTTCATATCAACATATTATTGCTTATTCCAGAGTCTTGTAGCCGCTGGTGCGTTCGTTCATTCTCTAGATTTATTTGACTTGACTCCAGCCCATCTGCCAGCATATTCACAGATCTGCTGTTTCTGACACAATTTTAAGAATGCAGGACTCGTTTCCAATGTTTATGGCACCCCTCTATCCATTGGACAACATTCCAGAGCACGCTCAGGCTGTCCTGCAGTCCCAGGGCACCATTCTCATTTTTAACATATCATTTAATTCATTTATCAAATTGCACTGTAGTCCATCTTCAATAAATATGAGTATTGTAATTCTTAGGTGAATCTACACCCATTCCACATTATTATTTGGAGCTCAATGTAAGCTGACAGTGATCAGGTGTAAAAGAAAGCTCTTTAGATGCTCTGTTGACATATTGTATTTTAAGCAAATCACCATAGCTACTATTGATATCCATGGATAAATGGCTTTGCCAACAGTAAACCATTGTTACCACTGTGGTCTTTTATATGTCCTCTCAAAACTCCATTTATCCATAGTTGTCAAAAGCTGTCAGTTATAACCATAGTTGTCATTTTTAACCATGGGAACCATAAATTAGTTGATTTATCCATTGATTGTCATTTCTGACTCCTTGGTTATATCAGTTTTTCCTGATGTATTGCTGCTGTCAAGATTTGAAGTGAATATTTCAGTAGTAAGTGTGAAGCGTTAGTACCGGGAATACTCAAATCTTACAGTCTTTCGAAAGTAAGGCTAAAACACAATGAGATTAAAAAGTAGTTAATCTAATACATGCATTCGTATATATATATATTTGAAGATATTTTCTAGAAAGATAAAGAACTAAGAAGAATTAACTAGACAGAACAAGATAGGACTAATGAGTCATTTATGTTACAGCTTTCCTGTGTGGTCGTGAGAGGGAGAGTCGAAGGTAATAAAGTAACGGGTCCGAGCGTGATCCCATCACAAGAGCCCCCCAGCTTCGACACTTCCTTTGATAATTAATCACAACTCGTACCAACTTCTCTAGCGGCCTGCATAAAAATAGCACCAAAAGACTCATCTTTGAGGGTGATGTCTGCGGAAGGGGCATACATAGAAATGTCCCACCCTGGCTCAGTAGGTGTGTAAGGAGTGAGAAGACCTTGCTGACCAATAGATGATTCCGTTGGATGCAAAACTAGCCCTGGGTAATCGGCATCATCAGATTTGGGTGTATCCTTCCCGCTATTCCCTTTCTCCTTCCTTCGTTTGTATATTTCCTTTTCAGCTTCTAAGCATGCAACAGATTTCTGGGTTAAGCAAGTGAGGGTTTCGTCGTGCGTGAGACCAAAGTAAGCCCCCCAATTGGAAGCTGAGAGGTACCCCAAGGATACGACAACTTGTTCCAAGATCCACTGTGCATATCGCCTTGCAATAAATTGGATAATGGTGTAGACTTCGTGCATGGTCTGGGTGGTTTTAGCATAAACGGAACGAAGGGGGTTTTGAGCATGAGCAAAAGTGATGTGAGGGAGCAAGGCTGATAGATCAGAAGTTATCCATTCAATGTTCAAGAAATCCTTAGAGTATGAGGAAGGAATAGTTGAATGTGGTTCACAGGCCTCCCTGGTAGAAGTAAGGACTATTTCCACAAGGCGCCGAAGATCGTTCCAAATTGCATCCGCAACTTGAGGTGTAAGGAACACTCGTGCTATATTTCTGCGCTTGTCGTGAATAATTCGGAGTTGATTGTCGGAAAGAGAGTTGATAAGAATAGAGTCTCGGAAGGCATGGGATAAAAGAGCACGAATATATGGGTTCGGAAAGGCAAGATGTAGTGTGTCGATAAAGTTGTTTTGGTTGAAACCAATCAAGGCACCTGTGTTGGCATCTAAAGGGGCCTGCGTATTATATTTAGTTAAGATATTATTATCAATATCACTGTAATTGATGCATACCTGCTTGGCTTCTTTAGTTGGTGGTAGTTGTCGAAAAGGGGAAGGTTGATATGGAATCAGTGCACGGCAAGTGACTTCCGTCATCGGTTGTTCGTACGACGTAATCTCCGGGTGTTCAAACAGAGAGAATGTGCGACAATCCGAATTGTCAGTAATAGACTTGGTACAAGATGAGTAAGAGTGAGCTGTAGTGTTGGTGAGACACATAGTGCAAAAGTGTGTAAGTAGAGTATGGAGGCAGCAAAGAGAAGTAGAGTTTGTATGTTGAATCTGTCTGGACCTCCTCAAACCTCTCAGATTTTATTCCTAGCAAATCCTTTGTCTGAGGAGAAACCACTCAACTGAATGAAAAAAAAGCAAAATCAATAAGCCTGGTCAGTAATCAGCTTCCATCCTTAGTGCATGGAGGAGTGTGCTAGCCTCGAGGCTAACAAGTGAATAAAGTTCATGATATTATCGTCGCTTTCCCAGGGGCATGTAAGCCTCGAGGCATTTGTTCGCTGTTGATCGTGTTTCTTCTGAATAAGTGGCGCGTATTCAATTAAAGGTCCTACCACGGGCTTGTCTTGTCCATTCATCTAGGACAGCGGGAGCATTGCGCAGCTCTGCTTTCATCATCCATTGATCCTCTTCAGGGGGTAGATCTTTCCATCGAACCTTGCATTGATGTACCTTTCGTTTCCCTACCTTTCTCCAATGTTCGGAGATTATTTTCTCTACTTTGACTTCTGGCATTTCATCAAAATCCGCTCTGTTCATTTTCTTGAAGACTCGGTTCCCTAAGTGAGGTGGAGATTTATCATATCGCTCCAGATGAGCGATATTCAGAATAGGGTGAATGCCATAAGATTTTGGTAAACGTAACTGATAAGTTACTGCAGAGAGTTTTTTGATAATTTTGAATGGGCCATCGTATTTCATTAGCAACTTTTTACCTCTACCTTTCTCTTCTTGCAGAAGCTGTAATGAATGAGGATTTAATACTACCCAATCGCCCTCCTCGAATTCCATAATTAGTCGTCCTTTATTGTAACCGCGTCTCTGATACTCCTGAGCTAATAAAAGTGCTTCCTTGGCTCGAGTACGATCATATTCAAAGTGATCTATCATTGCTTGTGCAGCATCATTACGGGTATCTCCATCTCCCTCCCCTCCACTCGATGGTCGTGGAATCAAAGATGTTGGGGACGGAAGAGTCAACCCTGTGATCGGCTGATATCCATATAGCAAATATGCTGGAGGGAATCCTGAGGAGACATGTGGTGTGGTATTATAGGCAAGCATCAATGAATCCAAATGATCTGCCCAATCATCCCATGATGGTCCAATATATGCCCTTAATGTGATTTCCACTGTCTGATTTATATTCTCCATTTGTCCATCAGCTTGAGGGTGGTATGCTGTGGTTAAAGCACGCTTCATTCCCATTAAGCGGCAAATCTCTCCCCAAAACGAGTGGCGCCATCTAGTATCCCAATCAGTAATGACTTGTCTAGGAATCCCATACTTTGCTATGATGTGTTTGAAAAACAATTGAGCAGTTTCTGATTCAGAGATCTTTGTTGAGCAAGGAATGAACGACACAAATTTTGTGAGCTTGTCTATGATAACCAAAATGTTATCATAACCATTGCTGACTGGCAGTTCTGGAATAAAGTCCATTGAGACAACTTCAAAAGGTTGTTGCGGAATTGGAATTGGCTGAAGAAGCCCGACAGGTGCGTGCCGGCGAGGCTTAGCTTTTTGGCAGATATCGCAGGTGCTCATGAATTGTTTCAAATCACGAGACATCCTTGGCCAATAGTGGGAACTTGCCAGGCAGTTGTAACATCAGTGATATCCTGCATGAGCGGATTCAGATTGACAGTCAATTGACAGTCATGAACCTCTGCCATGACTTCTGTGCGCAATGATATGGGGACACATAGACGATTGTTTCCATTCCAATCTTCAAAATATAGTAGACCATCTGCTGAGTAATGATATAACTGAAATTTAGGATCAACAACATTAGTTTCCTCCTGGAGTACTTTAATGATTGCAGAAAAATATGGATCATTTTGATAGCTTTTATGCCACCGTGATAACTCCTCCTGCGAGAGTCCTACCAGTAGACTGTAGTTTCTAGCAGTAATATAAGCCTTGGGGCCTTCTATGCTGTCCACATCAAATTCGGTGGCCTGCAGAAGGTCAGGGGATAAGTCATCATCAAGGCAAATAGTGTTTGCATGCTTACTCGCTACCGTCAACAGTTTCTCCTCGAAACGAGAACCGAGCTCCAAATACATATCCCGAAGGGGATCTACATTATCAGATGGTATTGGTGAGGTATTGGAAATATCTGGACTGTCTTGCAAAGGAACTCTTCAACGTAGGCGGGATATAGGATCGACATTTGAATGGACACGACTGGCATGGTGAATAATTCGCATTTTTGGGTAAGCTGCAAAAATAGTGCCCCAGGTTAGTAGACGGCAATTGACATTCTGAAAGGTGGTGCTCCAGGTCAGGGCAGCATGATCAGTGATGGCCAGAAGGTCCTCACCTTCAATGAAAGGTTGAAACTTAATTAAGGCTTCTTTCAGTGCAAGGGCTTCCCGTTCTGTAGCTGAATAGTTTCGCTCTGGTGAACGCAAGACTCGTGACCAGTAAGCAATGACTTGTTCCACATATACAGTAGTTTCCTCAAAGGTAGTTCCCCAAGAGTGGGGACGGGGGACATCGTCTAATTCTTTAGAGATGGTAGGCACCAATGAAGGAATCGATTCACCTTTCTTGTAAGCCCGCTCCAGCTGCTCATAAAGTTTGGTACCCCGAAGATCTCCAATATGAATTGGCTGAACTTGTTGTAAAATACCAGCAAGACCATAATCACATGCATCTGTGTAGAGTCAATACGGATGTCCGGGCATCGCAAAGCTGTGAACAGGTGCATTCGAGAGTACTTGTTTGCAAAGGTCGAAAGCTTCTTGATGAAGTTCTTCCCATTTCCAAGGTGTACCTTTTTTTAGTAGTTGAAAAAGCAGATGCGCAATCCAAGCATAAAAGGGTATGTAAGCCGAAAAGTACCATCATACCTAAAAATGTCTGAAGCTCATGAACATTCCGGGGCTCCTCAAGTGCTAAAATAGCATCTACCTTTTCTCAGTGAGTAGCAGATCCTAAACGTGAGACCTTCTGTCCCAACAGTAACAGGGATTGAAAGGCAAAGTGGCATTTTGACGGTGATAAAGTAATGTTGGCTTGTGCTATGGCCAACAAGACGGAGTTAATGTGTTCCAGGTGATCTTCAAAAATCCTGGAGAATATTACGATATCATCAATATAGACCAACGCGAAGATCCAGAGAAAGGGCGCTAATACTCCCTGCATAACACGTTGGAAGACGCTTGGTCCATTTCGGTAGCCAAAAGGCATGCGATGGAATTGGTATAAACCCCGATGGGTCCGAAAAGCCAACTTTTCTGCAGCATCATTGGTCATCATAAGTTGTGTAAACCCAGCCAATGCATCTAGAGTAGACAACCATTGAGCCCCGTTGAGTGCCTGTAGGATGTCCTCCTGCTTCGGTAGAGGAAATTCATCAGGGATAACCATGCTGTTCAGACGACGGAGATCAATGACCATGCGAGGTTTCTTATTCCGGTATACTATGAATGCGGGAGCCCCCAAGGACTGCAGGAAGGTTCAATAACACCAAGGCTTAACCAGGAGTCCATTTGTTTATCTATAACCTCTCTGTTAGCTGGTGACATTGGGAAAGGAGGCAATGAGACAGGTTGAGAACCAGGTTTGAGTTGAATACTTACCTTCTCATCATAGCTTCCCAAGCGACCATCGAGTCCAAATGAAAGGGCATTCCTTGCAATTACTTGTTCAATAGCTGTCCGCTGGGCTGCAGTGAGGTCAGGTGAAATAGAAACCTCAGCTAGCAGCCGAGTAGATGGTACCTTTTCAATACTTACTTCTGCTGTCTTGGGCCCCCCTTCAATGGGTTCGGAAGATGAGGGATCGTTTTCAGAGACAGCGTTGCGTTGTGCCTTTGAAGTAATATCAGATTTCACCTGAATCAAGGAGGAGCTTACCTTAAAAGGTCCTTCTGATTGTACGAGATGCCGCACAAATGAAGCGTAACGGGTAGCTTGTTGTTGAGTTTCGACTGGTAATTGGTGTGATTTATCTAGCCAGGTGTCTGGGTTGTGACACCTTCCGAGAACTTGGCCTTCCGCAACAACGATAGGGTACTTCAAAAAATTGGCAACATGTAGAGTCGGATTGGTACGAGAAATGAGAGTGTCAGCAGCACCATATATGTCATCTGGATTAGCGTCGTGTAAAAGTTGTCGCTCCACATATAATTGGTTAGTACCAGGAGGGAAGTACGCCCGTACAGATATAGAACGTGAAGATTCGGGCGGTATTACATTATGTGTAGTCGATAATACTTCACCCTTGGCGGTTCGCATGTTCGCCCTCTTCTTTTTCCGAGACATTTGTCGGTGTAGTCAATGCCGCGGTAATGAATTTCGCTGAGGAGCAATGTTAACTTTGAATGAACGACCATTCTCGTCCTGCAAGCCTGAGTATAATGAGTCGGCAACTTCTAATTCTCGTCCTGTATCTCCAAAGACTAAAAAGGATCTTCCTTCACGTCTGGAAAGAGACAGGGAATATTGGACTTGGAAGTCGTTACCCAGTATAAAAGGTGTACTCATACCTTTAACTACATAGGCTTCGACGGTCATTTTTATGGGACCCTGTGGAGAATGAAAATATAAGTCAATTGTTATAAATCCGGATATGGAAGTGGATCCTGTAACTTGTATGAGGTTAATATTCTGTCCCAGTCGAATCTTTGGTTTACTCACTAGAACTTTTAATGCTTTTTCAGATATCAAAGTGATATCTGAGCCTGAATCTAGAATGATCGAAATCATATCTTCCAGGCTGTTCACAGTAGCAGACGCTTCCGTGGCTTTGGATCCTAAAAAGAATGTTCCTGGTGGCCGATCCATCAATCGTTTGAGTTCCAATAAAGGGTGGTCCTTAGAAACACCTTGGTATGCTTTCACGACATGATTTACTTTAGCAATATCACGAGCGAGACGACTCCGACTCCGACAATTTAATGCTGGTTTGGAGCTGGTGACCGAACATGTTCGTGCAGTGGATGTAACAGGCGCGGTTTCGTTTTGAGGAATGGTAGAAGGGATCATCCCTTCAGATATGGGTGTGTCAACAGAATCGGAAGGGTCAGTGCTGCAGCAGAAGGATTCAGAATTATCTTTCACCCCCGGAGGCCCATTGGTTGCAATGTCGTCCATGGTCCGGAGGTCTACTAAAAATCCTGTTCTTCTTCAGAATCTACGTTTAGACTTAAGTATAAGTCATCATATTCGTCTTGAGCTTCCAAGTTGTCAATATGAGTCTCGGCTAAACGAGTTCGTGCTGACCGCCGTTTCGAGTGTTTACACTCGTTGTCCCAGTGCAGGTCACTACTGCAGTGTCGGCATGGCTGAGCATTTTTGTCTCGAGGTGTTGCTTTCTTAGATACGTTAGAGTCGTCCTTAGGAAAAGATGGTGGTGGTAGATCCGAGCGAGTTCCTACCAAATTAACGCGAGCTGTAGTCCGAACCGGGGAGTAAGTGCGCCGATTGGAAGTGTTGTTGAACGGTCAGGAATCACGTGAGTCACAGTCCATATCCATCAATGTATCCTCGTGATACCAAATTGCCGATTGCAACTCATCTGCCTTTTTGTATGACCTTGGTGACAATATAGTTTTCCAGCTCGATGGGGCCCCGTCCATCACTTCCATGATGATTTCGGAGTCTTCAAGGCGGTAAACAGAGGTAAGCAATTCGCTTTTGCGAATATAATACTGACTCGGAGTTTCACGAGTATGTCCAGATTCTCGATAGCGAGCATAACGGGCCTTTCGCTTTGTTCTGTCAATCCACCTTTCGTTCATCCAATATCCCATAATCTCATGCCTTAGAAAGTCCCAATCTTCCTCCAACTCATGTCACTTTTCAATGGCTAATGAAAAATACCAAATCTCCGCTTCATCCTGGAATCGGTTTGGAACGAGCTTTCCGAGTTGTTTTCGAACGGCAGTCGAGTAATCAGCCAAGTCGTTAACCTTCCGCAACCATCTTACTAAATTATCCGTGTTACCATCCCAGGTCAGAATCACCTCAAGCTTCAATTTTACATCAAATTGGAAGGTAGGAGTCTTTACCAAATCTCCTCTGTTATGCCCCTCCTGAGTTCTATGTTGGTCCCGCTGCAAGTTTCTACTTCTTCGGCCTCTCCGTCCTGTGTCGCTGCTGTCTGATGACCACGGGTCATCTGAAGGAGGACTGCTTCTTTGTTCTTCCTGTTTTCTAGAAGGGATATGAGGAGGTGTATCCCGGAGTCCATTAGTAAATAAATTTCCCAATCCTGATGCTCTAGGAATGGAATACAAGACATTCCCGTTATGTCCTTGCCCAACGTTCTGCCTAATTTGAGCACGAGAGTTCTGCAAAAATACACTAATAGATTCCGCATTGAAATCGCTTCGATCCGGCAACTTCGGTCTTTTTGCCACTTTATCCGTGCGTACATCTCCCTTCTTGAAATTGTAAACTTCGTCTACCCTGACTATAAATTCTTTGACCTGTAAACGATAGGCCAAAGCAATTATCTCAAAGTCGTTCGCTTTAAAGTAATCAAAACCAACACTCCCTTCTGGCCAGCACGGTATTCGTGGGAGTCGCCGACCCTTGATTCGAAAGGCTTCCTGTACCTTCTCGTTGCGCAATAGCATCCGAAGCTCCTTCGAATAAGCCTCATACTTAGAATAACTTAGTGAGTATACCCACTCGCCATTCTGTTCTGCCTTGAGATTTATTCTCTTGAAGTCTGATAGAAGTCTGTCCAGTGCATCAAGGTAGTCCTTGAGAATACCCGCTTGGTATACTCGTCGAGATGGACTAGGGTAAGAAACTAGCTCGGGCCTACTTATAGCTTCAGCAGCATACTTGATTGCAGTAGTGCGTCGTGCATGAACCTCAGTGTCAGTGCCAATCTCCTTGAGTGGTTGTAGTGTTGGGATTCTCATGGTGGTTGAAAGTATAGGGTGGTCTTTGGATGGGATTTGGTAAGTCGGTACTACCTCTGGCAATGGTGTCAGCGGAGTAATATTGTACTCGTACACGGAAGGATCAGTTGATCCGCCATGATTAGACTCTTGAGACATATTGCTAATATAGGATAGGTCGGAGACTGATGAAGTAGAGGAGATAAGCAGTGTCAAAGTGAATGAATTACTGTTAGGATTATTATATCGAGTTCCCAGTGTGTCCACCAGTGTAAAAGATCAGCGTTAGATCCTTTAATTAGTTCAATATACTCGGAATAACCCTTAGTAAACTTATATCCTTTGTGTTAACAACAAGCCTTGAAGCGCTATCACTGCTGTCAAGATTTGAAGTGAATATTTCAGTAGTAAGTGTGAAGCGTTAGTACCGGGAATACTCAAATCTTACGGTCTTTCAAAAGTAAGGCTAAAACACAATGAGATTAAAAAGTAGTTAATCTAATACATGCATTCATATATATATATGTTTGAAGATATTTTCTAGAAAGATAAAGAACTAAGAAGAATTAACTAGACAGAACAAGATAGGACTAATGAGTCATTTATGTTACAGCTTTCCTGTGCAGTCGTGAGAGGGAGAGTCGAAGGTAATAAAGTAACGGGTCCGAGCGTGATCCCATCACAGTATCCTGTCTCAGAACCACTTGGAACCTTCTGTATCCTGTCTCAGAACCTCCTGTATCTGCTTGGATCCTCTTGGAACCTTCTGTATCCTGTCTCAGAACCCCCTGTATCCTCTTGGATCCTCTTGGATCCTTATAGAACCTTCTGTATCCTCCTGTATCCTGTCTCAGAACCTCTGGAAACCTCCTGTATTCTTCTGTATCCTGTCTTGGAATCCCTTGGAACCTCCAGGAACCTCCTCCTATATCCTCATCCATTGTATCCTGTCTGTATCCTGTCTTGGAACCTCTTGTATCCTTCTGCAACTTTGCAGAACCTCTTGGAACCCCCTGTATCTCCTATTTTGAACAGACAGTATTTTCAGATTGGGGTTATGTTTGCTTGGTATTAAAATATTGCAGATAAACACAGGTTGATTAAACAACAATAATATTTTACTAGCAATATGATATTCTGTAAACACATTAAAATAATGCATGATATTGTCAGCAAAGAATAATTTGATTTCATTTTGACTAAATCTGCACATTGCATGAGATATCTCTTCAAAATATTCTGCAATAACCTAGTGTGAACATATTTTGATCTTTTTTTACTGCTCATCCTCACAACATACTGCAAACTAATCTGTACAGAGGATTAAAATATGACTTGTCATAACTACTGTATCATATTTTAAGCACATTTTTATTTCTCAAACTACCTGTTGCTAGATTAAATTAAAATATACATGAATGTTATTTTCTGAAAATATTTTAAACTTACTTTGCAAAAAGTGTTGCTTTCTTTTTAAAATATTCAATAAGATTGCTTTATATACATTCATCTACCTCATTTTAATTTTGTATTAAATTATATTCAAGCTATCTTATTGGAGTTTTTTTTAGTCATGACTGGATTATTATCAGGATATGATCAAATTATATCAGAGTGGAATAATTTGGCTTGCACCCAGTGGTGGCCTCCTTGAACCTACCTGGGGATTGAGAGTAAGAGCTGAGGCGATAAGACGATAGAAGTTCTCTGTTAAGAGTGCTAGAGTTACAGGATAACTACTGGGGTATTTATACTAATTAACTACAATAAGTATCATATGATTATCAGCATAAGGCTGTCCGTATCAATATGTACTGGGTGTATGTGGCTATTCTACATACTACAACAGTTCCATCAGAATGATCTGATAGAAGATGTGTTGCCACATAATTGTGGCAATGCGTTGATGGCATCTATAGAAGTGCCAATTCAACACTCCCCCTTGCTAAGCACCATGGTAGTGTGTGTAAGCATAGGTTGGTGCTAAAAGCAGCCAGGATTAGTCTGAGTAAATTTCAAGGCCAAGTTGCACTCTAAAGCGCTCAAACTTCAGTCTGCCTGTCACGAACTGCCTCTATTCTTTTACCTCCCCCTTCATCCCCTCATCAACAAACCTTATCAAAACCTGATTGCAGGCTAACCCGGACCAAACCCCCATGATACCTCGATTCCCTGATCACTATATACTTCTATCATCAGCTGAGCGGACATCTGATCTCACCATCTGTCAATCACGGACCGAGTTATTGTTTTATGATAGGTTCCACAGAACCCATCACATCATACTACCCGGATACTCATATCGATGTGACTCTTACCTATTGTTCCACATTGGGAACAAGACTCAGGACTCTGTATAAATACCATAGACACTGTAGTTAGTTCCTCAGTTCGTCCTCTTCGTTTCTACACTGTACAACTGTAGTTCTGCACTGTATTTGAGCTACAGACGGCCAGCTCACTCTTTCTCTCTCATATATCTATCTCTTCTCTCTCTCTCTCTCTCTGTTTTAGTGTGACTTGAGTGGTTTCAGTGTCGTCGACCCCAGTCTTGACACTAGGACGAACTCTCTTACACTCACCTCACAACCCGACACCCTGGCTATTCTTCGATTTGAACCATTCAAAAACGCTCGTACTATCATCCGCAGAGTGCCCTACACATTGCCGTATTCCCAGATCACCAACTACCAACACATTGATCATATCCCTGCTTTGAAGGCTGACCCTTGGTCCTTTGACAACACCTGGATTTGCACTGACCGTTGGACCTGGAGATCAGGTGAAGTAGTCCTCTCTGAATATTCTCGACTACGAGTTATCTTTGACGTGGACAACGAGGAATTCATCATTCGCACCACCAGACCTATCTACCTTGACGACTCAGAACCCCTACTGCCGATTGTGATTGCAGCAACAGATCTCTTCTTTTACGACAGAAACAGGAGACCTGCTGACCTATACCCTTTTCCTTCGAATTAGTCATCTCGTTGTATGACCAGTTCGGAACGAACAAGCCGCAGATACGGAACCCCAGTACCTGCTGTAGCAGACCCCGAAAGAATTATCAGATCAGGATCTAGATCCAGACCCGGTTCTCAACCCGGATCCCGAATTCCATCTCCACGTCGTGTAACACCCTCACCACAACTAGCTACCCCTCCTGCTTCTACAGCCCAGACAGGCCAACGACTAGCCTGTGCATCAGCATCTCACCTCTTTGACGGAGACCAGTGGACAGACGTATACGAATTACCAGCAGGATCTGGAAGCTTCTTCCTCTGTTTATATAACCCTTGCCCAAACAGGTATAACGAACCGCGGTTGACACCAAGGCCCAATCAGAGTTGGGGACTTGCGATCGCAAATTCACAGGAAGAAGCTATCAGAGGACACCAAGAACGTACAACCCCTGCCCCATCCAATCCATTAACCTTTCCCCCGATTCAGACTCCTCAACCACAACAGCTGTCTGCCTCCACTGTTGTTGATCTTACCCACTCCCCACCTGCAGCTGAACCTGAACTAGAACCTGAACAGGAATTGGAGCCTGAACCAGAAGAATTAGTGGCAGAACCTGAACAACGATCCAGAACTCATTCACCCCAATCACACCACCCTCGATCAGAATCAGCCATGTCTACCAACACCAATGGTTCAAGTGGAGAACGAGGAAGTAAACCAGAGGACTTTACAGGAGAACGAAGTAAATCACGTCGGTGGTTGGCGTTGTTTAACAACTACCTACGTTTGAACAAAACCAGGTATACGACAGAAGAAGATAAAGTCTCTCTGTTCCTCTCGTTCTTCAAAGGAGATATAGGTGGAAGATGGGCTGAAGCCCGTCTCACAGAATATGATAATGACCAGGATGATGAAGATATAGCAGAAGGGAATAAGCGTTGGACCACCTTGAAAAGTGTCACAAAACGTTTCAAGGACGACTTTAGACCTACGGCTTATGATGTGGCAGCACAAACCGCTATTGAAACCATCAAACAGGAAGGGAAATTGATGGACTTAGATGAGTACAACACTTATTTCGATACATACGCAGATGACTCTGGCTTTGACGAGACCGCCCTACTTCATTTCTACAAAAAGGGCCTCCACCCTAAATTGGTTGACAGAATCTCCGATACCTACCCAGTACCAAAGACACTCGAAGGGTACAAGGAAAGGGCCATGGAACGACAACAGGAGTACCTTAGTAGACGGGCAGAGAAGGCCAGATGGGGAAATCCACGCTCCACCAGGACCACAAACCCTACAGGTGGACGGGCAGGAGCCAACATCAACGCATTTAATAATGCAGAACCAGGTGCTAGACCTTCTAACTCTCGAACTCCGTTAACTGCAGATGAACGACAGGCTCTCATGAAGAAAGGGGCGTGCTTCAACTGTCGTCAGGTTGGCCATCTATCACGAGACTGTCCTACCCGTCAGCAAGGACCTCCCAGAGCGCCTGCTCAACCAGGCCGAGCCATTCGTGCTACTGAAACATCGAACGTTTCAGAGACTCCTACTTCATCTGCATCGAGAACAGAGACTCCATCCCCCCGCGACACGGTCAAGGAGATTTCGGATCTGATCAACAGGGTAAAGAGCTTGCAAGGAGAAGAGAAGGAACAGGCGGCTGTATACTTGAAGGATGTTACTTCAAACTTGGATTTTTGAAACCCTCCCCTGCAGTATCGTCAGGAGGAGTTGTACACTATACCGGACTTTGTAACAATCGATTTTCTGTTTTGTCTCCCCCATGTGAGCACATGTTTCCGTCTGAACTTAGAATGTCGACAATCACCCAGAACAGACAGATGCCATCAATTATGTTACATGTGGAATTCATTGGAAAAATCACCGGTAGAAAAATCGATGCAGAAGCACTTCTTGACAGCGGAGCAGAAGGAATCATTATTAACTCGCGCTTTGCAAAAAAGAACAATTTCACATTACGACCTGTCCCTAAACCCTTCCCAGTGCGAAATGTAGATGGATCAGAAAACATCATGGGCTGGGTACGACATTATACCATTCAAAAATTCCGAATTCATTCCCAGGATTCCGACTCCTACCATGAAGAACAAGCACATTTTTATGTCACTGATATAGGAGGACACGACATTATCCTTGGAACAGATTGGTTAGACGAACATAACCCAGAAATTAACTGGAAGGAACGACAAATGAATCTTACAAGATGCCCCCCTACCTGCAAACTAAAGAATCCTCCAGTGAAAAATGTGCGTACCAACAGTAAAATTTCTGGATCAAATCCTACTCATGATCCTCGTGATCACCATCGAGACTACCATGTAACCTGGAAGGAACCATTGAACACCTACAAAGCGACCCCTCAATATAAGATAGCAGGACGACGAAGATGGAAGACAGATCCTCGACTTCTTTATCAGATACCGATCAACTCGACCCTCTTTACAGAGGACGAAGATGATTCATTCCAAATACCTCTAGAATGGGAACAACGAACTATGAATACTCTCCTAAATAAGGCAGCAGAAGATACAGTATGTAACGTGCCAGACCAGGACAGTATTCCTATCCCTATACGAGCAACCTTTACTAAATCGCAGCAACTAGCGGAAGACAGTCACAGAATAAATCAGAAACCTCTCGATCAACAAATCCCTGACCAATATCACAAGTATCTCAAAGTCTTTGATAAACAGACCTCCGAACGACTACCAACTCGAGGAGAATGGGATCATGCCATTGATCTCAAGGAAGATTTCAAACCCAGACCTTGTAAAACCTATCCTCTGTCACCGGTGGAGCAGAAGGAACTTGATACATTTCTTGATGAGAACCTGGCTAAAGGGTATATTCGACCCTCTAAATCTCCAATGGCAAGTCCCTTCTTCTTCGTAAAAAAGAAAGACGGAAAGCTTCGCCCTGTACAGGATTATCGGGAGTTAAACAAAGGGACGATCAAAAACGAATATCCCTTGCCGCTGATTTCAGAACTAATAGACAAGTTGAAGGGAGCTAGAGTGTTTTCAAAGGTGGACCTCCGTTGGGGTTACAACAATATCCGAATCAAGGAAGGAGACGAATGGAAGGCTGCATTCAAGACAAATCGAGGCCTTTTTGAACCTACAGTGATGTTCTTTGGACTGATGAACTCACCGGCAACCTTTCAAGCGATGATGAACACTCTCTTTAAAGACCTCATTGACTCGGGCAAAGTGGTTATCTATATGGACGATATCCTGATATTCACGAAAGATCTGGAAGAACATCGTAACATCATGGAACAGGTATTACAACGACTGATGGACAATGACTTATATGCCAAACCAGAAAAATGCATTTTTGAAGCTAAGTCAATCGAATTTCTAGGCCTTATAATCTCACACAATACACTGGCCATGGACCCAGTAAAGGTATCAGGAGTAACGAACTGGCCAACCCCTCGAAATGTCAAGGAAGTTCAATCCTTCCTTGGCTTTGGCAATTTCTATAGACGCTTCATTCAAGGATTTTCAAAAGTTGCTCGTCCACTCTTTGAACTTACAAGAAAGGACCATCCTTGGAGCTGGACAGATAGCAGTCAGGAAGCATTTGATGCTTTAAAAGTTGCGTTCACCTCATCCCCTGTTCTTTTAATGCCTGATCCTTTGAAACCTTACCGAGTCGAAGTTGATGCATCCGATTATGCTACTGGAGGAATTCTATCACAGCAAGACCATGAACAAAAATGGCATCCAGTAGCATATTTATCGAAATCTCTATCGGAAACAGAACGAAACTATGATATCCATGACAAAGAACTCTTAGCCATTATCCGAGCTCTTGAGTCATGGCGACATTACCTCGAAGGAGCCCCACACACTATTGAAATCTTAACAGATCACAAGAACTTGGAGTACTTCACTACAGCTCAAAAACTTAGTAGACGACAAGCTCGGTGGGCATTGTTCCTCACTCGTTTTGACTTCACATTGCTGCACCGCCCAGGTACTTCTAATCGAAGTGACCCCTTGTCCAGACGGACAGACCATAAAGAGGGGGTAGATCGAGACAACTCGGATCGCATTCTGTTAGATCCCAAGTTCTTTCAAATAAGAGCTACTAGACCAGGATCAGTAACGACTATCGGAGACATTGGGTTACGGAAGCGAATTCGGGAATGTCCGCAACGAGATCAAGAAGTAGTGAAAGCGTTGGATGTCATTTTACACAACGGACCCCGATCATTGGTAAAGAATTTACAGGAATGGAACTATGAAGATGGCTTGATCTTGTTCCGGGGAAAAGTATATATCCCCAATGACATCAAACTACGACAAGACATAGTCAAAATGCATCATGATAGCTTGACAGCAGGACACCCCGGTCGATTCAAAACTTATGAACTAATTAGCAGAGAATTCTGGTGGCCCGGTATGTCGGTTTTTGTTCGAGACTACGTGGATGGTTGCGCTACTTGCCAATTAACAAAGACAGTTAACCAACCAAATCATGTTCCTCTGGTCCCTAATGAAACACCAAATCGACCGTTTGGCACTATTACCACAGATTTCATCACGGATCTACCTGAATGTCAGGGATTCAATGCCGTTAATGTCACTGTAGATCGTCTGACCAAGGCCGTGGTGATTTCCCCCTGTCGAAAGGACATTGATAGCGACAAGACAGTAGATCTACTCTTTGACAACACTTGGCGTCGATATGGACTTTGGGACAAAATGATCTCAGACCGTGGACCTCAATTTGCAAGCAAAGTCATGAAAGGTATTTATGCAAAGCTAGGCATAACATCAGCCCTAAGCACTGCATACCACCCTCAAACCGACGGCGAGACAGAACGATTCAACCAAGAATTGGAACAATTCCTCCGCATATTCTGTAACTATCGTCAGGATGACTGGGTTAAATGGCTACCATATGCTGAATTCTGTCATAATTCTCGCACACATTCTGCTACAGGAAAATCTCCATTTGAACTACTTCATGGATTCCTCCCACGGCTCTTCCCCACTGTAAACCCAACTTCACAAGTTCCAAGCGTGGAAGAACGACTACAGAATTTAGAAGCCATCCGTAAGGAAGTTCAGGCGAGCCTAGATATGGCTGCAGAATCAATGAAAAGAAGCCATGGAGATCATATCAAAGAAGGGAAAGAGTTCAAAGTAGGGGATAAGGTATTATTGGATGGAAAGAACCTAAAAACGAACAGACCCAAAGCTAAGTTATCAGATCGACGTCATGGACCATTCATCATCACTGAAAAAATTGGAAAGGTCAACTATCGGTTACAACTTCCAAAGACCTGGAAGATTCACCCTGTCTTCCATGCATCCCTTCTCATGCCATTCCGGGAAACGAGAGCTCATGGACCAAATTTCCCTGGACCACCTCCAGAACTTTTACCAGATGATGAAGAATATGATGTAGAAGCGATTTTGAACTCTAGACCAACACGAAATAAACGAGGGGTTGAATACCTAGTGAAGTGGTTAGACTATTCGGATGCAGAAAACTCTTGGGAACCATCATCAGGACTTCATGGAGTACAACAGTTGATTGACAAATTCCATGCAAAAAATCCCAGTGCGTACAAATCACCTCCTTTTAGACGACCTGGATCTGCTGTTCAATCCTTAGACATACCTTGGAAATTGATATGGCACTTAACATCGGTGCTCCAGGTGCAAGCACCTCCTGAAGAGGGGGTAATGTCACGAACTGCCTCTATTCTTTTACCTCCCCCTTCATCCCCTCATCAACAAACCTTATCAAAACCTGATTGCAGGCTAACCCGGACCAAACCCCCATGATACCTCGATTCCCTGATCACTATATACTTCTATCATCAGCTGAGCGGACATCTGATCTCACCATCTGTCAATCACGGACCGAGTTATTGTTTTATGATAGGTTCCACAGAACCCATCACATCATACTACCCGGATACTCATATCGATGTGACTCTTACCTATTGTTCCACATTGGGAACAAGACTCAGGACTCTGTATAAATACCATAGACACTGTAGTTAGTTCCTCAGTTCGTCCTCTTCGTCTCTACACTGTACAACTGTAGTTCTGCACTGTATTTGAGCTACAGACGGCCAGCTCACTCTTTCTCTCTCATATATCTATCTCTTCTCTCTCTCTCTCTCTCTGTTTTAGTGTGACTTGAGTGGTTTCAGTGTCGTCGACCCCAGTCTTGACACTGCCTAGATTTTTCGTGAATAAATCTGCGGGATTTTTATCACCATCAACAAAGTAAATTTTGACAAATCCTTTGTCCACAACCTCTCGGATGTAGTGATACTGAATATTGATATGTTTCGATCATTTTTCAGTAACAGGATTTGAGGTGATGAAAATCGAGCCTTGGTTATCACCGTAGAGTGGAGTGGCGTTTAGGTTAAAACCTAATTCACTCATAAGAGTCCAGATCCAAACAACTTGGTGACTACAGTCACTGAGTGCCATGTATTTGGCTTCTGTTGAAGATAGGGCAATAGTAGTTTGAGCCCTTGATTGCCAACTGAAGGTACCGGATGCAAGTTTCAGGAAAAATCCAGTTTGGGATCGACAAGTAGTTGGGTCAGAGGCCCAATCAGAGTCTGTGCAGGCTGTTAAGCCTATACCTTTTGTACCATCGTATACAAGAGAATAATTGCTTGTTCCTATGAGATAGCAACAAATATACAGCGCTTTGTCTAGGTGCTCTTGAGATGGGTTAGCTGTGCTAACTTGGTAACAGCAAAGGCTATGTCAGGACGAGTGCCCAACATTATGTATAGTAGAGATCCTGTCGTGAAGAGGCGACAACGAGAGAGCAGACGAGTGCGAGACGAGTAGACAAGAGACCTTAGACACAAGAACTAGTCCGAATGACCAAGTTAGATTAGAACAGTAAAGAGGATACAAGGCATACCTAGTCCGAATGACCAAGAGGTCAAGATGAGGACTAGGTTACAGGATGAAGAGTTTAAATACGGTACTATCAAGATTGGCAATGTGAAACTAGGGCTAAGGGTCTACAGCACTACTAACACATGTTCGGGAAGGATTATGGTAAGGCTATGGAAAGGCTATGGATAAGTATGATCGAAAGGGAAATGAAAGAAAGGTGTAAACAGGGTGTAAAAGTGTGAGGCAGCAATAAGGCTGTGCGCACTGCGTAGTTAAGGTTTAAGGTTTAAAGTTTAAAGGTAATGGTAAACAGGAACATACAAATGTAAATGTCTGAAAATAAAGGAAAAATGAATATTAGTAATCGAAATAAAATGTTAGTATTTGGTCTTCACGACATTACCTCCCTCCTTAAAGTCCATCGTCCTCGATGACTATATTCTGGGTGCATCCAGGTGTTTTTTATGGAATGCAGTTATTGATCATTTAGCATTTGTAAGATTTGTTACCGGTTCCCATGAATTATGTCCATCATCGTATCCTTTCCACTTCACCAAGTATTCAATCCTCCTCCACCTAATCCGGCTATCCAACAATTTCTCTACTTCGTACTCAGGCTCATCGTCTTCTTCTAAGTAGACTGGTTCCGGTTCAGCCTCCAATTTCCCATTAACAATGTTGCCTTTGAACAGGTAAAGCTTATCAACATGAAAGACAGGGTGTATTCGTTCTAGAGACCTAGGAAGATCCAGTTTGTAGTCTAGGTTTCCGACCTTCTCAATGACTTCATATGGTCCGAGTTGTCGGTCTCCTAGTTTTTCACTGGAAAGTTGGACATTGATATCTTCGGCACTAAGCCAGACATGATCTCCGACTTTAAACTGGTGTGCCTTCTTTCTCCCTCATTCAAAGCCTTCTTTCATCTTCCTTTTTGCTAAGTGTAAAGCTGCCCCTACATCTCTCCTCGCTTCTCTTAACACTTCGATCCGTTGTTCTACACTCGCGTTCCCTGTTCGCCTTCCTACTGGGATATTGAAGTGTGGTAAATACCCATAGGTAACTTCAAAGGGTGCTAGGCCATGAGCTGAGTGGGTTCGGGAGTTGATTACAAATTCTGCCATGGGTAGGTGTTCAACCCAGTCGTCTTGCCTTCGATTTATGAATATCCCTAGATACTTCTCCACTTCTTGGTTTGCCCTCTCTGTCTGTCCATTTGACTGAGGTCAGTATCCCAAGGTCAGGGTTGATTGGATGCCTAGTCTTTTGAGCAGCAATCTCATTACTGCAGCTGCAAATTGGGGGCCTCGATCGGAGATCATTCGAAGGGGTAGTCCATGGAGTCAAAAGATCTCCTTGTAGTACAGATCGGCAGCTCCTTCTGCCGTCAGGTTCGAGTGACAGGGTATGGTGTGTAGCTGCTTGCCAAAGTGGTCTGTACAGACCATTATAGCATCGTAGCCTTGGGATTTTGGGAGTTGCATGATTAAGTCGACTCCAACAAATTCCCAGGGTCCTTCTGGGACTTCTAACGGTTCCATTACAGCTCTTGGGTGTCTCTGCAACTTTTTCCTCATGCATACATCACATCCCTCCACAAACTTTTCTACCAATGCCCTCATTGATGGCCACCAGTAATGAGTGCTGACTAGGTCAAAGGTTGCATGTCTCCCTCCATGTCCTGCAGTCAGCACATCATGGCACTGTCTTACCACCTCCTTTCTTAATTCTTCCTCTGGTGGAACATACACTCTTCCCCGATGATAGATTAACCCTCCATCTTCTTCCCATTCTGCTATTCCATCCGCTAATTTCTTCAGCCCTACCTTCTTTAAGTCTTTCAGCCCTTCTACTACCTCCACTTCTCTTGTAGTGGCTCGACAGATCTTCTCTTCCAATGGGTTGCTGAAGTGAGATGCGGCTAACTTCACAAAGTGTTCAGGCCGTAGGACCGTCCGCTTGGTGTTATCCTCTTCATCTGAAACATGGTGTAACAGGGAGCGGGATAGGGCATTGGCCAAGACGTTGGTCTTACCCAGTCTATGTATCAGCAGGAAGTTGAAGTTGGCTAATTTCAAGGCCCATTGAGCCTGTCTCCTACTTAGATCCTGGGCAGTTTTCCAGTAACGTAGATTGTCATGATCAGTAATGACCTCGAACGGCTCAGGAAGTCCTTCTAGGTAGTGCCTCCATTCTTTCAAAGCCTCAATAATCGCCAGCATTTCTTGATCGTGGATCTCATAGTTCTGCTGGTGTTTGTCCATAGAAGCAGATCGGAACGCAATTGGGTGCCAGAGTCCGTCTTCAAGTTTTTGCATGATGACTCCTCCGGTAGCGAAACCTGAAGCATCTACATCAATACGAGTTGGCCGGTCTGGGTTCCACAGTGTAAGTATCAGAGCCAAAATAAACCTGTCTCTAAGTTCTTCAAAGGCTCGTTGCTGTTTGGGTCCCCATTAGAATACAACTTCTTTCTTAGTAAGGTCTTGCAGGGGTCTTGCTACATCCGAGAAACCTTGTATGAATCTTCGGTAGAAGTTGGCAAACCCAATGAAACCTCGCACTTCTCGGATACTCTTGGGCATAGGCCATCTCCTAACGGCTTCTACCTTGGCCGGATCCATTCGCACTTCCCCATATCGGATCACTAATCCTAAGTATTCAATTTCCTCTTTCTCGAATTCACATTTCTCGGGCCTCAGATATAAGTCGTACTCTTCTAACCTTCGAAGTACTTCCCTCGTAATCTCTCTATGTTCTTCTCTGGTGCTAGTGAAGATGAGGATGTCGTCTAAATAGACAGCTACTTTCCCTTCTGCAATCAGATCTCCGAAGATTGAGTTCATGAGGGTTTGGAAAGTCGCAGGTGAATTAGTCAATCCAAAGAACATAACCTTGGGTTCAAATAACCCTCGATTGGTGGCAAAGGTGGCCTTCCATTCATCTCCCTCTCGAATCCTAATGTTATTGTATCCCCATCGCACATCAAATTTAGTGAAATATCTTGCTTCTTGGAGTCGGTTAATAATGTCTTGGACTAAGGGAAGGGGGTAGTGGTTTTGAATGGTGAACTTGTTAAGCTTTCTGTAGTCTTGTACGAAGCGAAGCTTTCCATCTTTCTTTTTGATAAAGAATACTGGGGATGCGATAGGTGATTTGGACGTCTGAATGTACCTCTTTTTTAGGTTATCTTCTAGAAATCGCTCCAGTTCCTGCTGTTCGTTGACTGACATAGGGTAGACCTTAGTTCAGATGGAAGCCGGGGCTCCTGGGGTTAGCTCTATGGCGTGATCCCAGGGTTGAGGAGCCAGTAGTCATTCTGACTCTTCTTTGGAGAACACCTTATGAAACTCTTGGTATGCTTCGGGGATCATTTCTTCCAATGTCTTCTTCTCCTTCCCTTTGGCCACTTCTTCCGCAATTTGCTGCGAATACGTCACTCTGGCTGCACACCATACTTCATCTTCCAATTCTTTGATTACCCCTTCTCTCCTCCACTCCCTTCGCTGCTTTCGATTTGCTTTAATTTTTACCGGGGTTAAGAGGGGCCCCTCTTTTTCTTCTTTCGTTGCTTTGGCTTTTATGTCTTTGTCTGTGACCCATATTTCATCTTCATCATAGACCTTATCGCTCCTTCCTCTTACCTGCAGTAACCCCTTTTCCCAGTCAATGTTTGGATTTGCTGCTCTTAACCATGGTAACCCGAGAATTACGTCTTCTCCTCCTAAATCTGTTACTAGAAAATCCATCCATTCACTCATCTGGTCCACCGTTAATTGTAGGCTCGCACACCTATCTATCTTTCCTGCTCGATTCTCTGTTCCGTCAATGTTGTAGATCGGTAGTGGTTTCTTCATTAGGAAAGTGGGGATTTTATGCTTTTTTACAAACTCTTTGTCTAGGAACAACGCAGTTGCCCCACTGTCCACCATTGCTGCTGTTTTCAATTCCAATCCTTTTTCCTGTAGCCACACATTGACTCTGTAATGTGAAGCACCAGGCTTTATTTTGGAAGTCATATTTAGGGTACAGGTGTGTATAGAATCGTACTTAGAAGAAAAACAGAATTGTTCAAAAGTAGACGACACTCTCGGCGCAGCGGAACTGGGTGTCAGCTTTAAAAATCCTTTTGTTCTTTCATAAAGGCAGCGAGGATGGCAGTTTGCTGAGCCATAGCCTCTTTCAAGGCTTGGATCTCACTAGTGGAGCTGTTGTCGCGGGTCAAAGATGGGCCAGCCACTGGTGGTGTATTGTGAAATAGTGAAAACGGGGTTTCTGTGTTGGCAGAGACTCGAGCTCCTCCTCCTCCTGTATTTCCTGCTCCTCTATTCTTCTCCAGACCCATGTACTTGTCCTGACAGATTCTCTCCATATGTCTGGTCCAGGCACAGTAGCAACACTTCTCGCTTTTCCAACTACAGTTTCCTCGGATGTGCTCCTTGCTTCTGTTTCTGCTGACAAGGAATTCCTGAAGGACATTGTGGAGGGCTATAAACACAATGAGTTTGTCCAGAGGCTGGAATCTATTACAGCAGTACAGAAAAGCATGACAACTTGTGGTTCATTGAGAATAGACTTGTCATTCCCTGCTTTGGGGATCTTCGAGAATCTCTGTTTTGGCTGGCACACAATTGCAGTGGTCACTTTGGGGGTGATAAAAGCTATAATTACCTGTGAGACTCATATTATTGGCCAAACATGTGTAAGGATCTAATGGAGTCGTATGTGCCATCCTGTGATGAATGCCAACGTAACAAAGGTCATTCTGGATTGTTAATTTGTCTTTGATTTCTGTTGTTACTAATGGTTCTTTTGCTCAGGGGTGCATTTTGTGTTTCAAAGTGGGGAGGAGTGTAAACGTGCCATTTACAATGCACACACATGATACATTACATACAGTCTACATACATCTCTACAGACACTTACGTGACATCTCTCTTCTTCTTATCTCTTACCACTATGTTCCCATCAATAGTTGTAGCTAGATGAACACAACATGGTCTATATTCTGTCTCTGTCCAATCTCTCTCCCTCTTCCCTTTTCTCCACTTGAGTGTTCCCAGTAGACACTGGGTTTCCACAATGCAGATGTGTCTAAAGTTGAATTTGAAAGCAAATTTCAAAAGCAACTTCCAGAATCAACTTCCCCGAAAAGTGAAAGCAAAAGTGGAAGCATGTTCTGAAATCAACTTCCAAAAACAACCCAAAATCTGATTCACTTCTGAAAGCAAAATAAACTACTGAAAAGCTTCTGAAATTGAGACAACAGCAAGTGACTCATGTGAATATTTTTGCCTTGCAAAGCTTCATACACCCAACCTGGACTCAAACTATCTTTGTCTGGACAGGACCTTGAAATCACACAAAATGATGATATATTATAACCTGATTACATCGTTAAATGCCAAGTTTTCCTTGCCCGGCTTGCTCGGCTTTTTGACTTGTCAACAAGTCACAACCTAAGAATGTATAGTAAATGTATTAAAAATGTGATGCTTTTCGGCATCAATGAACCTGTCTCACCAAAGATTTAACAACTTGTGGGAAAAACCCCGTGAGCTTGCGACTTGTTGCTTGACCGGCTTTATAGGCTTGTACAAGCCCAAACAAGCCGGGCAAGACGGGGTCAAGAAAAACTTAGCTAATCACGATGTATGAGGGTTATAACAGCTCATGATCTATTATCACTGAGTTATAATCAGTCATAATTTAGTTGTAACTCGGTTAGAATCTGGCCGAAACCATTGTATGTTATTATAACATAATGTCATTTTCTCATATTGGATTTCCTTTTCAATTTCCAGAGGATTATGGGTTCTTGTGTCTGATAAGTGTATTGCAAACTGCATGGGTATTTGTGCCTGTAGGCTTGTATATGCGCAGCCTATCCATCAGTGCCAAATTAGACATCTATACAACAGTCATTCAAACTCACCCCCATCCCACTGTATGAACCTTTGTTTAGCTGATCAACTGTTGGAGTTAATAATGTGGAAACATCGAGGGAAAGACGATGTTAAAGGAAAACATAAAGATTTTGAAGTATCAGGGAATCACAATGAGCGCGGGCAACTTCTGATGATCTCAAGGATCGGGAAGTGCTTCGAAGAAACAATTGCCCCAATAGAAGGCTTTGATACTTTTCACCTCACCGACATGATTGATAAAGCTGATTCGCACCTTGAGCGGAAATGCCATACATTCTTCGAAATGAATACATTTCGGTAGCGTGACAGGGGCAATTCTACTTCCTGATAGATACGAGGCCGAAATTGCTGTTCCCGTCAATCAATCACCCTGACCACTGATGATGCTAGTTGATAATATACGAGTGAACTGAGACCGACGAGTCGTCATCATTTGGCCATCACCAACCCTTCCGGTGGACTGGGAAGATTCCTGGGCTTCTCTTTAACCATTTCCCTCCCTTTCTTTTTGCTCTTTCTCGTCAGTCAGCGGGCTGCTGAAATGCGTGACGTTCTTTTCATCTTTAGGTGATTAACAGCACTTATTTTGAGGCTGTATGCATTACTGAAAACTCGGACAGCATATTGTCTTTTATAGTTCTTGCGAGCGGGCTCAACATTACATTCCCGACACAACCATTTGCTGCTACAAACAACACTTACATCTGGATTCGCGAGTCTAGTGACCCACAAGATTTTTTCTTGCGGAAAATCAAAATTGATGGTGATGGCGGTCCTACTAGTCCATCTCCGCCAGTTGCAGTACCTGATTTGGGAGGGCAAGGAGGAATGGGCTTGATTCACTTCAATCGGGCTGGGTGTGTAATTTGCTCTTCCCGGCTTCCTTCAACTGAAACTCGCTTCCAGAGTTTTTCAGATCATAGCAGTGGACACACAGAATCCGTAGGACCGCAGAGATACGCATTTTGTTCACATTATAACTGAAGAAAAATTAGACAGAACAAACCATTCTTCGAAATGCTTATAACTGTCCAAGTTAATTCCAGCTCCACGACTCAACCATCTGGAGGCAGTAGTAATAATAATAATGATGGGGATAATAACAACAATGGAGGGGGAAAGGGTGGAGGCAGTTCGGGGTGCGTTCGCCTCAATTTTGTTTTCTTTCTATTTTGAAACTTCCATAGGCAAGGAGGCAATCACTGGTCTGGCAATGGTCACGACAATGATAATCATAATAGTCACGGTGGGGATGGACATGGCAAAGGTGGAAAAGGCAATCAGTAAGCCGTTTTTTACCAGCGCGTCGCTGTCAACGGCTGACCGTTGAGCAATGAAGAATGAATATGGATCCTCCTTCAAATTCGACTGGGCCTTCGAGCGATAATTCTGGATCTGCAAGGTGCGTATCCCAGCTTTTTCAGATTTCTTAACTGACAACACAAAAGGAACAGTTCCCCTCAAAAGGATATCCCCAAAATCGTTGGCATCGTGCTCGGATGTATATCATTCATGTTCCTCGTTGCCGCTATTCTAGTCTACCTACGTTACCGCCGACGTCGTCAAACCAACAACTTTCAGCAAAATATGATGACCCGTAGTCCCGGCTCTATAACACCGTGGATGGAAGCTCTTCCAATAGACGGAATGGAAAAGAAGGAATACCTCTCCAGGAACTCCTCTTACACTTCCAACCGTTCTGGTCATCTACGACAACCTCAAGTACCGTTGACCACGTATAGCGATCCTTCGGTACCTCCAGGCCTCGTAGGACTCGGACCTTCCCCACCTTCGCCTACTCGCTCAGATTCCGTCGGGACTAGTATATCCCAAAGAAGACCAAACGACCTTGGAAACGGCAACCCTCGTGGTCGAAATTCAGGAACTTCCATTACGACACTAACACTTTCCTCTTCTGGGAGTCGAAGCAATAGGAGTGAGAGCGCGAGTTTCGTCCAGTTCCCCGTTCCTTCGTTACCATCTAGGACAAGGACAGTCCGACAGATGATGATTGAAAAAGAGATTCAAGAGATGCAGGGGAGGATTTTAAGTTTGCAGACGAGACCGCAACTCAGTGATGCTGATGCAATGGAGCGGGAAGAGGAGTTGAGGCAAATTACTGCTCGAGTTGAGAGGTTGCAGAGGATACATGAGGGACCTTGGGCGTTGGGTTTGTCAGATACGATACCTTCAGGACTTACTTGATGAACGGTTTGGGTTTTTCCTTGTCTTGTGTACATTCACTTTGGCCGAGGTATTATGGTCACGTTGCTACTTGATATATTGACTCAGAGTCATAAAGATACCTATGGATTGGTTGTGTACGTTTAATGAATACCACCGGTAAGATATCCGCAATGTCATCGTCCCGAGAAGCAGGTATAAGCGATATTCCAAATGAACACCGATGAAAACATAGCCCGAACATCCAGACCAGGGCGAGACCAAAAACCGGGATGATCATAAAAGAAAGCAAAAACTTCTATTCGAGCGGTTGAGCGGACCTTCATCCGTCTTACACAGTGAGACAATTCTCGGGGGTTACGAAAGAATAGGCCCCGAGAGAAGAAACAAAAGCCGGGTCGTTACCACTATCATCCAAGAGACAGCATCCAACTGCAGCGCCAATCACAATGCGAAGAACAAACAAGGCATAAGATGCGGGGAAGAGTTACAAGACGCCGGCTGGACAAGGTGATTCTTACCACTTTGTAGTTTCATGAAAGTCCGAGATGGTGGAAGTGAAGCAAAGATGGGAGGATGTCCTATAGTTGATTTTCGGCTAAGAGCTGGAGCTTGGCATCTATCGTTGAACGTATGTAGATCTGTCCGCCTGATATGTATTTCGTTCGTTTGTGACTACAGCTTGACCGGACAGTCTCAAGACAAACATAGGTTGTAGATGAGATAAACGTGTTCGATATGAGCTCGGTTCCTACTTTTGAAGAGGAAGTCTTTTTATAATTCCAGCTGTGTTCATGGCTTCTTTCCTGGCGCAAGCCGTGTCCTTGCACCGTCGAGAGTTCGAATAGCTGGCATCCGACTCTGTGAAACAGGACTCGCTGACAGCTTGTTTCGTATACAGAGTAGGTGTTAATAATGAACAGCGAAGTGTTGGAGAAAAAAAGTAACGACGCACCACATTCGCCAGCAATTCGCCAGATCGCAACCGTCCCAACCCGACTGATAGCCCTCCACCACAACAAGGGGACGACGACAAGAATGTAGGGTTAAAGGCTAGCGGGCTTGTCCTGTAGCCAGCATGAGCGAACTGAGAGGGAGAAGGAATCAAAAAGAGGGTGCACCGGTAGAAGAAAGGGCGAACAACACACTTTCTGGTTATCTGGCTGTTGCAGGCCTCGTTCCTTTGTATCTGACTAGCTCTCCCTTGCTACATCCGCATATCTACTCCCTCTTCCATTTGCTTGAGTACGACAGAAAATGTGATTAACTTGCACGGGAGCCTGAGTGTTTTGAAGTTTTCGGACGAAGATTCGCGCGGCATAAAGAAGACATGCCTGTTGCTCCCACGCCATACGTAACCCGGGTTTGAATACACACGCTAAACAGCGGAAGCTATATCGTTAGTTGAACTCTAAGATTTTACGCTAAGCTACTTGCTAACGGGAGATTCAGACACCTCAAGCTGTCAATTCCATCACTAAAGACCAGTTTCCTGTTCACCTACAGCTACTCATGCCACCACTCGAATTCTCGATATTCGATGCTTGGAATCGAACGTGCTTCAAAAACGAATCTAACTTTGGAACATTAGTCTAACTATGTAATAGATATTTGGATGGGTCTTCGATTTTTACGTGACTCTTCTGAAAAGACGAGCGATGAATATTGGAAACATCAATGAACGTTTATCCTTCCAACCACGTAGCTTGAAGGACGAGAACAATTGCCACATGGAACTTCCATTTTTATCAATACAACCGTACGCTAGTGGGGAGCTCGAAATCGGGTTTCTAGTTTTGCCTAGCTATAGGCAGATATCTAACGTGATTTTCCTAGCACTTTAGACCTATCTATAGCCTTTCTGCAACTTGTTCGACCGCATGGTTTTATGCCTTTCTTGACAAATTCATAAACCACGTTCGTATGGACTCTTTGCGTCGTTCAGCTACTTCAAGCTATCTCTAACCCTTCTTGGCCTCATTAATTCCGAGTATTAACATATAAATACCATCAAGATGTTTCTCCAAACCTCAGGGTCTCCCTACCTTCATCGCGCATTGCTTCCTACCTCACTCCTTTCAGTTCCGCGATGATGTCTCTCGCCTTCGCTCTTTCTGTGGTCTCCCTTGTGTTCGCTACCCCTATTAACCAGCGGCACCACGTCAGGGCACTACCTAGAGGAGACGTCACTTGCGGGTCGAACGTTTATACCGTCAGCGAAGTCGTGGCAGCAGTGGATGCAGGGGTAGACCATTTGGACAACCCTATCGGCGATAGTAAGTATTTAGACGAAATCGTATTACTTCGCCAAAACTGACCTCTGTTCATCTTTTTCAGACAGCTATCCTCATACTTTCAACAATTTTGAAGGACTCGAGCTATTCTGTAACGGGGAAAGTGCTTTTAATGAGGTATATTTTTTCTTTTGTATGCATCCATGTCATGCGTGGCTATTAATCTATCCAAAAGTTCCCAATCTTAAGATCCGGCATATATGATGGAAGCTCTCCCGGTGCTGACCGCGTCATTTTCTCTGATAATGGGGTCTATTGCGCGTGAGTAACATTATGGGGTCACCCCAAATCCTACTGATCTCTTTTATAGCGTCGCTACCCACACGGGTGCTTCTGGCAACAACTTTGTCTCTTGCGAAGGCGACTAGACATACGAACATCGGGTACACTGAATTTATAAGTATGTAGGGTACGATACCCTTTCAACCCCAAATTCATAGCAGATTCAAAAACATACTCAGGGCAAGATGCCTTCATAGATATCTTCATAGATTACCAGTACATCGTCATACAACCAAGACTCCAACGTCGTTCCGTCCATGAAACGCATGTCTCCATCCGCATCTCCATTTATCAACATTCCCCTGCTTTCCCGGTGTAGTGGAAAGTAAACCTCCCAAATGATCCTGCAAAAGCCGAGATGGAATTAACATTGTTGGCGGCGATGTTGAAGAGAAAACTGATTGATCTTCGGCCTGAGATATAAGATTTGACAGGTCGGTTTGGACACTTGGAGGCATCGTGGAGAGGAAAACTGAAGTATCGGTTATACCATTGGTGCTGGAAAGAAGCGCAGAGAATGGTTTCAAAGCTCTCTTGCATAGTGGATCCAAACCCAATAAACAATCTTGTACTACAACATCGGGCGGACGCTTGACAAAGTCAGGTGGAACTGGGTTTGATGATGACGGTTTCCTGGCATGGAGAAGGAGCAGATGTTCGAGGACAGGCAGCAGGGTGTGATGGAAGATGAGACCACTGCAATATTTTTAGCCTTACCATTGTAAGAGTAGCTTGACGACTCACCTTCCACCGGTTCCGATAAATCCGGTTCTCGTCCCTACCATTTTGTTTCCATCGTTTTCTTCAATAGCTGCCCTTCTCCCACCCTCCAATATCCACATCATCCTTGATAAAATATCAATACCACTCCCAAAATGTCCCAGCTTCATCTCCTTTTCTCGATCCGCGTGTTGTCTATAACTATGCCAATCACACAATGGGAAGTCATCCTCCGCTAGCAGTATCCATTCTGCTTGTGATTTTCTCACCGTCACCGTTGAATCAGATGTTGATCCACTACCTACCCACTCGAATGCCTTGGCCAGATGAAGATATTGTCCTTGTTCGTAATCTCCGTTGGCTCCAGTAGTCCAACCATTATGAAACTCGACTTTTGATCCCATCTTATTGTGCCTATCCCTCACACGGTCAAAGACAGGGTGTTCCTTTGCTTGAGTGAAAACAGATATCCTGACGTGCTCATTTGTATACCCTGTATCCTCCGAGTCGAGAAGCGGGATGTATGATTGGATAGTGTTCTCTAGAACATCTTCTACAGTCAAAAGTTTCTCCTCAGAAACTGGGCGGGGATATGAAAGGATAAGGACCTCGAGTAGAGGTATGTTGGAGTCGGCAGATGGCGGAAGGGGTGTGAATTGATAATCAGATGATCCTGATATACTGTTTATCAAACCAACTACCAGCTGTGACAAGTAGATGGCAAACAGAGGGATGAAAGTAAAACAGATAGCGCGTAAGAAGCGGGTTCGGAGAACTGTGGTAACCGAATGAGAGTCAGTTTTGATACCACGAGAACGTGTGGGGAACAGCGCAGATCGATTCGAGTGTGCATCAAATGATGCACGGGACGCTGGAGGATTATTAGAGCCATTCTCTAAATCTATATTTCTATTCTGCTCTCCGGAAAAACTACGTCCGATTGGCATATATTTGACTGTATGATCGGATGAATTTATCGTTGACTGCAGAACATCTTTCAGAATCGACAAAAGAATAACGATTCCGGCTGCGAGCAATGCTGTTGCGTAAGACCAGGGTCTAGATTCGGCAATAGAGGAGAAGACGGCTAAGAGAGTGAGAGCCATGGTGCCGCAGTGACTATTTGGGCACAACGATAGTCGTGACCAAGAGGACTGGGGGTATGACAGGAGGTAGAGAGCATTTATGAAGTACTGAAAAGTACTCGTGCCGAAGGATTTTGTCGTTCCTGTAAGTATAAAGATTTGTGGAGTATAGGTCCAATAATGATAGAATCAACTCACCAGCGGAATGAAGGTCATACTTCTCATCTACGCCTACAAAGCTGTCCTTGTCATCGCCAGACTCCCAATACATCAATCGGAGATACAGCCACATAATGATTCCAGGACCCCACCCTTCAAACGACTCGTACAACGACCAGTGACGGAAAAGAGTCGGGTATGCCCAGCCTACAGATCGTGTGAAGATAAAGGCGAGAAGGGTACGAAGAATGAGCGCTGGGATTGACAAAAGGTAGATAACAAAAAGCGTTTTCGTGGGCGATGAGGATGTCGACGTAGGGATACGCATATATGACCATAATAGAAAGGCTTGAGCGAGTCTACTGCATATCGCTCCGAAATATGGTTTTGGCAGAGCAAGTGGTGTGACAAGTAGCGCAATAGCGTTAGTGAAGGGATTATTGAGAGGTGGGTATAGAATATAGCGTGGTGTGAAGAACGGGACGTGGAGAAGATGTATTGGCACAGCCGTGGTTTTTGGAGGGAGAAGAGAAAACAGGACCTGGGCGCAGAGGAAGCCGAGTAAGAGACCAGGGAGACTGAGGAGGGAGGAAAGCCGTAAAAAAACCAGGTGAGGGCGAGGTCTCCATGCAGAGTACCTGAACATCGTTTGGTCTCTTGTTTTCCGACAAGAAAGAAATAATTAAGTTCGAACCTATCTATTAGTGGAGCAAGATACCTGAAACACCATACGTCGGCTCTGAGCAGCATGCGAGTCTCTCGGCACGCCCAGCTGTTTTTAGTCGGGATCCTGATGACAGGTGATGAAGATCATACCGCATAAATAAAGTAGTTTTAGAGTTAGTGTGAGCCAGCTGTGGGCTGTATTGAGTCAAAATCCTGTCGGTGGCGTTAGAAAATTCGTAATTATTTGACAAGAAACCGCGCACAGTCAGGGGAGGATGAAGTTCAACTAGCCCGGATCAAGCAAGAAAAATGTGCATCCGAGGAGACTAACACTTTATATCAACCCGGTTTGCATTCCTACGCATCCTACTCGCACTATTACATTTCCTAAGTTTCGTACCAGGCAGATATTGGCGCCAAGATGAAGTAGATTGCCGATTGAACCGTGCAGTCATTAGCAAGTTTCGAACTCCGACATGCCGATTATCGGCAACTATTACTAACGCCATTTGAATTTGGCCTCGGGCTTTCTCTGAAGAAGCAAAAGAACTCAGATGATTCCACTTCGGATGTCGGACGGGTTGCAATGGGTCAGACTCGGATAATCGCTCAGGTCAGATGAACAAAGCACCCAGTAGCCATCTCTCCTCAATCTCATGGTATAGATGATTCTTAGGTAGATGGGAAGTCGGATAAACTGGTGGAGCTTGGCGGTACAATCTATTGGTGGCTAAGAAGCAACCTGAAGGACTTTCTTTTGTTTGAGTCGCCCCTATCTTCAACTGACCAATGGATTAATTTTCCCTTCATATGCTAATACTTACTGAAATCATTAAGCTTGCTTTTGTTCCAGGTCCATATCCTAGCTACTCATTGACTTCTCAATCCAGATGTGTGGTTTATAGAGATGATCGAGTTCAAATGCAATGATCTTCAAGTATGTAATTGATTTCTGCTCTCCTCTTGTCCCTCCTCTTTGACTTGCCAGTTGGCCTATCCAATATTTGTTCCGCTTCTCCGAGAACTCGATAGTGAAGCTTCAGAAGGTACGAGAATAGCCCCTTCTGCTCTCGAAATCTCCTAGGGTTATTCAAATCCGGAAATTGGATATCAGTGGAAAATTGACAGTAGTGCTATTGGATGAGTATGGGCAGCCGAAGTATCTAGTTGATACAGCCATTAAGATAGAGGGACGTACGCAATTCTGTGCCCACACAATCGAAGTGTCTTGCTGTATGTAGGAAAATTGAGGTTGAAATATGATGTCACGACGTGTGAAGCATGTGAAGCGTTAGTTTTTTTTCACCCAATTTCTATTTGAACTCGTGGCCTTGGTAGAATCACAAAGCCCTAAAGTAGCACGACGCAGCCTCCACATGAATGTGGAGAACTGAAAAAAAAGAATGTGGAGCTAGACGGAAGAATGATACTTACTTGAATACCGATTCGGAAAATTCGTGGGCCTTGCAATATCCACCGTTGTACTTGTGAAAGAATTTTCAGTGGGAGAGTGGTCAGTCAAAGTAAGAAATTCTTCGTCTTAGCCGGATGTTAAGTCTGTTTTCAATATCAAATTGAAGTCCATTATTTCGGAGAAACTTTTGTAAGTTGTTCCCTTGACACCATGTGTACAAACCATGGCCGCCAGAAGAGACCTATATAAGAACCGTGGTCGCTGCTGTCCTCATCAGTTCTCTCTGTCTATACTCCAAATATGTTCAAGAGCTTCAGCGCACTCCTTTTTTTCACCTTGATTGCGACTGCTCAAGGTGCCGTAGTCGCTTCTAGACAAGCATCCACTTTGAACGCGGGCTTCACCGCTCACGACAAACGCTTCTGGGTATATTTTCCCAGTACGCATTGTCGTGATACAGGATAGCTAAACATGGCTTTCAGGGATCTGCTGCTGACCAGAACACGATTCAAATTGCTGGTGAGAGTTCTAATCGTCAACAATACGGTCAATAACCAATAGATTTTCTGACCAAACACCTCTCCAGAAAATGAGGCCCTTCTACAGTCTCAGTTCGGTGGTGTAACCCCTGAGAATTCCATGAAGGTGAGGAATCTCGCCGTACTGGATTAAAATTACTCATTGAAAATTTGATCAGTGGGACTCGACCGAGCGTACGCATCATCTGTCATGAGAACGAACTTGCCAATTTAGCAATGTTGCATCCGTAGCTACCCAGGGACAATTTAACTTTGCCGGCGCTGATTTCCTCGTCGACTGGGCAACTTCCAATAACAAAATGATCCGAGGACACACTCTTGGTTGGCATTTTTATCGTTCTGTAATAAAAATGACTTCAATACTTGGTGCACAGTTTGGCATTCCCAGCTACCTACCTGGGTTTCTCAAATCACAGACCCAGACACTTTGGTAAGTACATCCGTGTCACCGAGATCCGATTTTCTCAAAATATTGTAGACCACTGTTATTCAAGACCACATTTCCAATGTGGCCGGTCGCTACGCTGGTAAATTGTATGGTACGTATTCGACTCATGATCTATAGTCGTTTTCTACACTCAATAATCCCTGCAGCTGTAAGTATACTGACAATAAGCTCTTGGATAAACTTACTCATGACGGTATGCTTATTCCTTTAGTGGGATGTCTGCAAGTAAGTCACTTTATGGTATAGCGATATTGTTAAATTCATTCGGTATAGTGAGATCTTCAACGAAGATGGTACACTGCGGTCCAGTGTTTTCTTCAACGTCCTGGGACAGGTAAAGTATATTACTCACAAACAACGTATTAACTGACAAATGTACCTCAGGACTTCGTCAATATTGCCTATGAAGCCGCTAGAGCAGCAGACCCTAATGCCAAGTACATGTCATACTAGATTGGCAAGTTCGGGAGACTGACTTTGCATAGGTTGTATATAAACGACTATAACCTCGATACCAACAACGCCAAGCTTCAAGGCAAGCAAATCCCGTCAATTCCCCAATCATTTCTGACCTTTGTCTTTCCCAGGTCTTGTGGACCTCGTCAAAGAAGTGAACGGCGGCGGAACTCAGCTGATCGATGGTATTGGTACACAGTCACATCTGGGTGCTGGTGGAGGTGCCGGTGTTAGTGGTGCTATTGCGGCCCTCGCCGGTGCAGGTGTCGAGATTGCTCTTACGGAGCTCGACATTGCCCAGGCTTCACCAGATGATTACACCGCTGTCACACAAGCTTGCTTGGATGAGCCCCTTTGTGTCAGGTGAGTGCTGTACAAAATGATCACAAGAGATATTTGCTCACCCTCAGTGATAGTATCACTTCTTGGGGTGTTGCAGATGTGAACTCATGGAGAGCATCCGACAGTCCTCTACTCTTCGACAGCAGTTACCAGCCCAAGCCAGCTCTGGACGCAGTTTTAGCTATTCTGTAGATGGAATAATCAAATGAAGAATATTTGAATGTACCATAATTGAACTGAATATAAATCAATTGAAGTCTGATATTTTACTGGTACAGCTTCGGACAATCAAAGACATCCAATTTTTTTGACTTTTTATCTGGGTCCAAGTGCTATGGTTAATAGATAGATCTTGATGAGAAGGTATTCTACAAATATTTTGAGATTATTCTGACGAGGGGTTCTTGAGATATAAGCCTTTTTTGTTTTATATACCCAAAAAAATTTGGCATAAGCGAAATTTGTTTTTAAAAATCCGAAAAAATGCGGAATCGATTCCTTTTGATGAGCTGAGTATTTTTCTGTAAAAATATTTGTAATTTAACGATAGGATCACTCTAAAAATATTCAAAGATTTATAAGGTCAGTTCATCAAAAGTTGATCAATTACATTCTTATCTTCAACTACCATGTCCTGTCATGGCCGCCCTTGCAATAGGCGAGGTGGGGGCCAGAATATCTTTGGGTTAAAGCACCAAGGCAAAACATCTACACCATCATCCACTCCTCATGCCTCCAGCCCAGAACCCAGTTCCTCAGCACCAGTCTCTGTTCCATCCAACCTCAATTTGGTGCAGAAAAGTGGCTAGATGCTTGCACTCCTGAGACAATTCGTAAGTTGATAAACTGTTCATTTCTTTTCATGGATAAATATAGGGAGGGTCTGACTAGGAAAGCAGCAGAATGGGCAGTCAGGAAACAACAGAGGCATTGAGTTGCTTCTGAGACAGCTATGGCTTATCTTGAAACAAACAAGTAGATTATTTATGATCTTTTCATGTGATATCATAATATTATTGAAATTTTACCCAGAACCCTTACAGAGGTACACAACATTTCCGAAAAAAGGTCCAAAATTTTTGGCAAAACGAATTTCTCGTGGGAAAAATCCGGAAATTCATTTTTCGACGTATTTTGATGAGCTGAGTATGATTCCGGTATTTTTTTAGCCCCAAAAAGTCATGTTCATGCCCGGGAAAATTGGATGTCTTTGATTGTCCGAAGCTGTACCTTTTTACATAACAAGGATCCCAGATTCCCAGCTGGAAAACCACCGGTGCTTGGGACTATCTTTGACCTTGTAGAGGTGCCACGCAAGGACCTGAGAGACAACTGCACTCTTGAATACACTTTTGTGATCTTTTTTGGACTGGAAAATCACGTCAGCAACAAGATAGGCAAACGTATCAAAGTCCCAAACTTCGAATACCTTGTTCGACACTTCCTCTATGAGCAACTGCATCAGATGCCACTGCCCCATTCAGTATTGACCTCGATGACCTGCCGTGTATATTCTTCCAGGGTAGATATTTTTAACTCTGCTATTGCAGAGCTTTATGCTCCTAGTGATATCGCTGGTATCTGTGGTATGCGCCGTGAACGTATCCGTTGTACTGATTCCTGGCATGGGCTTTGCCGCAAAGGTTGTGTACTTGTGGTGATGGATAGGGATAAACTAGGGATGAAGGGTATGGATGTTGTTCGTACACATCTGCTGTTCTCATTAAAGTATGAGGGAAGAATGTATCCTTGTGCATTGGTCCAATAGTATAAGAAGATGGGCCGAGGGCCTGATCCTAATACTGGAATGTGGATAGTCAGGCGGGAACAAGCATTTTCTGTGATACACCTGGATACTGTTCTTCGAGCTGTGCATCTGTTACCTGTGTTTGGAAACCAGTGCCTACCTCCAGAGATTTCTATACAAACTATCGTTCTACCCTGGACTGCTTTTCTACATTGTATGTAAATAATTATGCTGATCACCATCCAAATGAAACACGTCCAATTTATATTCATGACAATCTTCTAGTACTTTATTCTGAGTCTTTTATGTTTCGGGGTATGTATAGTTTGTATAGAAATCTCAAGAGTCTATACACACTATACTTCTATACTTTCTATAAATCAGTGATTTTACATGTAGGGTTTAAAATCTTGCATAATAAGTCTCTGGCCTCTAAAACCAACACGGCTTCCAGCAGACTACAAATGTACACATGATGAGCGTTGAGTATATATTGTAGTCTGTCTAGGGGAGGTAAGTTCAGCTGCTTTGTTTTTGATATATTTATTTATGATGCTGATGGTTTTCTTCCCACATGGTATTTCCCAAATTGGGGCAGTGACCAGAGGCCATGGTGAAGGACTGATTTCAGTGGGAAAAGTGCAGACACTAATCTAGCAAGTATGTGATATCTAGGCTACTCGAGACATCACGGCTTTAGTGCTAGACTCGGGGCCACACCGCATTGTGAATACTGATCTCTGCACGAATTAAGTTTTTTTGTCAACTGACGGCACGATAACTATCCATGTTTTCGAAGATGGTAGCAGCCGAGTTTGATTGTTCCAGTAGATGTTGATCAAAATCAAATGCCTCACAGTGCACTCCAGAACTTCGGTACTTGGTGGTGTTGTATGTAAGAAACAAAGTTCCTACCAGGAATGTGTTCACACTTCTATTAAAGCACTATTTTTGGGGACTTGGCATTAATAAAAGTTAAACGAACATAGACAAGACACCAAACAATGAACAAAAAAATGTGGCGGAAATCGCTTGATCGCAAAAAATTGAGACAGTAATGGGTCATGGTAGTGTCGTTAATTCAGATATGCGACGGGCTGCCACAATTCTACCCCACTGCCGCACATGGGCCGATAGTATGCTCATGTTTCAATTAAGTAGATTATACTTGACCTGAAGCCATTTACAATGGTCAAATTTCTGATCTTGTTCTCATTATAATCGGCAATGGCTATAATTCCAATCACTTTATTGTACTTTTGCATAGGGCAAATGAGGATGTAGGAAACAACATGGTAAGGGCAGCCGGGAATGATCATTCTTGTTAAGGCGCTTAGGCTGATAATACAGAGACAAAAAATCTGAACTTTCATAAAAAGATTATGATTGCTGTCTTGGATTCCTCAACATGGAGTAATATTGGAAAATGTTATAATTGACTTATAAGATTGAAGGAATGCTCACTTGTTAGGCAAATTTAAAAGTTCCGACAAAAACCATTTATCCAGCAATAGCTTAGATGCAAAATGCTGGTGCATTGTGGATACTTATGAGAGAGAAGTGGGCTAGTGCTTCGCATGTCAGGTATATAAGACCATGAGATAAGGGATTATGGTGCTGAATATGCTAAAGAAGCCAATTGCTGCAATGGTACGGTTTGTGCAAAAATGAGATACTAAGTGAGGACATGACTGCTGCTAGTGGACTAGACTCAAGTTTGTTAAGTATGAGACCTTTGGTAAACATCCGGCCTTGTAAATTAAGACCCTAAGCTCAGTTGAGTTTTTTGGACTTTTGATTTCATTAAACACCTATGTGAATTGCATCCATAACTTATTTATAGGTACTAGCCATATGTATGAATTCTAGATTGATTTTGGAAAAGGGTTGACAAATGGGGCCTGGATCACATATGGTCACAGTGGCAGTTGGCCATTCCAAGGCAACGATACGTGAAATGATGGAAAGGTTGCGGTCACATAAAAATAAGTATCAGACGGCGAACTCGGGCTTCGGGAAAAAGTTTTTAATAGAGATGGTTAGCAACGCACTTCGGATTTATGTACACGTGGTTTTGACATTTACATACTTTCTTAGCCGACGATGCCGAAAAGTTCAAAGGAATCTTTTCGAAGAAGCGCGGAAAATTGAGACATGAAATGTGTTTAGAACATGTGTAAGTACCTTCAGGAAGCCAGATATTGAGGGGTGTAGCAGTCCTAAAGTGACCTTACCATACCCAATGTGCCAGACGGGCTTTCAGGGTCTCAATTTTTAGGCGAGACCAAATCGGATACATCCGAAAAGTCAAAAATGGGCGTTGCTAACCATCCTAATCAAGAGGACTGAACATTGCGGCTTCTGCCGTAAGGGAGATCACTGAGTTGGGATGTAGAAAATTCGTTCTCAGCAGTTGGATTAAACAGTTAGACCTGTAACCTAGGCCCTTCAAAATTCCAGATTGGGGCTCGCGCTTTGCCTGACTGTCGAGGCCAAGCTCCGCTTGTACCAGTACATTTCAAACAGAGGGCCTAAGTTTGTGTCGCTGCATACATTGCCACTGGAAACCATCTCATCATAAGTGGGGTTGCTACCTCAAGTCATCACAAAAGCTTTGATTTCATCCCGCGCTGGATCGATATCATAAATGTAAGCTTCAGGAAGCAGTGTTGAGAGATCATGAAGGCGAACTCCATCAGGAAAAAATGCGGAACGTTACTATAATTGCTACGAGAGATATGTAGCTGCTACATATCGCTTGATATGGCTACTAAATTCCTGATAGAATGAATTGGAACGTCTCGCTTAAAGCGCTACTTCGGCTACTGTCGCTACATAGACTTGGTTTTGGATTATTTTTTCCTGATGTCAAAAGAGGCAGTGTTGATGAAGCAGACTCAAAGAGAAGTTTTCCAGTGAAAGAGGCCGAGCAGCGTCTACACCTACATATCATCAATATATCTTTATACTGTGCGATACCTTAGAGTTTGCAGTGAGCCAGATATTTTGAACCCTGCACAGCAATCGATGTTCTGATCTCTGTGCATAATACATTCACGAACTTGACGATATGATGCATGGCCCGTATTTGCTAAGATGGAGACAACCGAGTTTTGATTGATTCAGCAGACGTTGATCAAAAATTAAATGCCTCACCAACAGATTGAAATGCCTCATATTTGACAGTGCCAATACTTCGGTAACGCGGGTGATTGTAAGAAATCCGTATCAAGAACTTTCAATCTCAATATTTTGTTTGCTTAGAAACCTATACTAGTGTAGCGCGCGTATATATAATCTCTTGTTTGTTAAATTCTACATCAACTTCACTCCCTTTCTTTTCTCTTCGTTTCTTCTTATCTCCAAGTCTCTCAAAAACCATTCTATTTCCACAAAATGCGTTATATCTCCAGCGTTCTTTTTACCTCGGGACTTGCTGTGCTTGTCCGTTCCGAAGTATGTGATTCACGAAACTGTCCGAAACGAAGAGATTGCTTAATACTATCCATTTTTTATTCATTACTTGTAGACTATACTCGTCAATGTCGGCCAAAAATCGGATGGGAGCCTAGGCTTTGCTTTCAATCCTGCTAACTTCACTGCCCAACAAGACGACGTTGTTGCGTTTAATTTCTCTGCGGTCGGTTCAAATCACAGGTAATTCTCGTTCTCGCTTTGGTATCTCGAGCGTATTTGATTTATTTTTCTCTTTAGTGTGACCCAAAGTACGTTACCCGTTTATTGTCTCAAACACAATCCTCATTATATCTCTTCAAGGCACTTTTGCTGACCCTTGCAAACTGATGTCCGGCGGCTTCGACTCAGGCTTTGTGTCCGTGAGTGACGACGGTACCCAGGGATGGAACTTGACTATAACCAACGCCTCTGCTCGTAAGTCTCTATATCGCTCTTGCTGACCTCAGATATTAACTTTTTTGTCATTACCAGCCATCTGGTTCTACTGCAAACAGCTTAATGCACCGAACAATGGTGCTGCCCACTGCATACAAGGTATGGTGGGAGCAATCAATGCACCGACAGAAGGCGAGAAGTCATTCGCCAACTTTATGTCTACTGCACAAGCTACCTCGGGAGAGCCAGATGTGAGTGATTTGAAATGAAATGTTTATTAAAAATATCAGGACTGACTTGTCTGTCAGCAAGGAGGTGATCAAAACCTTAATGGTGTCGGAGCTTCTGCTGCATCTGCTCCTGGCCCTATTCCTACCGATGGCAGTGGAGCCCCTTCTGATAACGGTAATAGCAGTGATCCAGGAAACGGTGGAAACAGTGATGGAAACAGTGGCGGAGATGGCGGGGGTGCCCTTGGCTTGGGTGTCAACATTATGTTCGGTGCAGCTGCACTGCTTATTGGATTTACTTTGGCTTAGATTTTACAATTTTTATCCCCATATTATTATATATGACTATGCCATGGAATCCGAAACAAAAATGAATCACGGAAACTTGATCTATTTTTAGCATCCGCGCGGAACTTTACGCCATTTTTGGTTCATGGCGTATGGGACACCAGATTTTGGCGCACCCTTGGTGCGCACCTAGGTGCGTATCAAGGTGCGTACTAAGTGCGGATCTGTTGTGTAATAGGTGCGTACCATATGCGTACCAAATCGGGAAGGTGCGTACCACATGCGTACCAAATCAAGAAGGTGCGTATCAATACATACCAAATCAGGAAGGTGCGTATCTCTAACACATCTTGAGGTGCCTATCTCGAGTACGAGGTTTTTGGCAGCTGCTATGAGTCTCTACTATGATAATTCTATTATTTATACTATTCCGGCCTGGTCAGTAAGTAGTCACAAATTTCACCGCTTGCTGGCTTGGATGAATTAAAGTTTTGCTCATATATTTTTGGCCATTGGATACTGATTGCTGCTGACTTCGAGGAGCTTAAGGCAATGGTGTATGACAGCTTTACTGATCAGCATGTCCATACTTATACCTTTTTCCAGGGAATAGATAATTGCTAGTCAATGACAGTCAATATGAAAAATGGCTTGAGAGTCAAGCTAAAAAAAGTAGCCCAATATTTAGATATTTTACCTTTACAGTGAACAAACACAATCCCACAAAGTGAAGATATAATTTCTAGACATATGAATATCTTCATGGTACAGTATAGTGTATACTAATGGGATCAGCAGTTACTTTGCATTGTAATCATTTTGTCAAGTCTTGGATTGAAGTTAAGGAATAGGTTTTAATCCATTAGATCTCTGTGCATGCTTACAAGGGTAAGCATATACTAGTAGCAAAAGGATTCTCTGATGTTAAAGATGGAATCTTCATTGCTGTACTGAGTCAATGAATTTCTGTAATACTATCTTGCAGAATTATTTAGACCTCAGGCTTGAATATAATAATTTTCATTTCTACTTACAGAATCATTTAGGCTGCCAGTTTTAGAAACATTTTGGAGCTGGGTAGGTACCTCTCATTCATAATGATATTTTAAGTGATTTGTTATAAATATCCATTGATTTTTACCAACTGAGCCTGAACTTGCTACAGATAGAACAAACTCACCTGAGTTTCCAAAAGTCCCTGAGAAACTACATAGTAACAATGCATTGTTAGTATATTCTTAGTCTCATTACAGATGGTGAGCTTAGGCTGATGTTATTCATAAGTTATGGACTGGCTAGCAGGACTCTATACCCCAACACAAAAGCTGTTGGCAAAAATTCAAAGCATATACAGTGAGTTACTCACAACAAATAAACAAACCTGAAAAAAGCACTGTTCAAATGATAAGAATCATTTTACTGGGAAGTGAAATAAATTGTCAAAAAATTTTCAATGTACTTGTATCCAAAAGTTGTACCTGCCTATATATATATATTTTTCTTGCATGTAACAGCTGTGATAATTTTACCTAAAAATTTGCTGGCCGGTATTGTCAGTCAAATTAAATTATTAGAAGGTAAGTAGTTCTAGTGCTAATATTTTATAAGTGTTTTACACCAATGTACAAGAGTTTGCTGGCAAGAATGAAAGACAGATACAGTGAGTTACCGTTTTGAACTGCTGTTATGCATATTATAACACTCATCAGCTCGACAAATAAACAGACCAAAAAAGCCCAAGGAGGCCACACTATTAAAATGGAGAAAGGGATCGTATTATTGGGAAGAGAAATAAATTACGAAGATTACTTTAATGCATTTGTATCTGAAGATTGGACTTGCCTGTAGATTAAATATTGTTGTATGTTACAGCTGTAAAGATTGATCCATGAAATCAGATGCTTCTCCTGAAATGAAATTGCTGATTATCAAAATAAATCATTAGGGGGCAGCACTGGCACCAAGTCTCACTACCTTCATGATGAGCTTCATAAAGACAATCAAAAAAATATTTTTTCCGTTAAGGAGGTGCAGCTGCTTGCAAGTGTATATCTATTTCTCATGTGTGTATATCCTATGAAGGAAGGTGTGTACAAATGTTCACAAGTGCATATTTGGTTTAAAAAGGTTTGTATTTGTTTCTCATAGGTGCGTATTTGATTTGAGAACGTGCGTATTTGTTTCTTAAAGGTGCGTATCTATTTCTCGGAGGTGCGTATTTTTTTCTTAAAGGTGCGTATCTATTTCTCGTAGATGCGTATTTATTTCTTGAAGGTGCGTATCTATTTCTCGGAGGTGCGTATTTATTTCTTGAAGGTGCGTATTTGTTTCTTGAAGGTGCATATCTGTTTCTCGGAGGTGCGCATTTATTTCGAGAAGGTGCGTATCAGCTGCTCATAGGTGCGTATTCACTTTAGGAAGGTGCATATCTATATCTATTTCTCACAAGTGCGTATCCTCCCTGTCTTAAGACACGCATCTATAAGTTCCAACTGTGTAAGTCTATACTGCTTCAAGCCTACATGTACTACATACTAAATAAAATTCACATTTTCAATAACTAGTGGCTGAGAACAGTATTTGATATGCGTGTGAACTATACGACACAAAAGGAAGGTGCGTGTGGGAGGTGCATATCAGTGCGTATCAGTGCATACCGGTGCGCTAAAATCTATATGCCCCATGGCGTATGGTTAATTTATGTAATGAGTCACCAAGAGGTCCTGGGTTCAATTTGTGCAGGTCGCATTTGGAGGTTTTTGACGATGAATCATTTTACTTGGTCTTAACTGTTAACTATTTAATTAAGTTACTTGAGAATGAAAGTATATTCTGATGTTGAATCAGCCCTGTTAAGTGTAATCTGTCAAAAATACAAAATCTGGGTCAATTTTGTATCTAGGGCAATTTTTTTCTCTGCACTTCGCACACACCTTTCCAGAAAGGCAAGTAAATAGGACCACACTACCAGGTTCATTTATGAGTAGCAGATATACCTTTGAAATCACAGAACATAGCATTGTCTACCATGCAACCGAGCTTATCGAGAGTATCACAAAAAAATCTTCTGCTTTGCACACTGACTGCAGTAGATACTTTAAGCTAAGCTCATACAAAATCAAAACACTTTCCCCCAGAGCATTTTTGGGGTACATTGCAATACCAGGTCACTCTTGGTTATTCAGACAGTGCTAAATTCACAAATTTTTAATTTTCAAAATTCACAACATAATTTTTGAAAAGAGAGCATGGAATCAGATCAACAGTAAGTTGCATATCACAGAAATAGACCAAGGTAGACGGATTAGCTCCCACAGCTCTTGCAGGCATGAGTGAACATATGCCGAGGGTGGGAAATTAGTGCCTGATAAAGCAACTGGCATATGTCTGTCATGAAGAGTAGCCTGCGAGGCTTGCTTCCTATCTCTAACTACCTGTATTTCGTTCTAGACCTCTGTTAACAATGTGGACCCAGAATAGGTAGAAAATCAACCTGAGCCATAGTGATAATGAATCCCAACCTATTATAGGTTAGTTTCTCCCAGCATAGGTTGATCATAATGCACCTATCTTTGAGTGATTCTCGAAAAAATTTTTTATTTACATTGGTAGGTTGATCATGATATGGCATAGGTTGAAAATCTATATAGAATGTGACAAGGGTTTTTTCGTACCCGAAATAACCGAAATAACCGACAGTTTTCGTAAGCTGTCAAAACTATCCGTCGAGTAAAAACGCTTAATGAGCGGACTTTCAACTACTTTCAATTTATACTCATGCCAGTGCGTTCACTGTGATTTGACCGTAACTTTAATTTGCCAGTTCAAATTAAATGGCTCTTGGCCCATGTCTGTTAAACAACACGATTCCGCAAATTTTCAAATTTGCAATCTCCGTATACAACTTTAGAAGCATAAGCATTTGATATCATTCTGAGCATCTTTAATAAAAACTAACATGACAACTATTGATTGCAGTTTCAATAGTGCTCAGTTAAACCAGCCTACAAATAAATTAAACTAAATGTATATAGTTCTCTTTATTTTGATCTCTGATGTTGTCTGATATACAATTTATAATGTCTTATTTTAAGGGATGAACAAAAACCAGATTCTCCACTACATACACTTATATAACAGCAAGGTAGACAAGGGTACAAAGTATTTCTTGCTAATACACATGGATCTATACTGACATCTGCTGTTTGAATAAAAGTCCTCCTTATACTCCTGAAGTAAATTGTATTGCAGACTGCATATCCATATTGGATTCCCTCACAATCCAATGTTTGCAACTCCTGTTGGCAGTTTAGCAGGGCCTTCTGCTATCTCTCAATTAATTTTTTTATATGATTATGCTACTGTTGAGATCTAACACTTGACACAAAATAGACAACTTCTGAATGAAGAGGGATCTGAAGACTTTGCAAAGTGGTTGTTAGACATTGGATGTGGAAAAGGCCTGCCTGATTATAATGGCATCATACATCCTGATTCAGTTAGTTGTTGTGGTAAAACAATCTATCCAGAAATTAATCTTCCAAACAGATCAAATGGTTACTCTTTGAAAAGATCAATTTTGACATGTTGCAATTATAAGATTCTGAAAAAATTTCCAGGACAAGAAAGAGTCTACATATCTGCAGATCAAGTTGCTCTTGAAGAAGCTGATGCACCAGGTGCTCAACCATATCCAGCAGATTTTCTACAATATTTAAATGCATCAGGACTTTCTATATCAAGACTTATACTAAAAGAGGGGTGTCCACTCATGCTACTGCAAAATCTGGATCCTTAATGGGATATGTAATGAAACTCAATTTATAACTGCCCCAAGCAGAAAATCATTATCAAAGTGTGAAATTCTGGGGGCACATATACAGTCATCCACCGGCCAGTGACACAGCCAAATTTAAATAACTCATATGTACTCGGTATTACATGCTCTATACTAAGTGACTATCACAATAAGTAATATACACATATACTATTGTACTGAGGTACTATAAAGAAGATACGGTGTGTACAAGAATAAAGATAGAGTAAAGTAGAAAAAGTAGCTTAACCGAGCGGAACTAGCTAATGACACAGTCACGTCACGCTCGGATCACGAAAGATAAGATTATCAGCCGATTACTCCGAGTCTCCCTCAGAGTCACCACTGTCCTCCTTTTCACTCTCCTCGTCGTCAATCTCAGTGGTCTTCAACTCAGCTGCAATGGATTTCTTCATTGGCTTCTTCGGCATATGGACAAGCAGCTAGAGCGATGCGTCAAAGTTGGCCGCATTGGCATTATGTTGAGTTTCCAAAAGGAGATACATCATTGATGTGACACTTGCGCGTGCTCCTCCGAGGTCTACGATTCAGAAACAAGCTGGTTTGAATGCTACAGCTAGCTTTTGGTCTATTTTAGTGTCGGGATCCATGGTCATAGTGCATATTGATACTATACCTGAATTTCAGATATCTAGTGTATGTATTTCCTTCAGTATTCACGAAAAGAAATTGAAACCATGCTTTGTTCATAACTTATTTTGTTCTACTATATTGTGTAGTACAGAAATTGAGTCCGGCTTCATATATTATATTCATTAGAGGTATTATTACAATACTAGAGCTTCCCAGATGGTCCTCAACACGATAACAATGCTGCCGGCCAGTTTGTGTCACTGGCTGGTGGTGTGTCACTGGCTGGTGGATGACTGTACTGGGAAAATTGTACTTACACCTCAAATTGCATTAGAGCCATCAAAAGACTGTCCCATTCCTTTTAGACATCACCAGTTCCCAGTTAGGTTAGCCTTTGCAACAATTATAAATAAATTAGAAGAGCAATCAGTAACTCATGGTGGTTTAGATCTTAGAACACCTGTATTTTCACATGGCCAATTATATGTTGCATTGTGAAGGTGTACATCAGCTTCAAAAATTACAATTCTTTTGCCTGATGACCGAGAAGATAGACATACAATCAATATTGTTTAGTATAAAGAAGCTCCGGCTGGGCTCATTTGAGAATCCAGATGTGTAAGTGTTATTTTGGATGTACCAAGCTCATTTATATACTCATTCAGTGATGATATTTCATTTTTAAAATTTTAGATAGTGATTTGCAATAACAGTGTCATTAAGTTTATAACCATAAGTTTTTGAATGTAAAGAAATGAGGCTGACAGGCTGGGTAAGGTTTGGGGCACAGCCCAACAGCTTGTTAACTTTACCTTAGGTTGTTCTGTACTCAGAAATCTTAGGCCTTTTACCAAGCTCAGTGGCACAAAGTTTGAAGATTTTAACATAATACAGGTTACCATGCACATTTATAGTTAGCTGATCTACTTATGATTCCACCCAATTTCATCCTCATCCTCATCCTCAAACTCTATGTCCACTTCAGCTTGTGCATGCAATAAAGATCCACTCCTATCAATAATAGCCCACTTATTCGGTCCATACTCAACGCACCCAACTAGGCATTGCACACTAGTAGCATCTATGACATCAGTATTCCCAGTGGATGAATAGAAATGAATATCAAGGCCTGGGATACTATCGTGGAGGAGATTGCAGCTCTTGACTGATGCCATGATCAATGTTGTCAAGGGATCAGAAAGTCCCAAGCGCATACATGGCTGATGGAATCGGATGTGATATATACATTGCAATTGACCATAAAAAGTTTGCAGCTCATATTCTGGATTGATGTTATGACTCCTAGCATTAACATCTACATACATCTCGTACTAAAAGAGAAATTTCATTGTGATCAGGTCAAGATATACAGCAAAACCATATAAGAAAAACACACTGAACAAATGAGGCATCCTGCCTGTAGTCCCGCTTAACACCAAGTTGTGAAGCAGTCATTGTGTCACCTCTCTCTGACACAAGGATTTTCATCTTACCCTATTCCACAATCTCAGCCTCACAAAGGCATTGGCGCACAACAGTGGGAGTAACCCTGAGATTGTTTGCAGGATCATTAAAACATGTCACCAGTGCACCAATTAGTAGTGACAATGAGGTTCATTTCAAGTGGCTTCAGGATTTTGGTGGCAAAAGGCAAAGAGAGGGATCTACATTTTTGAGTAAACACATTGTGAGAGAGGGTCAAAGGCAAGAAGACTTACAGGCAGGGTCTGGAAAACTGGCAATGACAACTCTTGCTGCACACCATAAATTAATGCAATTTGGGAAAGTCATGCATCCTCTAGAACATAACATGCAAGACAGGCAAATGGAAAACAGTGACTGTGAATTGCAGGCAGAAGTTTACCACAATACCATTCCATCAGAAATGCCCAGTAGCACCATACAGGTCCTGTTGCCTTGATACTGTCAGCAATATGAAGTAAAGCATGGATAGTCAGTGGACATGTAGGCAACTGCTCTTTATTGTACTGGTAGTATCTGAAAACTATCAGCCAACTTGAAGTTGAAAAAAGTGGAAATTGAAGCCTACTGTTCATAATCATCAACCCATGATATGAACCCCTCATGCAGATCTTTTATCTCCTCTGACATTATCTCGAATTGGAGGCATACATTAAGTAGCTTCACCAAATGAATGAAATGATTATAATACCGGATATGCTTGAAATGGCCACACAATAGTGTAGGTCCAAGATACATGGTCCAAAATGATAGCATATCTGCTGTTAAATAGACCCCATCACCAGTAACATTAGGTACACAAGCACCATAGGCAGAAGGAATGGTGGAACCAGATTTTTCTGTAGCCTGCATCTCTTCAAAGTAGTGGAAAATTAATGTCGTAATTTTTGTCCTTATGTTGTATGACTCCAATGCCTATCTTGTTGTTGATTATCAATGGTGATAGCCTTTATTTGATTTAGGTTTCATAATTGACTGATGCTTTCATTCTCTAAACCACTAGTGAAATCTTAAGTTTATAAGATAGCTGTCATTCATGATCAACCAATGTCACGTGACTGAGCGTAACACACCAAATTGGGCCTTCATGTACCTCTTCCATAGACTTTTCATCAATTTGAGCTTCCTCCACTCCTTTTGGCCGATTTGGCGCCCATAGAATCATTCATTATCATGTAACAATCATTCCTAATGCCAATAACACATCTTTTGACCAAGTTTTGATGTAGTTAATACAGGATTACTGTCAAAATTATGTTCCAATGGCTCCTTTAAGCAAATACAAGCGCTCTTGACTGCAGAACCTCAAAAGTATAGGCTCAGGACTTGGGGAAAGTATTGTCCGGGGTACTAAACATGTTTTAATGATTCCTACAGACTATTTGAAGGATTTTGAGTCCTCAGGAGTCCTGGATAACTTTAAAAAGCTTAAGAATATCTAATTTTTACAGTAATTCGCTATCAACAGTACTTAAAACATCATAATTTTGTTATTCCTTTGATACTCGTCACTTAAGATAGTAGATACACAATTCTATGGGCTCGATTATGGCAATATGTACTTGTAGCTAATATACAAGACAGATTTCAATGTTGCCACTGCTCATTGGCCCAATTAGGCAGGTTTTGTCACGCGTGACAAGCATCATGTGACGTTGGTTGATTATGAACGACGTCTATCTTATAGATTTTAGAAATGAGGTGAGACATTGGTTTCTTTAATGCCCAGTAGAATTTCTCTCAATGTAGACCAGCATTGAGAATGGTTTAAAATGCCAAGTTTCTTAATTTCAGTTCCACAGAAACTTGGGTTTTATTTTGTTTATTTACAAACAAGGTGTGTCAGCTCAAAATAATACACTATTGTATGAGTGGAACTAAAATCTACAATGAGATGAATCAGTGGTTTGAAAATGAGATAAGCCAGTTACTTAGAATGTGGTGAGTCAGTGACTTGAAAATGAGGTGAATCAGTTACTTCAAATGAGGTGGGTCAGCTTTATCTTGAGCTGGATCATACTTGCACATGTCTCCTGTCTCTGTTCAAAGACACTTTTTGTCAGAGGACTCCATATGATAAGAGCCCTTGTATGTGTACTTCTAATCTTGCTGGTATGGCAGGTACAAGGCCTGTAACCTGTAAGCTGTGTGGGGATATAACTAGGAAAACAACACAGCCACCTGCAAGAGCCAAGTTTGGTAAGGATGAGACTTCCCAAAGTTGAGTTTTCCTTGATTCTTCCAAATAGTGATTGTTGTGGTGACTTGATCTCAGGATAAACATGACTTGGACCAACTGGGGATTGAACCCAGGACCTACACTGGGTGCAGGTTAAAATAAAAGATGTTGAATTATTTTGATTTTTTTCAAGTTAGGCCACAAAATTTTAATATAATACAGATCAAATTTTGTTGATTTTATTTTGATGGTTTATTACACTAAAATATCATCAAAATAAAAACAACAAAATCCAATCTGTATTATTTTAAAGTTTTGTGGCCTAACTTCAAAATAACTTCAAAATAATTCACCATGTTTTATTTTAAGCTGCACCCAGTGCTAGGCATAACTAGTGACCTCACTCTAACCACTGAGCTATTGGTCTGTGAGTGTTCAACCAAGTGTGCATAGTGACAAGTGGAGGGTTTTACTTGCACAGTATTGTAACTGGTTACAACAGTGATATTCATAAAACAACTGAAATTATGTGTACTTTAAGAATGAGGTGAATCAGCTACTTGAAATGAATTGGAGCCATGCACTTCTAATAGTGAGATGAATCAGCTGCTTCAAGATGAGGCAATTCACTTTAAAATGAGGTGAGTCAGTTACTAGAAAATGGGGTGAATCAGTTGTGAGTTGGTTGCAATTCTCCCTTTCTCTCTTTAAAGGCACTTTTTGTTAAATGGGTTTATGTGGTACAAATTCTTCTATGTGTATACCTAATGTTCATAGTGATGAATCAGTTATTTCAAAATGAGATGAGTCAGTTACTTGAAAATGAGGTGAATCAGTTACTCAAAAATTGAGGTGAGTCAGTTACCCCAAAATGAGGTGGATCAGTGGCTTGAATAGAGTTGGTTGCAATTCTCCCTTTCTCTCTTCAAAGGCACTTTTTGCTAGATGGGTCTATGGGATACAAATTCTTCTATGTGTATACCAAATGTTCATAGTGATGAATCAGTTATTTCAAAATGAGGAGGTGAATCAGTTACTCAAAAAATGAGGTGAGTCAGTTATTCAAAAATGAGGCAAATCAGTTACTCAAAAAATAAGGTGGGTCAGTTACCAAAAAACAAGGTGGATCAGTGGCTTGAATAGAGCTGATTGCAATTTTTCCTTCCTCTCTTCAAAGGCATCTGTTGTTAGATGAGTCTGTGTGATATGAGTTCTTGTATGTGTATACCTAATGTTCATAGTGAGATGAATCAGTTATTCCAAAATGAGGTGAGTCAGTTACTCAAACATGAGGTGAATCAGCTACTCAAAAACTGAGGTGAATCAGTTATTTCAAAATGAGATCAGTCAGTTACTTGAAAATGAGGTGAATCAGTTACTCAAAAAATGAGGTGAATCAGTTGCTCAAATATGAGGTGAATCAGTTACCAAAAAGCGCAGTGGATCAGTGGCTTGAATAGAGCTGATTGCAATTCACCCTCTCTCTCTGCAAAGGCATCTGTTGTTAGATGAGTCTATGTGATATGAGTTCTTGTATGTGTATACCTAATGTCCATAGTGCCAAGATGAATCAGTTATTCCAAAATGAGGTGAATCAGTTACTCAAAGACTGAGGTGAGTCAGTTACTCAAACATAAGGTGTATCAGTTACTCAAACCTGAGATGAATCAGTTACTTGAAAATGAGGTGAGTCAGTTACCCAAAAATGAGGTGGATCAGTTACTTGAAATGAGCTGGGTCAGACTCTGTCTTGAGCTGAATCAGACTTGTTTATGAGTTGAGTCAGATCTTAATGTGAGCTGACTTGGTAGCTATTTAGGTGCTGGATACATTGCATTTTTTGAGTTGATTCAGTACCAAAAAGATGTGCTACTTCAGTATCTAATTATTGTGTTGGGTCAGTATCTCTCAGTGAGCTCCTTCAGTTTCTGCATTCAGCTGGTTCAGTACCTCATAATGAGGTGTCTCAGTACGATTTTTTGAGGTGAAGTAGATATTTTTGATTGAACTGGGTCAGTTTCAAGATGAGGCAGAAACATATTTTGGTATGTAAAATGTCATTTTACAATGTTCGAAGACACTATTTCGAAAAATTTGCGCCGGCCAGACCGGGCCGCTCGGTTATCAAATGCACGTGATGTCGATGTTTCTGGCATACCTTACCTAATGGAGATTGTATACTAAGCGACGAGTCTTTCTTACAGCCTCGTAATATCCGAGGCAAAAGCACAACTGGTATATGTCTGAAGTGGCGTTGATCTCTTGAATCAGAATGCATGTATGATGGCTTGTATGCTATTTGTAGTGATATATCAACTCAACATTAAGATCACTTTTCGCACCCTCTCTGCATCGCACCCTTCACTCCCCAGATCACTGTCTAGGTGTCTCATCCGAGAAAATCGGTAATGATTTCTTGATCAGATACGATAGTGACAGGCCTATTTAATTATCACAACCAACACTAATTGGTTTTCCATCACATCTGCAATCTTCTAAGTTCTGATTTGAGCTTCAAGGTGGTTACGAATTTCCGAGCGACAGAATATGCACTAGTAATGATTGACATGACATCCAGCTACATCGTTGCTTAGGATTCATCTTTGTTCCTAACAAAGAACAAGCCGCTAAAGTGATAAATAATGATAGGTTGTCTGTAATGCCTATCCCTCTCCCTTCTTCCGTTAAAGAACCTGGCGCATATGTTATATTGTGTAGGAGTACCTGCATTTCTGTAAGTTTATTGGCATTGGCTATCTCTGATAAACCCTGACAACCATGACAGATTTTTGTGCCTTCCGAGGACAGTAGCATTTATACTATCTGTTCAACCGACTATCACAGCAGGTGTGCAAGCTACCGCGACTTGGTCTAGACAGAATACTGGTCCAATGACCTTTGAAATTGTGGAAAAGGAGAATGGCGGTGGAACCAGAACTGTTCTATCCCCCCTTGCGTTGAATCAAGAAGCAGGAGATATTCTACGTCTGAGTTATGACGAGCCTGGGTCTGTTGATACTTGCTCACAAACACACATACTAATTGATTTTTAGAAACTATAAGCTATTTGTTGTTCAGCTTTTTGATAATCAACAGCAGTCTTCTACGTTGCTGGGGAGCCCACTGATAAAGGTGATATCAGGAAATGACCGTATTGCAACCAGTGCAACTTTGTGTGTGAATTCACATCATTGAATCATATTCACGTTGATTATGTATTTATGCTCTCTAGAACCTCTTCCTCAACATCAGTGACAGCGACTCTTCCGGTTGCAAGTGAAAGGTATGTCATGAATCAGTGGCTGGTTAAATTGATGGATTCAAATTGCCGGTTAACGATAGCCTGTATGTTCAACATGTAAATGACATGTGTTCTAGCTAACAGTGATAATAGTATTCACTCACTGCCTACCCCCACTTTTCCAACTGAAATACCTGCAAGTGAAACAAGTGCATCCAGGTCAGATTCTGACCAGTCTCTCACATCTGAAGAAATGGCTGAGAACCATTTAGTAATACCCAGTCATCCAAACTGCAGCTTTCCACCAGAGCAATTGTCGGTATTGTTTTGGGAGGTTTCTTGGCAATCTGTGCTGGAGTTTGTATTTTATTCATATGCCGCAAGCGTCCTCCCAAAATCTTCAAATCATCACGTTTCGACTTCCTGCAACATCGTGGTTCCCAACCCAGTACATCCATTACACCATTTTCTCTTGAAAATGCAAATTCATGTTAGTCTTTTGTTTGACTGGTTCTGCTTGTTCACAAAACTGATATAGTACTAGCTGTCATTTCTGAGCGAAAAAATACATCAAGACACCATGGATCTACCACGACTACAGGTAAGTAGAAATTTGTTGGCGGTATTTACGAAAAATAATTTATTCAAATCAAGAATCGACAATGGATATCACTGAAAGAGTTAGTCAGCTTCAAGCCGAACTACGAAGCCTGAAACAGCAAAGTCGGACGCAAAATCCTTCTCCACCTTCTTATAGTTGACTTTGAATCTTGATTATTGGGTTGTAATGCCGGGATCGGAACAATAATCGAACCAGTTGTACTAAAAATGTATTTCGGCCAATGGACAGTAGTTTTCGAAATTGCAAGACATGTGAACGCCCCAATCATTGTAATAGTCGAACCCTTCATAGCAAACCTCATTGCTATGTACGTACAGAACCCAATTTATTACTATAGAAGTAACCTGCAATCAATGTGTAAGCAAACCTGCGTCAACTAAGGAATGAACACGGGAATAAAGTACAGACTTAACCCATCAATGTTTTGATGCCTTAACAAACCTGATGCCGCAATATCGAAATTATTCTTCCTTATGTCACAGAAAAGGCCACAGTACATATCTTATTGTAGATGCCCCAACCCTCTCAATTATAGAAGTACACAACTTACACTGGGTATCTGTCCATTTGATAGGTACTGAAACAATTGTGGGGTAATATGATAGGAATAAGTAAAAGAAGCCACTACAAAAGAATGCTTGACGGATCTAAAGTCTCTTCTGATGGAGGGCTTCTACTGCTGCATGTGTACGGAGATGTAATGCATTCTAAGGGAGTAAGTCAAATCAGAAACATGCTTAGAAACAAAATACCAACCTCTAAACTATACCGTCCCTTCTTGCCCGAAGGCCCGACTTCTAGATATTTACCTTCGGGAGTCGTCTTAGTATCTTGATCACCATAAGATGTGAAGACTCACCTGAGAGAACGAGATCAAAATGCATCTTTGCGGTGTCAGTATTTCCGCGGCATGCATACAACCGTCCGAGTTCATAGTCTGAGAAAGCCAGTCAGGAAGATGTGAATGAAATGCATATAGCAAAATGCGTACGAGCGTTGTATACTAAATAGTGGTCTAGCTCGATCATTGGACCGTTCTTCAATACCGCATTGAAAGCGTCTTCTGATGCTTTATCGGCCTCCTCCTGTGACATTGTAGGTTCTTCTGAAGGATCCAACTCCGCATCCGGGTCCTAATAATGCACATGTCCAGACTCATGGTATAAACCAGAGCAACGAGTACGCACGGGATACGCGATATACCTCATACAGATTCCCTCCAAAAACTTGACTAGACACAAGTCGTCCCAGTATCCTTTCCCGCCTTTGTACTTTTTGGGATCCCCGTTGGCCTTGTCAAGGATAGCCTGTGAGCGTCGAACCTCGGACAACATCTGGGTTTCTTGAACCGACTTCCGAGGAGCATGGGCGATTGCCAGGAATAGATAAGCCAATTCCAGTGCCGGTAGTGCCAATCTTCCACCTTGTGAGGTAAACTTCCGTGCTTTGCGGCTTACGAATTTCTGAACGCATCAACGTGAGTATGCTAGAGGAATGACATAAACCGCTGCGACGTGAGAGAAAAACTCACTTCCAACGGGATGCTTTTTCCTGCAATCTTCTGACGTAGACTAGGCACTTGCTCCATCAGTTTCGCTGCCTGTTCTCTCATCTCCTTTGAAGAAGGACCGGATTTCGACTCTTGGTTGCCTCTATCAATGATATCTGCAAGTTCGAGGAGACAGACAGCCATTCCATAAGAATAGATCGCTTTTGACCACTTGCAAGAATGAAAAGAAAGTGATTAACAACTTCGAGATGTCTGCTGTACTTGACACTCACAGTGGCTTCTTCCTGTAACACCTTCCACGATTCCAAGCTGTCTTTCAAGTCCCATAACGCCAGCGTTGCTATCGCAATCTCCCAGAATGATATATGGTGAAGGTTCCTATACTGACTTTGGACTTCCATTGCTCGTGTATAGAATGATATTGCTCGTCGTGGTTGCGAACGTACGAGGGAAGATCTCCCGGCCCCGAATAAGAAAAATACACCTTCAAAACTCAGTACAATAGCCGTATCCGTAGGAAAAAGAAGCAACTCACCGTTCGGATAACGCTTCAAATTCCAGTCTATGATCTTCTGTGCCATACCAACATCAACTCCATCAAACGTAAAACTTGACAGCACCAGGTGGAAGATCATAAGTGCCATATCGCATATGGTACGGCGGACACCTTCCTGAGCTGAAACCGATTAGATGGACATCGGAAAAATACACCCGACTTACCTGTACTAACCGCCGGTTCGGAGCTGTCAGCAGACCATCCACCCGCTCGACATAATAACTCTAGGGCTTCCTTCCGGTCTCCTTTATACCCGAACAGTTCGACGATCGTTAACAGTTTCTGGGGTAGTAAACTGAGAATGAGCGTCGCCATTCCAGCACCTAGGTAAACTCCGGAACGGAAATGTGCGTCAATCGAAGGATCTTCGGGAGGACCGCCATTGGCTAGTGATTCGGCGTCCATTGTATTAACGAACTTCAAAAGCGTCCGATAAACAGTGATCGTGGTCCGCATGTTGAGTCTAGAACGGAAAAGGAGAACGTCAAGCATAATTAAGGAGTGCGCGGCGGAACACGTACGCTTCTTTGATGAAAGCTAGCCAATCACCAGAGTATACGATCCCAAGCAAAGCCTGATACCAGTGTAGACAATCATATTGGAGAAACTGATAGCGACATACCTTCTCGAAAAGACTTTCTGCATAAACCAATTCTGCATGACGTTCAACATCGGTCATGGACTTGATGAAGCCTACTCCATGGCTATTGAAGGACGAAACGACATAGCCCGCCAATCGAGAAGTGATAGACGCTGCCTTTTTCCGATGCTTAGTTGCGACTAAATTTCCTTGTTTTGTGTGTTCAATTCCGGCAAGTAAATCCTGATAATAACTCGGTTACAGGGCGCAGAAATAGATTAGGACGTACACACCTCGTCCTCGTATGACATTAGACCCTTCACACATTGTATAAGACCGTAACCAGTAGCAAAATATAGGCGTTCCCTGTCGAGTAGAAACAATCAGTGTCCGATGCAACATCTGAGACTGGTACTCACTTCTTTTCATCACTCTTGTTGCAATAGTCCTCTGACTCGACCATCTTTGAAGATAAGAACAGTTCCAATGCATAGCTAATTCCGGGTAAGTCCTCCAATGCATCAGCAGGGTCGTATGGTGTCCTGACGGGTGGAGGCGATGAGTACACGGGTTGGTACGACGGTCGTTCCTGGTTACTCTTCTCATGGATTGCTGTGTCTGTTTGGAGAGCAGTGGGGCTACCGTTTTGAGAATGCTCTGCAGTCAAGATCATAGTGACTGTTTGGTAGAGTCTATGGGTAGTGGGGGTCTACAGAAGAAGGACGTCAACCAAGGACCGCACACCCGGGGAATATTGAATTTCAAATGGCCTATTAGCCGGTCACGGGTTAGCCTCGACCACGTGAGCCACGTCTTCCTTTGTCCTCTTCGGACTTACATCGCTGGCCTGCACTAGAATAGCTGGCCTGTATGCCTCGCAGTATGTCCGGTCCCTTCAAGCAATTCCGAATCCTGGCACCATATGGTCAATGACCTCATCACTTGTTTAACTTCGAAGCCTGGCTGCAATGATGGAACTCGGACACTCTCGGCCATGAATTTCGTACGACTCCAGCACAACGTTCACTTTGTCTTGGAATTCTTTCGATTGCATGGTGTCAAAATTTGTATTGCGTGGCCTATCGAACAGAACTCAGAAAAGGCCCGAGACCCTGGCCGTGTTTACTACAACGTTGCTGATCATGCTCTACGGTGAAGTAATTTTGGGCATAAACGATTCATTGACATTGGTGAGTTCAATTCTTGCTCGCACGTAGAAGAGCTTATAGTAACGGTCAATGTATGTAGATCTGGTTCTACTTTGTGGATCTCGGTGCATGATGGTCTTATCTTCTTGAACTCGTCTCCAGCATTCACTCTCTTACGTTCATTCAACTCTTCCCCAGGACCCACAAGGACCCACATTTACATCGGATAAGAGCCCGAAGTATGATCACACGCACGAGTAGAATTCGAAGATCTTTTTTTCTTCATCCCATCAACGATATCCTCGGGGTTTCTCATGAAATGCAATATGGCTTTCTTATCCTATTGACCTTTTGGCCACGAGTGCAAGATGTAGGCGTCACTATCCAAGATCTCTTTCACGTCCACTGATCATTCTTTTCTACGGCATTACCTTTTCAAGCTGAAACCTCTTCGTAATGACTCAAAATTCTCCATAGTTGAGGCGTTTCTCAGTGGCACATCCCCGTTGATTCTGTCATGATCTTGAAGTACATCGCACAATGTCCCCTAATCAGAACCGGAAACGCCGCACACCAGACTTGCAACTCTAGTTTTACCTTTTCCGACTGTTTTAGTGACAACAAGTACTCAAACACACGTTTACAATGCAAAAACCTTATGGATTCTCTAGCAGATGGATTCTTTGCAGGCAAACTTTACGGCTTGTATTGCGGTTTGTTTGTATTAATGAGAGTTATGGTTGATTTTGCTTGTGGGTCCATACTGGCTCATCGCCTTGTAGGTATTATTTGAAAATTTAAATCATGTCCAAGGATTATTTGTTCTAGAGAAATTGTTTACCAGATGGTGTTATTTAAAGTGTGATTGCCAAATCAAAGGCCACTCACCCACTTCATACTGTATATCAATGCAACATCCACTTCTCAGCTCTGACGATATTCTTGCTCGTCAGCTTGCCGTCTTAAACCTCGATTCGAAAGGCAGTCAACAGACTGTCCTCCGTAGTTTTCATCGTTCAGACTCGGACGAAGAGCCTGGCCAATCGCAACATGGTGGCTCTTCACAGACACACCCGCCTCGTAGCCCTAGTCATCGACAAGACGATGAAAATGAAGGAGGTCGTCGTCGGCGTTCTCTTGGTGGAATAGCTGAGGTAGCGCCCTCTCAACAACAAGAACCGCTCACTGCTGCTCCAGTTATTCGACCTCCACCAGAACCGAGTTATCATCCTCCCGCACATTTACCGCCCCATGCGTTTTTGCCTCCCGCCACCGTAGATCCTAGGCAGCTGGTAAGTAACCACTTATAAGATCTTTCTTGCTCATTACACAAATTTGCAGTCTGACAGGGACAGACTCCGTCCACCAAACATTCAAGCTCTCCTTTCCAGTCCATCCCCTTCTCTCATCCCAGAAAATTCCCAAGCTCTGAGCAGCAGTGAATCAGGAGACAGTCACGACTTGACAGAAGGCGAAGCTCTACGAGAGCATTACAATCTCGGACCAGGGCCACTGAGCCTGAGTATGCTCCCAGATCCAGCACCCGGAGAACGTCCATTACCGCCCTTGCATCTTTTAGCCGCGTTGGCAATCTACACTAGTCCCAACAAACGATTGACGTTGACCGAAATCAAGACTGCAATTCAGGAGCGTTACGAGTTCTTTCGTAGGGATAATCGATGGGAAGTGAGTGCTAATCTTCCTGATCAGTTATCTGGTACCAATAGGTTCTTTTTTTTTTTTTGAATTTTAGGGATCTCTCAGGCATGCATTGAGCCTCCAGGGTGTATTTCGCCGTGTTGAAAAACCGATGAGCGTACCCGGCAGAGGAGATTATTGGATGCTTGCAATCGAGCGTCTGGGAGAAAGAAAACGTGAACGAAAAAGAGGCCGCAACCCGCTAGCGGCGGCAGCGAACACTCAAAGAGAAGATTCATCTTCGACGGAAATACCCCCTCAATCAGATAGCGAAGATGATAGTGCTGGTGCGAGTGCTAGTTCTAGTTCTTCCAGCTCCGGGTCTTCTCGATCGTCCTCCACAAGTAGGGCCTCTAGTCGAACACATAGGCCACCTCAAAGAAGAAATCTGAGATCTTACCCCTTCTCCAATGTCATTGGCAGTAGCCGTGAGTGATTACACATCATCTCGAATTGTCTTGACGATTTTTCTTTCTACCAAAAGGTGTTCCAAACCCTTCAATGCAAACTCATTCCGAGCCTTATCTCCCAGGTCCTGGAATGTCACCACCCCCTGCTGCAGGCGATAGCTACTACCATCATACCAACCCGCAACCACCTCCAGGTCTGACAAGGGACTACACAAACCCGAGGATTGCTCCCCTGAGACCGCCATACCCCGGCTACGGCCAACCTCGCATGTCGGATCCTTCACCTGGACTAGACGCATCCTTGTATCATTTCCCTGGTGACAGCAACCTTCGAACAGACCAGTTTACTGGAGATCTTATCTCCCCAGCCCCCTCTACTCATTTGGGTGCTATGCACACATATGCACAAACCCAGAACATACCAACGCGATCCTCCCATACGGAATCTGCCTCATCTCGAGTGCGAACATCTACAGGGAATCCTTACCCTCAAGTATTACCTGGACTGCCAGGGGTTCCGAGGCCATCTAGTCATGCCTCTCGACCGTTCGGTGTTCCAGAGACATCGGCGACTACACATATACATCGTCACGAAATTGTATACCCGCATGACACGACGGAGGATAGTGGTGACTCCCATTCTGGACAAGGCCGAGGTCATCCTCATCGCACGGGTGACAGAAAAGGAAAAGGTCGTGAATATTGAATAGGAATATATCTGTTACTATATGCTTCAAAACCTATATGCTTTACAACTTTGAATTCTCGGGATATGTAACTACCGATCTTGCCATGTATCTTGTGGGTTGTAGCCGGAATAGATTGATTATATAGCCGTTCTAGGCCTTGCCTTTGGAACTCGGCTGTAATTCGGAAATATCTAGGATTTTCTTCAAAACTCGGGTGATAGTTCATATATTGAGTTAAATTTTCGAAAAATGCTACACTTGATCCTGTGGTATAGGTCAAAATCCTAAATATAATTTCCTTTTCAGAATAAAAGTAGTAACACATACATGGATAACTTAAGGTCCCTTGAGGAGGGACAGCAAATTGGACCTGAATGGATTGCGAACCCAACTGCCCCTGCAGTGTGGTATCGCATTGTGTTTTTTGATTAGCAGTTAATATAATTATTGACAAAAGGTACAGGCAGGAGACATGAGGTCCAAGACCAGCTATGACATCTGTGCCAATAAAAAGCGGATCTACCGCTTGCATAACCCCGTACACGACCTAAATTCTGTTAGAATAGAATATATAACGAGAAGGTAAAAAATTACCCAGAGAAGACAATATACGCCTCCTGATTCAATCAAAAGTACAAGAATTTTTGCAATCTGGTCTTTTCCGGACCTGTCCATGTGATTTTCTCGAAAAAATTGTCTATACTGCCTGTAAAATTTTTCAAGTCAAAATTGGTTCCTCGGATCATTAAATTGGGTAGATGAAAACCTACCATGCTTTTAAGGCAATAAGCGATGTAGCAACCAAATTTGTAAACAAAAGTCCCACCGGAAGGATTATCCACCCCCATCCGAACTAGATGTTTTAATTAATTTTGATTCACTTGAAAAAAAAATTGCAAATACATCTTCAGTGGGTGAGTTTGTCATTTGGAGGCAAGTGTCAATAACGGAAGTAGCTGATCATTGTTATCAGCGTTTATTCAGCTAGTAGCACATAATTCTCACCAAACGTAATCAACATACAAATCCCAAGAAAAATCCTATACTTGGATTTCCTCTCAAACAAGATCCAAGCCCTCCAAACCACAGTTGCGTCTCCACATAGAAACTAACAGGATCAAATTAAGGCAGTAAATGGGCTTGATTATTCATGGCAGCTTACACTTATCCGAGCTGTGATGACCTGAAGTACAAGGGCCGTCCTTGTGCTCGTTAAAGATGTATCGAAAAATCTTGTCTTGGGGAATGAATTTATCTGTGTGATGATATCTGTTATATCATTGGCGAATGTACCCGCTGAACAAATGAACATCATGATTGAGGCAGCCAGAAGAGAAATGCGCGCAAATGAGTTTTTCAATCCTCGCCGACTAAGCCGTCTCTTAATCTATAAACCTAGATTCCGGGTAAAACTCACGCGATAATACCAAAAACTGTCATAAGAAATACGCATTCTACCCCTGCAGCAGAACTTAGTATCATGGCAAAATATAACCGTATGTAACACACCGTAAAATAACCCTTCAAATGCGACACTTGCAAGAAAATCTTTCAATGCGTGTACATCATCCGAGGAGTATAGTAGTGGTTGATTCGGGGAGTTTGACATGATATGATGATTATAGAAGGAACTATGCGATGATTGAGATAGACTGGTTGCCGTTTTATACCTCGTTCTGCAATCAATCACTCAGAAATAGATCTCCGACTAATCAGCGCTTCTGCGGCCACTCGGGACTTGAAGGGAACTACGACTTAACATGGCGACCCTGATCATTCACTTCCTAGTTCTGAGCCAAGCATAGCGCTGTTCCCTGGCCCTGACTGTCAAATGTAATCAGTTACGGATTTATAAGTAGAGTTTCTTCTATTCATTTATTCTGGTTGACTTGAGTTTTGGCAGAGTTCAGTGGAGTTTATGGGGCTCACACACATTGCAGCAGCTATTGTATCAGTGTCTCTGGAAATGGCGCCGAGACAGTGCCCAAATGATGCGGGGGAGTCGGAGGCTGAAGCAGTTCGACCGTCCCCTATGTTCGATTTTGAATGAGGGCGTCTTCAGATTAATTTATCTATATTAATTCTCTGTCAGTACACTTGGAGACAACTTTTGTAATTCAAAGTAGAAGTTACAAAAGATTCCAGCTGATAGTAACGGTACTGATACACACTTGACTTGGTCGACTGCGGTCTCAATTGATTCGACAGGGAGCCTAAGGACCCTTGCATACTACAAATTCCATTGGGTAAGTCACCTTCTCTTGTAAACTTTCATTCTTTTCAGCACACTCGCAACGGCGTATGACCCCGTAGTAGTCACACGGAGAAATTGGCCCACTCCTTTTTGGATGGAAAAGCCAAGTCAAAACCATTGATATCAATCGTTTATTACACCACATCTTCGTCATAGGTCCTATCAATAGCGCGTCAATACATGGGGACTTTCAATTACCTCATATAAGCCTGCATACTACGGCTTGAAGCTTGAAGCTCAAAGATTACTATGTTCCCATCTGTGCATATCCTTTTTTTTACCCCTCTGCTTTTCGTCTTCTCATCTACACTAGCGGCATTCCCTCCGTTCTCCTTGTTTGGCCCCTTAGAAAACAGTACTCTCCCTCAAAACCAAACCGTTGACGTTGGGGTCAACCAGGAGCATGGGATCATAAATAGTCTTAACTGGTCTGTAATCATTACAGCCAAATACCCAGATGCCGCAGTCAGACCTCTCTGGGTTGAAGGTCCAGTGTACCTCGGAGGGGAAGGTCTTTGTAATACTGTTTCAAACTTCACAACGCATCTCGATACCAATCAAACTGGGACGTGCGTAACACTTGTCCAATTGAAGTTTTGAAGGTGGATTAATCAGCTATCTCCAGATACATGATCACCTGGAACGTTACCTACAGCCAAGTATCAGATTCATCGTCAAATACCTCGGATTCTTCCAATCCGAGTCAGTGTGGTCCCGGTCCCTTCACTTTCGAATCCTTTGTAGTTAATCACACTTTCCATGTTGGACCAAGACCATTAGAGCCTATTGTTGACACACCGTTTACCACAATTACTAGCGCCAGTGTTCTGACGGACATTTCGACTGCAATGGCTTCAGCAACCTCTGGTCCTGCCTCCAATTCATCTGACCCTTCAGGCTCCGGTAATGGGGATGATGTTAGTAAGGCAGGAAAGGCCACAATTAGAATGGAATGGGGGAGTTTTGTTATTGCCTTTTTCATGTTGATATTTGAGGTAGTTTGAGTGATCATAGCGTCAAGTACCCTGTCACTGAGATTGTTGTACGAGTAACCAGGAATTTGTTTTGCGGCTTTGCATAAACTTACTAAAAAACTTGGAGCATTCGTATTTGAACCTTTCGAGGCGCATTTGTATTACAATAGCTTGAAACGGACTCCTGAGGAGCTCTAACCGATTATAATAGGCCACTCTGCAACAACTTGAACTATATTTGTGAGGTAGCACGCGCCTATTCATTTCTGCAGTGCCTCATTCTTGTCTTATGGGTGGGACTGTACATTGGTTCTTGTTGCAGATATACTCTATCTAACCTCGAAAATAATTCCGTGTATAATTGCGTTCAGGCTTACTTTGAGTTTTCTATGTGCCGTGGAGAAAGGTAACCTTATTCTGTTCCATGTTTGGGGGAGCCTGTCACGATTCCTGAATCATACATGGCTTCAAAAGAGTGCTACTAAGGGGTAAAATCTCAGGATGAATGTCTCTATCTTTCCCATCTGGACTGTAAACTACTGTTCTGGCCCATCATGGACTCTGAGATGAACGGTGTCAAGGTTGGACCTTGCGGTACCCTTTTACTGAGGGAATGCCTTCCTGTCCCCTTGACTTTCCAAACCCATAGCAGAAAAACCCAAAGAGCCAGTACCACGATTGCGCCTATGACAATCCCACCTATTGCACCTCCACTGAGACCACTGCTCGAGCTAGAAGTCATTTCACCCGGACTAGAATTCTGTTCGATATTTGTGCTTGGTGAAGCATTTGCGGAGCTTCCCGAATCAGTTGTGCTACTTGTAGAACTTGGAAGAAACCATACTGAAGTTGATGATGATGTAGATAGTATTGTTGAATTGCAATGGGTGAAAGTGTTTCCGGACGTTGTTGCAATGTTCTCCGTCAGGAAATCATGTGTCCAGCGGCTTGTTTCGAGAGATAGTAAGCTTGGCACGAAAAGACACAAAGATCACATACTAAAACCATGAGCCATCATCCCACCAGATCCTGCTGTACATGGCATCAAATATTTTGATTGCTTGACTGCAGACTGAATTCTGAACATCCACCGTAAAGCTGTTTGATGCGGTTCGTTCAGCGAATCGGTAATTCTGATGAACCTGAATGCTTACGATCTATCCGTCCTTGGTGAACACGTCTTGTTGCTCGAGTCTATAAGATACTGTTGATAGGTCCCAGGAGGGGCATCAAAACCATTCGAGAACTTGGAAAATCCTTGCTGACATCTATAAAATATCAATCAACTAGCTGGAACTTCAGTTTTGACCTCAAATTTAGTACTAACGTGATACACAACATGCTCAATCCAAAAGATATCGAATTGCAACAGCACTCCTCTGCATAGCATCATCAAATTATGGCTGGGACGGCCCAGAACTTATGATCACTCACGGCCATCACAAGTCTCGGGAGGAAGACTGGTATTGAGGGTTTCAACGCGGTCTAACGGTGGTGAGGATTTTTTACCAAGTTTCAATCCGAACTATGACATACATGTAGGGTCACATATCTGCCTTAGCCTCTGGTATGTCGTGCCTTTTCCGCGAGTCAATAAGGCAATACTAATGCATGGTCTTCAAACTCACAAGGAGTTTCTCCAACTGCGCCCATATACCAGTCCATTTCCGAATCTGCGCATTCCGTGGGTCCTTCTGCGACAGCAAAACGCTTATGGAGAAGAGAAAAGGAGAGTAAAGCGAGGATGAAGAGGGAGGGAATCATGATTGGGGCATCAATGCGTTAGTCTTTGTTAAGTAGCCGAGTCGTCGCAGTGTTGATCTGATGAGTTTACCGTCACATAAAGCCATGATCAGCCGTTGTTAACTCAGAGCAATTGAAATAGTTTCCGAAAGGTTCTTGCATAGTCACGATCCAATTTATGGACATCGCATACTTTAGTTGTTATGCATCGGGTGATTTTTAAGACTGGAGGTCGGATGGGATTCTAAAATTCTACGTAGTTGGCAGATCCCAACTCCAAAAGAAGTACAAATAATTACATATGGTTGGGCAGTGCCTATTGTACTAGATCCTTTGCTCTTTTCATTATTGCTCCAAGATTAGGCTCCTTCAACAAGAATTCCATCGCTTTGACCATAAGGTCACCCAGCAGCTCATGATTGTCCTTCAAATGCTTCTCCATGAAGGCTACAGCGACTGCAGTAGCCCAGATCTCGTTGCTTACACCTAGATCCGGGTCTGGATTTGCAGCGTCTCCGACAAGCCTTCTAAAGTCCATGTCAAGCCTGAAGGAACCGTCCCACGTCTGCAAACGAATCATATCGGTTACCACAGTAGGTACGACTGGTGTACGAGTAACGGGGGTTTTGCCTCTAGCCCCTGCCATACCTTGAGCTCCATGCGAGCTTCCAAACGCAGGTGACGGGCTTCGCCCCTGATTTCTGTCAAAATCCTCTGTCTCAGAGTCACTGGACTCAGTAAAATCACTCCAATCACTGCCAGAGACCAGGGAACTCAGAGTTGTAAAAGTCCGAGCGCTATCATCAGACGGGATACCATCCTGATCTTCACCAGCAGATGATTCTTCTGATGAAGAACCCGGCCAACCACCCGGCAATTGCGCATTGGTTTGTTCAGTCCGCCTCGCACCAATGGAAGGGAATGGAAATACAGAGGTCGGACCATCACTCTCTTCATCTACATCTGAACGATGTCTATTGGAGCCGGTACCTCCTGTATGGTTGTAAAGACCATTTCTTAGTCGATTAGAGAAAAATCTGCTTCGACCTCGAGAAGGAAGGGAAGTATCGACTGCAACGAAGGATGTAAACTGACTTGCTAGTTGATAGGTCGTCCCGAGACGAACAATGGCTGCCTTTCGGAGATCTTCCTCTTTCAGAGCACCGTCGAACGCTTCAGGAAGGGGAGCTACACCTTCCTGATGATTTTGTATGAGTTTCCAGGCCGCCAGAGTATGAATCAAGGGAGTTCCACGATCAGAATCAACGAGTTCAATCCCTCGTATTTTGACTTTGTGCTCGAACACGCTCCCGTCACTATCTAACTCGCCACGAAGAACGACATGCTGTGGAACATGTTTATCCTTTAGAGACATGATCGCATACACATCTGTTCGCACTCCGGTGTGGATCGTCGTTATTCTCGGAGGAGATTGCTGAATGGAAGGAGGTGGTTTCAGCCGCACAGATGAAGACGAAGCTTGATCAGGAAATTGGACAGAAGAGCTGGACGATAGCATAGCTTCAGGAAGCCCCCAATCGACAGTAACGTTCTGGACCATCGGCGTTCTTCCTGCTTTCAACAGCCTGGCGCATTTCCCCACTATGGACTCTGCATCGTGAGCATAGAAATAGACGCCGTTTCCTGCACGAGCAATACTCTCGCACAGCGCCGTTGATACTCCTTCACCAATTCCTAGAGTAAAAACTCTAAGGGGCGAAGAGCTTGCTGATTTCGCAACTGCTGATTGTACCAGCGACATGGTCCCACTGATGTCAGAAACCTATTTTGCAGGTATAACGGATTCAGCTTAAATTATAGTAGTTCGTTGACTCACCTCTCCATCTGTCAATACAAACACTGCGGTAGATACGGTTTTGAGACGCGAATGGAATACAGCATCGAGAGCCTGGTGAATTTCTGTGCCACCCAAGTTGGCCTGGATCGTTGTTATATGATCGCTCTAAGATAAGTTATTTCAGTCCTCTCTGAAGCTTGAATATCGCGTCGGTCACTCACCATCTCCTGCATTGCATCCTGTGTATAAGAATTACTTTTTGGCCAATAATGCTCGACCGTAGAGCCAAACCCAAATACATTGAAAAATGTTCCTTTGGCAGGGAGCAAGCGAAGCAGCAGCAGCAATGTTTTCTTTGCTGTTTCGATAGAATTACCGCTCATACTCCCGCTTCGATCCAACAGAAAGATATACTCCTGCGATGGAATGGGGGGCAGAACTGCTTTTGGCACGACCATCAACTGCATTGCCAACGAACGAGATCCGTTCGCGTCATCACGCAACTCTGCAAAACAACGAGGAGAATCCAGACCATCAGCCTGTACCAAAAGGATAAAATCGCGATCAAGAAAAGAGTCTGATTTATACTTGACCTTGTAACGTCGTCTACTTGGGCGTTTTAGATGGGTAGGGTAAGGTTCCATAATTAGGCCACGGTGCGAATCGTGAGTTGGGCTCGATATTGTCTGAATCACGCCGCTAGTCTGTATATCAACGTTCACCCGAAGCTTCGCCACGAGATTTGCGGTGCTTTGAGCTCCCTGAAGACCGTCAGGCATGGGACCGTAGCGCTCCGCCACATGCATCGGTAAAAAGAACCGGATTTCGTCGGCGAGGTCATTGTTCATTAGCGTTGTGACATACTAAAAGAACAGGTCAAACAGCCGTACAGAGATCAGCGTAGGAGTGAAGACTTACAACTAATCGCGTCTTGACCGTTTGTCCTCCAGGTATAGAGCCTACGGATACAGTAAAGACTAGACGAGGTGATTTCAAGCTATGCTGTACGTAGAAAGACGAGAATGACGTACGATCATCGCTAACCATCTCCAGCAAGACGGTAACCTTGTTTTCCCGGATAGCTTTCTCGTGTTCTTCAGCGGCGACTTGTTTCTCTTTCGAAACTGCAGTCACGACAAGGCCATCGCTGGTACGTAATTCAAAAGCACAGACAGCGGCGCTCGCAGGTACAGGGAACACATATTTTGCTCGGGACGTCGGTTGGTTCGACGGGTTGTGAAAGGTTTGTGTTAATATAACTCGAGCGGACACTGCAAGTGTGTTACAACGGGTCAAGGTCACTTGAAAAAGTCAAGACACACGGTCAATAATCAATGCTTGCACGTTTACTTCATCGAGAGGAAGCCTTTGGGGGTCACTTGACGAGGCCGGGCAATGTACAATACCAGAGTATAGAGTTGAAGCCATGATGTAGCAGACAAAACTAGCATCGCGTATAAATACCTGCCTGCGCGCTTCCGAATCCAACAGCTGCACGCTTCCGCAAGACCTTGCTTAGAAGCTTTTACACGGGTTTGTCATTTATGGAAAGGAAGGACCGATAAACTGGTGCAAGAGAATCCTGATTTGGACCACCTGACGTGATGGGTGTACCAAGTGTATACTGTTCCTTGAGTAGTTAGGCCTTTAGGATGGATATAGGCTGTCTTTTGCACCGATGAGGAAGACGGAATGGGAAAAAGGCCATCGAGGCTATGGCCTAGTTGCAGACACTTTACAAAGGACTAGCTCGACGCTGTGCGCCGAGAGCGAAGACTAGAATGCAGTGTCATTCATACGTACGCCTGTGCATGGCTGTATGTACATGAGCCGTTAGTACGACCTGTGGATAAGATCGAGGGATGTAGATAGTAGATAGAAGAATACGTGTAAAAGTATGCATAAGAAAGTCTGTTCAAGCAAAGAATGAATAATAAGGCTTATGTAAAAGAAAAACGACGAGCAAGACCAATGGAAAATAATAAGACCCGATAGAACAGAACATGAAAGCAAAGCAAGGGAGATGAAAGAGTGTAACAAGGGCGGACACAGCAATGAGACAATAGAGAACAAGAGTAGGCGTCGAGCCTACTCGACAAGTTACAACCGGGCCGTCTAGCCAAATTGTTCACCATAAGCAGGCGGCAATCTCCCTGACGGTGCTCTCTGCAACATACTCTCCGGAACCGGTCCTGCATCCATGTGTCTCTCCGTACTCCAATTCTGATTTTCGTAGTCATCCCCGAGCGACAATCCAGGACTCGTTTGTCCTGGTGCTGCGGGGGGCTGGAATGCATCGTACGGGTTGTATCCATATCCTCTCTGGTTCTCATTGGATGAATTGTTGACAGCAGAGCCGGAAGGTATGGGGGGTAATGGTGCTTTACGCGTAGAACGACTTCGGGCTACGCTCGCTGCACCTGCTCCAATAGCGGCAGCACCTGCGCCTGCACCAGAGACGCTACCAGCAGAGCCTGATCCAGAGTTGGAACCAGTACCTGTGACAGACGACCCCGATTGGGATGGTGCAGATCCGGAGAGTTGATGCTGTGATTGCGAGCCAGAGGATCCGGTAGTATAGGAAAATGGATTAGACGCTTGGGAGTATGGAACAGACGAGGATTGAGAGGAAGGGACAGAGGAGTACGGGTAGGGATATGGCTGGACTTGACCCATTGAAGCCGACGTTGGAGATCGGTCTATTGGGACAAAGTAACAAAGATCAGTGATGGAATGAGTCGTTGGGAGGACACTCACGCATTGAGCCTGAACCGTCAGGACCCCCGTCTATGATAGCCTGACCTGTGTACGTTCTCTGCTCCGACCGTTTCTGCTTCCGCCAGAACCATGCCAATGCACCGAACAAACCTAGCACAGCTAAAGCACCAACGGCTATACCTGCTATTGCCCCTCCGCTCAAACTAGAATTCGACTGATTGTCTGAACTGGAGTTATCCGAACCGGAACCTGAACCTGAACCGGAGTCTGAGCTGGAGCCAGAACCGGAGCCAGAAACGCTAGTGGACGACGGAGCTGACGTGGAGTCATCAGAGGAGGAAGTAGAATGTATAGTGGTTGAATCGCAATGCGTAAAGGTGTTGTTCGCTTTGGAATTGATATCCCGGTTGATGGTTTGAGCGGTAAATTGGCTAAGTAAACTAGACATGAAAAAAGATAACATAGATAGTGAAGAGGGCACGCACTAGAACCAAGTTCCATCCCCCCAGAAAAGACTATAAAGGTCGTCGAATATTTTAATTTTCTGGTTGCATACAGCTGCTTGGATGTCGTCAGGAAGTCTACATACAGGAGGATTAGTTGTAGCAAGTCGAACAGCAAACGTGACGCACGACTGGTTTTTATTGGGGCTACAAAACCCACTTCTATCGGCCGTAAGATACATCTGATATGCACCTTTGCCTGCGTCGTACCCATTGGGATTTTGTGAGAAACCCTGTTGGCATCTAAATATGGATCAAGTGATAGTCGTTAGAGTCGTGAAAGGCGCTCGATTTCTATCAAAGACGTAGACAACAAGTGGAGCAAAAAAGTACTAACGTAAGGCACATCATACTGAGCGCAAATGCTACCGAATTGCAGCAGCAGTCCGCTGAAATGGTCGTGTTAGAAAACAAAGAGGACATGAAGAACTGTGAAGACGAACCAACTTGCTCATCACAAAAGTCCGGAGGAGTATTCACGTTCATTGTGCCAACTTGGTCTGGATTGATAAAAATCAGTTGTCAACAACATCCCAACGTTGAAGAGCGAAGAGGGGCCAAAAGAATGTGAACGTACATTGGTTATTGCATATCTGTCGTAGTCTTTCATAAGTCCGACCTGGGCGAAAAACCTTTTCCATCAACACAACGGAAAGAAAAGAAGAAAAATGAGGACGCACAGGGTGTCTCTCCCACTAGATTGGTATAATAGTCCATCCCATTGTCAGCGCATGTTGTATTTCCAGCCAGCGACGAAGAAAAATGGAGGGCAAAGAGTAGACTGCTCAGCAGTACAGCAGCCATGGCTAAGGGTGATGGAGGCTAAGGCCCAAGTTGTGGCTCGCTTAACTCGTCCTGATCCTTACTCCACCTAAAATTGATATTTCCATTTCAGCACTAGGTGGCTGTGAACGTACCTCGCCTGTGCCCCAGTGAGACGAACTGACAAAAGATTTCTAGGAAGGTACACGTGCTGCTGTGGACGTCGGACCAGCGCTAGTCAGACTTAAAGCTTGAAAAAACATTCAAACAAGTCGGTGGTCGCGATCGGCGTGGTCGCAAGAGCTTTCCACCCTGGGAACGACAACAATTTGAACAAAATTTTAACTTTTCAGGGAGCATGCAAACTTTTTTTGCTTAGACTGGGACGAAGAAGCAGGAAACGGGGACACCAAGGCGACGGACGCAAGACGGTCTGACGAAGAATATAAAGTTTACTAAAGTTTGCTGTAACAAACTGTGATGCGTATCAAAACTTCCGCTTGACAACATAGGGCAGTAGTGATGTATGTATCAGACGTACTCCGGGAGAATCCCATCTGGCGGCTTCTAGCTCCTGGATCCATGATTTCTGATATCAGTTATTCTAAGCAAGTTCATTTATAGGTTCGAATATGCAAAAGCACTGTGTACGCGTACATCATCAGCATCATGTTTCATATACGATCTGTCACCCTCTGTGCCTAGAAGATATGCTGTGATTAACCCCAGCAAACAAGCTGATGATCATGAATTACCATTCTTTCTCTCTCTATTCCTTTCTTCCTCTGTAACGATGGTTCTCCCCCTCCCGCTCTTTCTCTTCTTCTTTTCCACCTCTTTTCATGTTATTCCTTCACTTGGTCAAGACCACACAGCATGCGCAGATTCTGGGTTAGACTGGTACACGAATGCGGTTGGAGAGACGCCTTGTAGGTCGCTTACTTGCTGAGCTTGGGTTTGGTACTTCCCTCAGAGTCATCTATAGGTCGGACATACGAGAGGGTGAGACAAATATGCAATCCAAGCTGTGAGTTGATTTGGTCGCCTATTCCCCGACCTTTATCCTAAATGGTTGATTATAGTTCAAGTGGGTATAATGAACACCAATACACCACCCGATGTTTGCAACGAACAAGTTCGTAAGTCATTTTTAGGCATCCTGTGTCGAGGAAAAAGTTGTTGATCCCGGATTGTACAGCTGATTGCTGCTGTAACTCCATCGCATTCGGCCTGAGTATGCTATGTCTATCGTGAGCACCTCGTATCCTTGGCTATGACACTTTGTAAAGACTGAGATCTTGTTACAGATGCCAACAAGGATTCTCCAAGGCTACAAACGGATTTGATGCTGGAGCAGGAGCATACAGTATATACCTCTCCGGTGGTGGTCCTGTCAATCCTCCGGGATCGTTCTGTTCGCCTAATAAAAACCAATCGTAAGCCTCCCTGACATACGTTATTTCTATCACTGATTACTTCTGTTCGTGCTTTATCAGCTTCCCAGATGACATTCAGACAGCAGTATGCAACAAGGAGATTAGGATTTTTGACTCATTTTACAACCGGATCTATTGGAGTGATGGTTCTTGGTTCTAGTGCGTCTTGCGAAGTCGTTTACCCGTGGTGTTACTCACAATCCCTGCCTAACATAGCCGATGGAGTTCGGATTTCCTGCAGAAAGATATTTCCGCTACGAACGGGAACACTTTTACCCACTGCGATTCCACAAAGTCATCTTCTCAAGCTCCCCAGCCAAACACACCTTCCCCTTCCTCTGAATCAGAACCACAATCTACTTCCCAGTCATCGCCGACGACTACACAGGCGTCGCAACAATCAAATTCTCCTGCGTCTGATTCCAAGTCATCTTCGAGCTCTAATGCGAGTACGAGTGCTTCGAATTCGTCCTCGAGCGCTGGCTCATCAGGTAACAACCTAAACTCAAACTCCTCGTCCACAGGCTCCTCGCCTACTTCTGACTCAACATCCACCCCAAACGATCCGTCGAATAGTGCAGGAAATAGCACCTCCGGCTCCGACTCTTCCAATAATGGCTCCTCCAATTCTGGCTCAACTTCTATGAGTCCCGGTGTAATCAGTGGTATCGTCGTTGGCGGAGTTGTCGTGATAATTCTATGGGGAGTCTTCTTTTGGATATACCGTAGAAAGAGCTGGGGTCCGCGACATTTCAGAGCGTATCGGGCTTCGAATGTGATAGAACCTTTCAATGGTGAAACTTCGAGTCGGGATAGCTTTGGGATTCAGCATCAGGAAGCACGAGGTAAATCACATCGATACTTTGATGGTATCTCTCATATGTTGAATTTCCTTTGTTTAGTTGCTGAAACACGCCCACCGAGCTACTATCCCAGCAGTAGTGCTGTTGAGGGAATAGGGCAGACTAGGAGTAGTTTAATTGCAACAGATCTGAATTCTCCCGAATCAATAGCTCATGGGAGCTCTGAAATGGCTCAGGTTCGGCATTGAGAATGGAAATAGGGGTTTGAAAGACATTCTTTATTTGTTGATTTTTTTTGGGTTTGTAGGTACATTCATTTAGCCGACTCTTATAAGTATTTTTTTAAAGATAATTATTAACACTACAAACTTTCGCATAGTCCTACAGGCTTGGGAGGACTCGGTCGAAGCCCGACAGTGGTCGCGGCACAACTGAAGTTAGTTTGAACTCGAGTTTTCAATTTCTTGCAATCGACAGTCTTTTATACGCGACTTTATGTGCATTTCATTTCCGGCTTATCTCTCCGAATCAAGATCATTTACAAGATTCGGAAACATGTTCAGACTCTGTATTGTTTTTGTGATTTTATGTTCACCGCGGTCACAAGTAATTCGCACCGCTTTTTAATGGACCTGGTTTCATTTTGGGATTGGTCGCATCTGGTGGTGGCCTTGGTACCGTGTCCTCCAGCGTGATTCTTTTCTATTATCCAATTCATCTTCAATAATTGATGGGAGAGCTCACAAGGTATCATTCGTAGATAACTTTCGATAGCATGCTGAAGATTGACAACACCTAAATTGGCCCTTAACGATAGTCGCTCAAGGTCCTGATCATATCAAGGACTTATCAGAGTCAACTGAAAGGCTAATCACCACTTCAGGTGGTACATCATGATATCCAATTGCGCAGTGATATACAGAGGGACCATAAAGTGACATGAAGTAAATAAATGTAGGAAAATACGCCCCTTCTCTTGGTCGCGATTCGTTTTTTATACAAGTCTAGACGACTTTTCTGGGCTGGACAGAAAGATGTCCTTACGGTCGCCGGTGACTATTCTTGTTTTATTACCTTTTTATTGGTTCATTATACCCATTTCCGCGTTTTCAATCTCCTTGGCGTCCCCGACTCCAACTTCAAACGTCCCTGTTCCCGTAGTTTGGCGCCGTTCTGCCTCAGACCCTTCAAACTTCTTCTTTCAGAAAGTCATTCTTGACGGCGCTGGCCGTCTTACCCCTGGGTCTGATCCAATACTAGTGCGAAATTCAGAATCGTTGGATATACAGACCCAGGACATCACATTCATTAATACTGCGTAAGTTTCTTCCAGACTGACGTCTTGCCAGTGAAATAGGCAACTCACTTTCACTTTGTTTAGTTTTTTTGTAGTTGCAGCGGTGCTCAACGAGTGAGTTTCTAAGTTCAAAATGAAGCAACTTATTTAAGATATTACGCTTGCCCTAGCGACACGTCTTCCACGTTCTTTACAAGTCCTCGATTCACTGTAGTGCCTTCCGGGAATGGAATCGCTAATCCTATACCAACATCCTCCTCCTCGTCTTCTCTAAATTTGGCGCTATCTCTGCCACCAGCCACACTTGATACCGGATTAACCCGGACCACAACTACTTTGATAACGTTCACGTCAGTTTCGACCCTGTCTGTGGCAACCTCTGATACTTCAACGGCCATATCGGAGTTGACTGCAACATCTCCTTTGCCTCCGGGAACAGCATCCTTGACTTCCTTACACTCTGCATTACCATCATCCTCATCGAAATCAGCCATTGTACACGGACATAGCTTAAGCCAAATCCAAACAGCTGTTACAGTGCTTGGGTCGCTTTTTGGTTTTTTATTGCTCATGTTTTTCTTCTACAAGGGCTGTTACAAGCAGAATCGCAGCGTCAGAAGAAACACACGAACATCAGGAAAGAGCGACAAGACAATGAGGGCAATACCGTTTTTGTGTACCTCTTCCGTGCAAGAGGGGCAGGAACGAACAGTCAGTTCGGAGCCTCCTCCCGTTCCTCCCAAAGACGTGGAGGATTGTATTGCCGCGGGATTCGCTACAGATTGTCAGGATTTTTCCTCTCATCAAACTCGGAATACCCTCATATCACAGTTTATCTTGAGAGGTTCAAAGAGGAGTTTAGATTTAGAAAGTACTTTCTCAGGCGGGCAAAACTCTTGTCATGTAGATTCACATTCTTGGATACCCAATGAACCAGATTCAAGAAGTCCTGTATCCAGAATCAATTTGGATCCTACAGTTCGAGATAGTAATGATGGATTCTCACCTCCGAGTTCTGCGAATCCACTTATCGAATCGGAAATAGCATCCCCAGCCATCAGACATATCCAACATGCTGACAGTGGTATTCGGATGCATCGGGACCAACAACCAAATAGCCATAGTCTAGTTACGAATGAGACAGTGGTTGATTTGCCCCCAGAGTACTCACTAGTATGAATGTTGATCGACAATATTATTTATTATTGTAGTATATAGGAAGATACTTATTTATAGCATTGGATGAGATGCCTATGCTTGGCCAAAGTGAACAAAATTATTTTCCGACACTTTGGCCGATTTTGGCCTATTTTCGAACTTTTTGCAAGTTGTTCGAAACTTTAGGCGTGACATGTGACAGATTTCAATTTCCGCAACTTTACTCATTCGAACTTCTATAGGTTCATTCGCAACTTTCGGCGTGACGTGACATAAAAGAAATCAAAGACTTGTACATTGGAGTTTTAGAACTTTTGCATGTTTGCATGCTCAGAAGATCTGTCTACTGCTACATAAATATTGACACTTGTTAAGTTGTTAATTATTGAAAATAATTTCACAAAATATATACTTTATATATTCAAATTACGGCTTCACTTTGTGATGCCATTTTGTCCATTAAATTAAATAATTAAATATTGAAATCTCTTGACACATGTAAATAGACAAGTAATAAGGTTAATTCATGTAACTCTATCTATTAAGTCACAGCATGAGAGGTGTGGGTATTTAAAAAAATAGGACAGCCTCTCGTCTACTGCCCTTTGAAATCTACTATCTGGCTAGAATTTAAGTATCTGATAGATAACACTTTTTTCATTCAGATTTATCTATAAGGAAGCATCTGACGAGTCTGATCAATCCGAAATGAATGAACGCTTACGAGGACAGTCTAGTAAGGCAGCTGCAACAAGCTCTAATGTGTTTCAACATGCCTCATTGTGTATTAGGCCTTGCGGTGCATCCTTGACCTTCGAGGATCAAGTGGGCATGGTATGTACAGTGAGGCCTGATGATTTAAGATAAGGTGAAACTGCTTTCAATTGAATTGAAGAGCACGAGGCCAACTGTAAGAAAGAATCGTCCTTACATGAAACTTTTCGCCTGAGTCCGTCACTGCTGTGGTCTTGTTTGGATTGGAAGTTTTTGACTTCTTCAGAACAGCAACCCATTTAAAATCAAGCTCGTACTTGCCATGCTTGTGGTGACCCACTTAAAGTAAAACTGCCTTCAATTGAATTGAAGATCACTGAAATGATAATTCAAAGAGATTTCAATATTTAATTATTTAATTTTGCAATGGGCAAATATGGCATCACAAAGCAAAACCATAATTTTATATATTATGTGAAATTATTTTCAATAATTAACAACTTAACAAGTGTCAATATTTATGTAGCAGTGGACAGATCTTCTGAGCATGCAAACATACAAAAGTTCTAAAACTCCAATGTACAAGTCTTTGATTTCTTTTATGTCACGTCACGCCAAAAGTTGCGAATGAATCTATAGAAGTTCGAATGAGTAAAGTTGCGGAAATTGAAACCTGTCACATGTCACGCCCAAAGTTTCGAACAACTTGCGAAAAGTTCGAAAATAGGCCAAAATCGGCCAAAGTGTCGGAAAATAATTTTGTTCACTTTGGCCAAGCATAGATGCCATTGATTTCACACTACGGCACAAGCTGTCTGACCATTTCTTCAGTCGATTCATTTCTGGGTGTAATGGAGCACTTGAAGGGAACTGACATGCTTTCCAAATTGGAAAATGATTAGTTTTTTGAACAGGTTCTTTACGCGAGTCGATAGACTTACTATGCTAGGGTGGACGTACATTCATAGCTCGGCTCTATGATGTTTCCTTGTTCGTCCATAGCTTTACTGATATTGTAAGCCGATAGAAGAGACGCAATAGTAATCCATATGGAGGAATAGGCCATATAACGGGCTGGACAAATCCTACACAAAAGGATATCAGACCGGTAAGGCCATTTTAGAGCATCGTTCCCCACCTTCTGCCAAAACCGAACACTAGGTCTTCAGGAGCTTGAATATCCGGGTTCAGCGATCCGTCAGGGTTGAGAAAACGCTCAGGTTTGAAGGGATCCGGGTCGGGATATACCGCCTGAAAAGGAATGAAAAGACTGAATCTCCGACTTCAAAGGAAAGGTTATGCGCGCACTTCATCATGAAACATGGCCCTTTGATATGAAAGATGAGACAGATACATACAAGTACAGGCGAAGAGTGAAACTCACCACATATTCGGCAACACGATGGAATGTTTTGGAATTCGATATCCGTTGTACACGTCCTCCTCGTCAAGCATGTGTGGGAAGCCTCGGGAAAGACGTAAATGTCAGTACTTCTCAAATGCAAACAGAAAGAAGTGGAACTGAACATACCCATCGGTGCAACATTCCGCCATCTGAAAGCCTCTTTTACGACAGCAGTAACATAAGGAAGGCATTTTTCATCTTCAAATCTGGGAAGTACCCCACTTCCAAGAACCTTGTCAAGTTCCTCCTGGGCTCTGTGTTGAACATCCGGAAATTGAAGCATAGCGCAAACAAAGTGAGTGATGACGGCCAGGGTAGAATCTACGCCACCTAATGAAGTAATGGTAAACATCTGCACCCAGCATCCGTAGCGTACCTACCTGTGTACAAAGCTCCCGCTACCGACATGATATCTTCTTCTACAATTTCCCTAGTTCTTGTTCTATGTTCGCCATTCTGAAGCTCGTTATCAAGGTCTTCAAGTGCATTAGAGACAAATGAAGGCGAGTAATTGTTTGCCAGCTGGGATTATCAAGAATATCTGTTCATTCAACCAAGAAAGCAAATTTGAAGGAACTGACGTAATTTTTCTTTGCAGTTTCAAAGGGCATTTCAATCATTTTTCTGGCCAATTTACGCCATTCTTTTGCTTTGCGTTTGAATTCCGCTCCTATCGCCGGAAAACAAGTTGGCATTTAAAGGTGGCAAAAAATCTGAAACATACCAGGCATCCATTCAGGGACGTATTTGAGCCACGGTATGGCATCCACAAGAAAGCTACCTGGACGGGCCGCTATGCAAAAAGTATCCAAAGCGGCATCGGCTGCTGCAATATAGGGATCGTTTTCGGAAAGAACTTCAATACCATAGGCGACGGACAGAATGATCGAGCCCGTCATCCTGGGACCGTTCTCATTATCTGACCATTCGAGTTTCACATGAATGACACTTACTGCTTAACTTCCGCAATCATGTCCACGGGCTTGTATTCGGCACCGTAGACAGCCAAACGCTTTAGAAGGGTATGAGTTGCCCGTAATTCCGCATTTTGGAATTGAAGGAGTGCAGAGGGAAGAAACCCCTTCTGTGCTAATTTTCTATGGGCTCGCCTGATTTTGGAATTATAAGTTAGGGTATGGACAAATGGCAATGAGTATATTTACCATTTCTCCCCTGCAGGCTCGGTGATATGTTAGCGTGATTGAAGGACGCCCACAAAAAGCATACCGTATTTCATTATGACAAAGGAATAGTCCCAGCCCATCAACTCAGTTAGCATCGTCAGTTGAGGTCTGATACTAGACATCAGTTCATATTCAAAATCTTTGTCTCGAGTTGGTCCGTACCGACTGGAATATATCGACCTCTTGTCCAGCAACTCTTGAGCAGCTTCCACCTCGTCCAAGATTATCAAAGAAGTGCCAGCGACGCCCAAATGGATAATATCGGAGTCTTGATACCCACCAAGTATGTGAGTCCATTCGTACCAAGTAAAATCACTACTCACTGTATTTTTTTGCCCATGAATGATACACATCCCATTCCTTGGAAGTAGGAATTGCCAATAGGTTGCCGATTAAGGGAAGTTTGGTTGGACCAGGGGGAAGAGGAAGGGAGCGACGATTTGAAGATATTTCTCGTAAGAAGTAAAAAAGAACTAAAGGAAAGACAGCAAAAACGAAGAAGGGTGAGCTGCAAGTGGCTTGAAGGAAAGATTTGGATTCAGCCAACATGATGGCAGCTCCGAGATAAGTGAGAGCGCAGCGAGGCTTATCAGAGGATAAGCTAGTGACCGGAGTGGCAGTGCACTGTGTGACAAATCCAGGTCACAACAGACTGATTTGTCTTTTTTCTGCTCCCGCCTTCATCTGTCTAATCATCAGACTTCGCGTTCGTCAAAAGGTTAGGTGGATACGGGATGACCCTGAAACAGCGGTCATCCCTTGGTTTGAATTCGAGGGCACGACGGACGGCTACCTATAATACTACATACATTGTGCATACTATATGAAAGAGAAATTGGGAACGGGTGGGAGGGTAACGCGAAGATGAGACAGTGATAAGTACTAATGAATATTCGAGAGAATGATGAGTAGATGGAAATGATTAGTATAATAGATAGACATATCCAATGGACTCGAGAGAATGATGAGTGGGTATAAACATACGGAGTCCATTGGGTATAAAAAATTAGAGTGAAACAGATTCCGTGACAGGGGAAACAGGGGAAAAGAAGAAGAAAAAGAAAAGAAAAGAGAAAAGGAAAAATTGATCGGGTATTAGGGACAGCGGAGTACATGCTCAGGAGGTGGTGCATGTTTCGGCACTTGAAACTCTGGCAATGCGGTTACCAAGCTCGAAGGGAGGACAGCCCGGAGGTCCTGTGCGAAGCACTTCAATCGAGGGTAAAGAATACTTGTAGGTTCACGTACCTTGATGATTAGCATGTTGTAAAAAACAAGTTCTTTAAAAAACAACCGACGGTCGCACCTTCTCGATCGCGTCTTTTTTTTCAGAATTTCAGACTCTGAACGCGTTGAGGTTCTAGCATTCAGTATTCGTAACATATATTACGAATACCACATATCTCACATCCACGGAATAGCTCAGCTTATTGGCAAATAAGAATGAATCACACAGCTTTAACGTTTATATACCCCAATGTCCCTTACGTAGGTCATAAAAAGGCAGTACCGGATTGGGTCCTTACCAAATTACGGGCTTTGTGGTTGCAGGATATTCTCGGGTACAGTAGCAAAAGAAATAACAATGGCCAACGTGGGGATCGAACCCAAGACCTTCGCGTTGAACGGGTTACACAACCGGTCCGCCGGATAAGGAGCGGATCGGCTGTCTAGCCTATTAGCACGACGCTCTAACCAACTGAGCTAGTCGGCCTGACATGAGGTTAGAAAACATGGAACATTTTCAGACGTGTGTACAGTTTCAACTGATAAATACTCGACTTGACTGGCTATACTACATTATAATCTGTCAAATTCTGCCAACTCTTCCCAAAAGCTTTTGCTAGACGTTGGACACCAATATACATGTCCTCCCTCTGAGTAACGAGTTGATTAGTTTCTCACTGAAAGACTTGACGGCGGAAGAACTCACACTTTCATACGAGAAAGCTAAACGGAAAAAGGCAACATCTGGCTCTTTTTTCTTCTCTTCCCCAGGTCCAACTACAGGAGCATAGAACCAGTGAGGTGTAACCAGAATCTATCAAATAATTGTCAGTTCGTCGACTCGGTATAGAATTGAGTAAGTAACTCACCTTTTCTTGGATCAACTCTTGCCAGAATTCTCTTGTCCATTTCTCATCCGGTTCTTCCTCGCCTGCATCTTTGAGAGCTTTAAAATCTGGATTTTGACCCAAGTGCACTTTGATGTACAGAAACATTCCTCCCTGGCCGTATCGTCTTGAATATGGACCATAGTCGCAAAAAGATGAATACGTACCTTTGGATAACTGAAACTGAACAATGGTACTGGGTTCGTATCTTTACCGTGGCCTTTTATGACGGCTATGAAGTCGTTATCGTAATCGTCTCCCGCCGGAAGTACATCGAACACGTCCCGGACAATATCCACCTAACGATATATTTACAGCTAATTCAAGAAGAGATAGGAGAATAGACTTACGATCCAATCTCTACGAATCCCATAGTTTTCCCTAATACCCAAGAGCCAACGAAGATAACCGTCCTGGCCCCAAGTGACGAGAAGCTCTTCAATAATTGCCTGTATATTAAACTCTCGTCAGTGAGACAGCTCTTTCTTCTCCGTTTACGAAGAAGCGAATGAAAAACAAGGTTTCGTCAAACCTGAGACCACCCGCAAGGGGCTTGAGAAACAACTTCGGTGGCGTGTTGTAATCGTTCTGCGAAAGATGGGTTGCAAATGAAGTATCCCAATCGGTTTCCGGGTCCGAGAGTCTAGATTGAATGTGAGAGAGATTTTAACTAGTTACACATAGACTCGCCTTGCTAAGGGTTTCCAAACGAATGACACGTCCTTGGTAATCACAATGAACGAATGGTGGAACGAGTGTTTTGATCAAGTCAGAGTCACTAACGACTCCTTGGGGAGCTTCTCCAGAGCGTTCGGATGGTGCTACATACTGCGGGAGCTGCAGGAAGTAGTAGGGGTCATCTTCACAAATGATGATATCGTATGTAACGCAGATCTCATAGATTGCCTTCTTGCGCTCCCAAGTTAGCGTCGAGCCAGTAGGATTCTGTCCGACAGGGACAGTATAAAGCCTGGAGGAATACGTTTAGCGGCAAAGGAGTCCATACGGGTAGATTCTTACAGATGTGGCCTCTTGATTCCCGGATGACTCGTGGCCCAGTTTTCCATAATACGTTCCAAGTCCTCTGGGATCATTCCGTCTTTATCCATTTTCACCGCAACGCCTTTACAGCCCATCGGAGCCCACAAAGCTTGAGCGGAAGGGAAAGTGTGCTCTTCGACAATGATGTAATCTCCAGGTTCACAAAACAGATTGACAACTTTGGACCAGCCGTCGGTACTGCCAGAGTTGAGAAGAACCTGCCAGTTAGCGTACCCTGGACGCATGATCCTGGCCGTAAAATCATAGAACAGGGCAGTGAGAGTCGGAGAACCGCGACCAGAATCTATGATAGATGGTAGTTTTCAGGTGTAACTTTGAAACAATTTTGGCTTACAGTATTGCAATGCTTTTGATAGCGTGTTCAATTGGTTACCATTGGCATATTGGGGCAATGAAAGGGCCATCGATGAGTTGACGGCCTCTCCGGGAGTGATTTTCGCGTCCGGAGTGTATACTTTCAGGTCGAGTTGTTGGTACGGGAAAAGGCTCGGGTGAGGGAGTCCTAGTTAAAGCAGAATTTAGAAGTGATAATCATATAATGTCAATAAAATATTACCTCCAGCCAGGCTAATCATCCCGGGCTCTGCCAGGTCTTGAAACCATAGCGTAAATTACCTAGTTCGTCACTCGTAGAAATGAATCTGTACTTACACTGAAAAATGTGTTTCAAGGGACTTGCGCCCCTTGAGCGACTCATCTTGTTGACATGGTGAGAGAGATCGATAGCTTTTCGTGGTTCGTTGTTGGAAGACATGAGACTTGAAATTTCATGTTGCCATTACTTACAGGCTATTTATGAAGACCATTTCCCGGTGATCGAGTCAGGTAGATCTTTATCAGCAGAATAAAGCTAGGATTATCTTGAGTCCGATATGACGAGACTTTCTCTCCATTTAGGAGTAAGAGGGAGTAAGCTTATCCCATCATTCTTAGAAGCGGGACTTGTATTTAGTTGGTCAATTGATAGTTAATATGAACGACCTATCACGATTAGCCTTTGAATCAACCGGATTGTAGGGAGCGCTTGCGTTGTAAGTGTCCATTAGTCAGACTCCCAGCATCGGGCGCTGAAAGATTTTGTCTCAAACAGCAAGATTGTTATCTCACTGAATCTGTAAAAGACGGAAGATCGATTGCTCTCGCACTAGTGACTATGCGGTGGATTGTCGGTTGTTCAAGGAAAAGTGCCGATACTCAGCGCGAAGGTTCCAGCCTCCGAGGAAAGTAAGTGGTATGAGCTTGGAGTAGGAATGGACTTGGAGTAGAAGATTCTCCAACTCTTCTGACTGCAAAGACAAGCGTCGAATAGGGACGTCGGGAAGCCTGAGCTTTCGGATGTTGCCGGTACGGAATACACGCCATCAGCACGTGTTGTATATGGAGCCCCGGTGGTGACGTTTACTTTCTCTTCAGCTCTCCACTCTCCTCCTCTGCTTGTACCGGTTTCTTATCCTAGTCTTTCACTTCTCTATCTTATAAGCTGATGGGTCCTGTCAGTGATAACAGCTATCTTATATACGTGCATTTATGCTAACTCTGCCGCAGTTTGGCCCGCAGGGACCCTAAAGCTCTTCACCTGCGGCGTTTACAAGCTTCACAATGGCAGCCATCTCGCGCGAAGTCCGACCGGGCAGCAGATTTCGACCTCAAGATTTCTACTACGGGGGCGAGCTAGATGAGGCTTTGCTCCGAACAATCTCAGAGGCCTCAGAGTCGAGTAGTTCTGACGACTCCGAGTCGGATGAGCTAGACGATGACACCGCTTTGGCCATTGCAATTCAAGAGTCATTGGAATCTGCCAAACTCGAGGAGCTTCAGAGGTCTCATGGGAGCTCGCCGTTGGCCAGCTCAGTTTCTCAATCTCACATTCCGTTTCCTACAACATCGGGGTCTATTTCAGCAACACCGGAGAATATCTCAGTTCCTCGGGCACGGCCAAGACAAAATTACTCACATACTCCGAGCGTGAACTCGGCTTCCTCCGTTGCGCCTTCGCCTCGGTTGTCAGTGTCATCGACTGGGTCGTCCTCGCCTCAACTTCCAGCGGAAACCTATTCTCGTAGCCGCTCTCGTTCCATCAAAGGCAGTGCTCGATCTTCAAGGTATATTAATGTTGACTTGGACGAGGTGGCTAGAATGTCTAGGCGAACGTCTATGGCAACAGCCACGAGAATGTTTCGAGGAAATTTATCACAAAGATCTCGTGATGGATCACAAACTCGCTATGCGTCCCAATCTGATTCGTCGCCTTCAAAGAGTTCACAATCTGATCTACAAACCGAGCTTTCGCAGTACGAGAAGTTATTTTTTCCTTCGCGACTTCCTCCTTGTTCTAGGTGCGGTGGCCAGACCTCCGTAGTCTCAGTGAGTATATGTTTTATTAAATTTGCTACTCTCTTGTGACCTTTTCACGCAGTCGCCTCATCGTGACAGAGCTCGTTCTTCGTTCAAGTTGCATCAATGCTTACACATTGTCTGCTCCGTCCCCGAGTGTGGTCAGGCACATTGTCGCGGATGCCTTAAGCCGCGCAGAAGCCGTTGTTCTCCGCGATGTTCGTCATCCACTGACACGAGTAAACTTTGTCCCACCGTGTCTTGCTGTGATTTGGTACGGGTCGTAGGTGTATTCGAGATTCTTTGTTGGCTCGAAGATATCTATCTGGCATCGTTTCCCTCGGTCTCGCCATCTTCCTCCCCAAAGAGAACAGGTACAACTATGGGATCTCAATGGGAGAGCCGTGCAGAAAATCTGTTCAATCTTCTTCACTCCTTGCTTTCATTTCCTATCTCAGATGATGAAGAGAAGGAACAATTCTGGAGCTTTGTCGCTCCTTTACTTGAAGTCTCTCTTCTTCGCCACATCCTAGCTACCCTGCTCCAAAATGCCAGTGTCAAACTCTGGGTCACTCAAAGTGATCTGTATCTGTCCATCCTCCAACTCTTACGTACCCTAACCGACTCTCCTGAGCGTCGAGTACGCGCTTTATTCATGAATTCACCCAGTCCGTCTAATCGTCCTCACTTGGCATCTACTCCTAAACCCGATTACGGTATCAGTAGATGGGCTAGAGAACGTGTCGATGCCCACTCTAAAGCCAGGTCGGGGCCGGGTTCGAGTCGATCTCATGAGAAAGGGCAACAAGTTCAGCGTCCTTCTCAATCGCAGACATGGCCAGCGCTCCAGGAACCAAGCCAAGAGTCGCTTTACTCTATAATCGAAGGGCTTGATGCTCACCGCATGGCGTTGATCGACATGAGGAATCGAATTCATTTCCCGCCGACTGTAGAGAAGCTTTGGGGTTTGGCGGATGGATTGATGTATCTTGCATTGCAGGGCTTGTTGTGGTATTGATGAAAGGTAATGAACGTCACTCGAGGAACTGGTATTATTTCCGTATACCTTTATCGCTGGGCGATTTCATCTGCTGGTACTCACGGGAATCCTTTCTTCTTTTCTCGGTTTGAAACCTTGTAGGAAAGAAGGAATTTGGTAATTCCACGCGCATGCGCTTGTGGTATCATTGACTAGCCTGAATTACTTACGGTCTGGCAGGTCCAGCTTACTCACGTCGTTTCTTTCTGTATCATCTTTCTGAACCTATATGTCTTCCTATCAACTAAACTAATCTAGCTGGCCTGTATTTCTTGCTTTCTTTGTTGTTGGTCAACTCACTGTATCGATTTCTTCGCTATGAATTTCTCCGGGCATATTGTATCGGCTTACGACTGGGTCATTTTCTTGTAGCCTACGAACTTTTACGCATTATCGGTACCCCATGTTATAAAATACTCTTACAATTATGAACTTCCACTAAATTTGTTTGACGCCATGTGCCACTAGTGTGCAAGCGTGACTGCAGAGTCTGCAGATCTAGACTATCGAGTCGCATTAAATTTCACTCATGCTACACGTTGAGTGGTATATTCGAAAACTACTAAATTGAGAAACTCGCTGAATGGTCATTAAATACTAAGCACCTTCCGGATATGGAAAGTGGGTATATTCAGATGGATAATCGACGGAATGAGGTCTGAACATTGCCGTTTCGGAGTGCTTTCATAGCCTGTTCCGAATTAGGCAGGCGCACGACTTCTGACCGTCTTCATATGCACCAACACCCCAGCTTCTTTCAAAAACCTTGGCCATTCTCTTCACGCCCGTTTCCATGTCTTCTCGCTATATATAAAATCATGTAGCGGTAGGAATGGTCAGGCATGTGCATGAATACGCATTCATACTCACTGTTTCAAATGAAAACGACAATCGGAAGAACGCCACACCCTCCTCTTGTTTCATACGCTCATTTGGACCTATGATCGGAGTATGGTAAGACCCGGGAGCTAGTAGGATCTGATTAAAAATGTCTGGATTCAGAACATAAAAGGAATGGAAAGGCTTAAAGTGCCTTTTCTTGAATCATCTCCATCCAAATCTTTGTTTCTAAAGTTCCTTCCGGATCCCCTTCCCCAGAAGCTTTAAGAGTGCGATAATTCGAGTTGCTCGTAAGATTGAGCTTTATCCATAAAAACATGCCTCCCTGGAATTTAATATCAGTATCCGTCGACTCAAGGCCTCAAGGACAACATACCTTCGGGGCGTTAAAGCTGAACATATGTCTCTTTCCAGTATCTTGGTCCGATCCATAACCTTTGGGAAAGACAATGTAATCATCAGCGATTCCATCTGAGGAAGGTCGGACATCAAACACCGAGAATATCAGATCACACTAGGTATGCCTTGAGCGTTTAATTTGTATAATCGTTAAACCACTCACTAGCCAATCTCGTCGGATCGTGTATATATTTCTCAAATTATTGAACCATCTTAGCAGGCCCTCGTGTTTCCAGGCAGTAAGATGTTCTTCGATAATTGCTTGTGACCATCCACCAGGTGCTTGTGTGGTAACTTCCGATGCCCGGAGAAGTCTCTCTGAAAAGAGAGGGTTGCATACAAAATAGCCAAGTCGATGCCCGGGGCCCATGGTCTAAATAAATCGAATTATTAGTACACGCGGAGTCTAGCCGTCAAATGAAACTTACCTTGCTAAAAGTATCCAAACGAATTACTCTGCCCTGGTAATCTAAACTGACAAAGGTTGGTACCAATTTATCGACCAAGCTATCGTCAGTGACACGTTCGCTTTTAGCAATCCCTTCAGAATCGCGTTCCGAAGGGGGAACGTAGTCAGGCATTTGAAGAAAATAATACGGATCATCTTCGCAGATAATCACATCGTATTTTACACAAATGCTGTATATCTCTTTTTTACGCTCAAGAGGGAGTGTCGATCCAGTCGGATTTTGACCGGTGGGTACAACATACAGCCTGCATTGCCGTGAGATTGCGCAGGTGTGGCAGACAGCTATCATTCATTACTCACAAATGAGGTCTCCTCACTCCAGGATGTACTTGCTCCCAGTCACTCAACACGCGTTCCAAGGCCTCTGGAAGAATGCCGTCCTTGTCAAGTGGAATTGGTACTCCGCAGCATCCCATTGGGGCCCACACAGCTTGTGCTGAAGGATATGTGTATTCTTCAACTAGAATATAGTCTCCCGGTTCGCATAGTAAGTTCACAACCTTATTCCATGCGTCAGTATTTCCGAAATGAAGGAGGACTTCAAAATCCGAGTATGCTGGTCGCAGGACTCGCTGCACAAAATTATAGAGAAACGCTGAAAGCGATTTCGATCCAGTAGAAACACCTGATCGACACATGCTTCGATTAGAAAAATGAACTTTCTGGCTAAGGAGCAGCAGCGTACTGTATTGCAAAGCGGTAGAGAGATTGTTCGGATGATGAAGAGAAGGGTATTTTCCCACAGAGATGTCGAGCAAAGCACTAGATTTAGAGGACACGGTGGCAACATCAGCCTCTGGTGAATAAATCTGGAGCTGCATAGCGCTATACGGAAATGCAGACGGGTGAGGGAGACCTTTTGACAGAAGAAACATCAGAAATGTGTCCTTAATTCAAAGAAAATATCAAGTGTCTTGACCTCCTGCGAGACTAATCATTCCCGGCTCATTCATATCTACAGAAAACTACTTAACAAGCATCCTTCGAGCCTAGCAAAAACTCACACTTGACGATATCTTTGAGAGGGCTAGGCACTCGTGAGCGACTGAGGCCATTGAGATGATGGTATAAATTGATGGAATTTTGCAAGTTCATTTGGTAGGAGATGGGGTGCTGAGAGCTTGAAAACGAACTGAGGATTGAAAAATTTGCAGGTCTCTATATAGTGATTATTTGCAGCACACTGAGAATGCGCACAGATTTGTTGGCTGGCTAGAGTAATCAATCGATGTGCAAACAGTCGATCAAAGCTGTATGCGAGGTTTGATCGACTTTCATCGAACCGTTGCAGAACGGGTGAATCGAGATTATAGTTTAGTCGATTCAATGTTGTACGACTAAAATGCGATTTCATCGCAATACTTGGCTGTGAATAAAGACAGAGAAATGGCTGGATTAGGTTCCAGCCGAAGTTCCAGATCGCAATGCGAGATGCTGAAGTGTAGACACACCAGTTACTCCGCCCTATGTTGCTTCCCCCTTTGGAGCTAAGAATACTGTTAGAAGGGGTAGCCATCTCGTGTCGCATTCAGAATTACTACTTAAGGTTTTGGAGTTTGCATGAATGGGAAGAGAAATTTAACATTGAGCTTGTCAGACAGTCACTGCGAGGGCTGAGGGAGATGCTTTGCAATTTATTCCAGTAATTCGACTGTACCGGCTCACGCCACGCACTGGACATGAGGACACCCTTCATTAGCTCCAATGCATTCAAGCTGACAGATAAAATCCTGCCACTGTGACTAGTAAGCAGCAATACCCCAGCTTCTTTCAAAAACGTTAGCCATCCTCTTCACACCAGTCTCCATGTCTTCTCGCTATACAAAAGACGCCGTTTAGAAAACATAAACAATTAGCATTGCACTCACCGTCTCAAGTGAGAATGCCAGTCTGAAGAATGCTACGCCATCTTCTTGCTTATTTCGTTCATTTGGGCCCACAATTGGAGTATAATATGATCCGGGTGTAAGCAGGATCTAAATACGAGTATTATAAACAGGTATCAGTCGTTGAACACAAAGGAGCGAAGATGAAAATTTCCTTTTCTTGAATCATCTCCATCCAAATTTTCGTTTCTAAAAGACCTTCAGGATATGCTTCTCCGGATGCCTTGAGGGTGTGGTAACTTGGGTTACTTTTCAGATTAAGCCTGATCCATAAAAACATGCCCCCCTGGTTACAAAGCATTCAAGATCCGTCCCATAGCTGGAGTCAAAAGAAGTCATACTCTTGGAGCGCTAAAGCTGAAAATGTACTTTTCAGCATCTCTCTCTGATCCGTGACCTTTGGGAAGGGCAATGTAATCATCTGCGATCCCGTTTGGAGAAGTCCGTACATCGAATGCTGAGAATATCATATCGCACTGAATGTCTTTTCAGCATTTCCATTTGCGTGCGACTAATCCACCTACCAGCCAATCACGTCGAGTCGCGTAAATATTTCTCAAACCGTAAAACCATCTGAGTAGCCCTTCGTGTTTCCACGTGGTAAGATGCTCCTCAATAATCGATTGCGACCATCCACCAGGTGCTTGCGTGGTGACTTCTGTTGCTCGAAGTAGTCTCTCTGAGAAAAGAGGGTTGCACACAAAATAGCCGAGCCGATTTCCAGGGCCCATCGTCTACATCAAATTATAAGTGCGCGCGCATATTGACCGTAGAACTAAAATCACCTTGCTGAAAGTATCCAAGCGGATTACTCTGCCCTGGTAGTCCAGACTTACAAAGGTTGGTACCAATGTATTGGCTAAGTTATCATCGGTTACGCGTTCACCCTCTGCGGGGAGCAACGATCCTTCAGGATTTCGGTCTGAAGGAGGGACGTAATCAGGGATTTGAAGGAAGTAATACGGATCGTCTTCGCAGATAACCACGTCGTATTTGACGCAGATCTCGTATATTTCTTTCTTGCGTTCGAATGAAAGTGTAGATCCAGTCGGATTTTGGCCAGTGGGTACGATATATAATCTGCATTTCCAGAAAACTGAGAGCATGTCACCCAACCGCAAACGAGCTGTGAACGCACAAATGAGGTCTCTTCGTTCCGGGGTGCACCTGTTCCCATTCCCCTAACACGCGTCCCAGGGCCTCAGGAAGAATACCATCCTTGTCCATTGAAATGGGTACGCCGCGGCATCCCATAGGGGCCCACACAGCTTGTGCCGAAGGGTACGTGTATTCTTCGACTAAAATATAGTCTCCTGGTTCGCATAGTAAATTCACGACCTTGTTCCAAGCGTCAGTGTTTCCGAAATGCAGGAGGATTTCGTAATCCGAGTACGCTGGTTGCAGGACTCTCTTTACGAAATCGTAGAGAAACGCGGAGAGAGATTTCGATCCCGTGGAAACACCTTGACCAGCAGGGATCCTTCAAAAGCTGAGGCTGGTAGACAAGTTGCTCGACGTACCATATTGCAGGGCGACAGAAAGGCTGTTTGTGTGGTCGGGAGAAGAATATTTTCCCAGAGAAATATCAACGAGCGGAGCAGAATCAGTAGATTCGAGAACGACGTCAACTTCAGGCGAATAAACCTGAAACTGCAGAGAGCTATACGGAAACGCTGACGGATGAGGAAGTCCTTTTTAGATGTCAGTAACTTAATTATTATGCGAGAAGTGTATCCTGCACCTCCTGCGAGACTAATCATTCCGGGTTCATTCATGTCTGTAGAGATCACAGGAGCCATTCTTCATGAATTGTAGTGCAAGCTTACATTTGATAATATCTTTCAGAGGACTGGGAACTCTTGAACGACTGAGCGTATTGAGATGGTGAGATAAATTGATAGAGCTCTTTGAAGCCATTTCACCAGTGAACGTGGAGATGAGGATAAGAAGACAATTTGAAAAAAAAATACCGACTGCTTTATACTCGGAACTGTCCGCGGCTTGTCCGTGCCATGCGATCATTAGAAGCGGCAAAAACTAGCCGAGGCCGACAGAATTCAAAATCCTGCTCGGTCACCACTCGGTGGTGTATAATGCGACTACATTTCGGAATGCAAACGGGATTCATTTTTTGTAATCAAGAAGTTATCAGGTCTAGACAATTATTTCGAATGCCGAATAAGTGATCAATCCCTCGTTCACAGAATTCCACTAGAATAATCGCTCAAAGTAGATAATATCTAATAAGTAAACCACTCTGAACAAGGCGCCTTATTCCGGCGCTGAGTGAACAGACCATTCTTTGAGGGAAAGTAATGAACATTTGGCTCTAAGCACAGTTGAATTATATAAACTGCGCGCTTATCCTGAATTCCCTCAAATATCGGAGTATCAATACTATTTATTCGTGTAGATATGATACCCAAATATAAAAACGATTCTATTAGAGGAACTACTATCTCTCCGCACATGCCTGGACCCCCATGACTGTACATCGTGATGTATTATCTGCTTTCCTCTTGCTGCTATGCAGCCTCGCTATCATCAAATGACTGAGACAAAAATATTGTTGCTTCGCGAGAACCTCTGAAAGCATTTAGTATGTAAAACTTCTGAAGTCCCATGATACGTGGTTCTGATAAGATTCGATTTATCAGCATTGCATTCCTGGTTCTTATAAACACAGTAAATTGTGGGCTTGTATCGAAGACAAAATCACTGTTTGATAATGAAACTGCTCAACCTTACTCTAGCCGCAACATGGCTTTCCCAGTTCTCTTTCCTCCTTCCTTCTGTCGCTGCAGTGGGAGGCCTCTCAAATGATTCGAATGTATTCGGGAACCCACTCAACTTCTGGACAAAGCTTACCCAAGGAGGCTGGGACGTTAGTCTTCGTTCTACTTTTTTATTAACTCAGGATACTACTCTTCTTTAGTTGACCCGTGGAGCGACTGAGAATTCAATATCGCTCCCCATGCCACGGAATGGACCTATCATCGTTCAGCCCAATACTACGGCACTCGTTATCATTGATATGCAAAACTACTTTTTGCATCCCAGTCTCGGAGGCGATCCTTTGGGAAGAGCTATCGTCCGTGAGTACAAGTCATTCATATTTTCCACGATCTCCTTCAAATATTTCTGATAGCGACGACAATTGAACTTATTCATGCTTTCCGAGCCGCTGGTATGCCTGTTATCTGGACAAACTGGGGCCTGACGGAATTTGATTGTATGCTTCCAAATTCTTTTGCCGTCCAGCCTCGCTTAACAGCGTTATTTATATACAGTGGCCCGCATGCCTCCTGCTTTTCTCCGAGGCTTCTCTTCAAACGGTTCATCCCTCAGCAGCTTCGGAAGTGACATGGGTACTATCGTCGTTCCGGAGTCCGATCCTTCGATTTCAGCCAATGCAACAACACCTGGTGCAAATATGACTATAGAAGTAGGGGGATTGTTGATGAGAGGAAGCTGGAATGCCCAGCCGTAAGGACTACTAGCATTTTTTTTCATTGTGACTGACTTATTCAACAGATGGGGGGACCTATTAAATGAACAAGTCCAAGGAGTGGCGAATGGAACTGATTTTTATTTCAACAAGAGTGTGTTTTAATTCATTTCTAACTTGATCAAACCAGCTAACAGGACCAGATCGTCTCTCGGGAATGTGGGGTACATCAACTCCCATGCAACAATGGCTTCAAGACAATAGTATGACAACTCTGTTTTTCGGTGGTGTGAATATTGATCAATGTGTATGGGGTACTTTGCTGGAGTTTGTATCCTTCCATCTCCGTGATTCGACGTACTGATTCCAGATTATAGTTCTTATTATAAAGGCTATGATGTTATACTGGTGGATGACATCTCAGCAACTACATCTCCCCGTGCCGCTACTGAGATGGTAGACTTCAACGCTGGATTGAATGGCTGGAGGGCGAATTCGACGGATATTATGGGATCACTGAGGGATGCAGCAAAAGCTAAATAGTTTTCCGTGCTAATTGAATCATAAGAGTCAAGTTTGATCATGAAGATAGAAAAATAGACCGTATCTCAGCAGCATGGCGCAGTGGTAGCGCGCGGGGCCCATAACCCCGAGGTCACTTGATCGAAACAAGTTGCTGCTAATCCATTTTTTCCAGGCTTTTTGGGTCGCACTCGAAGAATAATGAAGGAAGATTCCGTTTTAAGCTATTATATAAGAAATTGCAATATACTGCGCTATTGCTCTTACTGGAACTATCGATTCCATATGCCATTTCTTAGCATTCGTATGTAGATACCGATAAACTTTATACAAGGTCAACCTGTCTGCGTCAAGGCGAAGCAAGACGACTCAGTGTCTCCCACGCCTTAATCTTGTCGCTTACCCCAGATTTCTCCACACCTTCGTCGCGAAGAACTTCCAAGCTTTTAGGCTTTTCGAACCCTTCAAAACCCTTCATTTCTCAACACCCACATTTCCCGAAAACTTCCGAATACCGTGAACTGCGGGGAACAACAAGGAACGATCTGATAGGTAAATAAAAAGCCAAGCCCACACAAGCCCATTTCCAAGAGAAAACGTTTTTTGTTTTTGTTCACATTCCGAAACATATGGAGATAACTGGAATGTTACTTGCCGTCAAGGCTCCAAGATATGTTTCCAAGGATTTTTTCTTTTTTTAACTACATATAATCTTGTGGGCGGGGATACGCACGCGCGCATGCAGGGCCGCCCCGGGACGGTTCCCCGCCGGCTGTCAAAGAGTCGGCCAAGTGCGCCCAAGAGGTCCAAGACACCAAGACATCCCCAATGTGTTTATTATATTTGAAGCTTTCTGTCAGACTTCGACGTTGAGAGCAAGGTACATTGCTTAACTCCGTCGACGGACGACAAGATATTTTTCCAAGGATTTATTGATCTTTTTTTAACCTTTGACGACATTGGGCGGAGGTGGCGGGGCTAAGACTAGATAAGAAAGGGCGCATCCTGTTGGGGATGGTGGCGGTCCCGATTATTCCCGACGGGTACATCCGCTTCATATGCCTACAAGCGGTCGTCGTAAACCTAACAGTGGGGTAGTGGGGAACTCGTGCGGGGAAGAAGTTCTTCTTTGACGCCAAGGTTCCCCGCCAAGTTGAGGAATTTCTGGAACAAGAATAACATGGGTAGAGCTGCAAATTCCACTCGCGTTCTGGCCACTTCATGTTTCCAACAGTACAACTTCTAGTTTGTACTGGGCTTTCTTGGGCGTTATCACGAGTTGCCGCTTTTCTATGCGATTTGGTTTGTATGATGCGTAGGTGGCACCACTATTATACCTGATTTATGTCCCCCCGTTGATGGATTTTTGAATGACTGGGACACTTGACTCGAAAACCCTCCATTATCTACGGTCTGTATCCGGCCGGTGGCCGTCGAGTCCGTGCTCGCTGGGTTCTGATCCGGTGAATATACTAGCCTTCGGTAAGAGTCAAAGAAGGTGATAAAATGGTTTACAGGTGGGTTCTTGAACCTGAATTGAGCGCTTTAATTTCGTGAATCTTACAGGAATTGAATTATCAGGCACCGGGCACTAGGCCCAGGTAGGGCTTCTTTTGCGATTTGGTGTGTGTTCAAATGTATAGGAAAGTTCTCCTTACTGCATGAAAAGACTCAGAGCTGTCAAGTAATGAGATGTGAATGTCAGTTTGACCTCGTGTTTACGAGTGACAAACAAGAGAAACAAACGGTCAGAAGACCTCATTTCAAGGGCTTCAGAACTTCCCTGTTATTGTGTATTTCAAAGTCAAACTGATGTCTCGGTGACATGTTCTACATCTCCGAATTAGGGTTTCATGGATGGATCATGAAAGGTACTTTGATATCTATTATGTGCATACTACTTGACAGGTTTGTGTTCCGGATAACATACTCGCCGTGCCATCTCGGGGTTCCAGGCCTTGAGTGATTCATGTAGTCGCCGCCTCAAACAATGGAATACGGGATACCCATTCCGATGTCTATACGGAACAAGCCAAAGATGTACATTGATTGCTGAACGTACGTTTGATCCATATAACGGGTGTGGGGTACCTGCAACGCCGTGTATCATCTCTTTCGAGTTATTCTTGAGCTTCATTAATGAACGTGAAATAGTGACACGAGAAGGAGGGTGCTTGTATTGCGACGTAAAGAGTACTGAGTTACTATCTATGTAGGCAATTGCAATTTACATCCAAAACTAAAGTTCATCAGATAAGAGTGCACTTGCAGCATCGATGTCGAGGAGTGATAAGAATGGTTCTGGGAAGTACTGATATTTCAAAGGATGGTGGCGGTCAGGTCAAATGACTAGGAATTTAAGATGATCGGCGAGGTATATTATGAGTAGGTGTACAATCTATGTGTCCAAAAAAAGTGTATTTGTGACTAGTGAAGGGGCGGTGAATGCCTGTCTGACAGCTTTGCCGTCATTATATACTCATAGGGTAACTAGCTACTTATCTGGTGTACTGGATGTTTGACACAAGTCTTTGATCCATAGGAGAAACAGGAATTCTACGAAACGACAATGAGCAAACTGAGGTCTGGACATCACGCCACACTGCTGTATCCGAACGGTAATTAACTCCATATCTCTAAACCATAAGTCTATTATTGAAAGCAATAGTTAAAGATGTTAAGCATACTTATTTCGAGTAGAGGCGGGGGCATGGGGGGCGGTATTGCACTAGCATAGACAGAAAGCTTGAAATAATTTATATAACCCCTATCCACTTCGTACTATGGCCTACTTTGAGTCACCTAAAGGCTATCCCAAATTAATTACACAGACAAGTAGGTATTTGAGCGAGATACAGATAAAGGACGCGTACGGAGGCTCAGAAGTTCTTCTTTACCTGGATACCGCCGGTAACATGCATCGGTGTAACCGAGTTTCAGTTTTGAGAAGAACTTGTTTCTCTGAAATAGGAGAAACGGAGTCGGGAGAGCGCTGCCAGTCGACGACTTTGATCTACGATTGCGGAGCTTCCGAAGTTGTTCGATTCTCGTGTTTAGCGGAGGTTTTTTATGTTTGGAGTGACGAAGGCCCCTGTTGTCAAACGACGTGTCTTGCGGCTTCGCGAATGAAGATGTGAGTGGATACATGTCGGTCTGAGATCGGTCTGAGACAGAGGTTTAATCGACCCTTGGAAACGCGTTCATTGGCCATATAACTCTGAGAATGTGCACACAACGCCCCACCACGAACAGAGCTTGGCGCGAACGACGCGTATTTCTATATGATATCTATCATGTACGCAGGGTCCTTTCAATTTTTCAGATTTTCAATCAGAAATGCAGTGGCGTACGTGAGACCGGACGCGTCCAGTCGCAGGCGCTCAGCGAGATTTTTGGAGCAAGGATGAGATCCGGAATTTTGAGGATAAACAGATCCGGCTGTCCCTGAAAATGTAGCGAAATTCCGGGTGGATGTGTATACGTCGGACGGAGGACCGGTGTTGTGAATTGGTAGTGTGGGGAAGTTTCAAGTGCCGTGGGGATCACGGGATGACCCGATTTGGAATGGAGAGATCGTAGATGTGTTCCAAATATATCGCAATGCCGGACCTATAAAAAATGGGTTGTTTATTCAATTTGCTCTGGTCTACCCTTGTGCTCCCAGACGATGGCGCCGTACTTTTTGCGGAATCTCATTCCTGTTCGTGAAAAGAACGAGAGCACTCGACCGCTCTTGACCGTGCTCGCCAGTTTAACGTGGCTGCAATGGGCGCAGTTCTTTTCTGGGTGCGCTTCTCGACTTCTTTTTCTCTCGTGGAGTAGCTGACATCGCTGCAGGTGGCTAGCATGGTCCTGCGACGCCATCGACTTTTTCTCCGTATCCCTCAGTGTATCGGGTCTGGGTAGAAGCTTTGGAAGGGACACACATGACATTGTGAGTACAGCGTTGTTTCTTTTTTTTTCACTTTATCTGACCCAGCCTAGACGACAGCCATCACGCTCACTCTTCTCCTGCGTTCTGCTGGTGCTGTTATTTTTGGAATCATCTCGGATCGTTACGGCAGAAAGTGGCCACTCGTCGCCAACTTGCTCATCGTCGCTGTCCTCGAACTCGGTGCTGGCTTTGTCAAATCTTACTCTGCCTTCCTCGGTGTTCGTTCTCTGTTTGGTATCGGTATGGGTGGAATCTGGGGTCTTGCCGCCTCTACAGCACTAGAGAACCTTCCCGTTGAAGCCCGTGGTCTCGCTTCAGGTGTCCTTCAACAAGGTTATGCAGTCGGCTATCTTATTGCCGCTGTGATAAACTTGACTCTGGTTCCTGACAAAACAGAAGCCTTGAACGGCGAGGGATGGAGATCCCTTTTCTGGTTGGCGTCGGGCATTTCCCTGGTTGCTGCTATAATTCGTGCGCTCTTGCCGGAATCCGAAGTTTTCCTTAGAGCAAAGGCTGAAGCAAAGGCGAGAGGTAATGGTGCCAGTACCGGAAACAAGACTAGAATCTTCTTGCACGAGACGGGCAAGATGTTGAGACAGCATTGGTTGTTGTGTATCTATGCCGTGTTGTTGATGACTGGTGGGGCTTACTGTGCTTATCGCCGCGTAACAGTGCTGATTGTGCGCGACAGGTTTCAATTTCCTTTCTCATGGATCTCAGGTATGTCGTCTGTCTTCACGTCCTTCTATAGCCTTCTATCAGCCCTGTTCGCCCCTGTGTTCCCGACCCTTTATGCTCCATACGCTACCTTGATACTACCCGCCATTCTTCATTCATTCTCGCCGAATACGAGATTGCCTATGAAACACGCCGGTGCCACAGAGCGCTACGACAAACTAGGCACCATCTGTTCGGCCAGCTTCTTTCGGCTACAGATATTCGTTTTCTTCATTCATTCCATTTGTCTTGGCATACCCTTCATTCTACCTTTTGTATTCTGTCACTCTAACATCATCCCGTCCCGTGTCCAAAAAACCGAGTCATGGGGTTCCGCATTTATGTTCTTTCATTCTGTTGTTTCGTTGCTTCGTTCTGCACCTCTCTTTTCGCTCATTGGGTAAAGGAGACCGTGATGCACGTATTTTGGTTTTCGCATCATTCCTTTCCCTATCTTTTCGGAGTTTCGCTTTTATGTTTCATCCTCGTGCTTTATGATTCTTATCACTCGTATTTGTCCCTCGGATGCCTGGACTCTGCTTGTTGGATTGATTGACAACGGTGACGTGCATACGTACAGGATCCGTCGGTTCATTTTCATTCTGTTTTTGATATTCTTTCTTATTGGGTCGGACACGTCGGGCTAGGGCGGGCAAAGGCTACCTCTTTCGTCAGTGATACAATGCTAACCAATGCTTTTCGTGAATGTATAGGATCTCTACCCCACTTACATGAAAGACTCCAAGGGCTTTGACGATCATCATGCGACTGTAGCGACGATTATTGGAAACTGCGTGAGTGTCGTTTTTCTTTTCGTTTCCTTTGCGCGTCTTTCCCTCTGCCCTTTTTTTTTCACCTTTCACCTTGTCAACGTTCGCCATCACTGTCCCCCTTGAGGAACGGTCCCCGATCGTTTGATGAAATGCACGCGGATTCATTGATTATCTTTGCCTTATCCCCGTCGTATCGTCAACGACGATGCGGCCGGAAATTGTATGGACGGGATCGGATTTGCGATATCACTGATAGTAGCGTCGCTGTACACTAAAGGTGTGGAGGGTAGAGAACGAACGTTGGCCTGCGATTATTTTGGGGTCTTCCCGCTATTACTCTTTCCTGATCATCAACATGTCCTAACCCTCCTTTCTCTCTTCACAGGGTGCTATCGCAGGTGGTGCCATCGCCGGCTGGGCTTCTCAATACATCGGCCGTCGTCTCACCATCATCATCTGTATCCTCCTCGTTGCCGCATTCATCCCACTCTGGATTCTTCCCAGCGACTTTTCCGGTCTCGCCGCAGGAGCTTTCTGTATCCAATTTGGTGTTCAGGGCGCATGGGGTGTTATCCCAATTCAGTTGGCTGAAATGTCACCACCCGCATTTAGGGCTACTTTCCCTGGTGTTGCGTATCAGTTGGGTAATATGGTTTCGAGTGCTAGTGCGCAGATTGAAGCTAGTGAGTATTTATTCATATCTTTGATTTAGATCCCTTACTAAACAAACTATTCTCCTCGCAGCCGGTGGTGAAAACCTCCGAACAACCCGTGTCCTACCTGACGGTACCGTCAAGGACATTCCAGACTACGCCACCGTCCAAGGTATCCTCATCGGAGTCGTCGCAGCCTACCTCCTCATCGTCACCATCCTCGGTCCTGAAAACCACGGAAGTCATTTCGAGAAACACAAGGCTGCTTTCGAAGAAGGTGGAGGAGAGGATGATGCTTATATCGGAGATGAGGCTGCTGGTCCTTCGAGGATGAGAGCAAAGGGTGATGAGGAGAGTGGTGGTGGGAGTGGTAGTGCGAGTGTTGATGAGAAGAGGGAGGATCATTTGGCTGAGAAGGCATGAGAGTGGAAGGAAAAAAATTTGAAGGAAAATGTAGGATGAAAGTAATGATCAATGTTTGTTTGATGCATACCTCACACGCACATACCTATCTATCTATCTCTACCTCGCTACCTCATCTACCCTTTTTCTCTAGTTTTGTTTATGATAACGCACTGTAGTTTTACGAATTCGATTCTTTCTATTTTCTCGAGTCGCCGAATAGTGAGCTCTTTGGATGCAATACTCTGGATATCGGGGTTGCAAGGCGGTTTGGGTAAGCGTATCCCTAGTGGTTGAAACCACGAGCTGGATAGTCGAGCTTCATTCTTTTATTTTTGATTCGGTAACCGGCAAGCGAAATCTACTGCGTGCCATTTCCTCTGTACTCTCGATATTCAACGGATTGCCTACAGTTCCTGTACGTATATTCTACCTTCCCTCAGGTTCGTTGACGTTTTGATTTGACGAGCGGGTCCTGCGGGGGGCCTGGGAAATTATCGGCGGCCTCACTCACACCCAAGTGTATCCTGTTGGTGAACTTTCGATGGTATACTAAGAAATAAAACGGGATGAAATCAGAGAGTAAAAAAAACGTAGATGGAGTCATAGGAACCAGGATCATTTCATGCATGGAACAAAAGATGCCTTCCCAGCATATAATGTACAGCACATATGATGTATTGGATCAAATATGCCAGATGTTTGATGGTGGTATCTTTCTTTATATGTCAGAGAATTCCTATCCTGAAGCCTTGATCACAAACCTCAAGGTCCCGGCACCCTGCCAGAGTTACAGTTTTTTTCCCCTTCATTATTATCTGTTAGCTGGCTGACAAACATGATTTACATTCTTTTATCTCTTGGGTTAGTGTTGTTATCCTAATTTACTGTGCAATCAAATCTTACTAGACTCAACAATGCAAACATAGAGTGCTGTCTTCTTTCATATCCTTGACGAGCGGGCTCAAGATCACATTCCCAACTCAACCGTTTGCTGCCACGAATAACACTTACAACTGGACTCGAGAACCAAGTGATCCACAGGATTTTTTTCTACAAAAAATCAAAATAGATGGCGATAATGGTCCTACCAGCCCATCTCCACCGGTTGCAGTACCTGATTTGATTGAGCAAGGAGGACAGGGCTTGATTCATTTTAACTTGGCTGGGTGTGTCATCTATTCCTTCTCAATCTATTTGACTAAGAAAAAAAATCCCAGAGTATTTCAGATAATAGCTGTAGACACACAGAATCCGTGGGTCTGTTTTGATCCCCATCTCTATAGCAACTAAAGAATAAATAATTAATCAGACAAGACAAACCATTCTTTGAGATGCTCGTGACAGTTCAAGTTAATTCAAAATCCACAATTTCGAATAGTAGTAACACCGAGGGAAACACTCAGTATGTCATTTTATTTCATCCTATACTTTGAATTTAGAAATTCTACAGAGGAAACAATAATGATCGTGGTGGCAACCAGTATGTCTATTCACCAATACATTGCTGTTCTAGACTGACCTGTCAAATGATCAAGAGTGAATACGGATCCCTCTTCAAGTACTTCTGCTACAAGTGGGTCCCCAACTACTAAGACTGAAGAGGCTAGGTGTGTCTTCCCCATCGGGAAAACGGTCCTGAGATAATAAGCGCTACATTATCGCTAATGTCCAATATGACCGGTAATAGCTGGATAATAGCCTGTAATGTATACAGGCCAGAAAAATCTTAATGGAAATTACTGGAAGTTAGTGAAAGAATACCTAATATTATCAGCATCCCAGATATTCTTTGATAATAATACTGGTTCATACTGGAATGTGAGTACCATGCAGTTGCTATTCTCCTGTTGTGTCTAACATTCTGTTTACCAAGTCACCAAGGAGAAACCACACCGTTCATAATTCAGCAAGTACTGTGTCAGAAAGTAGATAGTGTTGCACAATTACTACCAGCCAGTATAGTCTAACGGACTTGTAGAAATTTTGATCCTGGCCACTTTGCCGAGTCCCCGACGGAAGTATTTCAAACCCCGTCATTATAAATAGCCGAAACCTGAGCGGAACTTGTTCAACGTGTCACTGCCAGCACTACCTTCAACCCGACTGTAGGGTGCTACCCTCTAACATCACCTTGTGCATATCTCATTTTCTTTGTCTGTCACTGTCTTAACACTCTTTCCCTATCACCTAGTGCTACCAATTCCTATGCTGCGCAGCTGTTTTCTATTTCTGTCTCACGTTCTCCATTCGTTGTGAGCCTAGAACTTCTCACTGCTGTCCATTCTAACTCAATCTTTTATAGTCCATCCCACTTGAATCTCAAATTTCCATCTTTCATTCAGTATGTATAGTTTACCTGTGCTCGTGTATCCATTGTCTAACTGCTCCATTGCACAGGTTGCAGGTGGTTTGCTTGGGAATGACGGAACTTGGTGTAGCAGGTTTTTAGTATACATATACTGTTTTAAGGATGTACTTTCACTATGTATTGTTAGTATACAAGTCAATGTGATGTTTTTGTCTCTATGAACATTATAATCCAAGTGAGTATTGTAAAGTAAAGATCAGTAATGATGTGCTAATGTACTAGTAATATATCAGTAATGTCTAGTAATGTACCGGTAATGTCTAGTAATTTACAGGGGGGGGCCGGATAATTTGCAGTAATGTACGCTAGTTTCCAGTACAGCTGGTAATACCGATAATATACAGTTACTTAGTGGTACATTAGCGGTCATTATTCCGAGACTGTTTTCCCGATGCCACTTCTCTTTAAATCTCAGCTGACCCGATGTAATCACAACATAAAGTCAAGACTCCTCTTCCAAAAACAGGTAAGTGGTTCCACTCTACAAATGAGTCAGTACTGAGACCAGCACTGCTAACTTTAGTAGTATCAACATTATTCTTGGCACCATTCTTGGGATAGTTGTGATCCTTGTCACTCTTGGTCTTGCTGTGTTCTTGATTCGTCGTAGAAGGTACAAGCATGTGCGTCTGGTGGAGTCATCTCCAGACAACATGAGATCTATGATGAATCAAAATCAGCCAGCTTCAAAGTCAGAAGATATATACCCGGCCATTCCAGCAACAATATCACCTTTTATGCTTAATCAACCTGTTGAAAGTATTCCCGGGAAAAAATTCACAATGGCATTCAATTCCATTAGAAATTCAAGAGCTGCTGGTATTTTGCAGTATCAAGAAAGTAGAAGGGAGACACAGGTTGAATTGAGCCAGAGTACACAACAACATGACCCCGACATTAAAGAGGATATGAGATTTGAGGAAGAATCTGTTGGTATGCCACCACCATCATATGCCTCTCATTAGGAACCAGGTTGAGCATGTGTATTGGGACTAAATTTGCAATAATTGGATAGATAACTCAACACTCTATTAGTATTGGCAATGAACCAGACATTTGTCTTCCATATTGACCAATACATGTCCTGGAAAATTATGTCCTCGGAGATCTATCTCTACTTCGCTAGCTACTTGCGATTGACCACTCATCTTGCTTTTTTTTCTAGTGTTGTTTACGATAACGCACTGTAGTTTCACGAATTTGATTCTTTTCGCATTTGTCCCTCGGATTTTCTGTCTGCCTGGACTCTGCTTGTTGGATTGATTGACAACGGTGACGTGCATACGTACACAGTCCAACGTTTGATGTCCTGCTAGGATCCGTCGGTTCATTTTCATTCTGTTTTTGATATTCTTTCTTATTGGGTCGGACACGTCGGGCTAGGGCGGGCAAAAGGCTCTTCCGCCTCTATTTTATCGTCACACTGATACATGCTTTTTGTATAGGATCTCTATCCCACTTACATGAAAGATTCCAAGGGCTTTGACGATCATCATGCGACTGTAGCGACGATTATTGGAAACTGCGTGAGTGTCGTTTTTCTTTTCGTTTCTTTTCTACCCTCTTTCACTTTTCACCTTGTCAACGTTCGCCACGGCCTCGGCACCGTCCCCTTCAAGGAACGGTCACTGATCATTGTGATCGTTTGACGCGTTGATGATCGGATTCGTTGGTCTTATCCCCATCGTATCTTCAACGATTGTATGATCGCACGGTCGGGATCGGATTTGCGATATCACTGATAGTAGCACAGGTAGAGGGTAGAGACCAGGGGAGAACGAACGTCGGACTGCAGATATTTTGGGTTTTAATCGCTTTGCCATTCCTGCTATTACTCTTTCACATTTTCCTGATCATCAACACGTACCAACCCTCTTCACAGGGTGCTATCGCAGATGGTGCCATCGCCGGCTGGGCTTCTCAATACATCGGCCGCCGTCTCACATCATCTGTATCCTCGTCGTTGCCGCATTCATCCCACTCTGGATTCTTCCCAGCGACTTTCCCGGTCTCGCCGCAGGAGCTTTCTGTATCCAATTCGATGTCCAGGGCGCATGGGGTGTTATCCCTATTCAGTTGGCTGAAATGTCACCACCTGCATTTAGGGCTACTTTCCCTGGTGTTGCGTATCAGTTGGGTAATATGGTTTCGAGTGCTAGTGCACAGATTGAAGCTAGTGAGTATACATTCATATCTTTTTGTTTGATTTAGATCCGTTATTGAACTATTTCTCCTCGCAGCCGGTGGTGAAAACCTCCGAACAACCCGTGTCAAGGCTGACGGTACAGTCGAAGACATCCCCGACTACGCCACCGTCCAAGGTATCCTCATCGGAGTCGTCGCCGCCTACCTCCTCATTGTCACGACTTACCATCCTTGGTCCTGAAAACCATGGAAGTCATTTCGAGAAACATAAAGCTGCTTTCGAAGAAGGTGGAGGAGAAGATGATGCTTATATCGGAGATGAGGCTGCTGGTCCTTCGAGGATGAGAGCCAAGGGCGATGAGGAGAGTGGTGGTGGGAGTGGTAGTGCGAGTGTTGATGAGAAGAGGAAGGATCATTTGGCTGAAAAGGCGTGATTGATTTGTGGTTGGAAAAAAAGGAAAATGTAGTTTGTTTGATGCATACCTCACACGCACATTCCTATCTATCTATCTCTACCTCGATACCTCATCTACCATTTTTCTCTAGTTTTGTTTATGATAACGCACTGTAGTTTTACGAATCCGATTCTTTCTATTTTCTCGACTTTGACGTAAAGAAACGTTGCATCGGCCCAGGTCAAGTGCCGAATAGTAAGTTGGACTTGCCAACATATATTGGATATCCCAATAAGGTGGTGTTATAAATGAGTTTACAGGTTAGATGGGGAAATGATTATGTGGCATGTAGCCTCGATGACCAAGTGTCTAGTTAGTGAATCAGGTTAGATGGTATAGCACGAAATAAGACAAGCTTCTGAGATCAAATCAGAGAGTAGAGATATGTAGATGGAATCCATCCATGCTGCGGCGAAGCCCACCATAGGAACCAGAATCATTTGATGCATTGAACAAAAAATACCTCAAACATGCCAGATGTTTGAAGTGGTACCTTAGTGATTAAATCTCTTTATATGTCAGAGAATATCCTGAGGACTAGATTCATAAACCTCAGGGTCCCGCCATCCTGGACTGACCGAGTTTTTTCCTTCATCATTATCAGTTAGCTGGCTAACAAGCATGTTTTACATTCTTCTATCTCTTGGGTCAGTGTTATCCTACCTTTACTGTACAACCAAATCTCACTGGACTTGACAATGCAAATATAGAGTGCTGTCTTTTTTCTTATCCTTGACGAGCGGGCTCAATATCACATTCCCAACTCCACCGCTTGCTGGCATGAACAATACTTACAACTGGTCTCGAGAATTTCATGATCCACAGGAATTTTATCTACAAAAATTTAAACTGGATGGCAATAACGGCCCACGCACACGAATTAATGTATCTGATTCAAACGGGCTAGGAGGACAGGGCTCAATTTACTTTAAATTTGCTGGGTGTGTCATCTGTTCCTTCTCAATACATTTATTTGACTAAGAAAAAAGATCCCAGAGCATTTCGGATAGCGGCTTTAGACGCACAGTAGGTCTGTTTCAATTCCCATCTATATACCGACTAAAGAATATAATTAATCAGAGACAATGAAACATTCTTTTCCATGACCGTGACAGCTCTAGTCAGCTCAACACCCACCGCTTCAACTCAAACAACTGTGACATCCACTGGGACATTCACTGCTCAAACAACTGGGAGTAGTGATAGCACAGGGGGAACCACTCGGTGTGTCTTCTTAAATTCATTCTATGCTTCTAATTTACAGAGGAAACAATAATGATGGTGATAGTACTAGCAACCAGTATGTCTATTTACCAGTACATTACTGTTCCGGGCTGACCCATTAAACGATCAAGAATGAGTATGAGTTCTTCTTTGACTACAACTGAGACTTCAAGTAGTAAGATTGTAGATAATAGGTGTGTCTTCCCACTTCTCTTGAAATCTCGGTTAATCACGACATCAAGTCAACACTCCCCTTCCAGAAATGGGTAAGTGGTTCCATTCCGTAAGTAAGCCAATACTGAGGCCAGCACTGCTTACTTTGATAATAAAAGAGCTAAAATCAACATTATTCTCAGCGTCATTCTTGGGATAGTTGTGATCCTTGTCACCCTTGGTCTTGTTGTGTTCTTGATTTGCCATAGAAAGAAAAACCATGTGCGTCTGGTGGAGTCCTATCCAGGCAACATGAGATCTATGACGAATCAGAATCAGCCAGCTTCAGAGTCAGGACATATATACCCAGCCATTCCAGCAACAATATCACCTTTTATGCTTAACCAGCCTGTTGAAAGCATTCCCAGGAGAAAATTTGCAATGGCATTCAATTCCAGTGGAAATTCAAGAGCAGTAAATATTTTACGGTTTTCTAGAAGGGAGACATGGGTTGAATTGAGCCAGAGTACACAACAATATGACCCCAACATTAAAGAGGATATGAGATTTGAGGAAGAATCTATTGGTATGCCACCACCATCATATGCCTCTCATTAGGAATCAGGTTGAGCATGTGTATTGGAATTTATGATAGACAATTCAGCACTCTATTAGTATTGGCAATGAACCAGACATCTTCCATATTATAGTGTGACCAAAACATGTCCTAGGAAATCTATCTACCTCGCTAAGTAGCTACTTGCGATTGACTACCTTTTTTTCTAGTTTTGTTTATGGTAACATCATTGTAGTTTTGCGGATTTGATTCTTTCTATTTTCTCGACCACCCAAAGCCTGATGACGTTTATTTTACTTCATGGTTGGTGCACCGGCCCAGGTCAAGTTGCCGAATAGTGGAGCTCTTTGATCTCAATATTGTGATATCATTTGGCTGAAAAGGCGTATGTAGGATGTTTGTTTGATGCATACCTCACGTACATACCTATCCTCTTTAGCTTCCGAGTCCCACGACTACCTCATCTACCCTCTTTCTAGTTTTGTTTATGATAACGCACAGTAGTTTTACGAATTTGATTCTCTTTCAACCTGAGACCCACAGTGGGTCTGATGATGTTTGCCTTTACTTCATGGTTGGTGCACTGGCCCATGCCAAGTCGTGGAATAGTGGAGCTTTTTGAGCTTGATATCCCGGTTTCAAAGAGCGTATTCCTAATAAGGTGGAGTTGTAAATGGCTCTAGTGTCAGGTTCTAGATATATTTGCTTGGCATGCTTCAATAGTCGGTGGCGCTGCCAAGTGATTCATTGCATCGCAATACGCTCGAGTACATATACAGCTATGAATCTGCTACATTCCACCTTCAACTCTCGATAATCAAGGATGCCGTGGTCCAAATTGAAAGACCGTTTTGATTCCTTCACATGTCCACCCTCTACAGATGAAAAGTACGTCTCAGCCTTGAATCAGGGAAAGGTGAAACTTATTTTACCACAGTGACCCACTATATGAACAGAGGACAAAAAGTATTGTACGACTTACAGAGTCGCCGTTTGTTGAGCCTTCTTCTGGTGAGGAGGCGGAAAAGGCCTGTCAAAGACTCACCAGAGGTTGATTATTTAAAGCTGAATGAAATTGAAAGCAGGGCATCAAGGAGCTTAAAGTTTTGGCATCTGCAGTTGAATGGAGTGACTTGGTGTGTATTAACTTTCGTCTCTGGCATTGACTAACTTTTCCTAGTTACTGGAAATAGCTATGACAACAGCATTTGCTAGTTTAACGTGAGCATAATTTCATACTCAATTTTTTTATTTCTGACAAAAATTTTGTAGGGATGGGACACCCATTCTAGATGGAAAGGTTAGTAATGAGTTGTACCTCAAGCGATATAACTGACAATTCGTAATCTTAGAGTGTCGCTTCCTACGTCACCCTTTTTGCCCTGGTATGGTGGGTATGGGCAAGTCAAGTTGCATACAACGCCCGCTTCCGTCGGTCAGATTGGGTACATCGTTTCTTCGTATTTGCTCAAGTCTTTGTATTCTGTGCACTTGCAGCATTTACAAAAGGCTTTGATGTTACGAATAACATTCTACCTGACCCTGACGATGAGCAAGCAGGCAATGTAAGAAACGCTGCCTTTGGCTCAGATCTCGTTGCTCCACTCATCCAAGTAGAGGATTTTCGGGACACTAAGCGGTTGCCTAGGCTTAATGTCAGAGGGCTTTCAATGACTATGGCAATTAGTCGACTTTCTTTGTTGTTCCAATATAGCTTCGGTATGTCACTATAATTACGTCATTCCTACTTGCTCTAAATCAATCCAGCATTTGGCCATGCATTACGGATTAAAGGGCGAGTGTTACCTTGGACAAGACACGTCGCATTTTTGGCACACATTAGTTCACTCATCCTCTCATCGATTTGCTTCTTCATTGTTTTCGGGATAACCGGCCAAAACCCCAGTAAAGCAGATGAAATCGCAAAGATTCCCTTGTGGTATCTTCCTCTATGTATAGAGGCTGCTACCCATTTTGTGTCTATCTCTTCCCTCTGTAGAGATCGTGTGCAATATGACGCTGAAATGCTGCTTTCACGCAGCTCCTCTGTGTTTGTCATCATTCTCGGAGGCAACCTGGACACGATCACGAACGGGTTTCAATATATCATTGGTAACTCTGGGTCCCATGCGAATGTTTTAGCGGTCATGTTTTGTGCAGTGGTAACTGTTCTTTTGCTGTTCTCCCTGAATTTTGGGACGAGTATGCCCAGGAGTGGGAGAAAACACAGCAAACGTGACATTGGCGCATTCTTTTTCCAGTTCTTCTATTTGTGTGCTATTATAGTAAGTCTGCAAGGAATTTTAGCCATGGTGAAAGCAGGGGTGAGTATATATTAAATTTTTTTTTGAATCTTTTTGTAAACTACTCAAAGAATCTTGGCAGTGCTCTCCAGACTCCGTTTCAATTTTTACGCGAAACAAGGGACATCATGGAATCAAAAGGACCACATGTTAATATAAATGAATCCGACTTCCATTCCGATATAAGCGATCAACTTTCAAACCAGGGCATTCCGCTGGATCTACTATTGGATGGTATCAATACCATCATTAGCAACTACACCTCCCCAGACTTAATTGCCAATGATAGTTTACCTTACTATTCACTTTTGCAAGCAGATATGCTGTTAATCAATGTGGTTTTGGAGGTTTGTTTGAGTTTGATATATCCATGCATTAACCTATTAATTTCGAGTTTTACCTCTATGCCAGAACCTTAATATGTTGCCGGATACGGGTCTTCCAGAGGTCTCAGCCTTTTATGAAACACATCCCTGGAATGATCAAGTAATTAGCAACGACAGCTTTAGCAGTACAGTTATTGACAAAGTGATCATTGCAAACACTGACCCTGCCAAGTGGTTCTATGCAGCGGGAGGCTGTGTTCTTGTTACACTTGCGCTTATGAGTTTGATACGACAGAATCCCCGAGGTAAGTAATAATCTCTCATCTGGCTCCAAGAAAATTTATGTTTTATTCTACAGATAAATATGAATGGGGACAGATTACCAGTAGATTTTTGATGGGCTCAGCAATTATCGCAATCAGTGTCATAAATGTTAATGCCGATGAAAAAGTTTTAAGTGATGATTTTTATCTTCAGGGGTCAAGGATCTGGTGGTTAGCCACACATTATTGGGTGTATGAGGTTTCTCATGGGCTGTAAAATTGGATGAGTTTGCTGATCTATGATGCAGGTTGCCTCCTTATGCTCTGGCATTGCTGATTGAGCAGATAATAGAAGTGGTGAGTTTAATTTTTGTGAACACCGCTATGGGAACTAACTTATGATACCAGATTTTACTGCACCGTGCTGGCCGTAGCCTTGGGATATCAGGGACTTCTTTGTTCCATGTCGGGACCAAGGACACGGGAGTTATTGATCAAAAAGGATCCAGAGAAGAGTTGATAGTTGAGAGAAGCAGTCTTAATAGTCCGGAAGTGTACTCGGGAGCTTATGCTCAACAGGACCTTGAGAAAGGAGAATCTTCTCTCCACTTTGTGAAGAACTCACCTTCAGCACAGGCAAAGCCAGGAACCTAATTCCAATTTGGGGAATTTTCTCAAATTTCTGGATAGAGGCATCAGTCAGAGCTGTAGATATGTTTTCATTGTATTATAATAATATCACCTCCAGGTTTACTATTTTATGAATGTAATAATATTGTGTGATAAAAATACAATTATATTATGTAAAATACTTCTCAATTGGGTGAGTACAGCTATTAAGACTTCTTGTCAATAGTCCTTTCGGCATATAGGAATTCAAGGGACCCCACCTTGACGCACCTTGGGTGTCCCTTGAATGTCCCTTGAGTTTCCTTTTTAAGGATATCGTGAGTACGTTGTATATCAATGATATATAATTACACCACACTATACAATACCAGGGCGCCGATAATGCGCATCCCTTCATTCATGTATTTTACTACTTCTACGTGAACTAATGCTACTCAAGACATACTCTAAGCATATTTCAAAATATCCTTAGTGTTCCTTGAGTGTCCCTTGAGTGTCCCTTGAGTTAAAGGTGAGCATACCTTGACTTACTACATAATTCATTAAAGTGTTGCATATACCACCTCAGTGCATCTGAGAAAAATTCACTGCTTCAATTCAAAGGTCAAATTTATATTTACTGTCCTTGTATTCCCATTTAATATTTAGTTAGTACTTATACTGTAGGTAAACTACTGGAATAGATCATTGGATTGAACTGCCTGCCTCTCTTCTCTCCTTGTGTGAATCCACTTCTTTTCACAAGTAAAACTAGTTTGAGCTGATTATTGTTATATATACCCGAATTTAAAACATGACTTTAACTTTTGTTCAGTTTGTCTGAATAGTCAAAGCCTTCAGAGCTTCTAATTAATGAACACTACTTCAAAAATCATATTGCAGTCTGATGTGTTGGTAATTTGGACTTTTCCTCCATAGTAATATCATTGGACATAGTGAAGGTAATTTGTATGTGTTATATCATTGTGTCACTGCATATAAAGATAAGCAAATTATGTAAAACACAAGATTTTAATGGTTTAGTGCAATACTATTTAATGCTAAATCTTGTATTTTCCCTGACAAAATCAAGGGGTGGTCAGACTTGAAAATTTCAATATATTTTCCTGTTCCATGTAGTAAAACATGGGACCCAAGTATTTAGGATTCTGTGGTACTTTAACTTGTTTGTGGTATGATAATCAAATATTATGTATAACCAAACACATTCAAAGGAGAAAATATCGAAGAAGAAAATATCAAAGTTTGTCTTCAGCACAGCCACCAATGTTGAGCACCTTATATGGTAACAGATATACACTAAAAGTGCTGTTGGCATGAGCAGATAGATGTTCTTGTAGTGTTAGGCAACTTGAGGGAGTACCTTGAGTGTACCTTGAGGTGTCCCTTGTGTCCCTTGAGGTATCCCTTGGAATCCTGGTGGCCGGTGTCACATTGTGCATTTACCAAATCTGCAACTTTCATGATGACATATTGTATCTTCTTTACATACACTTCCAAGTCCAAATTTCAATATCATTCTGATTTTTTTTTCCTCTGGCCTGAGAGCAGAATTAAACACTCAAGATATAAGTACATAAGATTGGAGCCATTACCCAGTATCCTATAAATAGATCTTTATCCAATACTGTTTAGTGTCAGTAATGCTGGCTTCAAGGAACAGTGCCAGTGAAGCAACATATTTTTAAACTTCTGTCGGTGATTTCAGTCCTTGGTGCCCATGGACACACAAAAACACCAAGCAGGTCCTCATACCGCCATCTTTATTCCACTGACCCTTCACCAATATAATCCTTGCTATCTCAACAAAAAACTCCTGCAGCATAAGAGATTGTTGTTCAAGTATTTATGTACAGTTACCAATAAATCAATTATGGTGATGGAAACACCTTTCAATTCCTTTTTCAAATGGAGGATTTTTAGTGAACAGCACGGGTCACACGGGTTGCCACGGGGTGCGGGTATGGGTTCAGGTACAAGAATTCTGACCTGAGCCAACCCGTACCCGTGAACTGGACCCGTCGCAATAAAAAAGTAGCTAGATTTAATTAATACATTACATTTTCAATGGCCAGTTTGGCTTACAACTATTTTCAGAACATAAGGCGCGGCCAGATTTTTCGCGCGCGTGTCAAATCCGATCAATCTTCCAGGCCAATATTCCAAGCTAACCTTCCGACAGTTCTACCTTGCTTAAATCACCGTTTCCACATGCTCCTATGTATTTCTATTTGTACTCTACACTTTAATAAGTATAAGACGTTAGAGAGCACTCTGATTTTGTACTGTACAAGGACTCGGACTTGTAACCGTGACGCTTCCTAGAGGCCAAAAAATGATGCAGGCTTGGCTATTTGGCACCATATGGCCCATCATGACGGCCAGATCTACTTCATATGCCCAGCAGCTCATGACAAGGACCCAAACCTCGGGCAGATTTTTCAACCCTGAGAGACAGCTTTCTCCAGACTATACATTTCATGTGTCAAGCAGTAACTGGTCATGAGGACACTAGTAGATGACAAGCCTAAGGAAGAAATTGGCCAACTCCAGTCAGACCCGGCCAGTCCTGAGGAAAAGACTTACAACAAGAAAAGGGCTCAAAGCACCAAGGTTGATGAGCTGGCACTGGCCAAAGACAGAACCACATCCAAACAAGCTCGCATTTCAACCAAACTAGACCATGAATGAGAATTAGGATATTCAAATGGCCTGCAAGAGGTGGTATGCTCAAAAGCGGGCAAAGAGCATTGTTGGAATGTCTGATGTGGCTGTGCAAAAGTGTATCTTCAGTGTTCACCTTCAACATTCAACATTGGCTTCAGTCATTGATGGTAAGGTATGATGGTAGAATCAGGCAGTGGAAAGTATCTATTATGACAAAGATAGATAGATATGTACTAGGTGGAAGCTAAAATACAAGATTTGAGTGAGGCAGAACCGTCGGAAGATTGGCTCGGAAGATTGGCCTGGAAGATTGGTCAGATTTGAGACGCGCGCGAAAAATCTGGCCGCGCCTTATGTTCTGAAAATAGCTGTAATGATAAGTTCAATCTTAATTTTACTTGCCTCTGAGAGGCTTCAAGTTCAAACCAGCCGTGTTGCGTGGCTCTGTAAGCCCTTGAATTCTTAAAAAGAAAGGTTCGTGGCGGGTAACCCGCCAGGACCCGGACCCGTATGCGAATTTAGTAGACCCGTGAGAAAACCCGTACCCGCCACAAGGGTCGGGTTTTTCACGGGTACGGGTACGGGTCAGCTCAAAAGTACCTACGGTGTACCCGTGTAGTTCACTAAGGATTTTGTGCTCAATACAATAAGCATATAAGTTATAAAGCTGGGTATTTCTAAAATTATAGAATGTAAGGTAATAGTAGAAATTGTATAAGTCATGCAACTGTGTCAATCATTTCCATGTCTACCCCCCATAAAGCTTCCATTTTGGCTAGCATATGCAGGAGGCACAATATATCTGTTCATCTCTCTACTCAATAGTGCAATTTGCCTATGCATCTCCCTGATTCTGGCAGCCATATCATCTACAGATTCTCCAGAGATACTATAGCCTGCAGAATCTGAAACATTTGAAGCAGTTTCTGCTGCATGATTGTGACTGGGGCCACTGATACTTGAGGTGCTCCAAGAAATGGGCGAATGGATGGTTCTGGGATAGGAAAGAGGAGGGCTGGGAAAATACATCTCTTCATATGAATGATGTGAGAGACTCCCAGATTCATGCAAGATGCAATTTCTCGATGCACCATGTTCAGGTTAATATAAAACTCCTAGTATAAATAATGATGTCAACTTACCTTTTAGGTGGAGAGATATGTGAAGCTTCAGTGGTGACTGTAAATGGTTCAATTACTGAGAAATTATTTTGTTAGTCTTGGAATTTTTGCAATAAGTGCTAGGTAAACTTACAATGATCTGGCTTAGAGATGCCTCCATTCTTTTTATGAAAATGCCAGAAGCATACAGCAACAGCAGTAACTATAACAACACCACCAATCAGCCCACCCACAATAGCTGAGATTGGAGTTTTTGAGTGAGTCTGATTAAAATCACTTTGGAAATCTGGCTTTCCAGGCAGAAGTGCAAAAGAGGGCTTGTACGTGATATAGTCTATCTTTGCTGATACACTCTCTGAAGCCCGTGAAATAGTTCCTTTCAGAGTATGCTCCCCAGGCAGCAATGAATCATTTACAAAATAAGTCACGTGCATGAGATGTTTCTCCGGGGCATCTGCAGCGAAATAGTGCTTGTCAACAATATGCCCATCTAGGTCATGCGACATTACAAGCACGCTTTCAGAGTCCGAAGAAAAGTCAGATCTGATAAGAGGAGAAACACCTGCTACGAGAATTGATGTCCCTGTACCTAATCTCAGCCTCGGAATCAAATGATTGGTGGCACATTTTTCACATACCGGCAAATTTAAAAGTAAACTGATCACCAGCTGTTCCACTGTTATGTATCCCTTTTCCATGTGGAAAGCGATCAATTGTCTGCAAGCCAAAGCCATCCATCAACATTGTTGAATTATCATACCACACGTATGAATCTGTTTGGAATGTGTGGTTATTCTGTACCTCCCAGTTGCCAATCCAATTAAGCTCTGAACTGTTATCATCAACAAGGATAGTGGTGACACTAAGATCAGTGGTGTTTGAAACTGTAGCCAGCGCATAGTTGATTCCCATATTCTTTACACTAGTAAAATGCAAATGATTTGTTTCTGCATTCAACTGAGGGGAAGAGAACCATTGACCTCCTGGAATAGGTGCTAGGGAGTTATTTATGAGCCCAGGACTAAAAGGGTTGGAGTTGACTGCATTATAAGAAAAACCATCTACTTGGAAAATCTGGTCAACAGATCCAATAGCCCATCCAAATAGCTCCAAGGATGTGCCTAGAGAATTTTATGATCAGTGAAAGTAACCTATCTGCCAAGCTTACCATCAAAAGTTTGATAATAATCGGAAGAGTTGAACCAAAGAAAAGCATCATTGTAAAATGCTTCTGGTTTAATTGACAGAGGATATGATGAATTTAATAGGAGAGATGAACTGGAGAAGTTTAGCTGGCGGGCATCGAGTATGATAGTGACCTCAGAGGACATTGTGCTCTTGGAGACTCGGAGTGCCTCCTTATGTTATATACTCTGCTGTTGACAGCCACCTGGATTCTCTATGGATATGTTTTGATCGGGACACAGAGAAGGATGATGACAATGGACAAGGGGATGGGCCATCACTGCTCCGACCACAATGAATATTGACATCCATGCCCGAAAGAGATTTCAATATTTAATTATTTAATTTTGCAACGGGCAAACCATGACAAAGTGAAGCTGCAATTTTAAAGAGATAAAAAGTATTTGTGGCAAAAGTCTCCCTGGTCAGCTTCCAATCTTTTATCGATGTAGGGATTCAGCCTTCTCGTTTGCACCAGGACAGACAGCTTTTGCTATCTTTGCTTGTGGGGACAATAGGACTCATTCATTGGCTTTGGCAGATGTCTTGATTTCTCAAAGTTCCATCTCTGAATCATATCAATTATAAGAGTAAACTCCGGGATCGGGACATAGGATGACGTCTTGTACTCTTAAGACGAAGTCCTCGGCATTGAAGACGTCACGAGGCTATGGATTCGGCATTTCCGGCAGCATTCAGACCAAATTCGGCCTCGTATTTGCCATTTCGTTTGTCTAATCTACAATTTGTGGTTGCCGTCGTGCATTGGTACACTGACGGCCAAAAATCTTTTCATCCCCAAAAAGGGAAATATTCCCATTTACGGCAGTTTTGCATGCTGGCATTACTAAATCGGGCTCGGATCTTTTACCCTATATGGTAGGGGGTGAAAAGATTTTTGGCCGTCAGTGTATCCAACAGCATCTCGCAGCCTAATATGGTATCTATGCTCAATAAATCTGGAACAAGACAAAACATCAGGATCCGTTCCATTAGCACTCCGAATGAGAAATAACCGGAGTAGAGTTACCATTATTATACCCCTCTCTCGACATACATCCCGCCTGATTCTACGTGGCAAACCATCTTTTCTTCAGCACCTGTGACAGGCGGAAGAGGGCCGAGGTCATTATGGACTCAAAACAAGTTTGAATAAAGGGAAACAAGAAACGCTGTATTTCTTTGAACCCCGATAGTCCATTAATTTAGTACTACACTGTTCAGCACGGACTATATACTGGAGGCAATTCGATGATTTGTCCACCCTCATTACCATTTTCGCTGGATGCATTTTGACGAGGCATCCTAAGACCACTATCGAGATGCTGCACAAAGCTTGGCACCCCCACAGAATTATCTCGGGTGGGCTGAGCTTGAACATCAGAGGCCAATTCTTCCGCTTCCCTTTCTACTGTGGTGACAACAGAGACGATAATACCCTCCCTTTCTGTTCCGTTCAGACTATTGGTACGACGTGCAGTGCCACGCGTGACCCTCTTTGGCGTCAATCTGACACGACAGGAATCCGGAATGCGAATATTTCGGGGGGTAATTCCGGAATCAATATCTGAATCTGAATCTTCGTGAGTAAAATCAACAAGAGTTTCAGAAATTTCCGAATAGGTGCGAGATTGACGAGTCAAAGAATTGTGTAAGATAAATGGAGAGATCCGCCTCCAATCAATTTGGTTTTCTTGTGAAAATTCAATATCGCCCAAAGACTTTACTCTTTGCCTCTTTCGTTGACGGCGGATGAGAGCAAAGAGCACAATGGCAAAAATGACCCCGAGTAAGCAACCACCGACTATGATTATTGGAAGATTGGGATTGTCAGATGGAGGTGAGACGTGCAGTAAATCCAATGGTTGTCCACTAAATAAAGAAGCAAATAAATACCCATTTAAATAAGTGTCGGGACAGCAATAAAATTCTTAACAAGGCATACCTATTAGATGGTAGCACACCGGATTCACTGGTAGGAGATGTACTCGGAATGACTGTAATGTTCGCAAGGTATATTTCCGTAAAGCTAACTCGTTGTCCCCTATTAGTCATACTCATAGTATAGCACCATAAGTTTTACTCACTTTCCGAGATCTTCAGCAAAAAGTGACCTAGACATAACTGTGTAAGGATTGACGAGAAAATTCTTCGTCTATTACTTACACAGGTCCTGAATGATTGAATGACACGTTAATGGAACCAGTGTTATGAGATGATTTGTTGACATGTATCAGGGCCTCCGGGGGTTCCGCAACTGGATAGTGCACGCGCAAACCCCAAGAGGAAAAGGCTAGTTGTGTTGGTTGTGCTGGTGAATTTCTCATCCAATGAATTGTTGATGGTACATGTTCTGTGAGTGGGCTTGGTATATTGACAAGAGAAATTATTTGGGCAGTGTTACACCTGGCAACAAGACCAAAGATTAAGAACCTGTTTCACATCTTGTCAGCGATGAGGGACCCGGTCACTTCAGCTTGCTACCCACAGACTAGAGATGAGATACATATGTAGAAAGCAAGAACATGAGATGAGATATCTGGAGGAATGCAATAAAGTTACTTGGAAGGCGGCTATAAATCTATCCTCACAGAACACCATATCATGAACAGGCAATGGCTGTTGCTGATGTTGTAGGTTTGAAAACGTCTCAGATATCAATACAGGCCTGATGTCGTAACCGTGTGATTGACAATGTCAAACCGTTGTATCTGATAGCAGCCAGATACGGCGCAAATCATTAATTATAAACGATAAAAATCCATGGATCTTCCCGGCGTTCACGTGCACGAGTCGTTGGTAGTTATGAAGGCTGGTAGTGCTATTCGTATCAGCCGGCACTGGGGATAGTGGCCGAATCTTCATATTGTCAAAATGGTGCAAAATGTAAAAAGGAGATATCAACTCTGTAATGAGGGTCCTGATGTTCATTGTTGACATCTTATCAAGAAAAAATACTTGAGGTTGCTCCTGTATTGATTTTGCAATACCCTTTTGCATACATGAGCCTGAGTGATAGTATTTCAATATCACAACTTGAATTTAGAGACTCAGACCTTTAAAACCTATGCTTTGATAAATAACTGAAGTATGCAAGAAATAAAGTCAAAAGTCACCATGCAAATTGGTACAGGGAAAACTTGCAACACCACTGAGTTCCTAAGGAGATGTGCCAGGAAAGGACACCAGATTATCATCTTTTCACACATGATCAGTCATCAGCACCTCAGATGTCCAATTGAATTTTCTATCAGGTTTATTTGCCCAAATGGATCAGGGTAATCCCATTCCTGCAAAGCTGGATTCAATGGTAGTTGAGTCCAAAGGTCAATAATGTAGCTCATCATAAACCAGAGTGTTCAGAATAAGGACAGACTACCATATAAAAACAAATTTATTGCTTGATGGACCGCTTGGATCTTCCCAAATCGCAGTCCCTCCTGCTTAGATATCAAATCAATCAATAAAGAGGTAAGCAAATAAGAAACAGACCCTTAATTTTTCATCAGCGGTTCCATAAATTAACTGCCAGAACACGGGCTGTTCAGAGACTATTCATGTTATCGCCAGTGCCCAGAACAGAAAATCTGTAGCTATCCAATAAATTTCCGGTTCCAGCTACCATAAAAATATGGATAGTACATACACCAGAACAAACCATTCTGTATCACTAGTGTTCACTATTTTCAGTTATGCTCATTGAATGGAGGTGATACTATCGCAGGCGCTGCCAGGTACTCATCGGTTCACCAAACACCCCTCTCGTCCAACCCTCCTGCATTATTTATCTGTGATATTGCAATATGCTGAATTCTTGGAGTTGTAAACAAATACCATTCCAACCTATGCCGAACTCTTTTCAAGTGCTACCAAATCTTATTGTAATCCCTTGGCAAGGTGTTCTGGTACGTGAAATCTGATATATTTAGTAAAAGACGTAAGGAGCCAAATCAAAGGTTCGGCAATTGCCCGTGGACAGACCGTCAACTGAGACCCACCAAGACACCAAGTAGGTCCTCATCCCGCCATCCTTGCTTCTTGATTTTGTTGTCGCTATGGTCCTCGTTCTCTCGATAAGAACTCGTAGTCGATGCTCGATAAACTCGGAACAAGACAAATACAAATACCCGTTCGAATGATGACCCGAAAATTTTATCGGCAGCACCCAACGATTCTATCTTTAACGTTGACCGTTGACGTTCACCTTGAATGATCCAATCACAAGTGGGTACCGTTATTCGCTCTATGCCTCTCCATTTGACATTAGTTTTCGCAGTAACAAGTGTAACAATGACCAACGCGATACATGTACCACGAAAACGAGCCCCTTCCTGTGCAGACGACTACTTTCTCCACCATTCGACATATATCCCTGCTCCCCCTCATGTTCTCCGCATCCAAAACAAACTAGAAAGCGCCTTCCCCGAACAACTCCGTCTCCTCTCTGCTCAAATCTCCCAAACCGAAGCGCTGCTCATTGCACTCACAGAACAACGGGAAGCTCTATTACTCGAGTATGGCGCATACCAAGCAAGTCTATCTACGATGAGGAGGTTGCCTACGGAGATCTTGTCGGGGATTTTCCAACTCGTTGTGGATGACACGTGTAATGGCAGGAATCGTTTCGGGGAGAAACAGATAGTTCTTATGGAGGTATGCAAACGGTGGAAATGGATTGTCGAAGCCTCTCCTTTGTTATGGAGCCGTATCAACATCTCGACTGTTCGTAGCTCTGGTTCTGCTACGCGGTATAACTCCAAGGCTTTGGACAGACTATTTGCCTATACACGAGACCTCCCTATCGAGTCTATCACCGTCGACGACCCTTTCGATATCCTTCCTGATTCTATATGGCAAACCATCTTTTCTTCGGCGCACATCACCAGGTGGAAGAGCGCAGAGGTTGTCATGGACTCGAAGAAAGCCGGGTACCTCATGAATCAAGGACCCTCGGCGACCCAATTCCCCTTCCTCAAACACCTCTCCCTCAAATTCGTCCGTTTCGGCCTCGATATTGCAACTCCCGCCTCGGATGCACCGCTTGACCTATTTACCAGCGCCCCGAGTCTAACCTCCGTCTCTGTCACCGACCATGCCGGCTGTACACTCGCTCATCCGCTTGCCCTTCCCTATTCTCAGCTAACTCGTCTCTCATGCGCTGGTCGTTTTGTTCCTCCATTTGGCACGGACTTGTCCTGTGTCAAGGATTTCGAGTGGGCTTTGGACGCGCCTTCTTCGTCACTGCCTCTTCTTCTCCCTCCGACCACACCTACCGCCGTCTTCCCTGCTCCTGCTGCCGCTCCGGGTGTAGCTACTCCGACGCAAGGGCTAGTCGGTCAAGCACTAGACATAGCCAGACCCACCCCTAGTGTCTTGAACACGTATAGGCTAGGCAAAGGATTGGAGAGGCTAGTCATTGGCAAGTATGACTGGGAAGATATCCTCGGCCTCCTCACTCGGTCTAGCGAGACTGGGAACGACGACGATACTTTGGATAATCCTATGTCTTCCTTGCCCTCGCCGGTATCTACCCATACGCATACCTCGACAATGACACTCCGCACTCTCATCCTCTCACACGCATGGATAACCCACCCCACAAACCTCTCTACTCTATTCGCTCTACTCGACTCTGTCCCTGATATCCAAGAGCTGGGGCTCACTTTGGATTATCGGAGTCAATTCGATGATGAAGGGATTTGGGGGTACCTTGGAGCCGAGGGGCTAGCAGCGACGACAAAGTTGACGAAATTGAGGAAACTGAGAATCGAGTTTGATGGAAATACGATTCGTGTACCGCAAGGATGCTTTGGGGGACCCTTTATTCAGATGGTCAAGGGCAGAGTGGGGGCTATGGGTCGGGATAAAGATGACGAGGACAAGGGCGTAGTCACGGCTTTAGAGAAGCTGAATATTCGGAATGTTCCTACTTCGGGTTGGTCAGAGGAAAACCCCGAGGTTGCAGTTGTGATTAGGGAGTTGAGGGAGTTGGCCAAGGTATGGGGGTTGGAAGTGGGGGTTGAGGTGAGGCAATGAGTAGAGTTTATTCGTGCATAGATCTTTAGAATATATAGACCTACCTATCAAAATAATTAGACTTAGTACTTATCACTACGTAGACGTAATTACTTAGTTACTAGACTTTAATTGCATAGTAGAAATACTACCTAGATGTTCGCCAGGTACCATTTGCCGAAATTGAGCCAGCAGACGCGCTTGGCGAATCCCATGACGAACATCCTTCAAGCCTTTGCGAAAGTATCCACCTAGATGACCTCACCCCTGAGATCGTTAACATTCAGACTGTACTTATGAGCAGCTGGAACTCTAGAGAAGACAACAAATCCAACCCCGAGCTCTACTGACCTACCTTGTACCAACCCCAAAAGATGAAAGAATTCACCTTCTCATCCGCAAAACACCTCTTCCTCTCAAGTGATGATCTCCTAAACACGGATATCATAGACTCCCGATCCGGTCAACCCGTCTATAGTCTACACACTCCGGAAAAGAGCGGGATAAACTTGAAGGGAGTGAACAAGGTGGCGTTAGAGTCGTTCATTATCTGTATTGATAAACTCGACTTGAATGATATCCGCCACGATCATGATGGAGGGAACTTGAACACTGCACCTGGCATTGGTAGGGAGCTGGTAGCGACGATAGAGAAACATGCGCTTCATGCGGATGTGATCAGGATGCACGGTAGTGATGGTGTCAGAGAAATTAAACCTTTGGAATGGGTTGAGAAGAAGAGGTGTGTATTATCATCGTTTTCTTTTTTCGATGTTGATATTGAAATAAGTCGCCAGCAAATTGGAGTTTACGAATCCCGGGGATGGAAAAGTGTATCAGTGGATATGCAAAGGACCCGACTTTCAAGTGTGCAATCAATATACGACATAGTACTCCTGTTCTTACCATTTTATTCAGCTTGTCGAAAAATCCAACCCTTCCACCGAAATAGCCATATTCAAGCAAGGAAAACAAATTCCGCCTACTGAAGGACAAGATAATTCGGATTCAGGACAACAGTGGACTGGCCCGATTCTATCCGTAAACATCGACGAACTATCAGACCTTGCTGTATCGACTTTTGCATACTATGCTAAAATCAAAATTGATAATATGGGCCGGGGAGGATTACAACCAACCGAGGTTTATTCAGCTGGTATCGTAGACACTAATCATGACAGAGTGCATGTATAATACCATTGTCAGCTTATCCACTTTTGGTAGAATTAGTAGCAAATCTCTCGCCCCTTTTGGTTGTGCGGCCTCGAGCCTTCGACTGAAGAACGCTCGGCTTTATGAGTAGAGGTAAAGATTATGTTGTAGAGTGACAAATCGAAAGCTTTCCCAAGTCCACCCATTGACCGTAAGTTTATATCTTTCGGGCTCATGATGTGCGCCTAACAGCTCCCGGGCCTTACAAAGACAAAAGTATTTATGGGAGGGTCCGTGCGCTCAAATCGAATTTTCAAATATATAATCCCGGCGCACCATATGACGACTAGGTTATCGAAGAAACTATCACCTCTCTTCCTTTCCCACTCATCCTATCGCTGTTTTTCGATTACAACACGCTCCGCAATGCCTCCTACTCTTCAGACAGATGTCAAGATGCAATTCGACCCTAAAAACATGCCTTTTAGAAGGCTTGGACCTAGTGGGTTGAGAGTTCCAGTTTTTTCCTTGGGAGGATGTACGTATCCAGAGGTTACCAGTGAAGATGATCCACTGACGTACCTCTACAGGGCTGACGCTGGGCAAATCCGTCACTGGACCGCGAACCAAGGTGCCCTCGACGCGTCGGATACATCCAAGATGATATTGACATTAACATCATGCTATTAGGAACTCATGAAAGTCGCCTTTGAGAACGGTATCAACATGTTCGACACTGCAGAGACGTACAACAGTGGTGAATCTGAAATCGACATGTGCGTCATCCTGCGCGTTATCTCGACTTAATCAGCGATGCTGACCTATAAATTCCTTACGGCTCACAGGGGCAACGCCATCAAGGAGCTGGGCTTCCGTCGTTCCGATATAATTGTAACCACCAAGCTATTTTGGGGTGTTCGTCCCGGACCTAATGCCGGTGGTCTTTCACGCAAACAGTACTGTTCTCAATGTTTCCTTGCAAGGATATTACATTAACGCGTTATTAGTATCATTGAAGGTACCCAGGAAAGTCTTGCCCGACTTGGATTGGACTATGTCGATGTCATTTTTGCGCATCGCCCTGATCACAATGGTGGGTGGATCACCGTGTATTCAGAGTGGTTTTAACGTCTTCCCGAATAGTTCCCATGGAAGAGGTTGTCCGCGCTTTCAACTTTGTCATCGACAAAGGATGGGTATGCATTTGACATCCCAATCAACTAAACTTGAACCTAAAATCGCTCTATAGGCGTTCTACTGGGGAACTTCCGAATGGTCTGCAGAAGATATTGAAGAGGCTAACCGTGAGTAATGTTTTGATTTTAAAGCAGTGACGTCAAGTAAAATGAATGGTGATAGATATCGCTACAAAGCACAACCTCATTGCTCCTATAGCAGAGCAATGCCAACACCAGTAAGTATTCAGCCCATATACATGTCGAGTTTCCTAATTCTCCATTAACAGCATGTTCAACCGTGACCGCCCTGAGAAAGAATACGCGTGAGTAGGTCGCTGTAAGTACTGACTAATGCTTATTGTAATGGCCAGCAAAATCTACCGCAAATACGGAATCGGTACAACTGTCTTCTCCGCTCTCGCCAGTGGTCTCCTTACGGGCAAATACAACGACGGTATTCCCGACGGCTCGCGTTTCGACGTTGAAAAGAAATTCTTTGATAAGACTATTCAAGGTCTCAAGAGCCCTGAAGGTCAAGAGAAGATTAGAAAGGTTCGGGAGTTAACTAAGCTAGCTAAGGAGGGTATGTGTTGGATACTTTTCTACATGGAGTTTGCTTAACAGATTTTCGTATCTCTAGAACTTGATACCACACCAGCAGGCCTCGCTTTGGCTTGGATTGCAAGGAACCCCAATACGTCTACGGTCATTCTTGGTGCAACAAAACCCGAGCAACTTCTTGAGAACCTGAAAGCCGTTGATATTATGTACAAATTGACGCCCGAAATTTTAGAGAAGATCGAAAAGATTTTGAATAACAAGCCTGACCCTCTTGTACGTGCTAGATTCACATCTTTCGGATGTATTTGTGTGCTGATTTTTTCAAAGCCTACATACGGACGTCCCCCCCTTGATATGCTTGGGAGGCTGTGAATGCTAGAGTCGAAGAAGTATTATTAGATATGGAGAAATTTTCTCTTGAGCGCCAGTATACATAGCAGAAAAACAATGCGTGTAAATTTTACTTGTAATCGTAGAAATTGCGGTAGCTTTCAGATTTTTTCCTGTGCATAATATGCAAATCTTTGGGTTCAAGAAATGTACCTTTCACAGCTCGGCAAAGTCGGCGTCCAGCCACGCCTCTTGTGAGGTACATCCGAGACTCTCTTGTGAAACAACTTACGCGCAATAATGCTGTGATCCAAATGGAAGGGAAGCGCGGTATTGGCGGCGTAAGGCGCTCTGAACAATGGGTTTGTCTCCGGGGCCTCTGGAGCGCCGGAATTGTCTCGGAGGCGCGCATGTTTTGCATCCGCTCCTAAGTGCTAAGTAGAAAGGTATAAAAATCATGAAACGAGACATGCGAAATTATCTCTTCTTCCCTCTTTTCAGTACCTTAGCCTCATTCTTCTATTCTTTCTTCATCCCCGGCATGTTTCTGTCTTCATTGTTCCCAGTCGTCCTAGCATCTACCCTTGCCCAATTAGTTGCTGGAGCTCCGACTTTGGGCAATGAACGAGGACTTTGCGATATTTCGGGCTTCTACGTGCACTTGGGCGAATATCCCAACCAATTGCCGCATCCACAATATAACCCGAAATACGTCTATCTAGGTGTTGGAACTCAAAATTACACCTGTAACGGATCCTCATACACGTATGTATAGATTAGACTCCTTACAAACACCCTTCCATAACTCATCTCTTACTAGTTCGAACGGCGCTTTGGCTGGTCTAGTCGACCTTTCCTGTACAGGTGAAAGTGAATACGAAAGGGTCGCTACTGAAACACTATCCCGGTGGACCCGAGTTGAATGGAAATGAATACGTCAAGAACGGTGGTCTCGATGGGTTTGACGGACTAGGATCAGCGCCCTATCTCGGAGAACATTTTTTTGTCGGCAATATTCCCAGATGGGACTTTTCTGTTCCAGGGGGTATCTTTGACGGAAATGAGAATGCTTTTGTAATGGGAGCACAGCCTGCTGCTGCAAACATTCCCGCACCCAAGTCTACAGGGTCTGATAACGTAGCGTGGTTGTATCTCAAGAAACAAGATGGGCAGTTGGCAGACGAGATTTACCGTACTGATACTCGAGGGGGAGTAGCTCCCCAGTCGGTAAGTACTGACTGTCCATTTTGACATTGAACTAGATGGTGACAATGTTTTCCTTATCAGTGTTCTGGGTCGGACTCAATCCAAGTCAAATATGTCTCAGTTTATTGTGAGTTCATCCTCAGAAAAAAATTTCTTCAGTTGAATTTGAATTCTTTGGTCTAGGGCTCACCGGAGGCTCAATCAACAAATACTAAGTATTGGGGACATAACTTGGATACAACCACCTATAATCATTGGCAATACTTTATTTCTACTTAATATACTAATAATTATTTATGAGTAGCTCTACAAATAATATTGGACTTCGAACTTTATGAGTTCTCACAGACATAGGGTTAGGGGCTTTGAAGCTTGAAGTATCAAGACGCGTCAGACACGTGTATCACGTGTTGAAGCAACGCTCTTTTCCAACCTCGAGTCTGCTGGTCCTATGATGGCGGCGGTCCGAAAATCCGTTATTATCAGAGCACCGACACTCTCTTGTTAGTTACTCCCACCTTCCGAGGAGCTAGAACCATCATGACAACCCCAGCTATACACGTCGATCCCGCTCGACGTATCAGTCTTGTTGACCCCAGAATCTATTCTGGTTTTACGGAACATATGGGAAGATGTATCTATGGAGGTATCTATGATCCAGGTGCGTTCCATTGGTGTACTATATAGCTTTACACTGAATGATTTAACTCTTCCAGATAATAAACACGGCCTTTCTGATCCAAAGACTGGCTTCAGAAAAGATGTCCTCGCAGCTCTGAAAGAACTCAATGTTCCTATTTTCAGATATCCCGGTGGTAATTTTGTCAGTAGCTATCGATGGCAGGGTATGCCTCATGATTCTTGATCTTATACCTTCTTCTGAACGCTGTTCTAGATGGTATTGGTCCTAAACATCTTCGTCCTCGCCGTCCTGAGCTGGCTTGGCTAACGGAAGAGAGCAATCAATTCGGTACGGATGAGTTCATGGAATTTTGTCGTGCCATGGATGCAGAACCATATATCTGCTTGAACATGGGAACCGGAACCTTGGAGGATGCTTTAGCGTGGTTGGAATATTGCAATAGGTGCCTCCAATAACCTCTTACACCAAATAATTGCTAATCAAATTCAGCTCTGCAAATACTCACTACGCCAATTTGCGACGCACAAACGGACACGCAGAGCCTTACAATGTCAAATACTGGAGCTTAGGGAACGAGGTTTGGGGCCCTTGGCAAGGTCTGCAAATAGGGTATAGTATACTTTTGTTCCTACTAACGTGCTTTTGCAGTTGGTCAAATGGAGTCACAAGATTACGCAAAGAAAGCCTATCAGTGGGCCAAAGCGTTGAGGCTCCTCGATCCATCTATCCAGATAGTTTCTTGCGGAGGTTAGTGATTATCATTCCTTCATTGATGTTTCTATTTATCTTTTGTTTTACTGCGCAGAAACGGGTTACGCTGATTGGGATCGCGTCACTCTGAAGAAGCTCGCTCCAGTGATCGATTATCATTCCATACATAGTACGCACATTTCGTTCACCTTCATTCTGATACATTCTAAGCCTGTTTTGCATTACTAGTTTATACGGTCAGTGAAGGGGACCATTCCGTCAATGCTATGGGACGTGAGTCTGCAAGTTGAAATGCGACACTTTGATTTACTCTATCATTTCTTCCTGTAGCTGCAGCTGCCGAAAGAGCAATCGAAATTACAAAATCTCTGATTGACCTAGCAAAGATCGAGTCTGATCTCGAGAAAGAAATAACTATGTACGTTGTTAGGCATCTAGTGACACAGCATCCCGACTGAATGATTCTCAACAGTTGCTTTGATGAGTGGAACGTGTGGGACCCAGTACGTGGTAAGTATTTTCCTTGACAGAACAGCCTACGGGTCCTAACCGTCAGCAGCTCCGGGAGAAAAAGGAGCCGAAGAACATTATGACCTTTCGGATGCCATTGGTAAGTATCCCCATTACAGGCTGCGGGATACTAACCATCTGGTATGCGTAGCCGTGGCGTCGTGGCTGAATGTATTCGTTAGAAAGGCAGATGTAGTGAAGATTGCATGCATTGCACAATCTGTGAACGTCATTTCTCCTGTACGTCTCTTAACGTTTCCAGCCCGCACTGAATCCTAATTCTGTTAAGCTCATTACCACTGCGTCTGGGATAATCAGGCAGACGACCTTTTATCCCCTCAAACTTTTCTCCAATCTGATGCATGGAGCTTCGCTTGACATACACGTTGCTTCACCCGGCTACGACGGCAAGACAGTTCCCGACTTTATCAAGAAACTTGACAAGCAGGATAAAGGAAAACATACGAAATGGATCGATGTCAGCGGTGTTATCTGTGAAGGCAATGATGTAATCCGCCTAGCTATTGTCAACAGGCACCCGTCCGAGTCTTTTGCAGTGCCAATTTCTTTTGGGCCTGCTTGCACTCTTGTGGAAGGCGCTGGTGTCAAGGTGTATGAAGTCTGGTCTGAAAATTTACAGGACTCCAATTATCATTTAGATGGCGAAGATTCCAAGGAAAAGGTCAAGACCATCGAGAAAGAGCTCAGTGCCAATGAGTGGAGCGGAGTGTATTTGTTGAAAGCACATTCTTTCCAGGGTAACCTCCTCTATTTCTCCGATGTTAAACCGGAACGCTGATACTTTTGTTCTTCCATCGTTGCAGTTTTGGAATTCAAGGTCAATATTTGAATCTTTAGTCGTAGCTTTGAGATTATAGTTTGTTGTAATGACAACCTTTTCGAACTAGAGTACTTTTGGCCTTTTATCAGAGAAAGCAGTACTGTAAAACACGGTTTAGACAGCGACTTGGCGGGAAGGCCCGCGCGGCGACACGGTACGTTAAATGGATTTCACTGTCCTCATGACCTGTCGTTCCCAAATTCTCACCACAAGCGATGGCACATGAGCGCCTCGAACACTAGATAAAAAGTATTGAATAAACATGTCGCCTCTTGTCTCTGTTTTCGTGATGCCTATCCCCCCAAAGGTTTATACCTGGCTCTGTGGACTATTCGCCAGCAAGTTGACACCAATGTACTCGTTTTTGGGCCTGCTTCAGCTAACTTATCTTTGATTTTTAGGTCTAGGTAGCATTATATTTGGGTATGACCTAGGTGTTATCGCAGGGGTATTGGCTGCAAGTGATTTCAAGGTTTGTCAGTCCCATGTTCAAAAACTTGTATTATGCAAGAATATTTCCAGCGTGTCATGGGCCCTCGATTCGACAATCCCAGCATCTTGGGACTGATTACTAGCATCTTTGGTACGCTTTATCCTCGATATATCATGCAACCGGAGCTGAAATAAATGCAGTTCTCGGATGGTACGTTATCTAATGCGCGCGCGGTAGTGTTCTTGAGAGTATTTTAGCTTTTTTGGGATGATTCCTGTGGCATATGCTGCTGATTTCTTTGGACGGAGGAAGACAATACAATTCGGGGCATTGATTTATACGTACGCTCTCCGAGTCGCTACAGGTTGCTCAAGTTGATTGATTGATTTCGTAGTTTCGGAGGTGCTCTTCAGACTGGGGCTCGTGATATGGACTACATGTTAGCCGGTCGATTCTTTTCTGGTGCGTAACATAAGCGTTCAATTTTCATACGATTTCTCATAGTTGAGGTTGGATTAGGCTTTGGGGTTGGAATCATGTCAGACCTGGCACCGCTATATCAGGTTTTTCCATTTCTCTCTTTCTCGCTCGCCGAGTAACATATATAAATGTCTCAGGCTGAAATTGCACACCCAAGTATTCGTGGGAGGTTGACTACTTTGCAGCAGGTGCGTATCAAACTCGACAACCAAAATTTTATTGATTCTCGGATAGTTCATGCTTGGAATTGGAGGTATTTATGCTTCCATACATACCATACTTGTTGACTAACACAAGTCTTCGACAATTTCTCGATCAGCATTTTGCGCGTCGTGGATTGTAGGTCACCGTTTAGATATTTGCAAGAGAAATGTCCTTACTTTATTATAAGACCTATGGATGCTCTGCGGGCCTGAAAGGAACAGAAGCGGAGTGGAGAATTCCTCTTGGTCTTCAAGTACAAATCACAAATTTCCTGAATCTACCGTGACGCATCTGATGTTCCCATTCAGATCCTTCCTGCGCTACCTCTGATTGCATTCATTTTATTGCTCCCAGAGTCGTAATTATCATTTGTCTTTATAGCTCAAAGACGCACGATAACCGTCTCTGCATCGTAGACCTCGTTGGCTTGCAGAAAAGGGAAAATTTGATGAAGGCATGTGAACAGAATTAGAATGCAGACATCCTTTAAATCAAGACCATTGTCGATAGCCACTGCAGCGCTGGCCAGACTCCACGCTAACGGAGACGTTCATGATGTATTTGTTCTTTCACAAATGGAAGATATCAAAGCGGATATCACTAAAAGTAAAGAAGACGGCGCTGCAAGGTGAAACTTTCCTGTTCCTCGGAATTCTTTATTGACAATTGCATGTGAATAAAAGTTGGATCGAATTATTCAATGTACCAAGCAATTTTCGTCGGCTTGCTCTTGGGTTTGTACACTCGATTGCCATTCTTTGAAGCCCGACTTGATCTTTTTTTCGCAGATACATACTTCAGTTTTCAGTGCAAATGACTGGCGTTAGTGCTATCCAATACTATTCGACCACGGTGAGCTGATATCACAGATGTACTAATGAATTAATTTAAACTACGCCAAGATTTTTACAACGGTATGTCGTCCCTTCACGTCCGACAATCCTTTTCCCCTGACAGTATTGACTTTAAACCTTAGATGGGCTTTGATGCTACTCGCGTACTGCTTTTCCAGTCAATCAATAGTGTCATCGCCCTGATTGGCGAGGCATGCTGTGTGCTATGGGTCGACTCCACAGGACGCAGGTTGCCATTGATTGTTGGTAATGTCGCTTCCGGACTTTCCTTTGTCGTTGGATCAATTCTTATGGCACGATGGCCTGGGACTGTTGATAAGTGAGTGAAGCTTGTACCTCTTGTGCCGAAAACTTACTGGGTATTCATTAGTGACGCGGTAAGCTTTAGTCGTACTTCTAGAAAACTTTGTTTTCATTCTTTCCGTGTCTTGTTGAAAGGCGCACTATGTAAGTCATATATCGAGCTATTTTGAGTCCTTAATTTTATTTTGGACCCATATCAGATTTTCATCAGTGAGTATTGAATATCAGAGTTGTGCTGAGACTTGAAGAGCCGCAACTTATCCTGGGATACAGTAACGTTGGTCCCTGTTTCTTTTTCATCGTAGAACTTGCTCAGTGACTTTGCTTGTAGAACCTGGGTCTTTAATTTCTTCTTCAGTGCGTGCATTGGACCTCTATCATGGGCCTATCCTGCCGAGATCTAGTATGTTTTTTCCGAGTTATTTACGTTTCAGAGAGACTTTGATCCACAGTCTAAAGCTCTACACGAACACGAGCCAAGGCGACGGCAATAACTAGTTCTGCCTCGTGGATTTCAAATTTGTAGGTGGATCGTATTGTTTTCGTGGGCCCATGTTGAATACTTCATGACAGCTTCATTGCTGAGGTGACTCCAATTGCATTTGGCCATATTGGATGGAAGTAGGTCACCTTCCGATACGCGATAGCTTAAAAGAGCCTCATCTGTAATTTCAGGTATTGTGAGTACTTTCTCCACATCGAACATCGAGGACGTTTTACATAATGCAAAAACACCTTAGACCTCGTGTTCGCGATATGTGGACACACCAAGTGTGTATCTACTTTCTAAACCGGTCAATTGTTTTAAAGACAATCTATAGTGCATTATTTGTATGGGCATTTTTCCCTGTAAGGATGTTGACACAATATTCAACCTCCTTCCTCTTGACTAACGTACGATGAAGGAAACCACTGGTCGGCGATTGGAAGAAATGGATGCTTTATTCGGAGATTCGCCACTTCTTATCCCAGGAACACAGTATGCCAAAGCACAAAATCGTCATGCTGCAGAACGCGAACTTCGCGAGGGTAAATCTCGTTTTTGTGGTCCTCATTTAATCTAACGACATCCCCGTATAACAGGTAACTTTGTTCCTGCTAATCTCACTGAAAGGGCTGAATACAAACACGACGAAGAGGATAAAACAGCATCTGTGGAATTACTGGAGGGAAGATAATCAAATGTGAAGGGCTTATTACATCTTTGTGTTCATAAAATCGTCTTTGAATATGAGTCGAAGTTGTTTTCAATATGCCATCCCCTGTACCGGGATTCCGCCCGGGAAATACTTTTTGAAGCGTTCCGGGTAATGCCTCAGAGCGACATCGGGGTGACTCCTAGGATTGAGTGATGAGTGAATGAAGTTTAAAGAAGTACTCGAGCTTACTTTACTCGACCGTTCAGATAGACATCTCCAGATATCTCGGTCTCATAGTCAGAGAAGTTGATGGCTAGATGAAGGAACGGGGTAAAGAAAAGGAACTAACACCACAGAAGCATTCACATACAATCAGTACGTGTCAGATTTCCTCTAACATCTTTCAACCTCAAGATTTCAGGAGGTACTCCACAAACGCAATTTCAGTTTCAAACAAAAACAAAAGTGTTTGAAGGACTTACGGTCGAGCCTCGATTCCGATGAGTTTACCCACACGCTTTGGGAGATATTATGGAAGTAAGGTACTGAATACCTTGGAGTAGTGCTGCCTGGTGGAGGTGAGACAACTCGGTGTGACGTTGCTCTTACTAGGCCGTTTGTGACGAACTCGAGAGCTAATGTCAAATTATGTCAAACTAATGTTGGGGCTTTATGAAGATGCATTTTACCTCGACCAAAATTGATCTTAATGCACAGGATAAATACCAGCCCTCAAATGCCAACTGGAGGCACAAGTGACTTACTACAAAAGTTCCAGGAATTGGAGGTACATCTATCCATTCATTCAAAAGATTTTGAACTTGTAGACCAGGATGAGACGAGGCTTGGAGCAGCTGTTTGAAGAGAAACGTGATTCAGTTAAGATATCTCAACGTAGTATCCAACTTACAATAGTCAAGAAGCCTGAGTCGTAGTGGGGACCCACGCCCTGGGAGGTAGAAGAATCCGTGGAAACGGGATATTGGACAATCTTGCTGAGACCTTGCATTTTCTCATCTGAATCGTAGAATTTCGATAGCCCGTCTGGTGGTAAGCCAATTGCCTCAGCCATGAGGCAAATGAACTCCGTTGCAAACTTCGATATTTGACGTAAATACGTCTCAAAGATGTTCCTAAACCCAGGAATGGCATCTTCGTCGGGATACTGCCGACCATTAAAGACCATGTAAAATGACGGGGTTCAGTACCTACCTGCGAAGGACCCCATACACGTCTATATTCGGGATCTCCAGGTTTCCATTGGCAGACGTGCGGTGTCCCAAAATCAAATTGTTCGCGGTAGTCCACTTCTCCTTTGGTCAACTCTGAGCCCAGTCGCGAGTATCCTAGGAAGTGGGGCGAATTTGACATTCTGATTTTATCCTTCTGTTCCACGGAGAGATCGAAAAGACGAGGAATATATGACACGACGTCTTCAACCACTTTTTTTTCAATCGGAGCGTTTGAAAGGTAAAGAAATCCGACGTTGACGAGAGCATTTTGTAGTTCTAAGATGAACTCTCGCCTATTTCCTGAGCAATGCGAAAGAGAATAGTCCAGAATGGGAATGCTGTGAAAGTTTCTGCCATTCATGGCGTTTGTCCTGTCGTCGTGGTAGGAGAAAGAGTCTAGGATGATCGATGATGAATCAGGACCATAATGACGCAATTTACTGCTTTCCCAGGACTTCAGTCATTGATGCATCGAATACGATACGTCCTCAAGGCCTCAGGTTGCGATCTCTCAATATCTCAATACTGGGGTTACCAGTGCAGGTTACGTACATCGGGGTAGAATACTGCAGTACAATACGTTCCCACCATTGTGACCCTTTATCTTTTGCTAAAATAACTTGTTGGAGTCTACGAGTTAATAATACAAGACTTCCGACGTGTTATGGATGGTCACTGAGCGGTGGATAGTATTTAATGTTCGATCTTTGGGTGAGTCATAAACTACTCAAGACAAGATGTTATGCCAAACTTTCCCGGTGAGCATGAATCTCCTCCATTATTTCTTCCTTTGTCTGTTGAAGTAATATCTCTGCATCAGGAAATCGAGGTTTACAAACGATATCAAATGGTTTAGGGCGCCTGCGAAATAAAGGAGTTGCAACGAAAACGGTACTGAACGTATGCCAACTCACATGAATACTCCACTTGGATCTTCGAGTTTGCTGAGGTCTAGTTTGAGAGGGTTTCCACTACCATCATTCGGTGCCTCCATCTGGACAGCCCATAGTAAGGTTGCTATCTGAATAAAAAGAGTGTTGTTTGCAACTCGACGGCCGACGCATATTCTGTCGAACAAGGATCAGATCAAAAGTATAATGAATCGTTCTGTCGGGATATTTTACCTCTGGCCAAAGCCATATGTAAAATGACCCTCTGATTGAGGGTCTTTGAGATTGCCTTCTTCATCCAGGTATCTATTAGGAAAAAATTCGTTTGCATTTTCTCCATATGTTTCTGGGTCATGATTCATTGCACTGTCAGGTAACATAAATCAGCTCAGAACATGGCAGATGATTCAAGACATACAGAATGTTTGGAATGCATATTGCCCCTGATCAGATGGCATACAGTCTGATCAATTACAACTAACTATTGGCATTAACTTGTAAGTACCTTTTGGTATGAAAAAATCATGATAATAATGATCCTGAAAGCAAAATTACATTCAGCATTCTTATAGTCAGTTCAATGGAAAATACATGCCTCCGTTGCTATATGTGGAACTGAGAGGGGTAAAGCTGGTCTCCATCTTAACACCTTCAAAGTTCAAGTTAAATTTCTATATACCTGATGGAATGGCCCTGACCTATAACATACCTCTTTAACAATGGCTTGAATATAAGGAAGATGTTCTAAATCTTCAAAAGATGGGGGTCTAGCACAACCTACCACTTGGTCAAGTTCCTCATGAGCATGTTGCTGACATTCTGGAAATGAGACCATTGCAGCTATAAACCACAATAGTGTTGTTGCTGTCTAGAAATCAAGTTATCAGGTCTTGATTACTTATTGTAGTTCAAGGTACCAACAGTTTCAAAACCAGCATTACTGTGAATAATAAAATTGGAACATTTAGCATCAAATGCAAATCAGACATACTTACTAAAGAACTCCAGAAAGCCATGCACATTCTTGATCTGTTAAATGATGACTAGCCTGACTCTCTGCAAGGGATGCACTGAAGCTGGGACTTTGTTCATAGCCCTTGGCCTGAATATCATGATAGGAAAGAGAATTCTGAAAGTATGTTGATATACTCACCACTTGATGCTTTATTTTGAGAAAGAGCTTCTCATATTGGAGGTTGAGCTCATTGAATACCCTTTTTGCTTCCCACTCCCACCATGAAAGAGATTTCGGGAGATGTCGAAGAGCTGGGAGCACCTCCACTAAATATGCACCGGGTATCATTGATTTGCTGATTGCATCAATTGCTTGGTTCATAAAGGTAACCAAAGGGTCCTGCAATGATTGGATTGGTGGCAGATCATACACTAATGCCAAGGAGGTAGATGAAGAAGCCCTATAGCATGTACAATGAATTTCGAAGAAATTGACATTGCTAGAAATTATATGCACCTCTCGATTTGAGCCATCCAAGTATGAGTCTGATTAAGGATAGCGTGGGCAAGCAAAATACCCTCAGCATTTTGAAACCGATGATAATCGCCTGAGTGTTTTGGACCCAATAGATGTTCGCTCAAGCGTCGCATTTTTCTCCACCTATTTGTAATAATTAGTCTTTCCCTATACTGACAACAATCTCTACGCGGTATCACCTTTCATTAAATGACATAAGTGGCATGTTTAACTCTCCTGTTATCACATTTCCTACTATAAACTGTGGTCTTCCCGAGAATGAATGTGCTTTCTGTTCAAGAAGTTCCCCTGCAACTTGGCTGGTATTCAAAATCACCATTGGTTGCCCAAGGACTTGAAGATAGACAATAGGCCCTGATAAAATAAGTCAATTGATCCAGGACAATCATAAAGAGAACCAGCTACCATATGTATCCTTCCATTTGGTAAATGTGTGCCAAGGTTGGACAGTCTCAAGTTGAAAGATGTTTCCGAGAAAAGGTAATCCACGAGGGCCTGGAGGAAAGCCTTTTCTTGATTTTGTATTGAGGAAAGAGTAAAGAGCCAGACATGATGTGACGAAGAACGCGAGCTCTAAGATCATAATCTAAACAAGCTTGTGATGCAAAATAGAAGAAAAGAGGTGGGTTATAGCTAGACAGGTGATGATTTATAATGAAAACGAGAGCGCTTCTTGTTTAGTAAGGTCAAATCACCTGGCCGCTAAATAGGACTGCCGGCAACAGATGCTTAGAAGCAGAATGGATTGGCGTATACAAATCACCATAGGCTGTCCCTTAGCCCTGACATGCTGTGAGAATCACCGTTGATGAATATGGTTAAATTGTCAGTGATACAGCTAACGGACTCAATGTAATTACAAGGTTAGCCACATAAGTATATATCCGGATTTAGTCTGTCTTGTCGTTGCTAGAGACTGAATACCCTGTTGAGTGCCAAGCAACTTCCTTCTCAGATGCTTGGACCAGAGTTTTAGGCTTTGCATAAACTCTATTGAATTTGGGGGTCGGATCACAAATTTGCATCCCGAGGGGTTTGCGTCGAATAGAGTTGAGATGCCGGTAATTCGGTGAAGTCTGGGAACGCCAACCGCGATGATACTGCAATCACACATTACCCTCAACATAGTAAGGAACAGCTATGCTAAGCACTCACAATGACCTCTCAGAATGGCTACAACATTTCATGTAAATAATCACACCCCAACAGATTCCTTCGCAAGTTTTAATGGACATAATGAAAGGAAATGGGTCATCGCTTTAAGTGGCAGGTATGAGGCCTCAAGTACAAGCCATAAATTGATGTTAAAACAAGAGGCAGGCTGCTCTAAGCTGGCAGAGATCATGAAGTGCAGGCATTGATGCAAATTGCAGGATAAAATCTACAGGGTGCAGCATTCAAGACATAAAGGTTGGTACATTCAAGTTGTCCACTTCAATGTCCTTGATACCTTCAAATACTGCTCTCCTCATACACTTCCATGTTTGACATCCTCCATACTTTTAACTTTACTGTTCTTGCTCAGCTGAGTCCGACATATGGTATGAAAAAAATCTGGAAAACAGGATATGTTGCTGAACATGTTCTGAGTAATACAGAAATCTAATGAGCACTACATACAGTATTTAGTGCAAAAAAGGAATAGAAAATGAAATATTTCCCATTACAAGAGCTTCTGAGTCATATCTAACCGAGCCGAAAATTCTTCCATGACCTCATCGCGAGAGTGTTGAATCAAGGCGTCAGCATCCTTAAATCGAGGAATTGCAACAATACCAAATGGAGGTGGACGTCTAATTACGTTGAGGACTAAGCTGATCAAGGCTCAAGGTCAATTATAAAACTCACGTGAAAACTCCAGTTTCGTCCTCAGCATTCAAATCCGGTTCTACAGTGTTCCCATTTTCTCCCTTTACACCTTCCAGCCTCATAGCCCATAGAATTGTTGCCATTTGAATGAATAAAGAATTATTAGCAACATGTCTCCCAGCACAATGTCTGTCATGAAATCAGAAACCGATTATTTTGCAGTTAAGAATTTCTGGCAGACCTATATCCAAATCCATAAGTTGAATGACCTTCTGAATTCTCATCAACCAGATCACCGTCCGCATTCAAGTGACGCTCTGGCCGAAAGTCTTCAGCATCCATGCCATAAACTTCTGTGTCTCGGTTTATTGACCTCAAAGTAATGCGCTTTACAAGGTATAATGATTGGAATTTTGAAATAACTTACCAGACATTAGGTATCATTATTGTACCTAAAAGTGTGTCAAAAAATACATTGCCGTATGCAGATCAATCAAACCTTTAGCAATGAAATATCCATTGTAATAATCATCCTAATCACACATTAAATTGTTTAATCATTTTGGGAGATAATGAGGCTCACCTCAGCAGCAACATGAGGAACGGATAGTGGTAAGGCAGGTCTCCATCTTAATACCTATGCGATGATACCATTAGGATAGATCAAATGCACGATCAAGCATATTCATACCTCTTTGACAATTGCTCGAATATATGGAAGATGCTTAAGGTCTGAGAATAGTGGAAGTCTGGATTGCCCTACAACTTTGTCTAGCTCATCCTGAGCTCTCTGCTGCACTCGCGGGAACAGAATCATGCAGAAAATAAACCACATCATTGTGGTTCCAGTCTAAAATAGAACGGAATTATACCATTGAAAATAAAACAAATAATTCAATCGGACTTACAGTTTCATAGCCAGCACCACTAAAAGTGAACAGATTGAATTTCTGCTTAATTGAAAATGATTATTTTGCCTTACTAAAGTATCCCAGCTAGCCAAGCTAATTCACTGTCTGACAGCTTGTGATTCGTTTGATTTTCCACAAGATTCAAGCAAAAGCTGTGTCTCTGTTCTTGACCATTTAACTGTACAAATTACTGTAATAAGTATGGACGCTATCTCGTGACCAAATGCACTCACAAATTCATTTTTTACCTTCAGAAACATTTCTTCATATTTCGAGTTGAATTTTACATAGGTCTTCTCAGCGTCTCTTCGCCATTTCGACAAGAATCGAGGAAGATGTCGAAGGCAGGGGAAGATTTCCACCAAATGTGCTCCAGGAAGTGCAGCATTCCCCATTTTCTCGACAACCTCGTTCATGAAGATGACCGAAGGGTCTTCAAGTGACTGTATTGGAGGGTGATCATAAATCATAGACAGAGAAATAGAAGACGAAGCCCTTGAACACAATCATTAATATGCAGGGATACAGTAGATTTAAATAAAAATGTCACCTTTCTATCTGAGATTTCCATCTTTGAGGCTGGCGAAGAATACCATATGCCAGCAGTATACCTTCTACGCTTTGAACCCGGTGGTAGTTACTTGCAGTTCTGATACCTAGGGCATTTTCGCTGGTGCGGCGCATTTTACGCCATCTGTACGAAATTATCGAGAGAGAAGTCTGATGAAATGATGCGTATACATTCGTTACTACTTACCTTTCGTTCGAATTATCTCGAATGAAAGCAATGCCCATTTCTCCTGTCATCTCTTTGAGAACAACTAATTCCGGACGCCATGAATACCGGGCTGCGCGGCGTTCAAGCAAATCTTCCGCAATTTTCTTGCTATTGAGGATGATCATTGGTTGTCCAAGAACATTAAGATAAACCATAGGACCTGAATTATTATTGAGAACGAGAATTATAGAATTTGCAATCCGGAGCGTAGTCACCATAGGTTTTTTTCCATTTTGTGAAGATATGCCATGGCTTCACAGTTGATAACTGAAAGACGTTACCGAGGATGGGTAGACCACGAGGACCTGGAGGATACCTTGTACCAGTTCTATGGAACCTGAAGTAGAGGGTCACGATGACCGCCAAGAATGCAGTCACTTTCCACATCCGAATCCTACTGGAATAGAAGACGATAGGACATAGCTCTTGATTAGGCACCTTTATATGTCTGTGATGAGCTCTACATGCGACAAAACGCCGCTCAGGTTTGGTCTTATTGTGAATCATGCACGTCAATGTAGTAGGTTCCTATCTATTCAAAGGATATGACGGATAAAGGAACAAGTACTTTCTCCATTCAAAAGCTGTCATGCCAGTTAGTTAAAGTATTCAATGTAGTGGTCAGTGTCGGTTGAACGATACGAAAGCTCAAACTTCTTTGGAGTGTCAATGTTTAAGAGCCTTATCCGATAAAATTAGACGTCGATGGATATACACTTTCCGAGTACGTATGAATAGCATCTTCACATATAGTACCAATTGGATAACCCAAAAAATGGCCCTTAGAAGGAAAACAGCGGAGAATCCCGATGAAAGAATCCACGAAAAGTCGTCGATGTCCATGTTTGGCTCGTTCATGAAAGCTTGCGCCTCAGCTGTTATGGCATCAGAGGCAAGGTTATCTATGAGACCCGAAAGTATGGTTCACTGTCTGGTTAGACCAGCACCCTTTCTTGAAACGTCCCGCCACGCGATGTATTATTCTTAGTCAGACTTCTTGGCACTCCTTTTTTGTACATCGGTGCTTCCGGTCTTCCAAATCCACCCGAGCTAGATATTGAATATTGAATATTGAATGCTTAAAGGCGGTCTACTCAAAGTCAATACCCTGCCGTGTGCTGGCGCTGTTTTCCTCCGATGTTCTTTTCAAGCGGCGTGTATCTAAGTTTCCCACTTTTCAAATGTAGTACCAAGGCGTTCAGGGAACGCTCAGGCCGGCGCGCACTAATCTCAAGCGCGATGGCATCCCTGAGTATATTCGTTTCATTCTTCAGCGGTCCCCGGCTTTTCAAGTCCCGGTATTGAGCATTTCGTAGGGACAACGAAAGTACATCCATCACTAACTACCACCCGTGTTCCCGCTCGTGTTCATCCGTTCGACTTCTCGTGCCGCTTCCAGCACCTTTTTCACGAACCCATCCTCCAAAGCCATTTTTTCAGCCTTGACCTTTTCCAGCTCGCGATCTTTAACCATGATCGTATCTCCACAATCCTCAATCACATCTTCAAGTTCCTCAATTCCACCTTCCAACTCGACCACATTTTCTTCAGATCGAGCTAGCTTTTCTTCCAGAATAGATCTGTCTCTTCTCGACTGAGCCAGTTCCTCTTGCGCTTGAGCTAGCTTCTGTTCAAACCTCTCCTGCATTTCACGTTTATCCCGCTCTACGGAAGCACTAATCTCCTTAAATTTTTTTGCCTGGCCCAGCAGCTCTTTTACCGTCGCTTTCATTTTGACAAATTCGGACATCATACCCCTCAACTCCATGTTTTCTTTCTCTTTCCTAGTTAGATCCATCTCTAAACCTGTGAGCTGTAACTTGACAGCGTTCAGCTGCTTCTGCAACTCGAAAACCTTTTGTCTCTCCCGTGCCAAGAGTTCGGCGTCGGAAAGTGGAGTGTTGTCGTTGGGAAAAGAAAAGATTTTGGGAGGGAGACTGGTTTTGGGGGACTGTTTGGTGTGAAGAGGACTGTCAGCTGCATGATGAGATGGCTTAGTATGCATTGGCAGAGTGAGAGGGTCTGCTGGAAATGTCTCTGCTTGAGGCGGAGTAATATGGGATGTATTGGACAATTTAACTTCTTCGAGCGAGGGAGACGAAAAGTCGGAGGTAGCAAATGAGCCTGAGGTTTTTGAGGTGGGACCCGAATTAACAGTAGGCTTTTCAGACGCGCCACGTTTGAAAATAAAGGAAAATAAGGATCCCTCAGAACTGGAGGAAGAAGCCGAAGTGGAGGTTTTGATTTTAGAGGAATTCCCGAATGAAAAAGAGCCGTTCGGTTGCTAATAACAGGAACATCAGCAATAATGGTTGGCGTCGAGAACAGTTTACACACCTGGCTTTCACCCGGAGTTCTTTCTAACTTGAAGCTAGTAGAACTGGACTGCGAATCGGAGACCCAATCCTGCGCATTCTTCACAAAAGGACTGTTATTTGGTCCAAAATTAAAAGTAAAGCCGGAAAAAGGATGATGGTCAATCCCACCGGGGGAATCTTTCGATTCGTTGGAGTGATCCACGAAGTCTTTACCGGTAGTCTGACCAACGGACATGATGAAGACTTGGCGCAGAAGATTAAGACGCGACTCGTTGGTGACGGTAAAGCGTCGTGAATGTAGTACGTTGGTATACTAGAAGAAGGAACACGTCTTACAAGTTACCGTTGGCACGCTCAAAGAAAGTGGTGGTAAGAATCTGAAAGTGAGGGCATAGTTTCACCCCCAAGACGGCATGCTTGGGAATATGTAATAGAAAATACATAAAGACGTTATGAGAGGTGTCAGTCAAAAATGTCATCGACGTGGTTGCCTTGGCTGCGACATTTCAAAGCTGCCGGATGAGCGGATAACAGCGCGTAACTAACGGCAAGGACTCCAAATAAAGATAACTTCCCATACCTTCTACTGAAGCTCTCGCGCTGCTTGCAACACCTTATTCACAAATCGAACTACCTTCCAAAGCCTTCTTTTCAGTCTCAGCCATCTCCAGCTCATAATTCGCTAGCCATGATGTCTCCCTACAATCCTTAACCACATCCAACTTCTCAGCCACCTTTTCTTCAGCTTGAGCTAGCTTTCCCTTTAGAATGGACCTTTCTTTTCTCGACTGGTCCAGTTCCTCTTGTCCTTGAGTTAGTTCCTGGTCAAACTTTCCTGCAATTCGGGTTAGTCTGGTTTTGCAGAGGCGTGAAGTCTCATCTTCTTACCATCAACTCCCTCACTCCCGCTTTCATTTCGGCCATTTCATCCCTCAAATGTATTTTTCCTTCTTGTTCCAGGCCAAATTCATCTCTAAACCTCTCAGTTGTAACTCAACGACGGTCGATTGCTTCTGCAACTCGAGCGTCTTTTGTTTCTCCCGTACCAAGAGTTTAGTTTCGGGAGCCGGAGTAGAGCCATTGGAGAATGTGAAAATTTGGAAGAGCAACCGGCTTCAGGCGATCGTTGATGACGTAGTTCATTGGGAGATGACTTAGCGCGACAAGTATTTGCAGGCTGAGCAGGGCTTAAGGAAAGTTGTCTTTGCATGAGTCGTAGTAAGGTGGAAGGTGCATTGATGCTGCACGGAAAGACGGATCTCGGCGGAGGGGACATTGGAGGATTGTCACGGTAGAGGCAAGGTGCATTCTATCATCGCCAAAGAGATGGGTTGTTGTGGTTTGAGAAGGCAATCATCTGGTTGCTGGACGGATAGTAACGTCAACGATAAGTTACGAGTAGTTCACACACCTGGTTGTAAAGAAGTTGGTTCTAATAGAGCCGGTAAAGATCGTCGACGTCCGCGGGCGCCACGGAACCGAGTCAACTCGTTATTATTCTTTGTGAAGCCTTAGAACAGAAGATATTCATTGCGGTCAAAAGATGTGACCCTACATTACCGTGACACTGATGCGGTTGACGTCAATCCAACATCGCAACATCGGGATTGTAACAGCATTATGCTCTAGCTCCAATGCATCAAATCTTGTCTAAAAATTGCTACCTTATCGTCTACGATATAGGAATGCAAACCGGCAATTAATTCAAAAGTCCTGATCAAAATCGTCTCTTCATTCCTTGATACTTTTGAAGTACTTCCCAATCCTTTGGTGGATCATCAGAAGCTCCCAGAGCCCATTGTGATTCCCTTATGTCCTTCAAGATCTCCACATCTGCCCTTAGCCTCGTAATCGTCACCTCTTCCTCAATTTCCTCCACCGTGTTCTTGTCGTAATTGGGATCGTTAGAATTCGTTTGTATACGAATCATTTTTGCCTGAAGCTGATGCACTACACCCTGTACCTCCAGCTGTCGATCAGTTAAAGCTGTGAGGATCATACGAGGTGGTGGTGGATTTAGACCCAATACGGAGCGGCGCAGAGGCGATGTTGGACTTGGCGCTGATGGGTGTACCTTCACTAGCTGTAATTTGCGAAATTTACGAGAAAGCTTTTTCTTGGAGATTGGGCTGGAAACATGATTTGGAGGTCCCTTTGATTGATCCACGCAATCAAGAGGCTCGAGTCCATCCCCACCAGCTGCATCTTCTGTTCTTACATTCTCAAAGAAAGCAAAAGGAATGACAGAAGAGGTCCTGCGGCGACGAACCATCTTTTCTCCGTCGAATATAATCCTTTCTCCGAGTCGTCGGGATCCCCTTCGAATGATGTATAGGATGCCAGCAGCCAGAAGGAGCAGGAATACGACGGAACCGATTATACTTCCGGCTATAATTGGTGCTTTTGACAGTTTTTTATCGGGGGGATCCGTAGGTTGACTAAATAAGGGTATTTTTAGTAATAAATTTGACGGGTGGATATACTCCTACCCAGTAGCAGTCGCCTGGGGTAGGTCCTCGGTACTGGTTGTATTTGAAGGCTCGAGTTCTACTGTTATGTTCTTGAGAGATATTTGAGTGGAACTACTTGCTCGTGGTCTTAGCAGTCAAGCAGAAATATGCTCCTTCGCTTCACTTACTTTGCAAGATCTTCGGCAAAAAGTGACCTGGATGCAGATAAGTACCGTGTTTTTTTACCGAAAAATAAAGACCATTCACACGAGTCCTGAATAATTGAACGACAGGCTGATGGAACCGTTATCGAAATTTGAGTTGTTAACACTGATCAAAACTCCCAGATCCCCCTGCTGGTACTTTACACGCAAATCCCAAAAGCTGAAGTTTGGTTCTTCGGATGGATTTCTGGTCCAGTTTAATGAAACTGGCACATGCTCTAGTACTGGACCTGGAATGGTTCCAAGAGAGATTCTCCGTAAACTGGATTGTGCAGTAGTAAACTTGACCGCGATAAACAAGCTGACAAGTTGTCATTCCAGAAACCTCACTTTGGACCTGAAGTACAAGCACTTACATCAAGACAATAAAAACCATATCCACCCGGAATATAGCTTATATTATGCCAGAAAGCAATATACTTTGCATATAAAAAAGAAAAGAATGAAAGAACAAGAGAGATGGTGGGGGAGAAGAAAGAGGAACACTCATCAACACGGGCTGCAATCTTTGGTCTGAAACTCAGACCCACCGCCACACAATCTATCATCAACTATAGTCACTTTAGATATTCTTGTATCCTATCCGTGCTGATGTATTGTATGAATGTTCTTCCATGCCGATCATGAGTAAAAATGTTTAGGTTGCACTTCCCAAAGCAACCGTACTTCCCCGTTCAAGTTACCCTATGACCGGACCTAGACCATGATCTAATCAGTGCTCGCTGCGATCTGAATCACTTGGTTGACTGTTGATGAGGTTGGGACTCACCGCATCATGATATTGATGTGGCAATGATGAAGAGTCCGGGCTAGTTGAATGTGAGACCAGTATACAATTCAAAAGAAACTCAAAGCCTGAAAACCTTTATGTAGCAAAGGAGAATAAATTACATGTTTGGTCTCTACAAAATCAGATAATTTCCTTCTGCGGGATTTCTTTTTCGTGAAAGGACAGAATGGCAATGTAATTACTAACGTTAACATTGCGAGCAAATTTGTGTAATCCTGGGAATTACTGTGAAATATGAGTATCAATACAACACCGTTGAATCACAGTTCAGCCATGCATATAAGAATCTAATGACCTCCACATTGAAAGATGTCACATCATCCAACCAAAAGCCCTCTCAGATATCACCAGAGAGACTTCCCGGGCATTTTTCCATTTCTTTGGTACTGAAGTAGACCAGATATATAATAGGATAAATCTTTACCCCCAAATTAAGAGCGTACTAAGGTGCGTATATCAGAGAACTAATCCAGTGGGTAGAAATTAGAGAGGATACTCACGATATCCGCACTTCGGATAGTTCTCATGAAATAGTCTGAATAAAGACAACAGAAATTCCACCAGAAAGTTTTCAGGTGTAGTGATTTTGCACACAGAATGCTCCATTTCAGGGACAGAAGTTGAATTGAACGTATGAATCAGAGTGCCATATTGAGAGTACTTCAGCTTTCAATCAAGAGATGAGAAAATAGCACTGAACTTGTACAAATCAGCTTGTGTTTAGGATGTATGAATTAGTACTTATGGCTCGTACTCCCCCACTATTAAATTTACTTTCAATTCATTTTTCAGAATGAAGTCAATTGACGTAAAGTTTGAACCATAAAGTACTTGATCTAATCGAACTTTGTGATCACTCATGTTACTGCTTTTTCGGAAACGTAGTCATATTTGGTAAAAAGTTAAGATACACAGCTCCTTATGAGTAAATCTGTACAAGTCTACCCATAACTACACATTCCCTGCATAAGAACTGATCCCAACCTCCCAAGTGTTTTTATATCATTTTTGAATGTCTCTTTTGGGGTCTTGGGCTCTTTGGAATTGACCACCTTAATAATACACTGGTGGTGGTTCATTCACAAGACCTCTTGCAGACTCTGAGTTTATTTGGCTTTCCAAAGACCGAATGTGTGCCATCATCCCAGCCATTGCCACTTGCATTCCCTCATTCGAGTTGTTCACTGCTGATAATATAGCCTGAACTTGCTCTCGCAAGTCGTCAGCTTCCTCTTGTAATTGAATTTGGCGTGTGGTTGGCGTGGAATTTGCCTGAATTGGATAGCTACCAGGGACAACAGAAACGTTGGAACGGACAGAAGGGCCAGAGGATGTTCCGGTATGAGGATTAGAGTGTCGCGGCATACCCTCTAATGTTGTTTCTGGTATAATTGGCTGGTATTTCAAATTATATGGTGTAATGTGGGGTAGATTAGGTTGAGAATTGGCTGAAAGTACATCAGGGTCAGAACTTTGCTGTTCATATCTCAGATTGTATGGCTCAATCTGCAGGTGAATTGGCAAGCTAGACATCTGTTGTTCTGCAATTGGTGATCGGATCTGTGTTGAAGTGAATCCAACTGATTGCGGAAGGGGTGGAGCATCCCTAATTTCATGTCGGAGACGGTCAAGGACTGTCATCAACATGATCAGAGTTGCATTTATCATCTATATTTTCTGTGAGAAAATCGAGCTGAAATACAGGAAATATGAAGCAGCACTAACAGATATCAGCGGTGTCGATAATTGAAAGATCCAAGTTGCCAAGGGTATTTCGTCATTGGGGCTTGTACGTACAATGACAATTGTGTATGCAATCTGATCTATTTTAAGTGTCCTTCAAAATTGCTGAAATAATAGTACTTACCCACAAGATGCAATAAGCCAATCCAGATTCAACAAAGAGACAGAAAATCTTCTGCCCTTTTACTACTATATTATTACTCAAACTCAAGTTTTTACTGATATCCTTGTGATGACACCTGAATTTTTATTATAAGTACTGTGCGTAGTGTGGAACTAGATCATTGGGAGGCTCACAAAGTCTTGTATCCCATCTGAATAACTGCGAGAAGATATGTAGCGAGAAGGGGAATGGTCATCATAAACTTCAGATCACGAGGATTAAAAGAATCCTTGAACACATTTGCAGTCTCCAGTGCAAAATTTACCAATACCGTGACTAGAAATCCAGTGAATCAGATTTGATGGTCCAATCTTGTCAAGCGGTTTTAAGAAATGCTATACCACATGATATAATTAGGCAGAACACCAGCCCAATTTTGTCAAGAGGAAAAATTGTTGATATCTTCCAAACCAAGACACTCCCATTTGTCAGAAACTGGTCAATCCCTATGATGAGTTTCAAGAAACCTCAAAAATCACGGAAAACTCACCGCCAACTTTTCTGCAAAATTGTCAGTAATATATATTGCATCGAATTCTTTCTCAATACGCTCTATATCAAAGGTCGACAAACCAAATAGTGGTAATTGAACTACTGACAGCTCCATTTGTAACACACAAAGAGCCGTAGCAACGAAAAGAATAAATAGAGTAAAAGCAAACAATGTCCGCCTCTCCATGGATTTAGGAAGCCCGCTATATTCAGAAAATGCAATTTGAGCAAAACAAAACGTAGTATAAATCATAATCAGACCTACCAGACAAAATACATTGTTGCCAAAGAAAGGGCAATTTCAGCACCATAGAAAAAGAACACAGCAGCATTATTTAAAAGAGTTGAATTTCTGATCCACAGGATGTCATCTAAAGTGAGAGGATGAGTTTGTCGGGTTTGCGACGACATTGGCTACAACCTGGAGAGAAGAGTAATCGAGTACTATGATTACTCTTCTCAGTATTTTTATGTTTGGGAGTATCTGGCATCATTGTACTCTGAAACGCGACATTGTTATCAAAACGGAAATTTTCAATCAAGATGGATAAAAAAATTTCCAGCTAGCACCCAGATGTGGTGAATTCCCCTGAACATGCTTCAAGCGGCGCCACTCAGCGTTCGAACTCACATAATTCTATTAGGAAATGGACATGAAGAATGATTCCATCTGTCCATCTTGAACAATCTCCGAATACCAAGAGAAAGTGCGACATGACTTGTTAATCTCCATCATTCGAATGACCTGACAACTCTAGTCGACCCGGACATGGAAAAGATAAATACATACGTCGACAGAATGTCGATCACACATCAACCAGAGTTATAACACTTGATATCAGATGTGATGCATATGGATGTCTGACGCCCAAATAACGAAGTGATGCAGGGTACATATTCTTCCACTTGAAAAAGAAAATCTTCAATTTCTAGGCTTACATCTTAGTTATGGTAACATTGCAGAATGAGTATTAGTACAATGCCTCGAGTCAGAGTCCAGCCACATATAAAAGGCAAGGGCAGAATCAAACGACCCTCACATCGTCGGAGGATGTTACTCTCATCCAACCAAAAGCCGTCTCGGATATCACCAGAGACTCCCCGGGCATACTTCCCTTTGTTTTGTTCCATACACTGATCCTCAGTTTCTCACACCGCTACCAATGCATTTAACCCATCCTCCAAGGCCTTCTTTCCAGCTTTAACTTTCTCCAGCTCACGGTCCTTCATCATAATCGTCTCCCCACAATCCACAATCACATCTTCAAGTTCCACAATCCCCCCTTCCAACTCGGCAACTTTTTCTTCAGTTCGGGCTAGCCTTTCTTCCAGAATCGATCTCTCCCTTTTCGATTTAGCCAGCTCCTCTCGCACTTCGGCGTTTTCATGAACCAATTTACCCTTCTCCTCTCTCAATCCCTCAATCTCGCTCTCCTTCCTAACTAGATCAATCTCCAACCTCGTCAGCTGTCCTTTGACGCTAACCAACTCTTTCTCCAACTCGAGCGTCCTTTGTTTCTCTCGTTCCAAAAGTTCAGAGTCGACACCAGAAGCCGGAACAGTATCATTGGTTTTGGAGTTGGAGGTTGGAGAGGAATCGGTTTCAGCAGACCGCTCTGATGCATAACGGTAATCACCGGGAGACGGTTTGCGTTTAATGGCGGGAACAGCATGTACAGATGACGTAGCAGGACCTTTTTCTGCTCGAGATGGCGAGGGAGGGTATGTACGAGAAAGGTGAAAGGGTAGAACTTTGAACAACTCGGCGAGCTCGCTTTCCTTAAGCTTCGACAAAGGATCAAAGGAGGTGGAAGAACTTGTTGGACCTGACTTGACATTAGCCTTGCGGACCGTTGAACCCAGATCAGTAGTACGCTTTTCGTCGGAAGAAGACGTGGGCGCAAACGTAGACGCATCAGTTTTAGAGTACGCAGGACTCTCGGCAGAATTTGATAAAAACGACGGAATGTTGATTTCGGGAAAGAATAGAGACGTATAATATGCATCGTCCTTGGCCAAAGGGGGAATAGTGTGTGGTTGTGAAGAGAAAGCATTTAGACCACGTAACCGATCAGACCGACCATAATGATCGCTTGTATCGAGATTGGCAATGTTGTTGGGAAGAGTGAAAGAGAAGGGACTAGTCCCGGGAGACTTGGTAGTAGCCTGAAAGTGATCAGTACGTGACTGAAATGCAGCACTGGTAGGGGAAGCGGTGAAGGGGGTGGTATAGGCATTAGAGGCGACTGTATCTGGGGTTGGATTCGTTCCCTTAGTACTGGATACATCATAGGTAGGTATGAACGACTTTGGGCCCGTCATTGGTTCAGGGATCACCTTGGCTCGAGGGGGATGTGCTTCGGAGAACTTGAAGGGCAGATCCTGGAAATTTTCTGCAAGCCCGTTTTCCTGGGACAAAGGAGACGAGGAGTTGAATGGACTCGGAGCTTTCGGAGCGGAAGTCGAGTCGACGGTATGCGTTGCAGACGCGTCGGGTTTAAAGGTAAAGGGGAATTTGTGTCCCTTGACGGAAGAAACATTGGCGCCAGTACGGTGAAGAATAGAGAAGAAGGACGAGTCCGTGGCTGCGGGAACATCATAGGACGGCATAGGGAAAGTGCTTTCTCGAGAAGAAAATGATTTAATCTGCAAAGAAAGATGATGACAGAAAAAGAAGGAAATTTGAGCACAGCAGAGATATGGGGAGGGGATAATTTACACACCTGGCTCTTGCCCGTTTCAGACTTGGTAAAATTAGAAGTCGACGGCGAGTCCGATGCCCCAGTCGGAGCAAAAGAATTCTTTGTTCCAGAATTGAGAGCAGAACCGGAGAAAGCACGACGGTCGGTGTCACTAGGAGTCCTGTTCAACTTGGGGTCGAGAGACGGAGAGTTCTGAATAAAATAGTACTTGGTACCGCTTCGCGTCTCTAACAAACGACGAACGCACCAAATTGCCTTTTGCTCTCAGTCCGTTGACGCGTTCCACGATGGATTTGGCGGTGGTGGACTGAAAAACAGACATGAGAAAAAGCATCGAAACGACAACTCAAGATGCACCTTCTTTGTCCCCGTGTCTTCGGACGCAATGCTGCTCCAAGGATTATCGAAGAGCCCAAAGTTGGATAGGTTGTTCAAGTTCTGTCGAAGAGGTGAAGGGTCGTGAGTGGAAACCATTGGGAAGATTGTAGTTGGGGTCAAAGCCGTTTAAGGGCTTTGTTTCCGCCTCCCGGAACGACATGGTGGCACAAAAAGTACAAAGACGAATCAAAGTGAAAATGTGATATCGTGTCACACGCTGTGACAACTCGTTTTCGAGTGCGAACTCATGGGAAGCTGCTTGACAGGCAGCCAACTTGTTTCAAGTAAAAGGACCTGTGGCTTGGACCATTGGAAGGACAAATGTTTTTTGCCAGCTTATCGATGTAATCTTTGTCAGGGATAAATACGAGGCCGCAACCTACGCCCAAGGAAATCCCGGTCCGAAACACGACACAGCCACGTGAGTCGACTTGAAGTCCGAGTCAGCCTTGTAACTTGTATCGACAACCGGCTCCGGCTTCCCATCCTGTGTCAGTCTTGAGTCAGTCCATCTTCCTAGCCATCAATCGACACCCGACAAGAAAGGTTCAAACCCTCTCTTCTCATTTCGGTTTTGAAGACTCCACACCGCCTCGATTACTCTGTCGTCAAAATCTATTTACGATCTTCAACTTTTTCGGCAGCTTGCTTCTCCAAAAAGAGCGTTTGTAGACTCTCTAGGCTCTATCACATAATAACTAAGCTGTATTCGTTCTGTATTCTGGTCTTCTACCTCGGTCAATTGCTACTAGTGTTAGTATAATGAACGTCTAACTTCGCCCTGAGAACCATTTTTCATCTATGATGAAACTGAAAGGGCAGCACTCTGCAAACATCGATTTTTGATGAAAGATGATTGAACTGCTTTTTTTTCTACACTGCTTTCAGCAAGTCAAGTTTGTAGTGAATGTGTACAGTACCTATAGTTGGAACCATCAGAAGGCTTTTCGGGTAAAGCGGAAACTTAGGCAGTGAAAGGGCGGATATTTCACACGCCCTGTCACTGAACAGACTAATATGCCAAGACCGGTGCGTACGAAAAGGATTAATACTAGGTGAGGTCTTTTAACAGCTTTGTTCGAACGGCCTTTCTACTCCCTTTGAAAGCACTTTGCCTTTCTTAATGATCTGGAACGCGAAAATAACTATGCTTACCCTCGTCACGGTAGCTTATTTTCCGTATCTAGGTGTGAAATTATTCTTATCCATGTGTTTTCATAATCACCTCTTTCAAGGATGTTCTCTAACTACAAGGCTCACTACACTTTTTTTATATGGCGACGATGCATTCAAGTCTTTCACCAACCCGGTGACAGCAACGCCAGTGGGTGCTGCCGATGGGAGTGAGACAACATTTCAGTATACCTTTCCTGAAATCCTGGGAACAGAATCTGTGGCTACTAGAACAGATGCCGGTACGTTTACTGCTGGCTGCTCATTGTAAATGTTACTACTTTTCTATTTTATAGCCATCATAATCGTATCTTCACCAGGATTCAGAGAATTGCAAAGTGCTGCTCCATTGGCTGCAGACACAATCACCTGGTCTGGATGGTCTCAGGCTCTGGAGTGTGTGTCCACCCATGCAAGCGGCAATCAAGGCAAATGTATGATTTCCAGGTCCGATTTTGCTAGCATCCCTACGGGAACTGGAATACCTTGGTCAGTTTATGTCGTCGAATCTGATGGTGAAGAAGAGCTCGAATTCGGGTCGTGAGCATCTGCAATGAGTTTCTGGACCCTTTATTGATCAAAAATTTTCCAAGATCCTCCCAATCTATGACATTATTGTCATCATCATCATCTGAGTCCGTCCAAGGTTTCTCTTCACCAGCGTTGCCCACTGGCACAGAAGGTCAATCCACAGGGTAGCCACTCAACCTTTTAAATCACGTTTCATTTTCACTGAAAAAATTTTCAGCTTTCTATCTAACAAACCAGTCATGATTGGAACATTCACTTCTATGGGGATTGTGGTTGTTGCTACTGTGCTTTTCTTAATTTTAAGAATATCGAGGCAGAATAATACGGATGAAGAAGCAAATATAATAACACAATGGACGCCTCCCATACATGAGCATCAAGAAACTGTTAGCTCGAGCACTTCTGAACAAAGACAAGGAAACAAAACCACTTTTCCCCCAGCAACCTTCATAAAATCAAAATCTACTCTCACGCCACGTCAGGTTCAATTGCAAGAAGAAGCAAATGATTTGGGGAAGCAAATTCGGGAATTGCAGCGTGCGATGAGCACCTCCAATGATAGAATGCAAGGGATGCAAACTGCTATAGCAAGCGTGATGGCTCATGTTCGGTCATTAGAAAGTCGGTCATATTTAGACTGGACAAGGAGATCAACGGCAGAGGGTCCACCGGATTATGAATTAGTTGAGAGAGGGTAAGCTTGGACTGATAGACAGGTCACCAAAAAGGGGAAGATGATGCGCGGCTTGGACAGAGTTATAATAACTTGAAGCCCAAGTGTAATCAGAGTCATGAATTCCTTATACACTAAGTACTAAATTACCCGTTTCACTTTTCGACTTGGATTTTTCCTTTGCTTTTTCAAGCTACTTTAATAGTTGGGTAGCCTCTATTAACATTTCATAGTTTTGGTCATACTTAAGTCTTGTCTCGTTTGATAACCACATGTTAAGTTAGTGCTAAATTCCAGCAGTACCGTTGGTCCTTTTGCGTCCCATGTAGCTCGATACTCACCATCACAAAAAATGACGCTTGATTATATTTTATTATGACCAATTGTAGCTGATCATAACCGATCATACGCTAGCTGACTTGGTAAAATTGTTATACGAGAAAATGTCTAGGGTGAAAGGTGATTACGGAAAAAAACCCCAGTTATTGAGATCGCTTCAAACTTTAGCTGAATGACCTTTCGATGACTTCAGCGACGCGAAGGAAAGAGAAGACGTGATCAAAAACCACAGTTTGGAGGTGTGATCCGAGCGCAGTCATGCTCGTTTTATGTTAGAACATTCGGGGTCGGACCTCCTTGTTATGGTCGATTTTGGAACTGTCATCGGTTTGAGAATCGTTTTGGCTCGAGACGAGTTGAATGTGAACAAGGGAGGAGACGAAGAGTCGGAGGTAGCAAATGAAGATGGGGCTTTGGGGGCGGAAACCAAATCTATGGAATACGTTGCAGATGCACAAGGTTTAAGGGTAAATGAGAATGTGGACCCCTCAACAGAGTCGGGAGACGAAGCCGAGATGCAAGGAATGTTGATGCTATTACGGTGGAGAAGAGAGAAGAGCCGAAAAAAAAATACTTTGTATGCTGAGCACAAGAGATATTTAGCTTTGATCAACACCCGAGCGAACAGCGGTTTACACATTGCTCTCGGCAGGAACTACCTCTGGTACAGAGCTGATTAAGCCCGTAGACATTGTCGATGACGAACCAAAGGCCCCATTCGTTGCAAGAAGATATGCCTTGTTCCCAGATTGACAGAAGAACCGGGGAGAATGTCGGTCAACATCACTAGGAGTATTGCTCAACACGGGATTGAGATGGAACTTCTAGAATATGATACAACTTGGTACGCATTCAAGTTTCCAATAGATTTTAAACACACCAGATTTCCTTCCGCTCTCAGTTCGTTGATGCATTGAGTCTACAGCGGTAGTCGCCGGGAAAAAGGGTTTGTCGAAGAGGTGGGACACTGTGAGCGGAAACCATGGGCTCCTCCAGAGAAGGCCAGGGTCTGAATATAGGTTCTTTTTGTTCTCCCCGAGTAGACATACTTGGGACTCGGAACAGCAGAGATTCCCAACTGGGGGCATAAAAAGACATGTTGTAAATGTGACTATCGTCACGTGTCACATGCGCGACAATCTCCGTAGCCGACTTCGAGCCTCCCTGCTCTCCACGCCATAATTGTTTTCTCAACCTGGTATCCTGATTCGTATTCCGTGATATTCCATGCATAAATATTCAAGGTCCTCGACTTCTTTTTCGCGGTTTGCTTTGAAAGGGCGACAACTCCGTGGGTATGGCCTACTGGTGTCCTTTACATCAGGAAATTGGGGTAAAAACTTTCAAGGGGTTGTGTCGGGTTGTGCAAGCTTGCACAACCCTGAAAAGCTTGATAGCCGGCAAGTCGAACAGTAAACGCGGAAAATCCGCAAGCTCCAATGATCGGGTCATTTTGTATTTTCAGATTGCAGAAAGTATAGCACCTGTCCTATAGATATATTCTCATTAAAGTGAAAAACAATCCTATATTATGTATCTAGAAGTTCATGAGCTAAAAAGCTGTATTTTAAGTAGAAATAGTTTTTTGTATCTGCACTTGTGAGGTTGCCGGGTTGCATGCCAGCGGAAAACCGGCTACAAGGCCCGAAACCTCGCAAGTTTTTACCCCCATTTGCTGATGTAGTATCGCATGCAGCTTGAAGGCACCTGTACATCCTACATAAACAATAGTATACAAATGCCAAGCAACCCCTAGTTTGGCGACCGTGATGCAATCAAAGTCGTTTTCTCCGCACTCTGCCAGATTATTCGTGAAAAGCTCTGGCCAGATATCCTGACAAGGAAGGCCCTCAATACCTACCTTTTCCAGTAGAGACCCTTCGAGAGCTTCGGAACCGTGTCCGACTTTCCGTCAATATGTCAGCACGATGCGTCATAGCTCATGACGCTGTCTTCAACGCGCCTATGTCCTCATCATCCGTATCTCCGTCCTCAACGCCTGGCGGGAATCCTCGCTTGTTTCTCCCCCCGACGCTTAATAATTGTAACAAGTCTTCACATGTCTAAGTCTTGAAGTAAGTTTCATATCGAGTTCGCTATAATTAACACTATGCAGATACATATTGCATACAACCATACTACGTTGTCGATCCGGCCTCAGTTTCCTCCGTCTCCAATCTCTTCTTTCCTGCATCCTTACGACGCTTCTTTTGAGGCTTCTGCAGCATCACCTCTCCATTAAGCCCGGTCACTGCCATACTATTGATAAAAGTCGCTTCACCCAAAGGTTCCTTACGCTTTCTGCCACGCTTCTTCGGCTGCTGGGGAGTATTCGCGGTAGGCGCTGCGGCGGAAGGTTGTGACACGGGTTCAAGGCTCGGATTCGACGTTGCAGTAAGTACCTCGTGAGCGTTGGATTCAGGTGCATTGGGAGGGTTGTTAGGAAGGGTTGCTGGCTGCTCTGCATCGTTCTGGGTCAATGTCATGGTTCCACCGATACCTTGAGTCGCAGTCTCGGAAATGCGTTCTTGGAATCGACTTTCCTCCCATTCCTTGAACTCCTCTCGACTCATCTTGGTGAAGAATGTTGTACCAGACTCCCATGCATTTTGCAATACCTTTACCTCAGCCCTCGTCGCCAATTCGCTCGGGTTGCAAAACTTCTCCAATGGCCAATTCACAAGTTTGATGGCGTATCTTGCTGTGATGTGTGTATCGAAATTCTTGTAGAACATCCGGGTGATGACGGGCTTTCCACTGGATGTCTTTCCACCCACCTCCTCTATACTCAGTGTCAGTATTGGTAAGAACTGATATTATATCGACTTACGAAGCTTCTCGAGGATGGTCTTCGTCAGCTCGCTCCTCATAGCCGCAGTTTCTTGGGCATACGTCCGGGCAACACCTTGTCATTAAGTCAGTCTTCTATATATCCACATGCTAGTAAGTATACTCACCTTTGATACCAGAGATGCAGTATCCTTCAAGCCTTGTAGCAATCTCTGATGCACTCTGCTTGAAGGCTGCAATGTAGAAGTCGTTCACAACCTCGTTGGTGACATATGCCTCCGGAGGATTGAAGTGTGCTGAGTTTGAACATACACAGATAACGACTGACTCTGCACCAGTCCGTGCATTCAAACATTGAAGCTGTGACTAGTAAGTAACTTTCTAATATCTATTCGTTGACGGCTCGGTACTCACAGAGAGTTTGACATCTTCCATAGTAGTACGAACATCATGAAAGGCAGATACGGAACTGTTGTGGCTCGCCAGATGTTTGTTGTCCTTGTTGTCCTTCAGTTCCGTTACTGACTCCTCCGTAGCAGATATCCTCTCTTCTTTCGACATCTCACCCCACTCTTTGGCAAGTTGGGGCATGCACTCAGTGGCCTTTTTCCGAGGATCTCCTGCTGGGATATCTGGTGGCTCTCAGTTGGCATAACACCTCTAATAAAAGGTAAAGTACGTACTTGCATTGATCTCCTTCATTCGCAGGCTGACGAATGCTTGGAAACGCGTTGGTTCACGCGACTTGCGTTGGAGACGATGAGTTTGCATGATCTCGTCGACGTACCATTGGACGCTGTGCTTTCCGAACTGTTCCCTCATTTCCTCAGCAATTCCAACAATCCTGGCGAACGCGTCCTTCAGAGCATCCTGGTATGCTTTCTTGGAATCTTCACGTAGTTTTTTTCGGAGGGCTTTCTGGGAGTTGGAAAGTTTGATTGCTGTTCGTTTAGCTCGGTAGCGATAAGGGCGGCGAGCAGAAGTGGTTTTCTTCTGCGCAGCACGCAGCATGTGTTCGAAGCTGCCATCCTTCGTACGTGTCATGGTGAGGATGAGTAGCGCGATGTATTTTTTTGGGGGCAAATAAACAGTTTTTTTCTTTTATCCGAAAACGAAAATCATAACATTGACACTAAAAGAAATTACATATTCTGCATATCCCACATGAAGTGTAAGATTTCATCACTAACACTCAAAAACTGTTGCATATTTCCAATAAACTGCTCGACACCAGTGCATTTAAGCACGATTCCTTCGATTTCACTCACATCGTCGGCATCATATCCATGGGCTTCAAGGTAGCGTCTCAGCCAGTTGCCAAGCCTTGGTGCCTCACGAGTCTCCCGTATGGGTGTTCCCTGACGCGAAACAGCGACACGGCGCCTGGTTGGAGTCTCGGGTATAGCTAAAATCAAAGAGTCCATCAGACAACCATATGTCCAACGGAGAAATGTGAAATTCACCTTGTGATTGCGATCCAATAAACGACGATACGGTAATATGCACAGATGAGGGTGACGCAGGAGTGGGAGTCAGCGTCACAGTCGTTGGGGAAGGAGCTGGTGAAGAAGGAGCGGGTTGGGGATGAGATAAACTTGTACGATGAGTAATCGCCACTTGATGAATTGCAGCCGCATTAGATGGATCCTTGGAAGGATTGTAATCGTAAAGAGCAGACGGCATGCTATCCCCAGTACTGACCATCGCAGAGACAGCATCGAGGAAGTGTGAGTATGCAAAGGCACGTCGGAAACGATCTTCTCTTCCCGCTTTCAAGCTGGCCATGGCGTCACGACTACGAATTGGTTAGACAAAAATATTATATCAGAACTGGCAACATACCCATCAAAGTAGATTCCAACGGTACCCCCCAGTTTTACCGACCAGTAAATCCAATTTGTGCTGTCCAATGCACTGGCAAGCCGTTGCAGCACCTTATCGTCAGTGAGCAGCTCGGTAAAGACAGACGGAGGTTTGTCGTAGTTCTGTAAAACCCAAGGCTGAAAGACGCGGAAGATTTCCGTGGCCTCGTCCTCAGTGTCGCATTTGATGTTGAGAGGAAATGCAGCAGCCTGCAATCCACCTTTGCGCCACTGCCTGCAACAAAAGTCAATAATAATATGTACGTAGTTCACGAGCAACATACATTTTTGAGTATATCCCAGGCTTCGGATCGTTCGGTCGATTGGCATGAGCGGGAGGACCGACGCAGACGCAGCGGCTCATGATCAGCACAGAGCAAGCAACTGGGCCTCGGTAATCTCCTGCAGATTTATTTATGATATCAGGAGACCGCCACTTACCGGCAAATGCCTCAAAACAACAACGCGTAAACATCACGATCACCTGGTTCCTCCATTTCTCAACTGAATTATAACTTAGTTATTGTTCCGCCACTAGATATTTAGCTTTTGAACCCACAGATAATCGATAAGACGCTCTCACCTTTCACCATCATCTACTGAGCAGAAAAATGCGCATCAAACTAAAAGGACCGCGCGTTCCAGAGGAAACAGGTGAGAAGTCACTTCTCTACAACTGGGTAACTCTGCAGCATCATAGCAGTGTGTGGCCCGGTCCTCAGATACTCGCGCAACGGGAATCTAGGACATGCCACTCACTATCCTATGATGTCTATTTGCCCATCCTTTCCTTGTTTTCATAGCTGACCATTTCGTAGGTATCATGCGTAATGGTACCCGATACTCTGTGCTACCCACCCCGGAGTTTTGCTTTCCGTCTACCGTCTTGGATTTTGTTCTCAACGAAGGCTCTCGAGACCATCTTGATCCTGCGACGACCGGCGAGACGCCCTTTTCCAGCCCACTTTCTTCTGTACCACCATCCCCAGAGAGTTCACCCCGAATTTCAAGTTCTCTGTCTTTGCTCAGTCTTCCAGATCTCGTGCCACTCGATGATGAAACCGACCACATCAATGAACCAACTACAAGTTCGAAAGACAATGCTCAGAATCGGCGTAACAAAAGGAAGAGCAAAGCTAACCGGAAGAAAGGTCGGCAAGGGACCGGCGGTACACTCACAGCTGAAGAGAATCCACCACCCGCCTCGTCGAAAAAAAAGCATGTAGTTGGGGCTCCAACGGAAGAAGCATTGTTCTCTTTTGAAGCAGACGCCAAGGCTGCATCCACCGCATACATTGGACATCGGGAAGGCAGACTGTTCAGTGAATCCGGCTACTGGCTGAATGACCTGGTTGGACCTGGGTCAGCCTTTGGGTTTGAAGAAGTTGCATGGGATGGAAAGTAAGGCAATCTTTTAGTATTTTCTTCACAAGTTGATGGTCTTTTAGGACAGCTACCCCGATAGTCGACAAGAACGGCACTGTCTTTGCACTGTTGGCTGGTCGCCCTGACAATGACGTCATGTGGGACCACTGCATCCAGGCGGCAGTGAAGGAGCTTAAGCACGCTCGCCGACAGGGCCATTTTACAGACAAGCAAAAGGAGCACCGTCGGGGTGGATTCCCAGCTCTCACTGCAGGTATTTCGTTCGGAGGCGGCCAAACTGTAAGTGTCCTTCATAGTATGTTGCAGCTCGCTTCTAATGTACTTACACAGCCTTCAGGAACCCGGCAATTTGAAGCACAACATCGCCAATTCCAAGGTCATCACGGATCTCTCTAACCACTGGGCGTTCAAGCGCCTCTCCGGTTTTGTAAACGGTGAGGAAGGTTGTTCACCTCCACGTTCTTAGCGTCTCAAATCTGTATACTAGGTGTATTTGAGACTTGGGCTCCTCGATTGCATGCATATTATTCTCAACATTTCTTGGATTTGCTCAACCACGACGACCGCTTGGAGCGTCTCTTTCCTAACAGCATTTTCGCCGCAGCCTCTTGGAACTTCGGTCCTAAGACCGTTTGCGTTGATCACATTGACTATGGGAATATTCCTTTTGGGTGGTGTGCGGTGTGGGCACTTGGGTCTTATAACCCGAAGAAAGGCGGCCATATCGTCATCTGGCCTTTGAAAAAAGTCATACAGTTTCCCCCCGGTTCTCTTGCTTTCATTCCTTCAGGTTCTTGCAGACATTCAAACACGCGGATTCGGTCGCATGAGCAGAGGTTTTCATTCACACAGTTCACTGCTGGAGGATTATTTCGTTGGGTAGATCATGGGTATCAGACAGAGGCGAGTTATCTAGAATCCTTAGACAAAGAGGGAGTTCTTAAAAACAAAGAGGAGAGAAGAGAACGATGGAGAATGGGTGTTGGTCTACTTTCTTCACTAGAAGAACTTACTTGTTAGCTGTAGTTTGATGTTGAAATATGACTTGTGTTTATTTTCTTTGACACTCTGCCCGACTGCCGGACATACACTGAGACAATGAACTCGACGACGGAGAGGGTATTCTGTTCAGTACACCTTAGCAAATGTGATATTTGGTGTCCTGGAAGTAATAGCTATTGAATAGTGTACTCAGTTCAACAGTAGACTGAGAAATGAAAAAGTCAGAAAAACCAAAAAGTTTGCAAAGGTGATTACTGTCTTTCTACCTGTACCTCCATGCCTCGTCGTCAACTCTATTTCACCAAGGAACAGAAAGCGCAGGCTAAGCGTGAAGCGTCCTCGCGCTACTATCAAAGGTGTTTATTACTCCTTCTTTCCCCTCTTTATTGCCGCCAACATTGCTGTTCAGAAACAAGTCCAAAATACAAAAGCAAAACCTACGCAAGTATTATCGAAATCAGAAGAAACTCAAAGCACAAGAGTTTGTTTCTTTAATGCTCAGTATATTACGCTCTATGCTAAGTACAAGGTATTCAAATCTTAGTCTACAACAACGCCTCAAACGGAAGAGAGAGAGAGAAACTACTAAAGATTCTGAACGACAACAAATGTATGTGGTCATCCGTCTCCCTTTCTTTCTGACACTGACAAGTTACAACTACATAGTAAATGTCTAGTGCAGCAAATTGTCTCAAAAGCAGAAGAGAAGCATGCTCAGTTTCAATGGCAACTTCGAGGAACTCCTCAACAATATTTTGAACAGGTTTTCCAGACTTGTATGGGTGATATGTCAACCAACGGCTACTCGCCCTTTCTTGATGATCTCGAAACCAGGCTCAACAAGAACGTCGGGAAATTTGAGAGGTGGATGAAGGAGATCGGAGAACACATAGGATTTCTCGAGGAGTACAACAGGGTCGAGAGGTTGGGTAGAACTCCTCATCAGCTTCTCCAGTGGCTTTATGACGTCAAGTGTGAGGGTATGATAGGGTTGCAGAACCTATGGACACAATACGAACGGAAACGACTTGCATTTCAGACGGATCTTATACATACTCAAGTAGCTTCATCAATATGATTCCTGCACCATCTAATCACATAGTTTGTATTTCAACACAAGATCACAAAATATCATCGACTCGACATTGACCAGCCCCGCTACCGAGTGTTCTTTCCCCCACCCTTCTCCCGGTTTCTTGTTCGTAGTACTTCTCGGCCTGAGTTTTGAGGTAAAGGCGAGGAACTCGATAATAGCTGTAGGTGCTGTTGGACTTGTGAGTACGATATGACTAGTAGATAGACGGGACAGGACATACGTTGTATTGGTTTTTTCATCGTGAACCCGGCTGACTTGGAGAAAAATCCCATGAAAAGCACAGATCTTTAGAGTGTGCCCAAACTCGTCACTGGCAAATATGCTTGAGAAAGAACAGGAGGCAGGAGAAGTACTCTTACCATCGCTCACAGTCTTCAAAATTGTGATTGACCGGCGGCAACGTTATGTGTTTGACCTGCCAGAAAGGCAGCTCTTCCTTCTTGACAGCCCTCTCGACAGGTTGTTCGGACATGTTGGACAAAGAATATGAGATGTTCGAGTGTACCGGTCTCGCCTTTTCTATAACGCAAGAACAATATACAAATTTCTGTGAGAATGAAATACATCGATGTACTACCCAAGACTACCCATGAACTGAAATATTGGAAATAAAATCAACCATCGCATCAATGCTATCATTAGCGACATCCTCGTCCTCCTCATCCGAGTCAGATGAATCGGATGAAATATCATCCGCAAGTACCTTGGCAACTTTATCATTGCAATCGTTGTAGTGGCCTGGGTTGAGTGATGATGCTTCACCAGTGGACAGCGAGTGAGGATGAGACGAAGGTGAGGTTGGAACAGCTGAGGAAGAGGCTGCAGCAGATGAGGTTTCGGGGAACGTTGATCTTGATGTACCCTTCCGAATCCCGGGAGTTGGATCACCGGAAAAACCGGCCAACGCATATGTCTGTGATATCTTGGTCATCAAGGCCATGTTGACTCGGTGGCGCCGAACAACATACTCCTTCACAGGTCCATAGTCAGCGGAGGACTGCGACTTCAACCGCGAGAGAACAGAGTCAAAGTGGCGTTCCTCATCCTCGATTGAAGTGTGAAGTCGACGAATAGCAATATTACAGTGAAGTATCTCAACCTTCGCTGCTGAAACTCGTCGATATGTCTTCATCAACTCCCGAATCACCGGCTTTGACCATGGCTTTTCGAAGAGACTGTGCCTTGAGTCTTGAAGAATGTTGAATTGATCAAGAAACGAATAGTGAGAGACTTTGGTCCAGTCAAGAGTGGGTCGAGGGGGATCAAGGGATTTTGCGGCATTATTGTAGCGTTTAACGGCATGCTGAATAGCTTTCGAACGTTTCTGCAATGCTGCAGCGATGTGTGTTCGCATTTTGTAGCCTGAGATGATTTTTGGGTGAATACAGGAAGGTACAAGGTGTAAATCATGATTAACTACTCACCAGTCTGAGACAGATTCATTCTATGCAGCTCATAAAGACGCTGAATGACAAGCTTGTGTAGACTCTCGAGGGCCTGGCGATACTCACGTTCGTTGATGTATTTGAGAGTTTCGAGGTAAGGGGGATCGGTGGGCTTCCAACGGTCACCCTCAGCAATGCCCATCGCACATTCCATCTGGACCAGCTCATAGAGCACCTGCTCACGTTTCTCCCGGAGGTACCGACGTTGTGTTTCTGCTTTGCGGGTGGAGGAGAGATTGCTGCTGTATGATTCGGAGGGCTGCAGAGGTTGATAGTCATCTGCCGTGAGCGTATTGAACTGGGCAGAAGCGTTCTCCACAGACGCACTGTTAACTTGTTACTATTTTAAAATAAGAAGAACCACAAACCAACTCACCTGATATCTCGGTACTGCCTCAACAATTCAACATATGCGACTGCGTGAAGATCTTCATGTGTCTCCTTGCCGAGGTTTTCAAAGTGGTGTTGTTCATCCAGATAATAGGTCTTGAGGTCTTCTTCTGTCAGATTCAACACGCGCAATCCCTCTGCAAGTTCCTGACCATCCTTTTCAATAGTTGAGAGAGCCTGGACGTAGTCGTTGTGGAGCATGGTGGCGAGGTTCTGATACTTCTCCTGGTCCCATTGTTGGCAGAATATATCGATGAGAACTCTGCGTCTGTAGGCGGTGGCATAACGAGTGATGGTAGCGAGTTGATTGGAGGCTGAGAAGAGGTGTTCCATCGTTTCGAGATCTTGAAGGCCCATGCCCACGATGTTGAGTGGGTGGTATTTGAGCTGACAGAGGTAGTTGTGCGAGTACCCGTGAAAAGCGTTGACACAGGTACAGCACTTCATCTCATTGAAGCGGGGTCCGAGCGAACTGGCATTGATTGTGTGATGAAAACTACAACCGATATCATAGCCAAGTATCCAGCCGGGTGGGAAGACCTCGAGTGCTTTGGCGACCATCGCTAGACCGTACTTTGCTCTGAGGGTTAGAGGAAAGAATGATAAGTTATCTGTGAAAGAAAAGCATAGTTACTTACAATTCTCCACTTCAAATCATATCTGCAACCCAAAGAATGAATCCATGACGACAAGCAGATGCAAAGATCCCTGTCTCCTCAAAGACGTTCCACATCCGCTTCTTCGTCTCCTCAAAGACGTTCCACATCCGCTTCTTCGTCTCGGCACTAGCGGCTTTCCAATTCTTGGTACATGTCGCAAGGAAGGCTGCCAGAGAACCATCAGTCGGATCCCCACCTTCCTCGCCTTCACCCTCGTCTTCGTCGTTTTCGTCGGTACCTGGGTCGGGGTTTGGCTGATTGACTCGTGCCTTGACTTCATTGGCGAATTGGTCAACGAATTCGGTTGGCAAAATGTAATCGCTTTTCGTGAACACCCGCTGATCACCCGTCCGGCAGTTGCCGACTGGTTTCATACGTCGCAGAGAGTTCCCTCCGTCAATGGCCCACATTCTCGAGAAGATTTGAGGCGCCTCGTCCTCCAGCTGTTTGTAGAGGTTAGGCGAGAATCAAAAACAGTGTACCAAATTGTGCGTACCTCATAGCAACACGCCGGACAGCTGTTCAAAGCCCGGTAGTTTGGTTTGTCCTGTCTGAGGGCCCGTTTCACCTGTTCATCAACTTTGCACCGAATCTCCAGGTAGATGTCGAAAGTATCCGAGAGCGCGGTTTGATAAAACCTACGGAATGGTATCTGGGGAATATTGAGGTCCACAGCATGCAATGAGAATAGTAATCATACCTTGTAAACATAGCACAGTACTTTGGCAAACGATTCTACGCTGAGGGATGTTTTGAAGAGACGCATGGTATAGAACAGTTCCAGTGTGCGGAGCGAGATGGCGATGGAGGGTTGGTCGGGTGTGTTGCCAAGGTATCCTGACTGTACTAGAGCAACTTGGGCCTCGGTATTGGAATCGCGTTTGATAAAGGCAGAACACCCAAGCGAATAGACATCGAGAATGTCAATGCCAAAATCATGTCCCTGTGTTTGAGTGAAGTCGTTACGCTTTTGTGAGAGGGGAACGTTCGGTGTATCTGAGACATATTTCCATTCAACGAAGGCATCTGCAAGGGAAGGGATGAGGAGATCCCATTTTGCGTTCCGGGTTTCCAGTCGGTTTCGCCAAGTACGATTGTCCTTGTTAAGGTGCTTCCGACTGCGTCAAATACCCGTGTACTTTAGAAAACTTTGCAGACATAATAGATGATGATACTCACCGCAAAGGATACTTGCTTCTCCGAAACCCTATGCAATCGCGTACATCGACTATAAACTCTTCTGCTCTGTTTGCATTGGGGTCGTCAACAGCATCATTGTCATTGTCATCTTGAGCATAGTAGAAAACATCATCCACCATAAATTCGCTGTCTGTTGCGGTGGAGGATACACCAGCAAGCTGGTCGAGTGCAGCGCGGGATTCATGTCCGAGACCTGTTGAGTCAGTCAAGAGACGAACGAATAGTAATATATTCTGCATGCTCACCTGCCACAAGTTGAGTGTATCTCTCTTGAACAGCCCTACGATTTTGCTCCCTCTGGAGTATGCCAATTCGTGCAGATGGAATTGCACCGGAGAGGCCAAAGCGCCCGCCTCCCGAGCCATACTTCACTGAACGGGACACTCCAATCTTCCTAGATGCCGTCTTGGCCATAATTGAGGTGCCAGTGAGTAGCGGTCGAAGTGAGAAGGTGCAGAGGGAGTGCGGTGGGGAGACTTTGAGAGAGTAGAGTCGCTACGATTATTAAGCGTTGGGGGGAGAAACAAGCGAGGATTCCCGCCAGGCGTTGAGGACGGAGATACGGATGATGAGGACATAGGCGCGTTGAAGACAGCGTCATGAGCTATGACGCATCGTGCTGACATATTGACGGAAAGTCAGACACGGTTCCGAAGCTCTCGAAGGGTCTCTACTGGAAAAGGTAGGTATTGAGGGCCTTCCTTGTCAGGATATCTGGCCAGAGCTTTTCACGAATAATCTGGCAGAGTGCGGAGAAAACGACTTTGATTGCATCACGGTTGCCAAACTAGGGGTTGCTTGGCATTTGTATACTATTGTTTATGTAGGATGTACAGGTGCTTGAAGGATGGTGCAATAAACACCACTAACCAAATTGATATCCTGATTTCCATATTTGGCATCCTATCGATTCGGATACGGGCCATATATACCGCTCAGTAGAACACGAACCCGAACAGGCAGAATGAAGACATTTGTCCCACTGCTTATTATCTCGGGAAATTATTGTATGCTTTTGACAGCAGAAATATTGGCATTCACCGGCTTCTCATACTGTGTATAAAAAAATACTAGACTGACAGCTTGAACTTGAAATGATGCAGCATCAGAGTATTCTGTGTATTCATTAACGCCAACTAAAGCCCTTTAGCTGCGACGGAAATCATGTTCGTTGAACTACCGACCATGGTACCCGTCCCATCTTTTACTATCACGCTCAAGAGTCAAAGTTCCAAGAGTCCTTGCGGTTGCATATGTTGTCTCGTTCTGCTAAAACCGCACAAACATCCTCGGTTCAGCGACGGGAAGACACTGGACCATGTTCATTGTATCGTATGAGCACTCCATATCCACCTATTAAGTATCAAAGCTATTTACGCATCATATTCGAACATCAGGCATCAGGTTCAATTCTCGATGTCAGGAATCAGACCGCCGTTGACTTTGACATGCATACAAATATCATCTTTGCGCAGATAACACTGCCGGTGGTCGTCCGCTGACCTCTTCGCATCTGACAACAGTTCCTTTTTTGTGATCCTTTTGCTCGGCACAAAGCGTTCTGCGCATTTACCCCACAGCTATATTGTATCTTAATTTCAGTCACCCAGTACCGCCTCTCGAACTTCATTTGTGCTGTCACAACACTCTAGTTCCCTTGCGTACACCATTATCTGGCTCGAAATAGATTCGTATATATTCACCATAATGTTATAAAAGCCTGGCCTGGACCTGTCTCATTGCAATCTTTTCAGTATGCCTACTCCAAAGATCACTGCAGATACGATTGTATCACTCGTGGCAGATGATGCCTATCTTCGATCTCGAGCCCCGCCCACCGCTCCTGATGGACGATACGACTGGGAGGCCTCTGGATCTTACAGTGGTATGCGTCCAGAAGGACATGCAGGCCTCTCCAACCTCCTCACTGCAGTAAGGTCCATTAATACTCGCTTGACGTCCTACTGAATCCTCCTTTCGTGTGGTAGGTGAAGAAAAGTGAAGGCTCTGGTTTTACTATCCCAGATCCAAAATTGGTCGTATGTCTCATTATTATGTATGCCAGCATTCAATCTCACTACGCTGTCATGTTCAAAGGACGCCTTCGTTGACCAAGCCCTGCACCCCGACGCTGTCGATGACCGCAAAGGCATTGTAAGCTCTAATTTCCTCGATAAGCTCCTTCATCGTTAAATGTTGCACCAGTTCGCTGCAGGTCTGGGACTGCTGAGTCGAATGCCTGAAGACGATCCCATTGCCAAGAAAATGGGAGATGCCGTGATCGGTTTGCTGTACAACACTATCCCACACGTAAGCTTTGATATCAGGTTCCATCAGTTTTCACTCTTACATCCCGCTCAATAGCCTCCCGCCCAATTTCTCGGACCAGAACATAGTTTCCGTGAAGCAGATGGCAGAGGAAACAACCTTTTGATCCCAAGCTTGGGCCAGGCCGGGACTCCGTATGCCAGAAGTATTCAAAGTCAATGGTGCATCTCGCCCAAAGCTCTCCCCGATCCTAGCTTAATCTTTGATACGCTATTGAAGAGGCGTAAGGTAGGTGTATCGTAACCAGACTATCTTTTTGAAGTACTAAATTTGCAGCAGGTTGTCGAGCACCCGGGGGGTAATTCTAGCTTGATTTTTGCCTTTGCGTCTATCGTCACCCATAGTCTTTTCCGTACCGATCCCCGGAACTGGAATATCAACAATACTAGTTCGTACCTCGACTTGAGTCCAGTTTACGGAATAAGTATGTTGGTTTTTCTACGTATTCATGCACTATCTAATATATTTACGTTTCAGACCAAGAGACCCAGGACAAAGTCCGTGACAAAGCTTTGGGCCGTGGATATCTATATCCCGATACCTTCTCCGAAGAACGTCTTCAACTATTTCCTCCAGCAACCAGCGTCCTGCTTGTTATATTCTCAAGAAATCACAACGTGAATCCGATCACATTGTTATTTAATTTGGAAATCACTCATCAGGATATCTACAGTTCATAGCCCAAAATCTACTGAGTATAAACGAGCGAGGAACGTGGTCGGACCCTCCCCCAACAGATGAAGCTGCTCGTGCAAAGCAGGATGAGGAAATTTTCCAGACTGCTAGATTGGTCAAGTAAGTGTAACTGCTATTTTTCTTGGGTCTAGCTGAATCTATTCGAATGCAGCTGTGGCCACTTTATGAGCATGATCCTGGGGGATTATGTGCCGAGTTTCTTGGGTATTTCGGAAGGCCATGTCTGGAATATGAAGCCATTTGGCGTAAGTGCTAGTCTCTTTTTATTAACTTCTTACCCATGGAAGCCTTCAGCCTATCAAAAGCGGCGATACTGAAGTTTCGCGAGGCCAAGGCAACCACTGCAGTGTTGAGTTCAATGTTCTCTATAGAGTGGGTGCTTTTGTTTCAGATTAAACGTTCAATCCTGTTGATAATACATTCGTAGTGGCATTCAACCATTGCTGCTGAAGATGATAGGTGGACTCAGGATGAGTTCCAATCGCTTTTTGGCAAACCTCCCAACGAACTTACGGAAGTTGATTTTGCAAACGCTTTTGTTCAACTTGCTTCCAAGATAGATCCTGACCCCAGCAAGAGAACATTTGCAAAGTGGGTGATGTTTGAATTGGTACAGAAATGTGGATAATTTTAATAACCTACTTGTGTATAGCTTGAAGCGTGGTCCGGATGGCAAATTCTCTGACGATGATCTGGCAAATATCCTTCAAGATGCTACAGAGAGGCCTGCGTGTGCCTTTGGTCATGGTACTCCAGAAGTGCTCAAGGTCATTGAAGTGATGGGAATTCAACAAGCGCGTTCGTGGGGTGTTTGCTCCATGAATGAATTCCGGGAGTTCCTGGGACTGAAAAAATTCACATCATTTGAGGAATGGAATCCGGATCCTGAGATTGCGGTGCGTTTCGTACGATGACTGCTATTCATGCAGGTTAATTAACCTTTTCTCAAAGAATGCTGCTCGTCGTCTCTATCTTCACATTGACAACCTTGAGCTCTATGTAAGGATGATTGCATTCCACTGTTATCGAGTCTCATACTGTTCTGCTGTACCTTAGACTGGCTTACAGTGCGAGGCGACAATGCCTCAAACTGACGGATCCAGGTTCGCTTGTGGATATACCGTATGTCCTGTGCTTGGTTACTATTATAACCTTCATTCAACATTATTGATATACAGACGACACGAGCAGTGTTGGGAGATGCAATTGCACTTGTCCGTGGAGACCGTTTTGCAACAACTAATTTTACTCGTTTGTATTGCTGATATTCCAAAGTCATTTAAAATTAACTTATTGTCCTTCTCTTTAGCTGCGCATCTTACCGCTTGGGGATTCCAGGATTGCCAGAGAGATCCTAACAATGGAGGTTTCGGTGGAGAATGTATGTACGCCACCATAAATCAGCGTCCCATCTCACTTTTCTTGGATAGTACCTAAACTACTCACGCGTAATTTGCCTCGTCATTACCCCTTCGTAAGTACAATCACTCGTTTATAAACGAGCTCACTGCCATGGATGATATGTAGAACTCTGTCTATGGCTGCTTCCCCTTCTACGTCCCTTCCAGAATCAAGCCCAGTCTCGAAAAACAAGGAATTGTCGACAATTACACCTTCAAACGTCCTGTCCCCACTCCAGTTGTGAAAGTCCTCAACACTTTCACAGGAATTAATTATGCTTTCGGCGATCCCTCCAAGTTCCACGTATTGTATGACCTTAGTGGTTTAGGGAACGGATATGGCAATGTACTTGGCTTCGATGATCCTAAGAAGTAAGCTTCAAATCATCTTATCCCATAACTGATGCAAATTTACATGCATATATAGACATGACAGCGACCATGCATGGGCAATTAGGGCATTATTCCCTGATAGAGACTCTATGGATCAATACAGAAAATGGTACCATGATAATATCACCCAAAAGATCAGCGAGAGGTCCTGGACATACGCTGGTGTTCCAGGCCGTTATGTCGACATCGTGAACGATGTGGTTAACGTTGTCGCAGTTCATTGGGTTTCTGAAAAGATTGTCTGTATTATTTTGACACATCTTTGTGTCCCAAAAACTGATTATGCTATCACCAGTGCGGAATTCCTTTGAAGACAAAAGAAAATCCAACAGGATTGTTCACGGAACAGGAAGTGTACGATCTATTCGCGACGATGTTTACGTGAGTTTTCTTTCATCCTAGTGACCCAAGTCTTGGAGGTTAAGCAATCTCGATGTAGCCTTACCTTCTTATCCATTGGAGATAATGAGCACGGTTTTGCATTAAATCAATTTGCTTTCCAGGCCGGTGCAGCCGTTCAAGCACTGGTGTACAAAGCAGTCGCGGAAGTTGCTCCGCCCACTAGTGTATTGCCATTTGTACGTTCCTTCAAGAATTATTACCACATCTCCGGTCTGGTGTCTTCATTGCTAAACAAGTAAACAGGACCCTATTGGAAAAATCTACACCGCAGTCGTAGCAAGTGGAAAACCATGCTACCCGTTCCTAAGCAAACTTGCTGAAAAGGGAAGGACCTGGGACCAGATGGTGGCTTCGACTATGAGTATTGGCGTGAGTTTAAATCCGTTGTCAGTTTTGATGTTTTATTGACTTGTACTCTCGAGTCTGGATCGAGTGTCAACTTTGCCCAGGCAGCCGTACATGTTATTGATTTCTACATGGATGACAAACGTGCTGCTGAGCGCGCAAATATCATCGAACTCGCGCACAAGACTGATGAGGCTAGCTTCGAATTACTGCGTGGGTACGTCAGGGAGGGAATGCGTAAGTAAAATAACCTAATTTCTGCATTTCCCTTATCTAACTGATCCTGAAAATAGGACTCAATCCTCAATTCTGTGGTCTGTATCGTGACGCCGTAGTGGACACCAAGATCCCACAGGGCCATGGTCTCCCCGACATTGATATCAAGGCTGGTGACCGTGTGTTTGGTAGTTTCAGGAATGCCCATCTGAACGTGCGCTATTCTGTTTATATGTGATAAGACCAGATCTCATATCCAATATTGCAGCCCGATGATTTCCCTAACCCAAATGCTGTTGATCCCACTCGCCCAGAGAAGAACTATCACCTCCAGGGAGCTGGTTTCCATAGCTGTATCGGACAAGCGTTTACACAGTACACAATAGCGGAAATCGTCAAAGTCGTATTCGGATTGAAGAATATAAGGCGTGCACCAGGTGATGCCGGAAAACTTGCTGGATACACAGCCAAGATCAACGACACGGACACCAACGTTTATATTATGCCGAACGGCAGTACGAGTTTTTGGCCTGGAGGTATGACATTGGTGGTAAGTTGCTCCATTTTTCGTAGAACCGTGAATCGCCAATCAGTTGCCTCTTGTAGTATGATGTCTAACACTTCCGACAATGATGATTATTTGAAGGTAATATTTTTGATATTAAAAATATGAATTATTTGTACGAGTATTTTTTGCCATAAAAATCTTCTAAACAAAGGATATCCAATCTTTACAATAAGTAGAGGCGAAAACAGTTTACAACCCTGAGAAGTCAAATCTGGGCTTACATCGCGCGAGTTAGTAACTTGTAACAAGCAAACGGTTTGATAATCAACTCTAATGATGGGAAGCAAGCTACTATGGCAAGTATAATGATCATTGGAGAGCCAGTCAAAATTCGGGGAAGCCTCCGCTGCATCATGAACGCCCTGAAAGCATATGTCGGCTATTGAGTATGGTGTGCTATTCTTGCCGAATGATTTCATGCAGTCAGAAGGGAAGGCTATTTAAATCCTTGAATTCATAGGAACTGAGTCATTCTAAAGGTGCTGTTTCGTCAAGGAGTAGATCTGAACTTGCTCGTGTACAATTTCTATAGCGAACGGGTTCTCGGTGACTATGCCGGGAACAACTATGTGTCCAGTGGAGCATCAGGCGGTAAGTGGCAGCTTGACATTTCTGTTCCAAGTAAATTAATCCCTGTTCTTCCACCATCATTTGGTAAACTAGCCACGAATACATGGGGTCAAACCCATTGGTTTCGGGATATGATTATTCTGGTCCAGGACAACCCTTGGTTCTTGTAAAAATTTTTAATTGACATTTGAAGAAAGAATGGATTGGAAAGTCAACCGGATAAAAAAATCGGAATATGTTTACAATGTACTGATATTCATCTACTATTCTAACCAGAATAAATTATTGTTTTCCCGTTGTATTCTAGTGCCCTCACTCAATCGAAGCTCAAATCTATGCGTTTCCTAAGTCATCGGGACGCTGTCGAGACTGTTTCGCATTGATTTCTGGGGTTTCAAAAGGCATCTGCAACTCGACCTTCATCCTCTATCAAGTTGAATTTTTCAACAAAGGATAACTCCTTCATGCTGCGCAGAAAGATACCAGGGTTGCCTCTCAAAGGGAGATTCTTTTTTCCTCCAGTCCGCAGCCTCTAGGAGCAGCATCCTGACAAGTGCAACCGATTACCACGAACGTGAAGCAGCCCCAAGCGATATGTTTCTCAGCGTCCTTTGAATGCGCAGCTTCAGAACATCCATAGAATCCTCAACGAGTCATAATTTTTCCAATAATTGGGCTTGCGCAGCCGTATTGTCCACTGAGTCAAGTCTAGCGCTCGAATCTGATATGGAGGAAGTCGTTGTGGCATATGGTCAAGGTTGTGTACTTACTGCGGATAACCAGCAGGCATCTATTAGATTCTTCGGCGAATGGTCAGTGAAAATAAAATAGATTTGGACCTGCGAGCACGCAGCAGTGAGAAGAGAACTGAGTCATCTATTGCTCTAAGCGCCTCCCGCTAAACCTAAAGAGCGCTCACGGTCCCGTTCGCTTAGATAGTTAATGTTATAGGCAACGTGACCCATCGTCCTCTTGTCCGTTGACTGTGCATTTATGGGTCTGACGCGTACACTTTTTTGTTTAGTCGGTTCTTATGAGAGTATAAAAATCATGGGGTACGTGGTACTTGTTCCCCAGAATCTCCAAGTTCGAATTCTTCTTCCTCGTTTACTCTTTCCACTATCACCTCGCGCAAAAATGTCTGGCAAAAGCGAGTCCACCACTTCCCTCTTGTCCAAGTCATCCTCCCAAACGACGCCCAAGAAGGACGGTAAGTCTATAGTATTTTCCGGTGACCTCGATTTTGATTTTCTTGCTAGAAAACACTACGCCGACCAAGAAGCCGAGTTCCAGCAGCTCCGACGGCAACTCGCCAACAAGCGAGTCTCACTCCGAGTTTGCAAATAAGGCAAAAGAGAATGGTTGGGGCTCCAGTACCCCCACTGGTGCATCTCTAGGCGCGTGAGGACTTGGATTACAACGACAAGGGCGGCCGCTGCATTTTTTTGTGGTACGGCCATCCAATATCAACGTGAGTATTTTGCAGACCTGGCTTGCGTCTTAAAGCTGACCTGGTGCTAGATTCATAAATTTATTTTGCCTTTCTACCCAAAGCGCTTCGAAATACAGGCATACAATACACGCATGCTGCTTCTTTACACCTATTCATCTTCGTAGTTTGAGGATATGTGTGATTATGAAATCTGACTAGTCATCGTGATTTGATACGACTTGGACGTCGTATCGTCTTCAATCAACATACCCTCTTTTTCCCTCTCTTTTTTTCCCTTTGTGATATCAGTTTTCAAGAGATTCACTGCTCCATTGGTCTTACAATATTTGGAATAAAACTTTGATTTCGTCTCCAATTCATGAGAACTTTTATCTGGCAACATACTCTACCGTGCCACAAGTATGCCCCAAGTGGCATCCAACCCCTATTCATAATTTTTGTCGGAGTTTCGGGAGTTCAAAAAAAAACTTAACATTGTACAACAATTTCTCCTATCAGATATCCATGCGTTGCTTCTATTTGCAGAAATTTAGCATGTTAATTCAAATCGCTTTCCAGCTACTGGAAAGCGATTGGGCTATTGAGGCCCTCTGAATGTATCGTATGTCACAGTGCAATACTATGGCATGCTGAACATACGGTACCTGCTCGGTTTTAATCTCCGTAGGTCACCAGACACACCAATAGTCGCTCGCCGACGCAGCTGGCATTCTAGCACGTAGTATTCTTTCGATAATCACATCAAGAAGCGTGATTTCTAGAGTAGTCATCCTATCTTTCCCAATTTGATCTAATGCCGCCGTATATGCTCTCTATCACATTCATGGTTGGTACTAGAAGAATATGCCTTGTCTTCCTTTTGCAGCAGAGCTGCAATCATGGCATTCGGAAATCATACGCGATTCGAAAGCATTACATTGTCATTATAAAGGTCATCGACGCATCGATTCAGAATGATACCACTTACCATGGATCCCACTCCACCACCAAGAGCACTGTCTTTTTCCCGTGCATCATGTTCATCCACTAACACGTTGACCGGTAAAGTGATGTTCCTGCTTCCACTTATTTGCCTTATTGACCCAAAAAAGAGAGGCTGGACATCCCCAACTCATACGAGGACGTCGAGAAAGGACCCGAAAGTCCACTAGATTGTAAGTAATTTCACCTTATAAATGATGTAATGTATATTGAAGTTATTTCCGCAGTTGAACTACCGCCGTTTGTGAAGTCTTTGAAAGAGGGATGGCAAGCCTCACTTCAAGCAGCTGCAGTAGTGGTGGGTTACTAGATCATCGGCGCTCCAAACTTTGATTCTCACCTTTAGTTGTCTTGTTTTTCTAGACCACTCTACTCGCGGGAACAGCTGCACAATATTTAGGAACCGTGAAGGGCGAGGATAGTCTTCAGGGCACTGCATCCTTGACGTTTCTGTTGATTGTGTCCTACGGAGCAATTATTTTCAATTTTAGCGCTACCATCAGCTCTCTATTTCTCATCGACAGAATATGCTCCCTTCCTTGCCTTGCAAAATGGAGAGTTTATACTGAGCAAATCCCTCAAATACATAGGCAACCAATAACTACAGTCTTGAATTTGTACGGTGCGGGAAAACGATTCAAAGCACTTTTTTGTCACTGTGCGTCAACAAAAATCTATTCTTGGTGTCATTCCTCATCCAATCCATCAGGGTTAATTTCACTTATTCTGGGTATACTCTGTAATTTTCTGCAATTACTTGGGTTTATTTGTATTGTCGAATCTAAGCAATCCATGGTAATTGTAGTGATAATGGCCATTGCAGGAGGTTTTTCAATGCTGCCAATGTTGTATTTTCTCCTTCCCAGAGAACCATAGTCATGTATTTTATTATTCTGAATAAAATGCTCATACTCGTCGATTCCCATCGCAGGAAAGTTGGAAGGGACGTGTTGTAAGAATCTGATCTATGCCTGCTTGAAGTCACCGCGACCCTCCTGGCCACGGCGATTCTAGGGTCAAGGGCAACTCTGAATGTGAAGATAACTTCCTGACGCATACTGCACTACGAATGAAAGAAATGCAAAATTTGAACTCGTCAAGAAGTTACATTAAACGATCACTGAATCATCCTATTTTGGGTAAGATTGTACCGGTACTTCAAGTTGTCAATAACTTCTGATTCACATCTCGATTGTAGATAGCAACATGCTTTTAGCAGGTCTATTTGATTCTTCTACCGCCATCATTTCCAAAACTCCACTCTTTCTCCCCAGGCCCCGACGTGAAGCACTAGTATCATCCCCATTGAATTTATTACTTGACTATCACCCAACTGTACGTTCTTCGATCTCCACACTAAATCAGCAAATTCGGACACTAATGCACAGCTAACACGTTCCCGTCTTGAACAAGACGCCCAATAAATGGGATGACGAGAGAGGAAACACATGTTGCCGGCGTTGTTTGGACTGCGTAACGTGCAACTCTTGTTACGAAACTAAAGGTCCGTAAGACATTAGATATCGAGCTGATCATTGTGTGCTTACAGAATAGAGTGCATGTTAGCATGTTTTTCATCAAGAAGGCCGTAACAATGGCATCCGAAAATAATATGAAAGTGACTCACCGAGAAACTTATACTTCGCCAACGCTCTCGAAACTTGCACTCCCACTGTTAACCTCGTTCCTCGGACGACTGTTCCTGTTTTGCCAATAATCGATGAATAACGGAGCCAGGTAGATGGACTGATGCATAGCTGGATGGAAAGAGTTGAGGACAAAGCGATGGACGATACATTTATACAGGGCGCCTATTGGCAGAAAGGAGATTCAGTTAGTGGTTCGAATAGTTGTCAATGTGAAACGAAGAAGAAACAATAGGTAGGGGATTGGGACGAGCTCACCACCATAACCCAACACTTACAAATTAGCGCGGAAGCAGCCCTCCATGACCACGCTCATGAATGTACTGCGGGCATTTGTACTAGTTGATTTGGCTACATACGGAGTAAATAGAAACAACAACTCACTCAACCACTCGTTGAAATGATTCCCAGCTCAGTGCGACCCCAATAGGATGTCTAGAGCTTCCCTCTCTCAGTCGTTTCCACCAAATGCGACAGGTAAGCTGAGTATGATTTCGGCGTAAAATCAAATGGGGTCGTAGGATATTGGCACTGTACTAGTCACGTCGAAGTTGTAGAAGGACCGGTTACCCGGGAAAGCAAGCAACGCCATTTGGCGATCGTTGAGGACTCCAGGACGCGATGGTCTCACTCTGCTCTCCACTTCTCGCCGATCCAGCATAGAGAGTTGAACTTGAATGAGGACGTGGCCCGGGGGACGTGGAGGTCCGGATGGCCATTGGTGTCCGCTAAATCAGAATAGGTTCCGAGCGAGCAGGACCGCTTATCATAACGGAGAAGATGTGTTTATGGTTGGAAGATATCAAATGAGTTCTTTGTTGAAGAGAGTAAAGAATCGTTAGAGAATTCGTGAGCTACATTACAGAAAAAGAAAACGCATAACCTAAGACCAGACCCTACTTAAACGAACAGACTATCATCCGCCGTAGCAACTCCCCTCCGCAACGCCTCTGGCCTAACGTTCCCGAACACCCACTATTGATCGGATTCCTTTTTCCCTCATCACTTTTAAAACGAAATACAGAAACGGACTCGTAGAATTCATGAAAGACCGATTGCGGAAAGGCCAGCCGGTCGGAGGGAAGGAGAACAAGGTATTGGAAGAGAGCGAGATGAGGGAATATTTTGAGGGAGACAGCGAAGGGCGGCGAGGACAATATATTGGTGCGGAACTGGACGTTTAGCTTATCAGCATGGTAGATTAGTTAGACACCAAGAGTGAGGAGGTAACGGAACAGGGAAAGACTGGTGCAAGTCTCAGAGAGCGTAGATGACGAAGAGAAAGTGATGGCTAGGGAAGGATTGAGAACTCACTGCTACCAACTCGAGAACATCCCATGCCATCTTCATAGTCATTTTCCAACCCGAAAACGCGCTTTCGGCTTCGTGACCAATTGACTTGACTATACAGAGTTAGCGGGTAGTAGACTGGCGCGCGGAGTAGTTGTAGGGTCATACAAGGTGGTCCAACTTGAGGTCAAGCTAGTAAAAGGCGAATGAAGATTCCCACACACTTTGGGCAGTGGACACGACTCGAACGCCGAGATCTTGTGGTGCGATCCCATGTTGGTTTTGTCATTGCTAGCTCGGAGTAGGACGAAGCATTGGGTAATTATTATAAATTTATAAAGGCGCTGTTAACCCTAACCCAACTACCAATGTGAGAGAATAGGGCACCAAGAAACAATTTGAAAGGGGTCTATGTAGACATCTATGTTGCATCTATGTAAATAGGTTTTATAAGTAATGCGAAAGAATATCTCTAGTGGTCCAAGTACTACTTTGATGGTAACAAACCTAATAAAACAGGTGAGAAAGTGAACACAAGTCTATCTAAATGCAAAACGACAGTAAAATCCATAAAGATGTCCGTCTACATCAATACAAGCAAAATCCCAGAGAAGTCCAAGCCCAAGATAAAAGGAGAAAGGAAAAAAAACTGTCGACGTCCAGCGGAAGAATCAAACTCATTCATTCATCCAGAGCAACATTCAACGTAAAGTTAATCTCACATACCGATGAAGCCGCGAATCACTTTAGACCATGTTCTGGTCATTGGGATCCACATGCATACCGGTATGTGAGGGAAAAACCAATGTTTCTTGACTCTGGTGAGCCGAATTACTTGCGTTTTCCCTGTTTTTCTCGCCAGCCAACCTTGAAACTCGGTTGACATACACAGCGTCCCGGAGGACATCTTCCTCTTTTGAAAAGAAAATCAAACCTTTCCAGAAAGCGATAGTGGTAAGAACGATCAAGATACACCAAATCATAAGCATGATGATCGTCATAATGAGATGAACGGTTCGGAATCCAGAAATATTGAGTGTGTCACCCAAAACACGGGTTGCGTTGATCCAACCGACTGGTAAAAAAAGAAAGATATGAAGCTTTGGTCACGGTGAGATGAGAACCGAAATCGAACTCACCATTCGGGAAAGTTAAGGCCCAGCCTTGAACTCGTTAGCCGAATACTATTTATAAATAATTGAGATTTACATACATCCAACGATCTCATTTAAGTGTTGATGCAACTTGAAACAGTATGGCAGCACACTGAACAGAAATAGAAACATGGCTAGCCCGTAGAGCATCAAGGCACACATAACACTTGCGGCATACCAAACCTCTCCAGCTCGCGGAGTGACGAGACCGTGGATGTCTAGACTAACAAAGTAGAAAGAATCGGAGCACAAAAAGTTAATCGAGGGAATGAAGACGTACATTTCCTGAGCATGAACACCCAAGTTGATCAAGGCCAAGGCAGTGAAACCAGGGGGTCCACAAGTGACGAAAGCGCTGTTGGCTTGACTTCCGTCCATAAATCCAGTCTGAAAAAATTAAAGTTAGAAGGTATGGTATACTCTTGTGTATTTGCTCACTATCATGATACTAGTAAAATTCCCTTAATATCATTTTCGTCAGAAGAACGACATCATGATGGACTCACCGAATGATGTATATGATAATATAGATAAATGTCATGAAGAATCCAAGTCCTACATATGTTATTGGCCAAAGCGGGATGCAATAGCTTGAAATAAGATACCTTGAAAGAAGTACCCTACGAACAAAACACCAACTGCCCTTGCATCCGACGGGTTCATGACTTGTAAAATGTTGAAAGAAACAACACCAACGAGCATCTTGAGAAACATCGGCTAAGCATTGCAATGTCATAGGAACGGTGAGGATACTTACCATAGGGAAAATCAAGAACGCAAAATTAGGGCTGAACTTGTTGAGATCGTGAGGGTTGTTAAACCAGATCATCAACATGGGGAAGCAGGTGACGAGTGCGAGTGCTACATAAACCCTGTCTCGTAGAGTGGCAAATTAATATTTATTTGAATATTAGGCAATTAATGCGTACCAGAATAATGCGTAGAGAACTTTAATGCTAACGTGCCCCATAGGGAAGGCGTAATTTATGATGCCAATTATGATTGTGGCAAATGACAAAACCTATATAAGCATAAGGTGATCAAGAGAAAAAAGATGACTTGCATGAAAGACGCACAACAAGGGGCATGAATACGCCTTTTACAGGGTCTCGTATAAATCTCCAGGCTTGTCTGGGGTACACTGAGCCAAGAAATTCTCGTGAATTTGAGTAGTTTAACTCCTGAATGATGTACTCACGAATGGCTTGTGCAGTCAACATCATTGTATTCAGCAAAAATAATGCAATATTTAAGAAGAAAAATATTGTCTCGATAGTTGTAAGCGTTCGGGAACCCTCTTTGATATCAGAGAGTGTAACATATACAGCACCGGTGCCCATCCCAACCGGAAACTGGGTTAATCGATGATCAAAAGCAAAGATAGGGGCAGAGAAAGTCAATCTCCAAAAGTCTGTGCAATAGTAGGCTTAACACACCGCTTGACAGGACCAGCCATGAACTCTACGGGCCAGCGCACTCGCTTGAGGCCTCGATTCCGAAGGCATTGTAAGAGTTTCTTTAGGAGAGGATGAGTAGCGACAGGAAAGTCAGCGGGAAGTTAGAAAGTGAGTCACAAAGTGTATCGATGAATCTTTTGATGCCCTTCAGCAAGTGACGAGGTGCGGTTTTTAAAGAAGTGGAATATTCGAGCAGTGCGCACTGCACGGTGACCTAGTGTTTCAACGACGAAGCTAGACGCGGCTCGTTTCGGCTAGTCCCTCAGCCCTGTCGGCTAATGACTAATACAGCTCGGCCCCATACAAGTCGTCGGCTGACTGCTTGAGCTTAAGCCGTAGCTTGAGTCAACTAGCTTTTGGATTTTTCTGCCATCTACTTATCTGGAATGAGGGTATGATATTGATCTTTCTCAAGAATTCAGTAATATCGCGCTGCAAAAAGTCGACTGGCTCAAGGGGAGATGGAGTGACTGCGAGTCAAGTCAAAAAGGAACGATACACCCGTTACACACCATAAGGAGCCGCTAGTTCCTTATTTTCTCTATCAACATCCTCGCTGGTTTTTACGAATGTATTGGTTAGATCGATTCTAAAGGTCCAAGGAAAATCCAATTAACCCCTTTCTATAGGCTCGAATATGATTCGAGCCATACAAAATAGATAGATAGTCTATATGATAATAAGAAATAATTCTAAGAGTATGAAATTCAAATGTTTAAAATTCTCCCCAGTTACTAGGCCAAGAAGTCTTAGGAGGCGAGAGCCCCAGACAGAGCTGAAATGGGAGGAGAAAAGAAATATTCTCCGCCACGAGATACAACAAAGTCTAGATTCAAGATTAAGATAATCAGTAAAGTCGCAATATGGTACAAGATTGACGCATACCGATATCAAGCGTGACCACCTCATCGAAATCGAGAGGATTCGTGCCAGTGATATTACGAAGAGCATCAGCAGCCGTTCCGTCTTGACGGCCAATGATAGGATCAACGCCAGTACTTTATGGTAAGTGGTTTGTAAATGAAATCAGGTCAATTGTAATGACAGACAGGATGATTCATGACCCACCTTGCTTTGAAGAAATTGAAGTTGTCCACCCACGCCTGCTGCATGAATTTGAAACCGTCTGCAATGTCTGATTGGTATGCAACGAAAGCGAGACCTCGTTCCAGAGAAGAATCTGTGCTTGAAGTGTTCGATGCCGTCTCGTCATCAGTGACTTATAAAAAAAAAAGAAATGGATGATTTTAGCATTGAGTTAAGGAGTAATGACATTCTGATGTACCTTCCGGGCCGTAGGGAATACCTGCACGAATGATGTGATGAACATTCGCAGCCTCTGTTCCGAAATCTGAACGAGGGCGTGTTTTGCGAGTATGTGCTACGATCATTGTCAGCAAAAAAAATCGTTAACAAAAACGTTAGCATACCGCTGAATGGGCAGAAGGTCTGGTTGGTGCTGATATCGAACCCGGAAATTTCAGGGTGGTCATAAGTGAAGTTATTGTTCATCGTGTTGTCTGCACCAATGGTAGGATCATCACGCAAGGGAGATAAATCAATGGGAGCTCCCTAATTGAAATCAGAATAAGGACGTATGCACTTGCATCGAAACTCACACTCTTCCACCTTCCAACCAGCCGAGCACCAAAAAGGTCGGCATTTTCTTCACTAGTCAATCCAGAAACGTTGAGAGCGTGATCTTGCACGTATTTATTAAATTCAGGGACTTTTTGTTGAAGTTGTCGGAAAACAAGGAAAGAACCTCCGATCGCCCATGAAGGACGCGAAATACCGTCTCCGTCTGTTCCCACAAGGATTGTTCCAGCGGCAACAGAGGCCTGTCCAGGGAGAGGGTCTTGGACACCTTCTACAACAGGTTGACTGACACCGTCCAGATAGCCAAAGTCTAAGGGCACACATTCAGAGAAGATTTCTTAATAGAGAAGTCAAAGCAGATTACTCACGTTCATGGCCCTCTTCGTCGTCAGGACGCGCAGCACCATCAAGACGATAACTCTCATTGATCGAGTCACCCAGAATACTTTGGACATTAGTAATCTGGTCATCGATATTCTGGGCAGTATCCGAAGCGAACAGAAAAACGCCATGGATGTCCGTTCCAGTGAACGCAGAAACCCAATTGCTAGTCCCAGGATCACCGAGGTTATTGGCATCAGCAAACTGTCCACCCGTAAAATCAGAATCCCCGAGGTCATCGGTGACATTCAGGGCCGCCAGTCCGCTGCTGGAAAAGGCAATATTGACGGCTGTGGTGGGTTGCAGTGTAGTGTTAAGTATCTGATTGGTCGAAGTAACGAGAGCTTTGATATCGGAAGATAACTTGGATTTGAAAGTCGTAGCATCCTGAATGCTGAAGAAAAAGAACGTTTCTTTATTCTTACTCATACCAATTCTGAAATATAAGATTGTCAGTGGTATATACTTGATAGCGTATATTGAGTTGGACATACAAAATGTCGCCTTGAATGTCGTCAAAGTCGAGAGTGCTATTAGTACTGACTCGACGAGTGAGGTCGACTGTGTGATTGGTCCGTGGACTTGGCAAGCTTGGAAAACCGGCGGGACCTAAAAATCACTTGAGTTCCCTTGCTCAAAGATTGTCGGGGTATCCATACTGATAAGAAAGCCAGTGTTGCGCCGCTCGAGCTCCGGAACAGCCAATGCAAATCCAACAGCCAAGCCGACAAAGATTGACAGAAATGAGAGTTTCATGCTGATAGAGGATAAATAGACCAAAGAATAACAAGGAAGTTGAATCTGGCGAGACTCATCATAAGTGATCAGCTTTTATACCCTCCAAGTTTTCTCTGAATGCTTCTTTTGTTTACGGAGTGATGACACCATTCAATGTACGCAGCATGTTTCACGGATAAATGCTTCAAAGTGCACTATATAGAAGTGGCTGTAAGCATTTTCGGTACCATAGTAATGTTCACATACCTGAGAAGACGTGTTATTGCTGTTAATATCCGCCAGGGTAATATTACTGTGATATTGGATGTCGAAATCCATTAAGTTGTGTATCAGATAGAAACAGTTTTACCAGCCACTTCAGACCGTTTCATAGTGTACTAGCTCTGCTATGGCTGTGCTTTGTCTTCAAGAAATGAAGTTCAAGAAAAAGAGATAAATTCATCCCCGAGTGAACAAATCCACCAGTAAGCCTCGACTCTCACCCACGCACTATGTCGTGAAATTAATTGCCTTGTAACTGATGATCATCTCGTAGGGTGCGAATCAGATAGCACTGTGTACTTTGCAAGCGGACAGTAAGTTCACGCGTGCGTACGGAAATCTCTTGTTTGACCAGTTTTTTGGTTTGTGCCTGGGCCGCCACTTAGTACTGTGTCTGTTCTATTTTTGCTCAGAACTATTAGTATCGTAAGTAGTAACCCTACAGATGGAACCGTCTTGTTGCTGCGCGGCAATAATCCCACGGGATGTCTTTGAATCAAATTTTGAACAGGCTATGTAAGCTAAGACGACAAAGGCTATTTTGCATGTTCCCAGACGTACCCTCGACGGTCGCAGACAGGACCTTACATTGCTGACGAGTGAGCACTTTCGCTAATAGAAGCACCAAGCAATGGTCAGTACGGTGAAAAAAATTAAATAGGCTTTTGTATAATAATCATAGGTACAGAAAACTTGGGCAGAAGGAGCCAAATAGAGGGAGAAGTATATAGTTTAGTTGTTTATACGTAGAGAAGACTTTGGAGAGAAGATTCATGACGTTATTCGGTCATCGGTATAAATTTTAAAAGGCACTGGCAGAAATTTTGAGTTGCACTGAGGAGTTGGTGAACCTCGGAATCTTCGAGTTGTACAATCGGTCACTTGCAGAGACTGCGCCGAAAATTTCTTTGCCGTGCCAATCATTTTGTGGGGATTGACAGCTAAATTCGAGTCGCTGTAAGGCTGTACTCATGCTTGGGTCAATCAACGAAATCAACGAAACAAGGGAACGGCGCTGCGGAACCGTTGCATGCTCTAAGGATTAATCACAGGGTTCAGAATTGAACCATTGCCGATATAAAATGATGAACTTACGGGAAGCGCTTGAGCAGACATACATAGAGAACAAAATAAAAGGGATTATCGATTCGAACCTATAATGCAAAACAGAAAACCTACGGCGTTCTGATGACAAGCAGATCTCTCTACGACTTTCCTCACGCTCATGAATGAACTACGGACGTTCGCGTCAATTGAATTAGCTATGCAGAACAAGATAACGCGTTCAGGTAATATAATGTTGACACTCGTCACTAATGTCAGGGTAGAAGTCTTGTCGACATGGAAGCAAAGGATCTGACACCTATATTGAAAAATAGAAAATATTCGATACAAAGACCTAGTCCGAACAGTAATTCTAATAAAACAGATATGAAGAATCATGACCCAATGATGCTCTATAGTAATGGATCTATGGTATAGTAATGAGTGTGAGGGTAGGTGCATACAAATGCAAAAAGGTATCTAGAAACGTCTTTGAAGGTGTGCGTTAAAGTGGATGATACTAAATAAGATATGGTACGAAAATATATGATACGAAGAAAATGAAAAGGTCCACGATCTATTAATACTCATAACATGAAATGAATGGTAAATGGAGGAATAAAAATTCACCCATTCACCTTTTAACCTGAGGCAAGGTCTTGTAACAACGAAACCGACCCACGAATCACCTTAAACCATCCGTTGGCCATGGATATCCATGTCACTGTGCGTACTAGAAGGTAAAGGAAGAACTAATGTTGTTTCGGAGTGACTCCCTCGGGTCGAGTTATTCGTACTCTGATTTTTTTCATCTTCAGAAGTCCGGCTGATGTACACTGCATCTCTGAGGACATCTTCCTCTTGTGAAAGGAAAATCAAACCTTTCCAAAAGGCTATAGCAGTGAGAACGATTAGGATGCACCAAGTTATGAAGATAGTAATCGTCATAACGAGATGGATGATTCGGAATCCATAGATATCGAGGAGGTCGCCAAGAGTACGCGTTGTATTAATCCAACCCACTTGTGAAAGTAAGAATCTGCTGAGGTAGCAACGAAGTGGAACGTACCATTTGGAAAAGTCAAGGCCCAGCCTTAGCATTAAAAGTGTATCGTTAGCTACGGCAGATTATCGGTAAATGAAGTTTACATACATCCAAGGATCTCATTCAGGTGCTTGTGCAACTTGAACCAGTACGGCAGCACACCAAACAAGAATAAGAATACCGCCAATCCGTAGAGCATCAGAGCGGACATGACACTCGTGGCATACCAGATTTCTCCGGCCTGTGGTGTGAGGAGACCATGAATATCAAGGCTAATTAATGAAGGTAGAAAGAAATAGGTGAGTACGAAAGCGGATCGATAATGGGAATGTATAATAAGAACGTACATCTCCCGAGCCCGAGCACCGAGGTTGATAAGGGCCAAGGCGGTGAAACCGGGAGGTCCACAAGCGACGAAAGCGCCATTGGCTTGGTGTCCGTCCAAGAATCCAGTCTAGGAATGATCATCCAAGTAAAAAAGGTACGATCGACTATTGGCATTAGAAATACACACTATCATGATACTAGCAACAGGTCAATGATAGTCCCTCCCACTCAAGAGAAGAATATGAACCCACCGAATAATGTAGATGACAATATAAATAAATGTCATGAAGAATCCGAGGCCTATGCAATTGTTCGACAAATGTTAGCCAGTTGCTTCGATGCAAAAATTGCAATAGAATACCTTGAAAGAAATACCCGACAAACAAAACTCCGATAGCTCTTGTATCCGCCGGATCCATAATTCGCAGAATGTTGAACGAAACGACACCGACGAGCATCTTGGGATATAGATTAATCATGGTGATATTCGGGGGAACTGAGGGAGCAAGTACCATTGGGAAGATCAAGAATGCATAGGCGGGAGTGAACTTGTTGAGGTCATGAGGTTTGTTAAACCAAATCATTAACATCGGGAAACAGGTGATAACTGCCGATATCACGTAGACCCTGTTTTCATAGTGTTAACTCTGATATCCGTACCACTAATGATCACATACCAGAACAACGCATATAGGAAATTGACACTAACGTGCCCTGTCGGAAAGGCATAATTTATTGTACCGATTATGATCGTGGCGAAAGACAAGACCTGTTCGAATATAGGTAAGCGGTTGAAGAAAAGGTGCTTGTTTGGCTGAGACGTACAACGAGAGGCACGAATATGCCTTTAACAGGGTCCTTCATAAGTCTCCATGCTTGCCTTGGGTACACTGAACCGAGATGCCATGAAAATTAGCATATGAAAGATGGCAAGTTCACCCACCAATGGCTTGTACAACCAATGTCAGTGTATTTAAGAAAAACAATGCCATGTTCAAAAAATAGAATACTGTTTCGATGGTTGTAAGTGTCGAGGAACGCTCTTTGATGCCAGAGAGTGTGACGTAGACGGCACCAGTCCCCATTCCAATGGGAAACTAGATTCACAGTAATAAGATGACCATGAAAGGAAAAAAAGGATTCGAACAACGGTGAAGGTATGATTTCGAGATACACAATATGCGTGGTGATAGAGATGGAGTCATGAAGGAACAAGAAAAAGCAAAATGAATTCCAAAAACTTGCGGCTATAATGATAAACGCACCGCTTGCCAGGACCAACCATGAATTCGGCGAGCCAGCGTGCTTACTTGAGGTCTTGGTTCTAAAGACATTGTGTTCGAGGAATATCGGAGAAGAGAGATAAGATGAAAGTCGTAACAATTCGTGGATAAGGGAGAACACGAGCCAAAAAAAAAAAGCTCTAGTGGTGGAACCAGTCTAACAATCTTCTTCGATGGATAGGGTGGGTATTTAAAGGAATGGCGGATTTGAACAGGACCGCACTGCACGGTCATAGCGAAGATTTTAGCGAACCTTACCGTAGGCTTAGGAATTTGAATGACGCAGGACACGGCACAAGAAGCTGCTTGTTGCCACTACACGCTCCACCGGATCGTTCGGGGACTTGGAACTCACGAAAATTTTTTTGCCAAGCTTAAAGGTGTGAAGTGATCGACAACATTATTGATCGGAGGGAGATCTAATTTTAGTGGCCGTGTTCAACTTGAGTACTTTGAGTTGAACACGGCCACTACAATTAGGAGGGTGCGACTTGGAATGGTGTCTTCGAAGCTAAATTTTGGGATGCAGGCGTAGCTGCACTTCACATTGACGCTCTGGAGCCTAGGTTGGTAAACCACTATGATTCATGATTCATTCGCTTATAATCGACGACAACGAGAACTTTCTTTCTCGTCTCGGAAGATCTCTTCTGCCAAGCATTTTCTTCATTGGATGATAAGGTAGTTTCGTTACCACCGGAATGACTGTCAAACAATTTTTAGGAGTAGATTTGCTCCGCTTTGACTTCAATCACTGTGAGACCAAAACTGGGTTTCTAGATTTCAGGCAGCCAAATTGTAAACGCCAGACAAAGTTTTTACTTTGAAATGAAGGGAATGGCGGTTATGACTTGAAAATATGTCCTTGGCTTAAAGAAGTCACGGATACGGAATCACAAGCAGTGATTTCGTACTGATATGTAAGGCAGCCTCAAGCCGAATCATAGATTGTTGAAAGCATCGTCATCTTAGCAGTTGGAGCATTTTAATCTATGTACATAGACCATAACTCTTGAGATTAAGTCGGTAAAAGAAAGTTGCCAACGAGTTCAAAAGCGAGCGGTGCGCTACGCAGTACGTGCACATGTCAATGGGGCCTAACGCGGTTATGCCCTTGTGAATTGCTAAGGAGCGTCATCGCTTTTCATTGTTACTATCTTCTGTCTTCTTTTCGGGTCTTAAACCAAAAGTGAAATGGAGATGGGAATCCTGGAAAGGACCTCGAAAACGTGGCAAGTTTTCACATCATGACTAATTACAACTCCTGAACATTTGGAGCACCCAAACGTTGCAGCAGATTCAAATCGAGAAAAAATCCATTGAAAAATAGTACTACTGGAATTATTAATTCACAAAATTCCTCGTTCATCGGGACCATGGACAAATAATTAACCATCTTCGTTAAAGCAACTTAACACTGGTCTACGTGTTATTCTCATTGAACGATATACTCAGTAAAAGGAATGTTCTCTTCTCCTAGACCGCAGCAGTTACCGGTCACCGACTTCTGCCGATGTGTTCTTATAATATTAATTCCTCGAGGCATTGGGATAAGATAAGTTCGGATTCTTGGAAACCAGTAATTTCCGTAACAATTCAGGCTTGGCAGATTTGTTACCGCGGTGGCTGTATCTTCTACCCAAATAGACTCTTTATCATCATGAATATCGATTTTTTTTCATTACGAGGTACCCTTGGCATTCCCAGGAGCCCGTCCAGTTGGCTTCAGTAATAGAGCAACTTGAGATAGAGCCAACGTTAGATACGTTACTGCAAGTCAAAGATGTTAGTCATTAATCGGAACTGATTTCATTCTCATGCGCAAAGCTAATTAGCACTGAACTTGAGACCACTTCTAAGTCAACCTGATAAATGCGCTGCTGTGATCGGGACAACGTATCAATTTCTGATTTTTGGTTAACGACTAGGAGAAATGTAAGGATGGGATAAATCGCCTGCAGTGAATGTCAGTCAGGGTCTTTGCATATTTTATGAAATTGGAAGCCTACAATAAGCTGTGGAAGAAAGTCAATTACAGCTGCAACAAATACGCCTACATTTGCGATTACCGCAGACTCTGTACCATGTCCAAAGTTAGTAAGAATACATCTCCTACAGGGCAACAGCGGACCCGTACAACCAGGTAAAGTCTTCCGGATTCAAGCGTAATAAGGAAGACTCTCTCGAATTCAGCCCTTCTGCTTTTGATCATTTCAGTTGGTAATCCTGTTACACTGGCAGCTTCCTTCCCAGGCGGTCCGTCGCTCCGTCGATCTTTGATCTCCGCGCAGAACTTGTCGAATCTGAGTCTCTGATAGGACCATGGAAAAGGTATCAACATTCAACGCTAGGTAAGCTCAGAGATGCGGTCCGGATTTTTCTAAGAAGTTGATAACTTACGCATTCCATCCCGTGTTACCGCTATGACCTCCAGCTGGAACGGCATAATCGGTTTCAAAGTCATATATAGTTCCCATATCAAGCTGCACATCGGCAGCTTCTCTAGCAAGTGCAACGCAAGCCTGGTATCAAAGAGATTACGAGGGGAATTGATTGTAGTACTGTAATCTGACCCAGCACTGGTTTCGACGGTTGCGTTATCCAGGATGGCCTGAAGCTGATTGCATGCTAGAGAAGCGTTGTCGGGTTTGGAGACTGAGACTGAAAAAACAACGGGTAGCAGGGAACATATGAGAAGAGCAGAAATATGGATGGTAGGACCACGGGGTATTCCTATGGTCTCGAGGTATCGGAATCTCTCGTTACGTTGTTACTGGCTGCAAGTGTTCCGCCAGCATCTTTTCTAATCGAAGGGCTGCGGTGTGAAGTGCGGGTGGTATTGAGATAACTGGGAGCAAGCTATTGGGGATATCATTGGATGCGAATGTTCTTAAGCTTGCGGATGCACCGACGCTTTGGGTACGATCACTTGCCCTAATACAAAGATACAAAGATACTTTCGGATCGCCTTGACAGGCGATTTTGCCGTAGACGGGTGTCGTGCTCTGACGACCATAGGCACGTCAATGGCACTTTGCACCGAGTACTCCGAGCATTCCCTTGGAAGCCCTCCAACATACAGGAGATTTCAAGATCTAGCGAGAATCCAGATAGCAGCGGGACAGATCAAGAGTGAAGAATACTAATTGGTATGGCACTGCGTAGTCCAGCACGATAGGTCTGTAATTATTAAAGACACAGGCAAAACACTCATCTTTGACTGGGGCGTTATGGCAGTCCTTGGGAGGTCCTCTACAGAACTACTCCCAGCCTGCAACATTCGCCTCGAAAGGGAACACACAAGGAACACAACTGAACCGAATCACTATTGGTTATGTAAATTGTAATAGGTTAGGGTTAGCACTTTACCCTATTGCTCGTCCGAAAAAATTCGCCCATGTCTCCCTCAACGGCGGAAAGTAGGAGACCAGTGAACCGGATGTCGTAGTCGCTATGGACAACAGGTCACGCGTCTTCGTCAACGTCAAGACTCAACATAGGATTAGGAACGGTGCTCGTCGTGCCGTCCTCTCTCGTCCTTGCCATTTTGCCAGATTGTCAAGCCGGTGATAATAGCAGGTTGCTACTATCGTCGGCTTGACAATCCTCTTTGCGCCTCGTCTTATGTGTTCTCCACTGAATATCGCCCGGCACCCTCCATAAAGGACAAGGACATGTGGTCGGAGCTTCGTTTGGGTTAGAGAAGTACTCAGTATCAGGGGTCCCTGTCAACGCTGACTTTGTGAAGGCTCAGGGGTAGATTGACTCATACGGTGCGTGTCTGTGGACTCGCTGGGAATACCCCGCTAAAGTAGTACATCCCTTTTCTTATCCTTCATAACCTCTCTTTTACAACACGGACAAAACGCGACAAAGCGCTCTTCCATTCAAGCTGTCTCGTTACCTGTCGTCCCTGAGTTTTCTATCCATCAACCTCTACCCTCAACCTCGTTCCTTCCCTCGATGCCTCTATTCTGTTAACCCAACTCCCGCCTATGCTCTCATGCGAAACTCCTGGCGATATCAACGCAGTCCACGTCTCCCTAATTGCTCCGAATACAGAGTTCGCCGACACGACATATTCATCTCCCTGCCTTTCTGCTTCTACTTTCTCATATCTAACCATTCCTGGTACTGACCTCGCCGGTGTCTATTGGCGTTCGTTTTGCTCTTACTTATTGGGTTAAATCCAGTCTCCGAGGTGCACAGGTGATTAACTTGGATAGTAGGCAAAGGCGGGTCCTGACACTTCTCCTTTTTCCGTTGATCCAACCGCTTGGTTTTATTGTCGGGTTTGGGTGAACTGAAGTCGGGCATAGTTCCTGTCCGACTTCGCCGCTTTGGTCTTTTGGTACCTGTTTCGCCGTGAATAATCATGAACTAGACGATCCTTCCAGGTCATTTTTCGGGCTGAACACTTGCTAAAGTATCACTGACGTTGGCTTCCCTATCCCATTTGGTCCTCTTTTGCTGTTGCATTACCAACATTGATGGTTCCAATAGCATTGTCGACGATATTAAAACTTGGTGATACCCCTGTAAAGTTTCGTACAGTGGAATAGTATTGTCCGGCATCATCTATCCTTTTAGCATACTTATTGAAAGGCTCTTCTATACCGACCGATGCTCCTAACGCTCTGGACGTTGCTCTTCAGTGACGTGTAAAAACAACCAATCGGAAGGATTTTATCGGACTTTTATCGGAAAGTTCCAGGCCGGGCAATATATGCAATTTCCACCTTCCGTAACCTAATCGGATTGTTCGATTTCGTAGAGCAAGGCTAGTCTAGACTGAATTCTACTGGTCTAGTCGTCGTCTTGTAATCATAGCAAGGGACGTGCAGGCAAAGATACTATATATATTTATTACGAAGACACCGGGGCTAGTCGAGAGGGACTCGATACAGACTCGACATTGTCGATAGTTTTGCTAGATGCCAGTGTTCGAGGCGTATATAGAAGGGAATCGGACGTATAAAGGTTGAAATCGTCTTGGAGTAAAGATATCAAACATCTAGTCACTGTTCACAGCTACTTTTGCTATAGCAGAAGAACAAATGTCCACCATCGAGTTGAAGAGAACGGGTCAGAAGGTAAGTCTGAAAGTTATCACGAGATAGAGAACTCACCGTGATTTCTTATCGTAGATGCCAGTTGTTGGGTAAACATCATACTAAATGATGGGTTTATTCTAATTATTGATGTTTGATTCAGCCTCGGAACTTGGAGGATCCCCGAATGCGCTGAAGTGAGTCCATTTAAATGACAATCAAACTAGATACTCATGTAGGAATGGCCGTTCATTGTAGAGCGTTTACAAAGCCATCAAAGTAGGATACAGACTCATTGATGGCGCAGCAGATTACGGAAACGAAAAGGAAGCCGGAGAAGGCATTCGCCGTGCTATCAATGAAGGGATAGTCAAGAGAGAGGATTTGTGTGAGCATAATGTCAATTTTGGTTGCACGAACGTCTAATGCGATGAATCATGACTAGTCGTCACTTCGAAGCTTTGGAATACGTTCCATGCAAAGGAACATGTAAGCCTGCTGAATGTGTTCCCTAGATGATCGAGTTGACCTGTTTGTTCCGTACCAGGTGAAAACTATTGCCAAGATGCAGCTCAAGCTTTGGGGTCTTGATTACTTTGATTTGTTCCTCATTCATTTCCCAATTGCACTCCAATATGTTGATCCAAAGGATAAGTTTCCGCCTGAATGGTGTGGGTTAGATGGCAAAGTTCACCTTGGTAAATAAAATTCGAATATTTTCTATCGAGAAAAGCAACTGAGATAACTCGCAGAAAACACTCCAATGCAAGAAACCTGGGAATGCATGGAAGAACTAGTGGATGAAGGCCTTGTTAAAAACATCGGCATCAGCAACTGTCAGGGCTCTCTCCTCCTCGATGTAATGCGCTATGCTCGGATTCCGCCTCAGGTCTTGCAGGTGGAAATTCATCCTTACTTGACGCAGGAACCTTTGCAGAAGCTCTGCAAGACACTCGGCATCGCAGTTACAGCATATTCTTCGTTTGGTCCGCAGAGTTATGTTGAAATGGGAATAACTTCGAGTGTTCCGGCTCTGGTGAAACATGACACGGTGATTAGTATCGCACGGACTGTGGGAAGATGTGAGCATGGATTTTTGGCAGCAAAGGCATTGACTGATGTTTTCGTGCAGCTCCTGGCCAGGTAATTCTTCGGTGGGCCACTCAGCGAGGCTTGGCTATAATACCGAAGAGCAGCGAGGAGCGATGGCTTAGGGAAAACTTGGAATGCAACTCTTTTGAATTGAGTGAACACGATATGAAGAAAATTAGTGCATTGAATATTGGGATGAGGGTGCGTGCTATTTATTTCTACTTTTCCTTGTAACTCATTGGGGTAGATGAATGACCCCGTCCTAATCGACCCGCGCTTTGGAATATTTGCTTGAAGTGAGTATAATATAATGGCTCTCTTGCAAACAACAACCTATTCAGATGTACGTAAATGTCCATTCCGACACCTTTCGTGTTTGGCAACCACGACTTACCATATCCGGATGAATGCTCCTCAGTAATTACTAGTTACCTTGTATTCACATACTTTGTACTGGGATTTAATATATTTGCTCGTCCTTTGTACTCAAACAGTATTTATACTATTGATAGGCTGTATTAATCATTATTGAACTACCCTTCGAACTTTTCGTGTGGAGTTCCCAGAAACTCGAACTCGCTTATCCATCAGATACCACCTAAATTTCCGCACGTACAGTGAGAGTAAGGACCTTGTTCGTATAATGTCTATGGAAGCTTAAATTTTATCATAGAACAGAAGACTCAGCTTTGTCCTCCTACCTAGCCAGCTTGGTGACTTATGCTCCTGTTAAATGCCCTTGCTCGTCCTCTTGCTTCTTCCTCTGCGGATCAGATAGATATCGTCAACGGCTCGCTCTCAATGGATGCACAACCTCTGATAACTCTCAGTGATTGTGGCAATATTCATTCCTGTAGAACAATACCACAAATTATTTACAGCTGTGTCGCAGTGGTGTTTGCTTGTACCTGGGTTGCGATACACCCGAACATTCCAAGACAGTTTGATAAAGATAAAAGGGAAGTCTGGGATTCATTTTCGGTTCATCCAGCGGTGGCCGTACTTCAAAACTTTTTGTTTATGTTACTGGCACTTATTTTCCCCGAATTAATTATCTTATGGGCTATGAAACAGTGGTTTTCTGCTCGTCGTATTGCTAAAAAATATAAAGGTATGTGGCCTACTCTTGATTGTAGTTTAAGGCCCTCTGAATATACTGTGACTAGATCATGGGTGGACTACAACTCACGGATTTTTTCTTATAATGGGAGGCTTTGTGTTATATGATGGTGATCACTTTATACGTACTTTAAAGACCGACGAACCATTAGATTGCAATCTTGCAAGAGACATTGCTGGCAACCTTGGAGGGGAGGTAAATTTTGATGGCGACGAGGTCTGTTTTCGGTATTTTGATCAGAATCACTTCCATTCATTTGACAATTCTTTTGATAGAGCTCCGGCAAATATGTCTTGAAACGACATTCTGAAGAGAAATCTGGGACTGCGGCTTGTCTGCTAGATTTTCTGGTGGAAACCAAGTTGATATCTATATCTGAGGACGAAATCATGGACAAAAGTAGAGGGGATGCAATATCCAAGATTGTTGTCATTGGCCAGACCCTCTGGTTCATTATTCAATGCATTGCTCGTGCAATTGAAGGACTTCCAATTACTAATTTGGAGATTATGACCCTGGCTTTTGCTATGCTCAATTTCATCACATACTTTATGTGGTGGAGTAAGCCCCAGGGAGTTCATTATCCCATCAAGATTGATATCTCAGAAAGAGGGTACGGGCTGCACAAACAGCAGCTTAATCTTGACTCAGAGAAGCTTGAAGAACATATGATAAAAAGGGAAAACCAAGCTGAGAGCTTCGAAGAGAGCGTTATTCAAGAAATCGTAGGGTTGATGGCTGCTAGAGAAAACAAGGGTACCCAAGGTGCAAAGCGCAGGAACCATGGTTTAATAACAACAGGCTTAGCAGCAGTGGGCCATGCCTCCGCATCAGATTGGGAAGCTGTCTGCAATGCATTTGATTCTATTCCACCACCAATCCGCGCTGCCACATATCTCCTCCTCACCATTATCAATCAAAGTGTCGATTTGACTTTTGGTAGGGCACATTACGAGGCTGGAATTTCGTTCAAAGATATTCCAAAACGACTCTGGGTTGCATTCTTCTCCCTTTTTGTTCTATTTGGCGGCATTCATTGTATTCCTTGGTCCTTTGCATTTCCCACGCATACAGAGCAAATTTTGTGGCGTGTCTGCGCTATTTTGGTGACCAGTTTCCCTTTTTTGTTGTGGATATTCCGGGAAATGGATGAAAAGTCTGCTTCTGGATCCTTGGCAAACACGATTGTGCGCCTTCTTGAAGTTATTACTTTACCTGTTCTCTATATCATCGCTAGATTCACTCTTATTGTTCTTGGATTTATGGAGCTTCGGACACTTGCCCCTGGTGCTTACCAGATTGTAGAATGGACGATGCTTATACCTCATATTTAATTACTTATTTACAGTAGAAGTACAAGACTGTATCTGCAACGTGGAGCTCTAAAATGACAAATCGAAACATTCTATTCCGAACGGCACCGGGACACATGCCGCTTAGAAAGCTGAGAAATGTACAACATCCGTGAGGCCATTAGACCGTATTTGCTATGTGAATTTTGGCCTTTGTTCTTAACAAGAGATGTTAAGATACACTGTGGACATGTTCAAATACTTAATCGTTTTATCTCTTTAAAACCGTTGGCACTCTGGATGAAAAATGAAATTAATATCATTCTGCATCTGACAGCATGGCAGCAGATGTTTGCCATGTTTGGCCTAAGTAAAAATCAAATATTTAATTGTTTTATTCCTCTTCGAAATTGTTGGCAATTCGAACGAAAAATGAAATTAATATCCTTCCACATCCGAGCAACAGATAACTCATATCTTTAAAATTATGGCTTCCCTTTGTCGCGCTGTGTTTGGCCTTGAGAGAAATTAAATATTTGACTGTTTTATTCCTGTTTCAAATTGTTTAAAAACGAAATTGGTATCCTTCCGCATGGCAACAGATGCTCGCCCTTCATTAGGTGTCCCCGGAGCGACAGCGACGGGCAAGCCTTGTGGTTGTCCTTCATTAGGTGTCCCCGGAGCGATATTGATGGACAAGCCTTGTATAAATTAAAACAATGACTGAAACCTTTGAAAGAATTTACAAATGTATCCCTCACTACCCTAATTGGATGGGTAGTTACATGGCTCCTTGGCATCATTACATAAAAACGACTAATTGGAAGTTTTTTATCTTGTTCTATTTCCTCGCCGTTCCGAACTGGGCCATATACATCAGTTAGGCAGTCAACTTCCACTGTCCGTAACCCAATCGGATTTTTTGGTTCCGTAGTGCAAGGCTAGTCCATCATATGAATACTACTTGTCCAGTTGTGGCCGGTTTTGTAGTGAGTAAATCAAGGTCAAATAAAATTCTGGATTTCTGCTTCAAATGTACTTGTAAAACAAAGCTAGTCATCATCGTATGGCATGAAGAGCTTTGCCTAGATCTTCGTTCCGGTAAACTCATCTAAGAACTTCTCCTGCGAATTGACTACTATATTAATGTGCTCCAAAGTCAAAGCAGAGTTTCTGTAAATGAGAATTGGGCCATTGTCATTCATAAAAATATCAGTTAGAATGACTTACGATGCCAGAGCCAATGCTTGCGCAGTACGAACCTAATTGGTCCAGGAATGATAAGCCGGTTATTGTTCAGTTATAACAAACACAAAATTGGGATTGAATCACCAAGTTCTTGATTGTACGTCCTGTACCAAGTCCTTTTATCAGTTTTGTCGAAATAAGTTGAATGAAGCTACTGACCATTGAACGGCTTAGAAGCCAGCACCTCCACGTCTGCGCGAGTAAATGAGCTCGACCCAGCAGAAGAGTCAGAAAGATCCCTGATTTTGTATCCGGCAAGCTCAAAGAATTTGGACCAAATTGTGAAACGACTAGAGTGGTCAAGTTCTGGGTATTTAATAGCTATTGGATTAATCATTATGAGCCGCAATGTCATTTCATAGTTCATCAATCGGGAACATACCAATTGATATCCGGGACATGAATGCGGGATCAAAGGTCGTGATTCTGTTTGTGGTAAGAAAGAGTACTCCTTGATGATATTCCAGGAGACGCAATATGGCGCTAACAAGACTGTTTCGTGCTAGTTCATGGAGACCACGTTGTTCCAGGAAGACCTGTAACCAAGTTTGAATTCAGTTTAGCACTAAAGTCAACGTGACCCAGCATACATCTGCTTCATCCACCAAAACAACTGCATCCCAAGCTGTTGCAAGCTTGTAAAATATATCAAAATGAGTTAGGAGGTCTGGAAAAGTAAGTGAGAGAAGAATTACGTCAAGAATTCTGCTAAGAGTTTTCTCTAGTTCAGAAGGATCTGTAGTGAGTTCAGTTGCTCCAGCAATATACAAAGGACGGTGCAACAATTCAGCAACAGCTTCTGCGGTCAAAGTCTTTCCTGTATAAAGCATTAAGGACATTTTTTGAGGATCTCAGATTACTTTTCTACCTGTTCCAGGTGGTCCATGAAGGACACATACCAATCCTCCACCTTTGCCCCTAATCACATCATTGATCATGACTTCTGGAGGAACATATTGCTGCCTTGTGACTTCAACAAGTCCTTTAATCAAGGTCTGAAATAAAAAGAGCATGATCAAATATGATGCAAAACTGAACGAGATGATTTCACCTACCTTGACTTTCAAGTCCAAAACCAAGTGGTTCCATGCATCTTCATCAAATGACACAGGGCCAAGTTTTTCAATCAACATTGAAATCCAGTGTTTGCTTTCCAAATTAAAGCCATGGACTATCGCAGGAAGGAAGGGTAAGTTTTCTTTGTTAATCTGCGGAATTTGTTGGTCCTGAGGTCTAACAAAGCAATGACATGAATGATGGGACAACTTATTTAATTATAAAACACTCAACCGGATTCTTCGAAGTGCAGCTAGTTGCTTTTCATCTTCGCCACCTGAAAATTTATCATCATGATCATATCCAGAACGACGAGTTCTTTTTCGTCTATCTGCATTCGGTATAGGAGTATTCAAAAGAGTAGAAGTGAGGTAATGATTCCATCCAATTCTATCAACTATGACACGTGTCTATCGGTATCATTAGTGTAATTGGATTCATAGCGGAAAAGTTGCACTCACGCCATTATCTGCGACATAAAAAGGAAAGTACACCGTCGTTAAAAAGAAAATTGAAGAATGACCCCGGACCTACATGACAAGAAATGAACACCAGAATATGTTGTGTACAGTTTTCCTCGAGCTTTCACATGAACCTTAGGATAATATTCTAAAGATTTGAGCAAAAAAGTACCAGTGAGGAGTTCTTTTGTCTCTTCTGTGAGATGAATAAAAGGTAAGGCCGAAATTCTCTTAGAGCCCTTAATATATATATAGATCAACATAGTATCTGTTGATTTACAAAAATTTTGAGCCTTACTTCAAATTGTTCACATTCGAGTTTGACCTGACGTGAAGTGTACATGTGCCCATTCCATTCATATCCCTCCCCTTCCACAGTAAAAATTCTTTATCAAAAGAAAACATTATTGTTAGTACAGCATCTGAAGTGAATTTAACATGCTTTTCAGGAGGGTTATCACGAGTTTCAAGACTTTGACTTTTGTTGACAAGTTTTGTCGACTTTACCTTGATTGCAACCTGGCAACCCAGTAAGTTGAAATGGAGCAATGCGATTCAAAATAACTCACAGGAATATTTTCAGTTGTTGAAAGATATTCATCTTTTTTGAAGTAATATCGTAATCTCAAGGATTTGGTTGTAAGTCATGGCCATTAGGTAGTATACTGTTTTACTCACAAGTCAAAGTCCATTTGTCCATAACTAATGCAAAGATTGAGTCTGTCCTGACTGTATTGGAGTATCAATATTTGATTGAACATCCAAGGTGGAATGAAGAATATACAGTGGTTGGAATTTCTCAGAAATATAATCAACCAAGACTTCCAGATGTTTTGCTAGATTAGCAAACTGTTGCATGAGCTCGTCCTCTGTAGATGCTGAAGATTGATAATTTCTCAGAGGCTTTATGCAGCGCAGAACAAAAAAATTGACTTACGAGATCCTTTGAATCGGCCAAATGATTCACTCAGCTGCCTTTTCTCGTCCAAACTTGTTTCAATTTGTAAAACTGATTTCACCTTATGCAATGCATCTTTCATGAGATCAAGTTCAAGATAAAACTCTTCGACTGAACGTTCAGGAGAAGCATTGAAGAATGTTCCTCCAACTGTAGCTCTGGAGTGCGAAGTAGATTCAACAGGAAGAAAACCAGAGCTATAGCACAACAAAATGCCCTTACCTGAAGAAATACAACAAAGGATCGCTCCAGTCACTCAAAAGCAAAGAAGGTGATACTGTCCACAAGGTAGATGTTAATGAATGATAAGCAAAGAACAAAATTTGGACTCACACTCCGGTGCATAGTAACGAGTGATGACAGAAAAATAACTGTCAACATTCTTTTCCACTTCCGATACATTCAACGTGCTTGGATTAAATGGCAAGTACATGTTTTTTTTCCTGTACCACCTCTGAAAACGAATAGTGTAGTGGTTGTGTACTTCTACACAGTCACTGGGGTTGACATCTGATGGCGGTTCGTCGTCTGGGCCAAATCCGATGCCTTGTAGTGCTGAAGAATACCTAGTAGGGTCTATTGCTCCACCATGAGGCACAGCAGTTGGAGCTGGTCTGGATACTGCTGATAGACGCATTGGAGTATGAAAGCAACAATCGTGCCAGACCTTTATACAGGTTTATATCAGTCTTCGGGGAGTTGAGTGGGTTCATGGGTATCTTATGTGGCTATACCAGAATTTAAAAACAGTGTAAGATTGCTGCGCATTGCTCAGTGCATAATATACTCACATTCTAAATCGAGCGCCAATGGCTGCTGAAATACACAGTTTGTATTCTCAGGGCGATAAAGATGGAGTTGATTTCATTATGAATGAAGAACAACCTGAATAAATGTAAAGGTATCCTTCTACTCGGGTGAGTAATTTAGTAGCTGTATGGTTGACTAGTAATTTTTGTGCTCCCTTGATAAGAAGATAAAGATCAGCATCATATCAGGTTCATCAAGTGGATATATCAAAAAGTGCTGCGGATGATGATCTTTCGAACTATTTCTAGGAACAATTTGTTCGCAATCAAGTTGAAAGATTTCGTTGATTACTGGTTTGCGTTCCATCCATATTGACTCTTGAATTGAATATTGGCCCTAGAACACGAAGTTTTGGCAGTTTCAGGATATCTGAGTGTGACACCTTTACTAAATGAATCTGATTCACCTTAGGAACAACAATTGCAACATTAATTATTAATTAACATTTAATGGATTACGACAGAGAGAAGTTCTTTTATATGAATAATAATTATATCAGGAAATTCAATAATATTTAGAATAAAATAGGACTTTTAACTGTGCATATTTCCTCATTGATTATTACTCTAACTGACAGATTACGAGGCTGACTCTAGGGGGTCTCGTCCATTTAGCTGTTCAATTCAAATCCTCGGCGCCAGCCGGGGGCCCATGCCACGTGTCAAACAGGACGTCTTGCGTGACACAAATACCCTGATTATGGAAGCCAACGATCAAGAAGGACATCCAGAAACCAGGGATTCCAGCTACCTCGATTCACAGGATATTTGTGGGTATACAAAGGATTTATTACCGGGTTTGTGAAATATCGGAATAAATGTATTGTTCTTGCATTTATGGAGCTTCGAGCACTTGCTCCTGATGTTTACAAAACTGTAGAATGGACGACGATTATACCTCATATTTAATTACTTATTTAGGGTAGCTATGTTGAAAGTTGCTAATTCATGGAGGTTTATTGTTGTAGCTGCTTAATAACCTGATCTTCACAAATTTCATTTATAACAAGGGGAGGGGCCGTCGCTGGTCGCTCCGGCTACAATGAACACCAAAAAGGAATTTCGATATTTAATTATTGAATTTTGCAATGCGCAAAACAAAACATCACAAAGCGAAGCATAATTTTAAAGATATGAAGTATACATCTTTTAACTTGTAATTTTAGGTTATGTATTAAATATTATTTTATTTTATTTCACATATTCTACGGCCCGGGCTTGAGGCCTCATACCCGCCATGCTAAGCAATGGCCCATTGTCTTTCATGCTCACCACGAATAAATTATTCAAGGGTGATTACAGATACTTCCTGTAAGCATATTTAAATACATACCATCTGTAGTTTAATGAATGAAACAAAAAGCATTGTGGAACCGTAATAGTGCTTTTCTCAATTTTCATTTCAACATCAATTCAGCTTGGGAAATTTACCAATCTCAAGGTAATATTTGTACTTGTGGAATGTGATGATATTCAGAATGACATTGTGATAGCTATGCTGTTCCATCTGCACAAAAAATCAACCCGTTTTCAATGATATGCTCCCCGTTTTCATTCAAAATTATCCCCCGTTTTCAAACATATTAACTTCCCGTTTTCACTGAATGGCCCCGTTTCAATTGGACTAAAGCCAATTCCCACGGGTGGTAATAGCCAGCTGACTGCAGCCGAGGCTTGCCGTGTTCCCACGACTTTTAATAATCAAGTATTCAGCTGCAAGTGGTGGTCCCCCCGGTGCTTTATTTATAACCAGGTTGCATCTAAAAAACTGGTTATAACTCAAGGTCACCAGTAATACCAATGAAGGGGAAGTGGTCCATCGCTCCACGTGGTAGATACGAGGCCGGAAATTGTTATAATGACATGGGAAGTTATTGGGTATTGCATAATTATCTGCACTCGCAAACTTTGTTCGCTCTATTTGTTTTTGTTTGCTTTTCAATTCGAAACTAGTTCGAGACCTTGGGGTCAATGGCGGCAGGGGAACGGCTCACTAAACTGAATGGAAAAATAAATAAAAATAAGCAAAGTAGAGAATTCCGCGAGTGCAGATGATAATGCAAGAGGCAATACTGAGAGTACCGAGATAAGATTATGATATACTAAATGGGTTTGCACACGGAGTTCAGCAGTGAGATCAGGTTTACTAAGTGTTGGAATCTACGATTCACATTATGCACAGGACTATATTCGTTTCTATTCTTTACTTCTATCTGACTTGCTTGTATAGCTATCCATATGATACACGACATCTATCTCACTTCTATCGACTCATCTTTACACCTTTCCTATTGTCTTATTGTCTTTCCTGTTATCACCTGTCTTACACTGCTGTACTAGTGCTGCGCACAAGCTATGCTTTATTGTTCTTTCTTATCTATGGACTCACACACATACAGTAGCTACAAGTATAAATACTAGGTAGTGTTGTACTGTTATACCAGAGCCTCAATCGTATCCGTTGTCTCATTTCACTTGTGTTCAAGTGTCCTTAACCCCTGTTAAATCTAATAGGTTATGGGCCCCGAGCTCTAACCTTATATCGTTTGCTTATCGTCTTGCTCTCAACGTTGTATGACCAGTTCTGACCGAACCAGTCGCAGACACGGAATCCCAGTACCCCCAGTTGACAACCCTGAAAACATCATCAGATCGCGATCAGGATCCAGGCCTTCATCTAGACCTACATCACGTCCCCAATCTCGTATACCTTCACCTAGCCAAGCCTTATCCAGGAGAGGCAGCCCTTTGCAACAACAACTATTCACACCACCTGTTTCTACAGCCCAACCACATCGTAATTCTCTCCCTTGTTACGGAAGATCCCATTTATTTGATCATACCGAGTGGATTGACTATTATTCAGATCCAGAAAATAGTACAAACTTTAAGGCTTGCAGATCTAGCCCTTGCCCAAATCGATACGATCCACCATTACTAGAACCAGCAAGAGGAAACGACTGGGCACTCCCTGTAGTTGAAAGCCAAGAAGAGGCAATCAGAAGTCACCAGAGACATACAGAAACACCTCCCAGAACTCCACTCACCTTCCCACTCACTCTTTCACCGCTTCAAACACCTCAGCCACAGCAGCCACAACAATCTACGTCATCTGTTGTTGATCTATCTGTTTCGCCTACTGGTGAACAACCTGCATTTGCTGAAGAAGAGAAGGAACCAGATCTAGAATACGAAGATCCAGTACCAAGCGAACACCCATCCAGACATCACTCACCACCACCTCCACCAGATCCCTCAGATCACTCATCAGATTCAGAATCACTGGATTCAGATAGCGACGACGATATGTCTAAAGCTACCAAAGCATTTGACAAGGTTACTACCTTGAAGGAGGATGGTTCAAATTGGTTAACTTGGGAAACGCGTGTTGAAAGAGCTGCTAGCTCACTTGGGTATGACAAATACCTCACCACTGCTGGGACAGGAGATGAAGAGAAGGAGGATAAAGATTTGTTGAATGGCATAATTGGTGCATTACCCGACAAGATCTTTCGGAGATACAAGTCGAAGAAAACATCGAAGGAACTTTGGGACGCATTAAAGACAGACTTTGATGCCAAGAACCCTCTTACACAGGCATACCTGGAAGGCAAACTGTTTAGCCTTAGATGCCACAACCCTGCGAAGATCAATGAGCACCTTGACACGCTTGTTGAAATTCAGGATGAATTATCCAACCGAGGAGTGGATATTGTGGATGCACGATTCAAAAACGCTGTTATCGCATCAGTTCCAGATCAATTTAAACCTATCATCACCTCCCTCACCACATACTACCAAGATGAGCCAAACAAGCTCACAGCAGGCATGCTTATTTCATCCATTCGTGCCGATGCTGAAGGATCTAGCAACAATCGCAAACCCAAGGACTCTGCCAATTACTCTAATGACAACTTCAGAGGAGGAAGAGGTAGAGGCAGAGGAAAAGGAAATTTCAGAGGACGAGGAAGAGGCCGAGGTGGAAAAGGGAACTACCAAGGTCACAACAACAAGTCCAATGAAGAGGTGAAATGTTATAATTGCAGAGGAGTTGGTCATATGTCCAACCGCTGGAGTGGGGCGATATGCGAATGCAGAGAAAACTGGACTTGCGTCCACGAGGGATTGGTTATGTTTCAGTAGACTACGCGAAACTATCTAAAGACTATGCCAAATAGATACAAATAAGATTAGATATATCAGTATACCCTACTCCATGTGCCCCCACTAAAATTAGCGACGTCCTCGTCGCTCTCGTTTACCCTTCAGCCTCTGAGCTTGTTACTTTGTTCGCCCTTTCTTCTTCTGATATACCCCCTTCTTCTTCCGACGCTTCCTCCTTTTCTCTTGCTTCAGTTTCACCGCCTTTGAACAATCTCAGCCTTCTCGCGCTGTACTCCCCTTCCAGCTTTGCTCCGTCCAGCGTCTCCAACAAGTATGAGTTAACCTTTCTCTCTTTGACCCTTCTTGGTGCTGACCATCTTGGTGCTAATTTCCGCTCTGTTTTGAAGGTGTTGAACAAATCTCCCCTCAAGACCTGTACCAAGTCTCCTTCCTTGAATACTACTTCCCCTTTTGTCTCCTTTATCACCCTTCTGTCAAACGCTGCTTTCCTCTTCAACGCGTGTCTAACCGTTTTGTCGTATCCGTCGAGTCTTTGTTGTGCTACGTACGCCATTTGGATGTCGATGTCACTTTGTTTCGGCTCTAGAGTGGACTCTTCGACTGGTGTTTTCTTGGTGTTTACAACCAGGCCGAACATTAACTCTTTGGGTGAAAAATTCAGTGCAGGGAGTTTACGGTTATTCAAAGCGAGTACTGCCCTGTCCAGGAATTCCGGCCATTTCTCTGGCAAGCTTTCCCATGTCATTCCTCTGAATTCGTCTGAGTCTTCATCTAGATCGGGCGCGACTAATCTCTTCAATACGTGCAACAGGATCTTGTTCGTGCCTTCCACTAGGCCGTTGACCCATGCTGAATATGCTGGCGTGACACGATGTGTTATCCCGTGGGTTTCACAGTAATCTGCGACGGTTCGGTTTTTGAAGTGGGATCCTCCGTCGGACATGAAGGTTTCGGGCTGGACGAAATGAAGTTGTAGATCTTCTAGGCTGTCAAGGGTGGTTTTGGCGGTTCCTTTGACTTTGAACTTGTAGGCCCATACGTGTTGTGAGTATGTGTCTATGTATACGCCGATATTGTTGTAACCTCCCTTTCCCTTTGACATAGATAGGTAGTCTCCCGCCACGAGCTCGAATGGATGTCTTCTTGTGATTGGGTTCAGTAGCGCATTTAGGTGAGCGCCTCCAAAGTTTGCGCATCTTGAGCAGTATTTGATTCCTCTGATTATAGAGTCATCCAGGCCCGGACTCCATATCTTGTCGAGTAGCGCGATTTTCACGGCATCCCTTCCCCAATGCCCGTTCTTCTCGTGCTGCTCTTTCGCCATGAGCACCGCCTCTTTCCTGGTAACGCACTCTACTCTTGTCCTTGCTCGTATTCCCCCATTCCCGCCGACTCTCCATAACTTCCCACCTTCAATCATATATTCCAACGCTCGATGTCTGGCACGTTGCCTGCGAACGTACGAGCCTTTTGTTTGTAGTCCCTCCAACGCTTCTATGACCTCTGTGAACGCCGGTTCCTCCTTGAACCGTTCCTTCAGCTCCTTGTACTTGCTCTCTTCCGCTGTCACTGTGAAGAGGTCGTTCACCAGACCTCTATTCGCCTCCCAATCTTCGTTTACCGTCCACTCGCTTCCATCTCCGTTTTCTCGTTCTCTTCCTTCCCACTTCCTGCTGAGCCCATCTGCTACCACGTTCATTTTCCCTGGAATGTGTCTGACGTCTTTGATGGAGTATGCGAGGATGCCGTCTCTCCATCTGGCATGCGCGGCATTCAACTTGTCGTTGGACAATACGTCTCTTAGCGCTTGGCAGTCGGTTTCTATTTCGACCGGGAAGCCCCAAATGACATCCGAGAATTTGTCCAGTCCAAACTTGAGCGCTGCGAATTCTAGTAAAAACGGTTTGTACTTCCGTTCTGCTGTCGACGTGCGTTTAGATGCAAACGCGATCGGGAAACGTTTTTCCAACACCCTTCCGTTTTCTCTCTCTACTCGAAAGCGTTGTGCCAACACTGCCACAAAACCTTCTTTACATCCGTCTGATGTGACCACGAAGCTCGTTCCGTCCCACTTTGGTGCTCTGAGTACTGGTTCTGAAGTCAGAACTGCCTTCAGTTTCAGGAACGCTGCCGTGTGCTTTTGGGTCCACTTGTCTTCTAGCGAATACCTGGCCATTATTTGTCGCCATGTGTTCTTCCCGCAGCCTTTCGGTATTGGGACTTCCTTGGTGAGGTCTCGAAGTGGTCCTTCAATGCGTGCATAGTCTTGTATGAGGTCTCGGAAGTGGCCTGTGAGCCCGATGAACGAGGACAAGTTCAGAGCATCTTTTGGCTGTTGCCAGTCAACGATCGCAGTGAGCTTGGTTGGGTCAGTTGTTACACCTTCTTTGCTGATCTTTCCGCCTGCAAAGATTCCGTTTGACACGAAGAATTCTGACTTGCTTGCAGACAATGACATGTTACATGTCCTAATCCTGGTGAATATCCTTCGCAGTTTTCTGATCATCTCGTCAAAGTCGTCTGCAGCCGCTCCACCATCATCCACGAATAGCTCCATGGTTCCGTCTCCCAGTAGGTCCGGTAACTTGGTTGCTGTCATGTGTGCGAATGTCGATGGTGCTCCTGTTAGTCCAAAAGGCATTCGTTTGTACCAAAAGTGTCCCCGACCCTCTACATAGAATGCCGTGTATGGTCTAGACTCTGGTGCAACCTCGACTGCATAGAACCCTGACGCAAAGTCGAATAGTGATAGGTATCTGTGTCCGCTCAGTGCCTGCTGTTTGGTGCGTATATCTCCTTGTGGCATTGGAGCTATTTCGGTCACTTTGTTGACTTCTGCGAAGTTTTGACAGATTCTCCATTTCGGTGCTTTGGCGACGGGCTCGTTTGTTTCCAGTTCTGGTTCTGGTCTCGGTGGGAGTTTTTTGAAGTGCGACGGTAAACCTGCTGCAGTACACTGGTCATTGATGCGGTGCTGTAGTTCTTCTAGCGATAGACCTCCCCCTTCGTGTGCCTTTTTCGCTAGCGTAGTGGGTGACACTGCTTTCACGTCGCTAGGGTTCACCTGCTCTATTACACCTGCTGCTACCAGTTCGTCTACTTTCTGGTATAGGTATTCCTTCTGCGGTGGGGTGAGTTTTCGTTGGTACGCCTTCTTTTTGAACTGCACATTTTCTGGGATATTCAATCGGTGTACTGCGCCTTCTACAGCCCGGACTTCGCTAACAGACAACGCAAAGATATCTGCGAATGATGCCAGCAACTCTTCCACTTCTTGGTGCTGTGCTTTCGTCAAGTCATCACCGATCTTGACTTGTTTTAGGATCTCTTTGACACGTTCGGTTTTCACCAGAGCCCGTATTACATTTGTAAATGTACCTGGGAAAATGCGCTAACGACATTTGCAATTGTGCGGGGCTGACCGCTTATGAGCTTTTCGGCCACTCCGGCCAGAAACAAAGGCTACCGGCATTAGCGGCATGAACTTTATGAACTGACATAAGCTCTTGCACTCACGGCAAGCCCGGCACCTCATTTTAAAGAGTCAAAAGCGAACATTTACAAATGTCCAAAAGGGCATAAGATAATAGATTAGATAAAGATAAGATAAGAGTATTGGGTACTGCCAGATGCGCATTTTTCGGCTGATCTCAGATCTGCAATCCATTTTTGGATAGCAGCTGTGGCTGAGGAGAAAAATGCAAAAAACGCGCCAGGAGCCGGCGATAAAAATTGAGAAAGTGGGTATATAGGGGTAAATTGGGTCAGGGAATTCAAATATCCAATCAGATTTTGCATATTCACAATGGTTCCTGAGATATTCTCAAATAATCACTGAAAAATAGCAAAATTTGCTCCTGGGAGCATATCTGTAGCTCTAAAAATGTGGGAAAGAGGGAAAATAGTAGAATGTGATATTTAAAATAGATATCATTTAATTCTTGCACTGATTACAGCATATAAATCAAAGCAATCAAATAATGGTCATGTAAAAGCACAGAATATTTTCCTAATATCTTATATATCAATCTTTTGATGCACATGAAATAAAACTAGGTGGAATAGTAGAATGTGGTATTTAAAGTAGATATCATTTAATTGCTGCACTGGTTACAACATATAAGTGAAAGGAATCAAATAATAGTCATGTAAAAGCACAGAATATTTCCCTGGTATCCTATATATTGATCTTTTGATGCAAATTAAAGTGTACAGAATTATTTGATGGAACATGAATTATTAATTTAATAGCTGCATAGTGTTAACAGCTCAGGTATCAATATGTACAAGCACAGAATACTAACTCTAAAACACAAAGTGTGAAACAGGGTTATCACACTATCTGAGCCATTACTAACAGCTGTACAATATTCAGTGAGAAGCAGATGCTATAATTGCAATCATGCCACAAACAAAGCAAAATTTTTAATGACTAGAAAGATGGGTTTTTTTCATTTGTTACTGGAAATTTTTGTATTTTTATTCAGACTAACAGCTTACTACCCAGACATGGTCTGACAAAAAAACATCTCTGTAAAATTGTATTGGGTTACTGAATATATTATCTACCTAAATAATGGGTCTGGACTAGTGACCATTCAGCACTTCATAGATGCTAAAACCTACATTAGATGCAATGCAGATGACTGATTTGTATAATCTTAAGAGGTAATATTCTACATTATTACAAGTTTATAAGGGTATAGCATTCATAGCTTTCCTATATTATATGTCTTTTATGGGAGCTTGGCAAATAGATGTATAGGTAGATATATATTTATGACTCATTGCACTCTCTAGATTAATGAGTTTAGTGAGAAACCTTGAATCCTATTATTTATTTCATTGATATGAACTGAAGAAAGTTGCATATATACAGAAGCAACCTGGATCAGTTTTTATATGTTCATATGATACCAAAACCCTACTGTTTAGGTTGAGAGCATCCATGGAGAACTGTAATATCTTTAGTGATTTCTGTTTGATTGCACATATTACACAGTTGTACTTTAGGTACTTTAAGTCTAACAGGGGCCAGTTGTTTGGAGAATGTGCATAAAATATCCACAAGCTCTCATTGTAATTCAATTACTTTAATGTTAATTGATTCAATGATTTTACAACATTCATAGTGAGATACTATATACTTTGTGTTCTTATTAGCTCTCTTGTTTAATGAAACCTCTGAATGTTAAAACAGCAATAGTTATAATCATATGTGGTGTATGGAAATGCTTATCTCAATATATGATTCTTTTACATTTGGATCTTTTACTATTACCTGACTTGTGAGACCTATTTAAACCTTGATTCATGTAAATATTTTATAATCTTATATCCCTATCTCTTAAATAATTGCTGATACAATAACCCTATTGAAACACCAAAAAATCTTTCATTTCTGCACACTCAGGGACATTTTTCATGGTCTAAAGCTGACTCAATATCTTATGCTTTTACATCTGTATCTTACTTGAGCTCTTAAGAGTATGCCAATGTTAATTAGACATTCATATCCATCAAAAAATGAATATATAGGATGTCAGGGAAATATTCTGTGCTTTTACATGACCATTATTTGATTCCTTTGATTTATATGTTGTAACCAGTGTACCAGTTCAATGATATCTATTTTAAATATCACATTCTACTATTCCACCCCTTTCCCACATTTTTAGAGCTACAGATATGCTCCCAGGAGCAAATTTTGCTATTTTTCAGTGATATTTCAACAATATCTCAAGAACCATTGCAGATATGCAAAATCCGATTTCATTTTCGGATTCCCCGACCCAATTTACCCCTATACACCTATTTTTACAATTTTCATCGCCGGCTCCCGGAGAGTTTTTTGTGTTTTTCTCCTCAGCCACAGCTGCTATCCAAAAATGGATTGCAGATCTGAGATCAGCCGAAAAATGCGCACCTGGCAGCACCCAATAATCTTATCTTATCTGTATCTAATCCATTTTATCTATGCACTCTTGAACATTTATAAATGTTGTTTTTGACTCTTTAAAATGTTGTGCCGGGTTTGCCATGAGTATAACAGCTTATGTCAGTATATAAAATTCATGCCGCTGATGCCGCTGGCCTTAGTTTTCGGCTTGAGTGGCCAAAAACCTTATAGGCGATCAGCCCCGCAGAATTGCAAATGTCGTTAACGCATTTTGCCAGGTACATTTGTAAATGTTTTACGATATCAGCTGCGGTTTTGAATGCGCCATTGGGCCCGTCATTTCGTGTGAAGATTCCCGTGTTGGTACTTTGGTTCAGTGCTTCTGGTATCATATCAGCTCCGAACGGGTCGTCCACGTTTTCATCGGGCTCCGTCAAGAAGATGTCTGTTGCTTCTGTAATGTTGCCTTGGTCAGCACTTTCGCAGTTGCTTATAGTCTGGCTTGTTTGTACTCCCCTCGAGGGGGGTGCGTTACTTCCCCCCGGTGAGTTTGAACGCGTTTCCTTTTGCCTTTGTCTCCATTTGCTCCGCCTCTTTTCGTTCTTCCTCTTTCTATTCGCCTTCTCCTTCGCCTCTCTAATTAGCATCTCCCTCGTTTCTATCTTTGGCCATTGGAATGTTCTGTGGTATCGAAATTGTCCTTTTGGCCCTTCCACCTTTCTCTGACCTCTATTCTTCCACCTGCCCCAACGCCTCGCTGACTTCCCTTTCCATAGTCTCCCTTGCTCCTTTCTAAATGCCTTCTCCCTTCTCTTGTCTAGTTCTTGGTTCATCTCCTTTATTTTCGCCAACCTCGCTTGTTTCTCCTCATCCTCTTGTCTTCGACGTGCTTGATATTCGCTAGGTGTCTCAAACACGAAGTGGTATGTGGTATCCCTCTTCTTATATTTTTCTGTGTTGAATAATATGTCAGTGGGTATCTTTTCTTCGTTTGCGAACGGTAGCGAATTCACTTCCCTGTCCAGCGGGGTATCCGTTTTCGCAGAGACCCCGCCCAGTGCACACGCTTTTTCCTTTATGACAGTTGGTTTATCCTCCTCCGTAACCCAAGTATCATCCTTGTTGTTATCTTCATCTGCATCTTCCACCATTGCAGCGAATTCCGACTTTGTCTTTTGCACTGGCTTTCCTAACTTCTCGTTGAATATTGTCCGCACTTCCTTCCCATTTGTTATGTGTATGGTGTCTCCCTCGTATTCATGGACTGCTTTGAACTTTTCTAGCAGTGGTTTTCCGAAAAGAAGTGACCAGCTCCCTCCGCTATCAAACACCTCAAACGATCCTTCTACCTCTATCCCCTTTAGACGCACACTTCCTGACCAACTTGCAATTGCTGGTACTACCCGTCCATCAGCCATTCTCATTCTCCTTCTTGGTGGTCCCCATCCTCCAATTTTCCCTTCCAGGTCTCGGTATATCCCCACGTCTATGGCTGCTACCATTGCACCGTCATCGACCAATGCTGTGACGTATGCGGTGCGTTTTGAACTGTCCACCAACTGTACTGCTGTACTGAATGGTGTACTTGTACGGCTTAGGACACTTTGAACTGTATGCACGTCAATGATGTCGTCATTGTTTCTATGTACATTCATCTCTGCAGTGTCCTCGAGGGTCATACGGTTGCCGTTTATGCCGTTGACCCACTCCCATTTCCCGCCTCAAATCCTATGAACATCCAGTCGTCTCCTTCTTCTCCTACTACGTTGACCTGTGCTGCCCTTGGGAATCCTAGCTCCCTCTGTACAAATGCTCGCCAGTGTCCTTCATTGACTAATATGCTCCCTGACCCTGGTGGGCACTCTGCACCTCTTCCATGCCATGCTCTCCCACACTTGAAGCATTCTCCCGAGCCTGGTTTGAGAGTGCCTGGCGCATATGGGTAGATCATGCGTTCGTTGAATACCGGGTTACGTCCCCATTGTGCAATGAAGTTTGCGTAGTCTCGTTTGTATGTATCGATTCCTTCGTTTGTGTTCGGTTTCTGAACGTACGCATCTATGTTAGCACGCAGAGTGGTTTTCTGGGTGTCGTTCAAACTTGCAGCTTGTCGTCTCGTACCGACCGGTGCTGTCCAGTTGCTTCGACCACCCGTGTTCGTGTTGAACACGTCTTCGTTATTGGATCGCGGCTTTGGATTCTGGGCTCGCTGTGGTCGATACTGCGAGTCTAGCGTGGTGTTTGCTAGTCCTCGTGCAAGTGCTTTGCTAGGTGTTTCCAGTACTGTTGCTGCAACCTTGGCCTCAAGTTTCTTTATGCGTTCTTCGTCTTCCAACTTCTCCCTGATCCACTTCACTTCTATTGTCTGTATTGACTCCACAAACTCTGTCCAGTCCTTCGCGTCCTCCTTCGCCTTTTCTCTAATCATTTTCGGAAGTTTTTCGTAGGCTGCTATGATGTCCGAAGTTGTCTTTGATATCCCCGCTGCTTTCGCTACCTCCAGCAAATTCCTCGCAAACTTCTGGTGGCTCCACTCCTGTGTATTCTCGTCCCTCTTTCCCAGTTCACTTGTCTGCAACTTCATTGCCAGTAGCTCCCTTCGCCGCTCTGACTCCGTGGGTTTCGCGACCTTGATTGATGGGAATTCTTTCAAGAATTCATCCGTGAAATCGTCCGAGCTCCCGTTTTTCACTTTGTCTTCCAACTCGTCGTACCATCCATCTACTCTGCTTCCTGCTTTGAAAAACAGCGCTACCTTCTTCGGGAACTTGTCTTCGGGTATCCCCATCGTCAACAAGTAGGATTCCGCTGCCCTCAGAAAGTCCTTCGAGTTCCATTTCTCCTCTATGTTCCCCGAAAACTGTGGTCTATCTGTCGAAGACATCTTTACACGTTTTCGTCGTTCTGCTGGTGTGTCTACAGGTGTTTTAGCTCTTTCTGGTGATGCTTCTTTGGATACTAGCGCTGATTGTGGTTTCGATGGTGGTCCAGATGGTGGGATTAGGCCTCGTGTTCTCGCTATGTACGTGAGCCAGTCTTTGGTTTGTCCCGTTGTTAGCTCCTGTGTTAGCGGTGAGGGTGGTCTCGTCTCCAAATCTAGTAGTGATGCTACCAGACTACTGCTGAGTGATAGGGTACTGCTACTTTGTGATGTGCCACTGTTTCTGCTAAGAAACCGGCCTCGTGAGTCTCGAGGTAGTTCCGATACTATTCTTCTGCGTGACGTGTTGGGCTCGTGTTATCCTCGTGCTACTGCGTTTTTCTGCGTTGGCTTTTGCCGTTTGGTTTGGCTAGAATCGCACTTTCGTCACCAATATGGAGTGGGGCGATATGCGAATGCAGAGAAAACTGGACTTGCGTCCACGAGGGATTGGTTATGTTTCAGTAGACTACGCGAAACTATCTAAAGACTATGCCAAATAGATACAAATAAGATTAGATATATCAGTATACCCTACTCCACCGCTGCTCATCAAAGAAGAGGCAAAATGCCAATTCTGCCAAGGAATCCAAGAAGGATGACAAAGAGAAGGATAAAAAGGGCAAGAAGAAGGAAAATGCATCAGCTGCCAAGGAGGAGAATGAAGGATATCAATCGGCATGGTTGGCAATCGATAAAGATAAGATTTCATATCTAGATGCCCCAACCATTGATTGCTCAGAAATTGCAGAAGCAGTGTTCATAGCATCTGAACAACAGACTCCAATCCTGTTTGATACAGGAGCTACTTCTCACATGACGCCACTTCGCAAGGAACTGAAGCACTATGAAGAAATTCCACCTCATATCATCGAAGGTGCAAATGCCGACACTTTCTCTTCTAATGGAAAAGGCACGCTCCATATTGAAACACATGATTCCTCAGAACAACCCCACTTCTTTCCATTGCGTAACACATTGCATATCCCAGGCATGCCCAACACACTTGTTTCTATTGGAAAATTGGATGATGCTGGATACGTCATTCACATTGAACAAGGCCAGATGAACATCTCAAATGGTCAAGGAAGGAATGTTGCATGTATTCCGAAGGTCAATGGGCTTTATCAAATCATTCCACATGAACATGCTTATACAGCTACCGACCGCACCCTATCCCTTTATGAAGCACATTGCGCCCTAGGACATGTCAATTATGGATATTTAAAGGATGCTTTTAAAGCAAAATCTATCCAGGGCATTAGGTTGAATAGGAACCAAATGGAGGAAACTGAATGCGCTGTATGCATGCAAGCGAAAGCTTCCAGACTCCCAGTTCCGAAACAACGCCAATCTGAACGTGCAAAGAATTTTGGAGACAAGATTCACACTGATATATGGGGACCAGCATCTGTCAAAACCATTCATCGCAACGAGTATGCACTCACATTGCTTGACGACGCCACGTACTGGCTGGAGCAACCTCTACTGCGCACCAAAGATGAGGCATTTCCGAAATACGTCATATTCCAAACCAACCTTGAAACACAACATGGTGTCATCATAAAGGTATTGCACTCTGATCGAGGAGGAGAATACCTAGGAGGAGATTTCTTGCAGTTCTTGGAAGGAAAAGGAACAAACCGCATTCTCACCGTTCATGATACACCAGAGGAAAATGGTACTGCAGAACGCAGCCACAGATCCTTACTCAATATGGTTCGAGCTATGCTCATTGCATCAGGCTTACCAAAATGGCTATGGGGAATGGCCATGATGTACGCTGTTTATATTTGGAACCGAACACCACACAAAGCCATAGGAATGAAAACACCTTTTGAGAAACGATTTGGTCACACCCCTGACATATCGGATCTACACCCATTCGGCTCTATTGTTTATGTTAAACGAGAAGTTCGACCTGACAAACTATCGGAACAAGCTACAGAAGGACGTTGGCTTGGACCAGAGAAAGAGTCACAGGGCTATAATATCTATTGGCCTAAACGACGAACCATCACAGTTGAACGAAATATCACATTTTCCAAACAGCAGACCCAACTCAGTGAGGAGGAGGATCATGATGTTGCCATCAATTTGGAGAACAAAGTCCCTGAGTCGGATCAGCCAACCGAAATTGTTGAACCTACACCAGTTGAAATTGGAGAACCAGTTGACCCAGCAATCGTCACAAGCAGGAGGAGCAGAAAGCCTGCAGCTAAACTCAGAGAAATGGCTGCATACACAAAGGATTACTCCACCATTCTCACTGCCAGTCTTGCACAAGTCACATCAGAAATCGAAGCATATGATCCCTATACAGTAGCCGAAGCCAAACGACGACCTGATTGGAAGCATTGGAAGGAAGCTATGGAGGAAGAAATGCGACGACATGAACAACGTGGAACATTTGAATTGATCTATCCACCTGACGATGCCAACATACTTACCAACAAATGGGTTCTCAGATCCAAGAAAGACGAATTTGGTAGACTCATCATTCACCGAGCACGACTTTGTGTCCGTGGATATAACCAGATCCCCGAAGTCGATTACTTCCCAGATGAAACATTCGCCTCCGTCGCTAAACTCACATCCGTCCGCATCATACTCGCTATTGCCGCTTATCGGGACATGGAGATCCACCAGATGGACGTCAAATCAGCCTACCTCTACGGCAAGTTAGACGACAGTGAAAAGATCTACATGAAACCACCCACTGGTATCGAGATCCCAGGCATTAAACCAGGACAAGTACTTCACCTCCGACTAGCGCTTTATGGACTCAAACAAGCTGGACGACGTTGGTATCTAAAATTCTGCAGCATTATGAAAGAAGTTGGACTTAGACGATCAGACTTCGATCATGCCGTATTTTTCCAGACAAAACCCCTTGTTATCATATTCATTCACGTTGACGATATGACCATCGTAACCAACACCAAGGAAGACATGAAGAAGTTGAAGGACAAAATCAAAGAGAGAGTAGAAGTCAAAGATGAAGGAGAATTACATTGGATGTTAGGAGTTGAAATTCGACGAGACAGAGAGAAGAGAACACTTCAATTGTCACAACGATCCTACATTGACTCTATCATTTCACAATATGGATTCTCAGACACCAAACCTGTTTCCATCCCATTCGATCCTCATACACGACTCTCTACAACTCAAAGTCCAACCACAGTTGAAGAAATAGCTCAAATGCGCGATAAACCTTATCGAGAAGCACTTGGAGCAGTTCAATATTTACGACACGCTAGCCGCCCAGAACTCGCTTATCCAGTATCTCAACTTGCCAGATTCTCCCAAAATCCAGGCATTACTCATTGGAACGCATTACGCCGAGTATTCGCTTATCTTAAAGGAACGCGTGATTATTGGCTAACCTATGGAGATAAACCATCAGACGTCATTGGATACTCAGACGCAGATGGAATGTCAAACGAAGATCGACATGCTATTTCTGGATACGTTTTCATGCTCAATGGAGGAGCTGTATCATGGTCATCTAAACGACAGGACACCATTTCACTTTCAACCACCGAGGCTGAGTATATCGCATTATCTCATGCCGCAAAAGAAGCTATTTGGATTCGAAATTTTATCTCTGAAATATTTGGATCAGTCACTGACCCAATTCTTATTAATTCAGACAATCAATCTGCTATTGCACTTGCAAAAGACGACCGTTACCACGCACGCACTAAACACATTGACATCCGCTACCATTTCATTTGCTACGTCATTGAAGAAGGGAAAATCAGACTCTCATACTGCCCCACATCCGATATGACTGCCGACATATTCACAAAGGCTTTACCGTCACTTAAAGCCAAGCACTTCGCTTCATCCATGGGACTCGCAAAGGCTTGAGGAGGAGTGTTGGAATCTACGATTCACATTATGCACAGGACTATATTTGTTTCTATTCTTTACTTCTATCTGACTTGCTTGTATAGCTATCCATATGATACACGACATCTATCTCACTTCTATCGACTCATCTTTACACCTTTCCTATTGTCTTATTGTCTTTCCTGTTATCACCTGTCTTACACTGCTGTACTAGTGCTGCGCACAAGCTATGCTTTATTGTTCTTTCTTATCTATGGACTCACACACATACAGTAGCTACAAGTATAAATACTAGGTAGTGTTGTACTGTTATACCAGAGCCTCAATCGTATCCGTTGTCTCATTTCACTTGTGTTCAAGTGTCCTTAACCCCTGTTAAATCTAATACTAAGGACGAGTCCTTAGTAAATGAAATAGGAGTGGGCCATCGCTGCGCGTGGCAAGTACGAGGCCATAACCTGGAATAATGCCGAGTTGATGCTGGGAATGCCGATGGCAAAGTTTCCGTGATTACATTACAATGATAAGATTTGATATATATACTATATGGAGTTTGCATGAAGCAAATGACACAGCCACATCCACGAGTCAACTTTAGTAAGGACGAGTCCTCATTTCATTTGGCCTCGTAACTCCAGCCTCGTAATAAGAATTACAACTGGATTATAATCAGATTGATATGGTTATAATTTATGTAGTGTTAGGGTTATAGGTTATATCCAACTGTGATTGGCTATAATCCAGCTATAATTGGATAGAGTGAATATGTGAGTCAGTTCCTAGTATGTGAAGAAACAGGCTGTAGGTATAAATGTCAATATTTTTCTGCATCTGCAGATGTCCAATGAATAGAATGCTTGCACTATTGATAATACCCAATATTAAATCAGAAAATTCATCCCAGTAAATAGACAGATTCAGGACAGCACTGCATAATATTTATTGCAATGAAATGCTGGGCAGACAACCAAAGAACAATCCTCTGTGGATTCATGAATGGACTTGTACCATTTATTTTCAGTTTGGAAGGCTGTGATATTTTTTATTAGTTTCAAATAAACATGGACATTCCTGGCACCCAAATCATTTTACAGGTTTAACATATTTCCTCATATAGGGAAAGTAATTATCATTTTAAGCTGTTGAGATCATGTTCATACAAACTGCCAAGTAAGCAGTAAAAGTACATCTCAACTCCCAAATAACCTGAAATTAGACCAAAAACCTTTCAAACTTCAAAGTATTATAAAGGTGGAAATCAAAAACAGTGTGGGAAGATGAGTTAGCAACTTCAACATTGCTAAATCACATGCATGAGCTTGGTAAAAATTGTTGCATTTTTCTACAAGAGAGATGTGTTTTCATTCTGGTCTCAATTGTGAGGGAAAAAGGAGGTGCAAGAAAACATTCCTTAGTATAGAAATTAGGATGATCAGGGAGACTATGGATTTATAGTAATGTATTGTACAATACCTTCCTGGGCTGAAAGGGGACAAAAATAGCATGTTCTCCTTTTGAACAATGTAAAGGATATCCTGTCATTTATTTTATGAATGAAATCATTCATATGCATATAAAATTTATCTTCAGCCCTGTGAAATAGCATGATATAATATCATGTCAGAGATTCTCTAGAAAGGCAGGTGCCATTTTAATCCATTCTCATGATAAATTATACACACTTGAATTTCAATGCAATATATATATATATAGGTAAAGCACTTTTCTAATCAAAAGCTCTCCAATATGCTGTCCTAAACGTCGCAAAATTAAATATCCCCGGATTTATAGCATCCCCCCCGGATATTCAGAGATTTGAATGCCCCGGATTGATTCCAAGCCGGATATACTGTTCAAAATGTAATGTTCAGACCAGCTGGCCCTTTCACGTGTTGCTAAGGCATACACTGACCTTATTTCTGGTAGCCAAACATCAATAAATCAATGTATATGGAGTTTATCACACAAGATTTGTGGCACCAGAATTTTCCCACATAAACCACCTACACTCTACTTCAGCAACTTATCTCGTGATAAAATGAATATAATTTGATCTTCAAAGTGTGCAAGGTGCCATGGCAAGGCCTACCTACCCTTGGCAACACAATACTAAGAAAAAATGTTGAGGCTGATGTTACCTATACTGTAAGTCTGTATGACATAAGCATTTTGACAAATTACTGATAGCAGGCACTTTGTATATTCTTAACACTATAAATTCACACTATACTGTTATGTACTCATTCATGTACATATTCAAAGTCCCCACAAGCAATATGGTGGACATCAGCCAGGAGGTAATGTTGATGAGTGGCTACTGGTGGGAAAAAATGACATGGTTTGTCAGCTGGTATCTGGTTAACTGGTTCTGATCAGCACCAGTTCATATCGATTAAAACCAGTAATGTGTTAAAATACTACTTACTGATCATGATGAGCCGATTTTCTGCTAGACTGGGGGATCATTGTGCCTTTATCCCTTGATTCCCATACCTCCTACAATACTGAGCACAGGTGCACAAAGTGTGGAAGAGGGCAAATCATTCAACTTTTGATTTCCCCAAGTCATTAATGTTCAAAGGGAGGGTCAAACCAATACTGACATAAGTGCCAGCCAAATTTCGGCCCGTCATTTGTATACTATGTGAGTAGGTCACGTGTAGTACAAGTAGTCGCCAATGGCTAAAATGCAGATATATCCGGGGCACTCGCTATAATAAATACGGGGCAAAATTTACGTATTTCCGGGATTAATTTTGCGACAGATGGAACAGCATACTCCAATGCATCCAGAGGGAAGCCAAACAGCTCAGTGGATGTGCACAGGATCATTGTGGACTGTTACGGTGTCCCGTTAGTTAGTCATTACTTATCCGATTTGGTAATATTGTCCAAATGAGGCAGTAATACCTTTTTTGGGGTATGCCGGAACATGCCGATGTGTGCCGTTAAATGAAAACGGGGAGGTCAGTCGAAGTGAAAACGGGGCAAAGATTTTTGTTGATGAAAACGGGTCACAGTCAATGAAAACGGGGGCAACTTTAATGAAAACGGGGGTTCTTATTTTTTGTGCAGTTTGGACAGCATATAATTACGGCCTCTGGATTTGTGAGCCGAATCAATTGCTTATCATGGGAAAACACGAATAATTCAGTATCTTGGTAACGACTTTTGTACCACAGCCTCATTCATCCTTCCCTCTCCACTGCCCTTCCCAAGCATTCTACCTCAGAGGCCAGTGATCCATACACCCAATGTCTCGGAAAAAAGGCAAAGCAAAAATGCATTTTGGCAAAGCCTCCAGTAGGCACTAGTTTGCTAGCAGGCCCCCAACAGAGCCCCAAGCCAAGTATAGTGACTAGTAGAGGAACAAAAGCAGACAGCTTCAATCTATTGCCTTCTGAAAATCACGGCAGGATGAAAAATGAGCAAAGGGTCCATATTCACAACTCTAATTCAGGCAAATAAGCACACTTTTGTTGTAGTACAAGTGACTTGTTGATATCAAAAACAGATAACCCACAAATAAACATTCTTGAAGGAGCTTCACACACACAGATTTCAAATTCAAGAATCACAGCAATTGCAGGAGATGCTTACTACACTGATGATCAAACACTAAAGGCTTTGGAGGTGCGCTATTTATTTTATTTTTCTATACAAGCTTAAAGTGCCATATCACTAGAATCAGATGCTCCGGGATGAACTTCATCACTCCAAAAAAGCTGAATTTAACTCCGTAACTAGCACTCCACGTGGTGCTTGTACAGAGGGTACTCGGGAAGAGATTCTGGATATACTAATGCATTGGGCAGAAGATGACTCTGAATGTCATATATTTTGGATGAATGGAATGGCTGGAACAGGAAAGACCACCATTGCTTACACATTTTGTCAGCGCCTGTTGCAGTCACAAATGTTTGGAGCAAGTTTCTTTTCATCATGTTCTGAGGAGGAGACAGCGGACCCAACCCGAATCTTTCCTAGTATAGCTTATCAACTTGCTCGACACTCTCCAGCATTTTCTTCTGCTCTTTTGTCATCTATACAAAGAGAGGAAGCTTCAGGTCACACTCCACTTGAGTCACAGTTCTTGAAAGTGATATTGAATCCTGCCAAACTCTCAGCTTTCACTCTACACCCAAAGCACTTGATAGTTGTTTGTGATGGGCTTGATGAATGTAGAGAGCTAAAGCATATTTCCACTATCTTATCACTGCTCAGCAAATATGCACCCAATCTTCCCATCAAATTTTTTCTATCCAGTCACCCTGTAGCAGAGATAAACTCCAAATTCAGAAGTGTTGACTCAGATCAACATAACAGATATCTGCTTCATACAGTGGAAGACTACTTTATCCGCAGAGATATCAAAATATTCCTAGACTACCGCTTTCAAGAGATCTGTGCAGAGAAATCTGTGGGTGAAGGATGGCCCAAAGATCACCAGCTGCAGAAACTCCTGGATCTTTCTGGACGTCTTTTCATCTATGCAGCTACTGTTTGCCTTTACATAGGCAATCCCAACATACCAGATTATCAGACCCAATTTGCTCTGGATAAGATTCTCTCCTATGATGCCACCAATCCACACAATGGGAAATCACCATATGGAGAACTAGATGGTCTTTACATGGTCATTTTAAATGCAGCCTCTGAAAAAGGTGGAAAAGATTTTTTGCAAAATATTCTCAGTGTAATTGCAGCTGCACAAACAAACATAAGTTCAAAAACAATCTCTCAGCTTCTTCAGCTCTCATTCTGGGATAATGATACATTGGGAATAACTCTTTCATCCCTCCAATCTGTTATCTCAGTTCCAAATAGCATGGAACAACCTGTCAAAATTTTTCATGCTTCCTTTCCAGACTTTCTCTTTGACTTAGCAAGGTCAGAAAATTTTCATCTCCCATACACAAAGTCACATCACTTTCTTGCACAAAAATGCCTCGAGTTATTGGTGGACTTGCTTGTCAAAGACAATATCTGCAAATTGAAAGATAAAAATGTACCTGTTTTCCAAGCAGACACTGCAAAGTACATCCCAGAGGCCCTTGAATATGCTTGCACACACTGGATAACCCATCTATTGGAAGCTCAAGAGGCTAGCATGTTGGGGCAGCTGGTAGATAAATTCTGTGGCCAGTTAATTTTGTGTTGGATAGAATGCATGGCATTGCTTGAAAAGCTAGATGTCACATTACAAATGCTACAGAGATTGGAACATGCAAAGGTTGTAAGTGTGGATTGTTCTTCATCAATTATAAAAATTCACTGCTATTAGATGAGTCTTGAAAATCAACAATTGACCATAGAAGCAAGACATTGTATACTACAATGTTTCACTGCAATCCAAAGCTATCCATTGGAGATATACTATTCTGCTTATGTTTGGCTTCCTAGAAAATCAATCATCCGAAAGAAATTTAAAAAGCCAAAATTTGATTGGGGGATCTGCTGTGGATTAGCAATGACATGGCACCCCTGTGAGCTTACACTAAAGAATGCTCAGGAGGTTGCTTGTATTGCAGTATCAACAGATGGTCGGCAGGTTGTTTGTGGAGTTGACAAGAGCCTCCACATCTGGAATTTGGACTCTGGACAAGAAGAACAAAAGTTGGAAGGACACTCAAAAGCTGTGACATCTGTGGCTTTCTCTCCAGGTGATCTGGAAGTAGTGTCTGGCTCCAATGACAGGACTGTATGTATCTGGGATGCAGAAACAGGAGAGGAGAAACAGAGATTGAAGGGACATTCAGATTGGATACAATGTGTGGCTTTCTCCCCAGATGGCCTGTGGGTAGCATCTGGGTCTGATGACCAAAGTATTTGCATTTGGAATGTAAAAACAGGAGAGAGAGAGAGAGAGAAGCAGATACAGGGCCATTTAGAAGGAGTAAAATCTGTGGCCTTTTCACCAGATGGCCAACAAATTATATCTGGATCTTATGACAGGACTGCTCGTATATGGAGTGTGGAAACAGGAGAAGAAGAACAAAGGTTTGAAGGTCATTTAAAAGTGGTAAATTCTGTGGGGCTTTATCACCAGATGGGCAGCAAGCAGTCTCTGGATCAGATGACAACACTGTAGAAGAAAGAGTTGATCCTAAGGAGGATTGAGAAGAAGAGGTCGAGGGAATCGAAGGGGACGAAATGGTAAACTAGGTTTGCATGTGTCTACAGCCACGACACTGTTTACCAATAGAGTTTGATCAGAGTCGGTTAGACTCGAAGAATAGAGTATGTGTGTGAATGAAATGTAGATATCAATACTCAGTGGCTCTGTTGTCATTGGACGACTCGATATTTTGTGTGAAAGGCTTGAAAACTCAAGTTAGAAGATGGTGGATGCGAGTCAAGAAAGGACTCGAATTTTTGGGGATGCACCCCGACTGTACAAAAGTGTCCTACATGTCTACTACCTAATTCAAGTAAATGAAAGAAGCTACAAACGACCGTTGGGGTACTCCCAAGAATGAATGGATTCAGGTTTGGATCCGGTTCCTGTTGTCAATCCTGCTGAGTGCATTCGACAAGGAGGAGGGTGCCCCAAGCCCTTGCACTTGCTCAAGGCACACTCGGAACAGCATACTACAGCATGGAGGACCGCGTTCCTCATCACTCTACCGTAGTCCATTCGTAAGTAAGTTTGAAGAAAAGCGATAACAGAAATGAATGAGTAATTACTAAATATGTAACCGAAGAGATGTGTCGCAAGATAGGTACGCAGTTATTTTTAGAGAGAGATTCTTGAGGTAAGAGAGTGATAGAGAGTATAAAGGGAGGGATAGAATGATAAAAGAAAGAGATATATAGAGAAACGTACGAAAGAATATGTTTTTAAAATGTTTCTGTCTTTTTGAAAGAAAATAGAAATGCGTAGAGATTTGACAAGATAAGAGTCCCTGCGATTGGACTGGAAAGTCGGCGGCTTAGCGTTCCTGGTACTGAAAGTACCGAGGAGAAGTCGATTGGAAGTAAGGATCGGTGAGTGCGCCTCGGAGATGATTGTCGTAACCCAGAAAGGAAATATGCATGGGAGGGGCTAGCTACGATTGCGCCAACTAGCCCTTCCACAACACTCTCTACATATGGAATGTTGAAACAGGTGGCACAGAAAAGAATCTAAAAGGACATTTGAGTGGGATAAAATCAGTGGCTTTCTCACAAGATGGTCAGCAAGTGGTCTCAGGATCTGCAGATGATACTCTCTGCATTTGGAACGTGAAAACAGGATATGAGGAATCAAGATTTGCGGAGCATTTAGATCCAGTGACATCTGTGGCTTTTTTACCAGATGGGCAGCATGTTATTTCTGGATCTAAAGATAACACTGTTCGTGTCTGGTACTTGGATCCAACAAGAGAACAAGAGGAGATACCAGCAGGCCATCTGGATTGGGTAGTATCTGTATTCTTCACACCAGATGGGCAGCAAGTAGTATCTGGATCATATGACAAGACTTTGGGCATTTGGAACCTAATGACAGAAAAAGAAGAGAAACAACTGAAAGGACATTCAGATTGGGTCAAATGCATAGATATCTCTCAAAATGGCCAAAAAGTACCATCTGGAGGCAATGACAGAACTGTGAACATATGGAATTTGGAGACAGGGGTTGAAGAGAAAACATGGAGGAATGTCCTTGGATGTATAGAGAAAGTGGCTTTCTCACCAGATGGCCAGCAGCTAGCAATGGTATTCACGGCCAATCCGCTTATAGAGGTCTGGAGTCTAGGTGCAACAGGAGACATAGACCAGAGACTGCAGGGACATACAAAGAGTGCATTATGTGTGTCCTTCTCATCAGATGGACATCAATTAGTCTCTGGGTCAGAGGACCACACCGTTCGGATCTGGAATGCTCATACCAGAAAAGAGCAGAAAAGACTAGATGGAGATTTTGATGCGATAGAATGTGTAATCTTCTCTTTGAATGGCCACCAAGTTATCTCTGGATCACAGGATGGGACTATTTCTATATGGAATGTTAAGACAGGAGAAAGAGAAAGAAGGCTTCAGGGACACTCATTTGGCTTGTGTCTTATAATGTTCTCCCCCAATGAACAGCAAATTGTTTCTCGAGCTGGGGATGAGATATTCACTTGGGATGTCGCAACAGGGGAGCGATATCAGCCAGGACAAAAACAAATTTTCCCAGCTTTCCAAAGGATTTTCACATTAGAGGAACAATGGATATGCTGCCCGAAAGGGGCCAAAAATGATTTCCGAAACAAACATTGATTTTCAGTGATTTCCGAAACATTGAGCGTGACATGTGACATTTCAAGATTTCCGAAATAAACATAACTTACCTACTTCCGAAATATAAACTTTAATCACTCTGAAATATAAACTTGGACCACTCCGAAATATAAACTTTGACCCCTCCGAAATATAAACTTTCCACTCCAAGAATTTTACTTTGAAACTTTAAACCAAAATTTCGAAGTTGCAAAATCTTATCTTATCAGCTTATCTCGGCTACTGCCGCATTTCCAAATTGGGAAATCTCTTTCAGATTACATGATTCTATTTATTGTATAAGGTCAATTCTTGAAAGATATTAACAGAGTACTGTAAGTAACAATAGTCCCTAGCTGACTAAAGTTGAAGTTGAATGTACAGAAGTGAGTACTGAGCAAGTGTAAGCTGAATTCAGCAGCTGAGCTGCAGCTTCAGCTGGTCATTAATTTTTACCTATATATAGTAATTTAAAGTAGTTTTTGGCTCATTATTCATGGTGAAGTCCAAAATTGGCTGATAATCCCATCTAAGCAAGCCTAAATTTCCATATTTGGGTGCTATAAAAGCAAATGACTTCAGCCAAGCTGAGAAGCTCTTCACATGTGACTAAGCCAGCTGCTCTCAGCCAGCTTTCAAGCTGTTACAACACTAATTGTTACTTATAGTTAATGCCTCTTGATAAATAGAATCACATAATCTGAAAGAGATTTCCAAATTTGGAAATGCGGCAGTAGCTGACATAAACTGATAAGATAAGATTATACAACTTCGAAATTTTGATCTAAAGTTTCAAAGTAAAATTCTTAGAGTTGAAAAAGTTTATATTTCGGAGTGGGTAAAGTTTATATTTCGGAGTGGGCAAAGTTTATATTTCGGAGTGGTCAAAGTTTATATTTCGGAAATAGGTAAGTTGTGTTTATTTCGGAAATCTTGAGATGTCACATGTCACGCTCAATGTTTCGGAAATCGCTGAAAATCAATGTTTGTTTCGGAAATCATTTTTGGCCCCTTTCGGGCAGCATAAATGGATTTGTCACCCACTTTTGGGTGATTCATCATGGCTTTGGATTCCTTTTACTGGGCTGAAGTGCTCAGCTTTTCATTATGAAACTGGTATGATATGTTTAGCTTTCAAAGACAAAAATAATCCCCTTTTTATTTTGAAAGTTTCTAAACATTAAATTCTATAGCGTTAATAATGCTGTAAAATATATGGATTACAATGAATTACCAAAGGTGAACCCATTACATATCTCCTTTTCAGGGTCTCATCTTAAGAGTAAACCACAGTCTTTGTACAGTAGACCTAAAGTGACCTTGTGATAGAACCACAATAAGAACAAGGCTTGCCCATCGCTTTTGCTCCGGGGACACCTAATGAAGAGCGAAACGATATCAACTTGAATTTCATTTTGCCAGCAACTTCAAAGAGAAATAAAACAATTAAATATCCAATTTTTACTTAGTCCCAACATGGCGCCACAAAGGGAACATAATTTTAACGATATGAGGTATCTGAAACTGCAATGGTTCAATTAGTTTTCCAATAAAATTTCTATAGGTTCTTTTGCAATTGCTCAAATTACAGTTCAATCTGAAATTTGACATAATAGTTCAAAATCTTAGGAGCTTGTTCATATATATCCTGAAACACTCTATTGCCCTTTACATCATTGCTTGGTTTACTCTCATTGTTGTTGCATCCATGAGCTTCTACCAGACTGTCGAATGGATTACTCTTCTACCTCATATTTGATTTGTCGGAATTTTCATCTCTTGATTATACGCCGATTGTATGGGCTTATAGGGCTAATTTTTGACTCTTCTCTTGCAAGGAAAATTTCATTATAAACTGATTATCTGAAAAAAAAAGGAATCACTTCCTGGCCGATGTAAGGCACACCCAATATTGTATTTCTGAAAGCCCTATCCAAAGGCTATAGTTTACCTTGAACACAAATGGATGCAACAGAGAAAGAAATTTCTCTACCAAGTCAAATCTAGTTTTTCCAACCTTCTATCTACCATTTGCTTCACTTTGTACCTTAATTACAATAATTGGAATGCTTCACTGAATCCTGTCTTCAGTGAGGACTGTAATCTCCTTTATCTGGTGTCTGTCCAGAAAAGATAGGTGCATTTTTACCCAACAACGATAAGTTCCAGCAGCTAGTTTTGAGGCAAACACCAGTCGATGACTTACACGATAAAACCCGGTGGGGTAACGCACACAGTCAACGTAAAGACCAAGAAGATCAGAAAACGCGACGGCGTCAATGCAGATTCATACGCCAAAAAGATATATGTATACGCATCTCTAAAAGTACACTACTTATATATATCAATACCGCAAAGTATGGGTCAAACGACAACCTAGCATCAACGGCGTATTAATCTCCACCGCCTCCCACCTTGGACCTCACTCCTCCACCTAGCTCCTTCAAGACTTGAGAAACAAATAAAAGTACCAATATATGACCAAAATGAGAAAAGAAAGACACGCGAAATAGAGTATGGTAATGGACATCAATACGGAGAGCAACAGATCCGGATCTCATGCATCCAACAAATAATAACGGAAGAAACGACGCCCAATAGCGTTGCAACAGCGCGCGCTGAGAACGCCTTATTCCTTGTTTTCTAAGGTAAAGGCTCCCTAGCAGTCGATAACCTGTTTAGATGTATAGAGATGAGGCGAAGGTCTCCTCCAAAGTACAGCGCGTACTGTGGATAGTGAATGTGTATGTTGATGAGATATCATTGGCCAGGTAACGAGAGAGGAGGGCAAAGAGAGAATACAAATGAAAGACTGTCAGAACCCCAGTAAAACACTACATAGCACCACAACATATGGCGTCAAGGATCTAACTGATGTCAGCAAATAGTCTTTAGAAAGAGCCGTGAGGCTTACCATTCGTGATACCTGAACACATTGACTTGACCTTCTCCACGATGTCGTTGAAGACCTGCTCTCCACCCTCCTCCATCAACTCGTGTGTCCATCTTTCGGCAGGAGCAACGTCATTGACGACTTCAGGGTCGCGAGCGATGACAGGCGGGGTCAGCCTTCGGGTGACCGCATCGTACTTGTACACTGCAAACTTCGTCCCCATGGCACTGATGCCATACAATGCAGGAATTTTGAGATGATTAAGTAGGCGGGTAAAACAGTCCCGCATTTGACGATCGGCCAGCTCGCGAGCGGCCATATCGTCAAGACTAACGAAAGTTTTGATTTCGATGAACATTACTGGCAACTTGCGTTTTTTGACGATGTATATCGTAGTGAAATCTATGGAACCTGGAGTGACCGGTCCTTTGAACTGCGGAACGACTTGGTAATGTTCAGAGTGAGGAAAGACATGGGTGAGCAGGGTGTTATAAGGTCCGTAGAAATCGGATTCATCGGTTGTAAAGCGATCTGCCAGAGCGAACTGTTCTGTGATGGTGTCAGTCCAGGTCATCGTCGTTGGAGGTTAGGAGGCAATATATCATGTGGTTTGTCGAACTAACCGGTGATTCGCGTTGAACCTTTCCAATATTCGACATCCACTGCGCATCTTCTGACACAATTTTCCACATATTATTTTTACTATTGCAGTATTATATTAGTATTAATAACACTCGAGCTGCATGTCATGGAATACGGATGATCGGTCTATAGCTGAAGTAGATGAACAAGTAACCTTGGTACTCAACAAAGGCAAGTTATGAACACATCAAACCACCAGTCAGTTACTTACACAATGACAAAACCCGGCGGGGGTAATGTCAATGTAAAGACCAAGAGGATCAGAAAACGCGACGGCGTCAATCATAATGCAGAATTCATACGCAAAAAGATATATGTATACGCATTTCTAAAAGTACACTACTTATATACACCAATACCGCAAAGTATGGGGTCAAATGACAACCTAGCATCAACGGCGTATTAATCTCCACCGCCTCCCACCCTGGACCTCAGCCCCTTCATGACTTGAGAAACGGATAAAAGTACCAATATATGACCAAAATGAGCAGAGAAAGAAAGAGAAAAGTATGGCAATGGTCATTGATACCAAGAACAACAGATCCGGATCCCATACATCCAGCAATTAATAACGGAAGAAACGACGCCCAATAGCGTTGTAATAGCACCCGTGGAAAACGCCCTCGCTGTCCCTCGTTTTCTAAGGTAAAGGCTCCCTAGCGGCCGATAACCTATTCAGATGTATATACACATCCGTACCGAAACCGTCCATTGAGATGAGACGAAGGTCTCCTCCAAAGTACCGCGCGTACTGTCGATAGTAAGTGAGTATGTCGATGGGGGTAGGTAACGAGCAGAGGGCGAAGAGAGAAAAAAGATCGTCAGAACATCATCAAAACACTAGCACCCAACACTCACCAATCTACTCAGCGGTAACCCGTACCCAAATCCAGCCATAGGAGCTTTAAAATCACTAGCATGAAAGTCTTCTTCTAACCCTCCGGATTCCATAGTAGTATACATATACGTCCAAATCAGACCCATGGCAGAACGTGGAATGCCTCCACCTTCATCCTAGAGGAAGGGCAACATTAGTAGAGTCAAACACGAAAAAACAAGCCTGCTCACCGAAATCTTGATCGTAATATCCTCCTTACCCTCCACCACAATAACCTTTATAGGCGGGAACTTGTCTTCTATATCCGAAGCAATCATCAGAGGGCCTTTTTCCTTCTTCCCATCAGACTCTAAAGCAACACAGCGCTCGACAACCGCACGTAAACTGTTTTTCAACAGCTCAAAGACGATATGGCTCAAGTGACCGGGTACGTATGCGAATTCGAGAGATTTTGGGCAGATGAGTTGGACGGGAGGGGAACGGGTGAGGGCGTAGTGTTCTTCGCAGACGAATCTAGGTGGACGTTAGCAAATGAAGCACAAGAATGTGGAACACATACCTAGCATTTTCAATAGCCTCTTGAACGATATCGTGTACATTTGCTTTTGTACATATAATACCTACATAGTCTGGATGCGATTCTTGTGTGTTGAGGGCGATATGTTGACCAATGAGGAATCTGCAGGGAAGGGAAAAGGTGAGCTTGTTGATTGAAAATGAGTGGCCGTAAATAAAAAGTAACAGCTCCACCAGTCCGGCCAATACGAACGGGTAATAGAGATAACACGGACATGACGCGAGATAAAAGAGTGAAAGGACCCTGACAGGCAGCAAACCGGTCGCCAGTGAAAGCAAAAGAGGAGAGAACCCAGAAAGACAACTGAAAGAAAAGACACAAATTGAAACCACAGAAAGATAACGCTCGCTGGTCCAACGGCCCAATCGTTCTTCGCTGGCGTATTTCCGACGACCCTGCCCAACATATCACGGCGTAGCTGCTAACTCCGCAATTCCTGTCCTCAAGACAATGTATTCGTGTCAAGTTCTTTCTTCCTTCCTTCCTTGGCTCTCTTTTCTCCCTCAAACACCACCAGCCAACGTGCAGAAAAGACAAAGAACAAAAAGGACAACAATAGAAGAGTACTCACCGAATTCCAATACGACTGAGATAAAACCTATCCAAAAACTGCTGTATATCCAACCCTATTCTCCGTTGTTGCTGGTGTTTCTTCCATTCCAAGACACCTAGAACGCAGTTGGCTTGGCGCCGAGAAAGAAGTAGGTTTGAGATATGTACCTTGAGCAACAGTAGTAACCGTGGGGTCATGTCTCGTTTTAATAGTCTCGAGAACTTTCGTGAAAGAAGAGTTGTATTGGTGGACCTGCACCACGGTAATATAGGAGCGTCACGTTAGTTATGAGTGAAAGAAGGGAAAGAGGCCACAAGACGCACCTCGGGAGGGTAATTAATATTCATCAAAGTGGAATTTGGCGAGTAATATCTTCTTTCCAGGGGCAGACGGAGCTTGAGTTTGGTGAAAGGATTGTTGCCGTTGCCATTTCCGTTTCCATTTCCGTTCCCGTTACTGTATGCACGTTAGGTTAAAAGGAGAGAAGCGCAAAGGAGACACACTTTTGCCGGTACGAGTTCCACGGATCTCCATTAAACGTCGATTTTGCCCCGCTTCCATCCAGTAGAGGAAAGTTGTTATTTGCATAGTCGTTCTGAAGCTGCATGTACTCTAATGAAGGGTTTGGTGTTGACTGTGGTAGCATTTGGTAGTCAAGAGGATCCGAAGGTGACGAGGCGGAGAAGCCTGGTGAAGGACGAGGTCCGATGAGAGCGCGACGGATGTCGGGTGGAAGTGGGGGTACAGGCGGGAATTTGATTAATTCCTGGATCCAGAACATTAGTACAGAGAAAGCAGTCATACGACGAAAACGTACCTCGAAACTCTGAGCATACCAATGCTTCACTTTTATTATACTCGGCATCTTGCTCAACGAATGTGGTAGCTCGTCCAACTCCTTGACACGATGCGCCAGACGCACGGGAAGCTCTTCATGCAGAAATTGCGAGGCCTTGAGAAGTGTCCCCTGACTCGGATTCTGGCCAAAAAGGACCATTTGCTGGAGTGATACACCAGTCTGGGGAAATGAAGCGAAATGGTGGATCTTGTCCCATAATGCGCCGGTAATTTTGAAGCCAGCAGACATGGTGGATTAAAGAGAGAAAGAAAGGGAGAGAGAAGAAGGAATCTGTTCCAGAACGAGAACCAATCGTAATGCTAGTTTTAGACCAAAAACCAAATGACGTTGCAAACACCGGTCATGTGCCACGTGAAATTCAATTGCTACTTGCCTTTCTTGTGATTTCACGGCGAGTGCCGGTTTCGGACTCTGTGTCCGAGGACACTGTCGGATTAGGTCGGGGCTTTGTCGGGACTCCGCGTTCCTTCTCGACTCGACGCGATTCTGCTAATGTTGTACCTAGCTGAACTGGGCTGGGCTCGACCGGTGTAGGACCAAGTCTACCCCAGACTGCCAGGACCCTTGCCGCAGGACAATCAATTTTCCGATCACAATTCATTTTTGATGGAGGAAGCAAGTGCGGGGATATCGATTGTGCGCGCTTCCGTCCTCGAGGACACTATTTTTGGTCTATTTTCGGATCTTTTTGGAGTGCTCGAGTCGTTGCGGGACGAAATACTTTTTTAGTATGCCAGGGCAAAGCAACGTATACGCGTATGAATAGAACGCCCACAGTCAAAGTGGAGAAGAACTTCTCTTCTGCACCACTAACAAAAATCCCGCAGATCATTGCAATCATCACAGCGGCCCGTGGTCATATATGTGACTCAATTGATTTGCTTTCTCAAGATATACAACATCAAAGAATCTGCACTAAAAAAACGAAATGTTGTGAGCTTAGAAGGTGAGAAACAGGCATGAATTTTAAACCTGCTGATTTCCAGTGAGCTAGACAAAATCGCATTGTGTACATCATTTATGCATAGAGCCTCAACCAGTTTCTGGAATGCAACTCTAACTCCGGTAAGTAGAAAGTTCCAATAGTTTTGTGGGGATTTTTCGACATTTATTTTCGATCAAACGCTCATCAAGCCAAATCAAACCACGGAAAACTGTCTTCCCGAGTTTTCATATAATGATTAAAGGAGACACGTATAAGGAAGCCTTCGGTACCGGATCGAAATTCGGACCTTCTTTTAGTTCCGTCTCTACATATCCCAAATCTTCAAAATTGTCAAACTTCGGAAAACAGCACTGTTTCTGCTGGCTCCATGATCTGACTTTAGCTTTTTCTGTCGTATTCTGTCCAGGATATGTACCTCCCCAAGTTAAGGACACGCAAAAACGCAACGATTAACTTATAGCAGCAACTTGTTTCGATCAAGTGACCTCGGGGTTCTAATCCTTTTTGTTTTGGGGATATGGGCCCCGCGCGCTACCACTGCGCCATGCTGCTCTGACAACCTTTAAATATCGATTAAACGCTGGCGAATACCAAACCAACAGTGGAAATTCCAAAAGACTGAATGGCCTAACAGTGGATGTTACTGGTTGATATTATTGCTCCCCTGTAATTAAGGAAATATCATCAGGTTTTAGTACTAATTGATATTGTGCACTTAACATTTAAATAACAAAAAGAATACAGTAAGTATCAAGATCAGTTCTCTTAGCAGACATCTTCTCAGTTGTTCCTCCTGGATATTAGTAACAACCAAATATAGAGAAAATGATGCAACACAAATTAATAGCAACAGCAAATCCTCAACGGTAAATCCATAGTTTACCTAGAGACGCCCGAAGCGCCACTCAAAATGATAAACTACTGCAACGGCGCTTGCATATGATTTTCCATCATTTATGCACCGCCCATTTTTCAGTGCGGCTGCATTAGTCTCGACATCTGTCCGTCAGAATTTTGTGCTGTACCCAAACCTTTGCTCTACTGACCATATAACTACCTTCTTGCCTCTTGCAAGGGTCACATTCCCTCCTACTTTTTCTCTGACGTACAAAGTAAGAATCGTTCCGTTGAAATCGGTCTAGACTTCAAGTACTCAAGATTTTACGTCTTTAAAACGATTGACTTTTGTAGTATACAGCGCGCGCGCGACGACTCTATCACTTTCCCCCTTCCAGACTTTAATTTTCATCATCAATTCTAATAACTTTGTACGATCTTGAGCGCAAGTTAAACAACGAGGCTGAGAACGGTTATATACCTTTCATGTCTTGACAAAACTATTGACAGCGACTGACAGGTAGGCAAAATGAATGTATTTGGAACATGTTCGCAACATTACGTCTAGTCTTCAATTGCACGTCCAACATGAGAAAATGAATTGAAGAACAGGCAATCTCGCAACACATGTGGATTCATAGGCGCTTATATTGGCATTTGAACACAAGTGACCTGACAGTTGTGCAGACGGTTGACAGGTTGTTGGCCAGGGATTAGCATCAGCCACCGCTCGATTGAATACCAAAAAGCTTGAAAATCACCTCGGACCCTGGTTTTTGTAGTCACTTGTTGCTCGGCGTGCCGACCAAGCATGCATAATGACTCGGTCATTGGCCGAACTGACATTGTGGCTGAGACCTTGGCAGGAACGTAGGAAGGGTAGCATAGCATGTAGAGTCTGCTTAAAACCCAGGGCGAATGAGGCACATCACCACTCACCAGCAGTCGCGTTCCATTCACTGTAGTCTTTGCCATCAGATTTAATTCAAAGATGTTCGCCTTAAAAACTGCTTTGTTCTCTATGTTTTTGATGATTTATGCTCTGGGTGTCCTTGGTCACGGTGAGTGTTACTTTAACATAGACATCCAGAATGCGTACCTCAACAATATTCCAAAGAACTCAAACCTCGTCAACTTAATATACCCGGCCAAGATGGAAGCGATACTGGAAGCGACACTTCTGGTAGTTCCAGCTCGGGAACCTCTGGAGATTTAAACATTCCCACCAAATGCGACAACACTTGTGCTGATTGGCAGGTACGTTCTTTCCCAGAACTATCTCGAATCAATTTTGATATCCTTGCGTAAATTCAAATAGGCCTGCTCTGGTGCAGACGAGTGCTGCACAAACGCGATGGGAAACGGTCTGGTATCTTGTCTGGATTGCGTTGTTGTCAACGGTGGAGGTTCAAAGGCAGATGCACAAGACTACTATAATTGTATGTGGTTTTGAAATCGATTGTACTAAGCCAATTGCTCATTGCGTCTCAGCGGTATTTTTCCAAGGCTGCACGGATGCTGGGGTCAATGTTCAACGTGCAACAATTAACGCTGCACTTAGCAGATCACAATGTCACGGTGGAGCAATAATGGCTTTTGCTGTGGCTGCTACAGTTCCTTTGATGCTAGCATGAGCTCTAGCCCTTTGAATCCCTTGTTTTCTTTTTGTGCTCGATTATTCTAGGTTTTTTTGTAGAAAATTAGTGGAAATAATGTCCTATTACGTTCGATTTTTTCAATAGCATTTTGCCGTTGCATAGGCATCAATATTTGAATCGTAGCTCCTACTAAACAGTACTCAGGCTCCACTCGAACAGTGTCGTTCTAGCGATGGTCCTAATCTCAATAGTCCGTAGCTTGAAGTCACGCCTTTCAGGTATTGGATCTGAATGAATTTGCGTTTCAGATATAAGGTGCTGATGCTTGGTGCCGACGTCATGGCTCTCCGGGCCATGTCTCTGTAGGAATTTTCGATATTCTTATTCCGGCTCCTAAAGCAAGTTTTTTTAGCACTTGTGCGGGGTTATTATGAGAATAATAGCAGATTAATTGATGAAATTTCGCTCCATAGGTTTAGTAGTTATAAGTTCAGAATGAAATGAAGGATTCGTTCTTTATCTGAATCCTCTGGCGTGATTCAGTGAATGCGGTATTCCGGCAATATTCCCTAACCTGTTAACCGGCAATTTACCGGCAAATTTTCCTCCAAGAATCCAGCAAAAAAATTGAAAGTCAACCTTACCAGATTTTTGAGCAATATACTCAAGTTGTTTTCTGCAAATAGGGTCCATTGGCAATGAATAGGATTTATGAAGGGTAAGGAAATGACCATGGTAGCACTGTATGTTGATAAAAATTAGCAGAGTTCGCTCCCAAATGTTTTACAGTTGTACTAGTGAGGAGAATACAGTACTGGCATTGATGAATATTATCTGTGCTTGAAGCTTCAGAGAGGTAATATACCTTCAAGGTCCTTTTGGGAGACAAAGTCTTATTTTCACGAGTTGAAGTTTACACATTACAAGGAGATGGAAAATGAAGACAAAGCATGGAGTACGAAGATTTGATAAAAAATAGACTGTAATATTCATTTTTTATTCGGTACTGGGCTCCATGACAGTCTTACTGATATCATAATAAGTAAAAAATAACTCAAACTCTGCTTGAGAGGCAGAGAAAGCAAAGAGCAGTACACAATCTCAGCTCATGAGGTGCGGACTTACCGCGGATTGCCCGACACCATAAGTAGAACACTGCCCCATCTTGACACGGGGCGTGAGCTCATGGGAAGCAGATGGGTTGGCTACATTCCAGGCAGTTTTTACCTCAAGAATTCGCTCAAAATCCCCCATCTTTACCCGCTTAGGCATCTAAGGGGATTGTTAGGGGTCCTCGTAAGTACCCACATTTTACGGCCTCGTAATTGCCACGCGTAGCGTTGGCCCTCTTCTTTTATAATAAAATATGGATGATGAAAAGGGAATTGATCATTGTGTGCGGGCCCTGGACAAAAAAAATCAATCTTGGGGAGTGATGAATATTGATAGATAGGGGTTGTTTACCTATGGCTTCCCGTCGGAAGGATAAGTATGTTAGTAATACTTACATTCCTTCATCATTTACTCTTACCATCTCCTGTATGCTCTATCTAGAAACCAGTGTAAATCTCTGTCTGACTCAGGTTTGGGGCATTGGGCCCGGTGGGAAACAACACTTTACAGAATGCAAACCAGTTCATATTTAACGCGGTGCACACTACCAGTGAAGTACATCACCTTCTGTTTACCTCAGCAGGCTGTTGCCAACTGTCCCACAATGAGGCGATACGTATTCTACTCCAGGAATAGACGTCTGTACCGGTTTTCGTCAACAGCTATTCATCATCTACAATCCAGCATTGCCTCGCAGTGCCACCTTTGTTCATAGTTAAAGATCGGCTCAAACCTCAACGAGGAGTATATCAATCTTACCATCATGTCTACGACCTTTTCAGAAAGATTTACTCTAGCTTGTGCCAACAACAGCCTGGAGGAAGTACAGTTGATTCTTGCAGAGTGTACGACTACAGCTAGTGCTCTGCATGACCATCCACTTCAAGAAGGACTCATTGTTGCTGCCCGGAATGGAAACAGCACAATTGTCAAGTATCTGCTTGGAAATGGATTCACCGTGTCTCCCGGTTTGTAATTGGTTATTTTTGAAAAATTTAACAACTACTGCTAACAATGAAACTTTCTGAACAGACATAATTTTAGCAGCGTCAAAATCCCAATCCGTTGACGTTTTTCAAGCAATGATAGATTCGGGTTGGAATATCAATCAGTCTGCAGGTCATACAGGAGACGCCCTCAGGTAAAATAGATTGTCATTATTGGTTCATCGATCGCTAATACCAATGCAATACCGTGCAGTCACGCTGTGGCCGCAGATAAAACAAAGCTCGCTAAATGGCTTCTCGATCACGGCGCAAATCCAAACGAGAACTACCGATCGGAAACATGGACTTGCCTCGATTTGGGGGTGATCCATGCAAGCCCACAGACGGTCGACTTAATCCTCGAACATGGTGCAAACAAACAAAATACCAACTCCCTCATATTGGCTTCATTTTATGGACGTATTGACATGATCAAACTTCTACTCGATCATGGCGTTGATATCGACGAGATTCCGGATAATGATCTGACTCACGATAGTGAGAGAGAGAAGGGACTTGGGAACGCTTTGCATATCGGTGCCAGAGAGGGACGGGAGGACGTAGTACGATGCCTTTTGCGACGGGGAGCTAATAAGGCTATCATGGATTCTTTGCACAGGACAGCAACTGATCTTGCAAAAATGAACGGCCATAATGCAGTCGTCGAACTGTTGCAGGGTCATTGATAGATTAGTATAAATGTAAAGTCAAGGAATTTCGTTTAGAGAAAGAGTGTGGCGCATGGCAATTACGAGACCACCTTATGAAATGATAAACCAAGACAGCTTTAGAGTCAAGATGTATTGAATCAGTAGGTTACAAAACTAGTGAATAAAAATGCTCTGAAGGAGCCTATCGCCAAACCGGCTAAGAAAAGGCCATCATTTTATAGTCATTGCCATTAATGTAACGCATTAGCCGCCATATACGATACGAAGGATTTAAATGGCCATCGCAATTCCATCATGACAAAGAGTGGCAGTGATCATGATTTGATGGCTGTTGTGCAGACAAATATGACAGTAGTCTGAAAGCAATGTTATAGTAGTTCTACTTCAAAAGAAGGAACCATACCAAAGCCAGTATGAAAAGAAAGGAAATGGGGTGACATTTTGGTTGCGTTTATTGGTAAAAAGTAGAAATAGAGTAGAAAGATGGCTAAAGACACAGCCGGATCAAAGCACAGCAATAAACCGAGAACATACGAATAGTACTTGACGAAAAATGCAAATAGTAAAGATACAGCTGATGTGAAGAAAACAGAGTCAGGCAAAGGATTAGAGCTTTGCAAGTAGTTTCTGTCTGCTATCATTGTTCAAGTAATATATTGACACAATTTTATGATGCTTCAAGATCCAGTGGAGATGCACCCAATGTTGAGATTTTTTTACATGTAATTGAGTGTGCTTTAGAAAGGTTCATAATGGATACTCAAAATCCATTAGTTAGAATGTAGTGTAATCCAGGAACACATTCTCAGAAACATCCAATTCCATCATACATGTGTGAGTCACAGGTATCATAGGTTCCTGGTCCAGCTATGCAAGTCAACTTTCAAAAGATCACTAAAGATTCTGGGATATGAGAGGAATTAACAGAGGAATTACCTGTATTGGCGAAATGCAGATGATGAGTGCAACATAGTTGAAAGATATTTGAATATATGTAAATGCAATATTCTGTGTAAAACAGGAGGATACAAGAGATAATGAAGGGTACAGTAATACTCAAGGGCAAGTCAAAGTAGTCGAGGTGCATCAAGATGTGGCATCTTGAACTCCTGGTGGCTCCATCGAGATGAATCAAGATGTAGCATCCTGATGGTATCTTAAGAAACTAGTGTACAGCACGGATTTGGCAGGTTGCCAGCAAGTCTCGGGTGCGGGACGGTGTCTGAGTACAAAAATCTCAACCGGTGTAAACATCAGTAAGCTGACAAATTACGGGTTGACTGGTCAGCTGGTACACCAAAAGTGAAAAAATTTAACTTTACCCCTTCTGCCATCCACGAAAAACAATGTTCATAGTGGTAATCATATCCCTTTCGAGGTCCTGAATGGTCAATACGGTGGGCTTAGGTGCAGGTGTTCCCGCTCTAGATGCGGATCAAATGTCCGAGCTGGCGGAAATTATTTTTTTACTGGCGAGCGGGCCGCTGGTTGGCTGGTTCCGGCTGGCACCAGCTGGCACCAGTGGAAACCAGAGATCGGTTGAAATACTGATGCCGCTACCCGTAAGATCAGCTTAAGATGACTCAAGATTTAGCATCCTGACCAGCATCTCAAAGCTCAATATTTCTTGAAATAACTACTTATTTTACACTGAATTCTCACTATAAAATAGTAATAAGCTGTGGCTATCTGTCACATTAGTGTCAGAGCCCAACGATCGACAAAAGATGGCAGCTTGTTGAGGCTGTATAGTAGCTGCTGCAGTACACTTTCAACATAACAGCCTGAGAGTCTATGAATGTCGGAACTATAGCTACCGTGGCAGCTACCACACAGTCTGCATAGCAGGGAAGGCACCATAGCATATGAAATGGTAGCTGCCATTATATGCTATGGTACTGTTACTTAACGGTGTGGCTATTTCAACTTATTTCAAGGCTGTCATTCAACAAATACTGAAAATGGATATCTCCCTGCAGGAGCAAAGCAATTATTCAGCTCAAAGTTGTTTGAATATTTTGTTAATGATTTTGATAACATTTAGCTCCTAACTTGGACATAGGTTACTCATACGCTGTGAAGCCCTTATAGATTTATCACCATCAGTCTATTGTTCAACGTTATCACATGTTAATTTATAGACTGAAAAGAGAAAGAAAAAATTATGGTAATTTATGCAATAATGAGCATGTACTTTCATTCCCTTGCTTGCTATGGCTCTTCTACATCTTTAATTTGAACTCGGTGTTGTATTCCGTACACAGATGCAAACAAGTGCCGATGCGAGCAAGGGTCTCTGCCGATGGAGTCGGCCTTTCTTTCAAGTTAGTCACAGCAAATATTTATTGAAAATGGTTTACTATCAATGTTCAAACTTCTCACATCTGTGCCATAATGAGACTTGTAGGTGTTTGCAAGCCTAACACAGAGCAGGGCTGATGAAATTGTATAAAATAAAGCTTAAGTAATGTTGTAGTAATCATACCAACTATCAAGTTATTGTTTCTGATGTTTATGCTCAAGGATCAATTATGCTATTATGGATAACTTGAATGATCAGTACTTGGCCCATGCTAGGTAGAACACTCCTCACAAAGGCAACCTGGAATTTCAGATCATACATGAGGGGGTCATCGCTTCGCGTGGCATGTATGAGACCGGATATGTCAGTGGCATATTCTAAAATAGTACTGAGTTACTTGCCTAATGGTCCATGGATCATTACTAGTATAGTAGGGATAATTCATTTGGCCTTGTAGTTTACAATAAATGGGAGCATGGAGGGATTGCTCCCGATGATTGACAGTTTTTTGGATGTCTAATTTACTTCCATGGTGATATTGGCGGTTAACCAGTCCTGAACAGTACAGGCTGGGCGGGTTGCCAGCAGGTCCCAGGTACGACTCTGGAAAATAATCCGCCGTACCCGTTCGACCCGCCGCCCAACCTATTTGTTGGGTATGGGTTCTCACGAGTGTGGGTACCTCAACTCAGAAGTACCCCGACTTGCCCGTGCTGTTCAATATGAAAAACCAGATGTCCCAAGCATTCACAACAAAAAATTCTGGCTCCATAGGTTTCACTCTACATTTCATAGATTTTGATCATCCATCTCAGCATCATGATCAAATAGCATCGAATCAACTGGTTGCTAGAGCGGTACTAACACTGGATAGAGACGGCCCATATTGGAGCGTTGGTAATGTTTGTTAGCACTGTTGTTAACCCGCAGAACTATTCAAATGCTTCCATTGGCTTTGGAGCTGCTATGTTGGCCACCAAGGTATCTGTCAACCCTGCTCTGCCATCTCTACTTATTGCTTGCGTAGGCCACAGAGCCACAAGTAAGCACAAGGAGATGAAATAGTATAAAAGTAGCCACACCCAACCTTCTACTCCCAGAGCTGGTTCTCGTCAACATTCACTCGACTTATCCCCAAGATGCTGGTCATCAAATTTCTCATTGCTGCTTTTGCTTTGCTTTTTCTCTCATCCCCATCACTGTCTAACCCATTACCACTGAAACATGGCACAATACAGGCAGGTGGTGGAGGCAGATCAACAATTAGATCCTCTCCTTCAGCCGGTACAAGATCTACCAGATCATCTACCACAGTATCATCACCCACAGCGAGTTCACCGCCAGCAACACCCAGAACACCAGCTGTTCCGGGGACAGCTGAGATCAAAACACACCTCTCCGTAGCACCCGATACCTCCTTATTCTACTCAGCATCCAATGGTCAACCACCTGAGGGATCGGCAAGGCAGGCTTCGGAATGGGCAAAGAAGAAAAAGAATGGCTATAAAATTCTAGCCCGGATGTGGAAAGATTCGAACTATCAAAATACATGGCAGAACGATGCTACGTTATCTAAAGAATTCTTTGACAATGCATCGGAGGCTATGGCGGAACTGTCATCTGGGACAGTATATGTCATGTTGCCACCTTCAACTCAAGCTGATGGAAAGGACTGGTGGTCTGGATCAGTGTGGGCTAGGAAAGAATGGCCAGCACTCCAAAATAATCCGGCTGTCACCAAGGTCATCCGTATAGACCCAGCTGGAAACGAGAAAACAATTAAAGCATAGGTTAGTAATTTATAAATCTTCACGTAGTACAATGCTTACCAGAATGAAGTGGACGTGGGCCATCACTACACGTGGCAGATACGAGGCTTGAAAGGAGAATTGCCATTGTTGTGCATGGCAGATATGAGGCCATAATTTGTCTAGTTTTTGAGATTACAATTTCAGGCAATTTTATGTTTTTAAATATCTCAGCAATTGCTGATGCCATTACTCTTTTTTTATCACCATAAAAATGTGAAATATCTCCAGAACAAGAGAGATACTATGGACTAGAAACTTCAGAGTTGTACTCACCCAAATCAGAAATATGTTGCATAATTTTTTTGTCTCACAAAAGTGTCACACACACTTTTCTAGCCTGAGCATTCCGTGGCAAGAAGTAGCAGAGGCAATCTTGAGCATCAATACTATACTAACAGATCAGTCTTTCAATTTAAGCTAAAAACTATAAAAGAAAAATGTCATCACTTTGCGTGGCATGAACGAGGCCGAATATTTGCCGATAATATATGTTGATAAGTATCATGGAATTAAATATCGAGAATTAATCCGAGACATACAACCCGGCTGAGAGGTTTGCCGAATGACTGCAATATACTGTACCATTCCGAATAAGTGTTCAGTGGGTTTTGCCTGTTACGTTTTTCCCCCTCAGTTCATTCAGTTCAGTTGTTGGGGTGATGCAAATTTCAGTTCTTTTTTCAGATCAATACACTTTTATCCACTAGATTTGTGGCCAGAAGTACCTTTAGAGGTGTGTTTCTTGGTAGCTTTTCAAACGGGTAATTAATTGAAATGGGGGTTGGAGCCTTATAAGAAAGTTTGTATTCCAAAACCTGTAAAAACAGTGCTTGACAGTTCTATTTAGAAATTTTTTGATTTTTGGCTGTAGAATTTCTAAAAAAGGAATGTTCGTGATGCACTTCAGTATCTAGTGGCATTACTATCTACCAAAAATGAACAGTTCAGTATCTGGTGTTACACGTTACTGAACACTTATTCAAAATGGTACAGTACTTGCTCACAGTGCTCAATCTACACACAGTTGAAAATAGAAAACTGTTCACCTGTTTTGACTCATATCAAGGTAGGTGACATAGAACCCCTGAGAATCCTCCAGATAATTTTGGAAAATTTGGGCCACAATGTCTTCATCAAGTTCAGATTGCTTAATTGAGAACCCTAGTTCAGGGTGCACTTCAGGTGACCGTCCAGGTAGACCTACTTGGGCTGCAATAATTGGGATGCTTTACTAGCCTAAGTGGTGCCAAATACCTGGGATTATCCCTGCTCCCAGGTATTACCAGGACAGGTCTGATAGCTACTTGGTATCAGTCAGGGAGTGTTTTTCTTGCATTGTTCTTCTATGGTTGGTAGCTCCCAGTAGCTGTTGGGTACTACCTGGGGAGACCCTAATTTGTCATCCTGTTACAGGGTGTCAGGAGTCCAATCTTTAAGCCATCTTGTCCTACAGACTACTCAATGCTTCTTCAGCTTCATAATAACACTGATAATGCTTTCTCAGCTCCACAGGGACCCTAGCATGTATATATAAAATTACTGTTTGCACTTTTCAGACATTTGGTATTACGGAAACTTGACAGGATCATGGTTCTATTGATGTTAGAAAACATGTCATTTAAAGCTTGAGTATACTGGTTGATTGACCAAACACTTATTGCACTAAAATGCCTGATGCAGGTTAGGGATTTAGATGTTTATCCTGTCATCACAATTAGCTATTCTGATGCTTTGATGAGTTGTAATTCAAGCTTAAATTTAGAGCTTCCTGGATTTTTGCTGGTTGTGAATCTGACTTGAGTTGTCAAGGCCACTCTGTACCAATATTGATATACTGGTTTGGGTACCTCACATCCAAGGTTACTATACCAGGCAGGGTTTCAATGCAGTGAGCATTTGGTGGTGGTGTTATTAGAGTAAGCAATTGTATTAGGATAAGAGATTTAGGACCACAATCATCATGGAGCTGAACATATTATGTATTTAGCACTTGCACTAAGCTTGTGGGGTAATTTTTGCTTGAGTTACTACATGTAATATTTATAGTGTGAACAAAAAACAATAGAACCTGTAGTGTAGTACAGCAAATGACAATAGGTGACTGCATTGGTAATAAAGAAGTATGAAGCTGTGTGTAGCATATGGGTTTGAACAACAACTGTAATGTGAATTCTGATTGAAATGTAAAGCAAAGATTCCAACACTTCCCCTCAAAGTAATTGTGAACGGTAATGAGTGATAACTTTGCTAACCAATTGATTTCATTTTATCCTTCCCAATATATTCTGTTTCCCTTTTCTGTCTCCTATCTTTTCTCAGTTCCATCTGTGGTTCCAATTGATCTTATATATTTTTGAGTGCCATTAATTCCAATTTGTGATTTATGATATGATATGATGTGATGTGATATTGAGTGATTTTAGGTTTTGTTGGAATCATTGATTTACATTTCTATCAGAATTCATTTTACACCTATTGTTCTAACCCATATGCTACACAACAGCTTCATACTTCTTGATTATCAGTGCAGTCATCTATTGTCATTTGCTGTACTACACCACAAGTTTTATTGTTCTTTGTTCACACTGATTTAGTTACTCTAGTATAAATATTAGGTAGAAATCATGTAGTACCTCATGCGATTGCTGCAAGCTCAAAGCAAGTGCAATACAGATTATACTCAGCTCTCTATTATGTGGTCCAAGACATAAATCTCTTATTCTAACAGGTTTCTCCAATTTTTGTGGTTCCCTTCCAATATAATCCAATATGTGTGCCTTTTTCCAATTCTCCAATTACACTGCCTGAAGTATATGTCAAGACTTGGGTCAACAACACTGAAACCACTCAAGTCACACACACAACTAAGAGAGAAAAGATAGATTGTAAGTGAAGAGAGGTAAGAAATAGAGTGAGCTGGCTGTCTGTTGCTCAGATACAGTGCAGAACTACTGTTGTACAGTGTAGAGATGAAGAGGATGAACTGAGGTGTTACTACAATGTCTCTGGTATTTATGTAATGTCCTAGGCTTTGTTCCGAATAAGGAACAATGAAAAAAGATGAATCGATGAGGGTATCCAGGTGATCATCATGGGATAACAATACAGTCTGGTTGGTGAGATCAGATGATGATGGATGCATGTGTGATGTGATGATCTCAGGGAGGTTTGGTCTAGACTATCCTGTGGTCTAGTCCTGATAAGGTTTGTTGATGAGGAATTGATAGTGGAGGTAAAAGAATAGAAGCAATTTGTGACAGTATACATTTGATCATTCTTATGATATCATCAATTCCCCTTATGCACATGCTTATTCATTGTTATTGACTGATGGACCTGCTATCTCTGTGTAGAGCTTCAAACGAGTTGACTCGCGAGTTTGTGCGAGTTTTGAGGTATTTAGGCTGTTGAGCTTGACTGCAGCAAAATTTTGAGCCCAAGATCATCTAAATTGGTCAAGAAATGGCTAAGATATGGCTGAAACAAGTTTTGACACAAACTGTCACAATGTGTCAAAAAGGTGTCATTAACACTGCAAGTTTATACTTGTGGCTTTTTTGCATGAAACTTGCATGTCATAGAGGCAGCTGAGCATAAAACATCACAAAACTTGTTTGAGTCATATCTCAGCCATTTCTTGACCAATCCAGATGATCTTGGACTCAAAATTTTGCTGCAGTCAAGCTCAACGTCCTAAATACCTCAAAACTCGCACAAACTCGCAAGTCAACTCGTTTGAAGCTCTATCTCTGTGGTTGAAAACTAGACCACTTGGATAGGATAGGATACACCAGTACAGTGGACCCATTGAGGATGCCAGGTTCCACACAACACACATGCCATAAATGTGTGCTGTGGGCACTCAACCACAACATCGCTATGATATCCACCCAGATGAGAGTCACACAACATCACAGTTGAGCATGAATTCAGGGAAACTGACAATCCAGTAATTATAACAGAACTTATGTAGTCATGGTCATCAGAGGATCTCCAAATGAAGCTATAATTCCCCTCTACCTGTTGCAAGTCAGGCAAGTTCTTACTGATCAAGAAGCAAATGGATGGACTTGAGGAATAGTACTAGACATACCAGGCCATAGCATAGTTTTTGTGTACAAAATGTACTTGAGTACAATAAATCGTTTTGTGCACAATTGACCTTAATTGCAGTATGCTGGTTATGGAAAGGAACTATACCTTCTTTGATTTGGGACTGTGGTCCCTCAAAACAAAACTCAGCAACACTTGGTGTGTAACAGACTTTCCCACCTTTGATAACTAGTGCTCTGATTCCCTGTTCCTTTGCCTTGCCTGTGATAGCCTTTCAGAAGATCAAAAACCATTTGGAATATGATTATCAGAGAGGGGTGAGCACCACAAAATAGACTGTTCTTGAGATATAAGTATGTGATTACTTTTCATTCTAATATCTGCCATCATTGCCCTTTTTTACTTGTTTGCCCTCACAAGCCTCAATATTCATATATTGCATTACTATTTGATCTCAGTACATACTGAGTACTAGTTGGATGAGGGCCCCCATATATGGTGGCAGGTATGAGTCCAATGTCTGTCTTTGATAGCAGATGATAGTTCCAACTTGAATGCCTTTATTTAGCATAGATATCTAATGTTACCAAAAACAAAACATTCTAACTGACCAAAACATATAAGGCATCTTTCCCTCTGCACATACTGAGATCCACATTACTTGTCGCTGCATACAAGTTAAAATATTCCACCCATGGAATATTTTAATAATGCATGTAATATTTAATCTGAAAAATTAAAATATTCCACTTGTATAATATTTTAATTTGCATGCAGTGTGTTGAAAGATTACCATTGCATTGTTATTTACCATCATTTAGCATACCATCATAGAAAAGGCATCTGAAGTTGTCATCTATGACTCATGCAGTAAAATGCTGTTAGCCATAATAAATGACACCTGCTAATCTGTATTGATGTGCTGCTTCACCAATTGATACTGTGACAATTAAGTCAAAATAAGTCCTGTCTCTGTCAGTGTCATCACATCTTGGAATAAAACATAACATACAGGGTATATTAACAAATACCCTAATCATGTTCAGCAAATGATTAACCTATGAACAGTCTGTTCTTCCCCTGATATAGCAGCTAAGAAACTAACTACTGAAGTATGAAATCTTGTAGCACCATCACATATTGACACATTGTGAGATAAACCCCTGCACTGTGAGGGATGAGATGATACACATGAATTAGTAGATCATTTTACAAAAGACAAACCTTCTTGGAAATGTAAAGCCTGTGCCAAATGGCCATCAATTGACCTTTGAGCTCAAGCCAATCAAATGGCATACATACCCTCATTCTTTGTATGACCTTTGCTATTATTTTTAACACCATTAAGGTATAAGATATAAATACCATGTAGAATCATACTATATTCTATTCAGAATAGCAACCCCTGGCCTTAAGATTAATGTGTGAATCATTCCAAATCCTATCAAAACCATTTACAAGTTGAAACCAAAAGAAATGTTGTATCTAAGCCACAACTCTTATTTGTGCATAATAAAGCCAACCATGCCCTATCCAACCTTCCTCAATACTAGACATTTTTTGCAGTATAATTGTCCAAAATCCATTGGAATTGAACCATTATCTGCACAGAGCAATATTAAATGATAATGGATTTACTACCAAAATCATAGATTTCCATGCTATTATGAGTATATTTCAGGGTAACTCAGCTCAAAGACTCTCAATACATCCATTCTAGGATAATGTGTTGTCATGCCCAGCAGTGGGAAGTCAAGGTTTTATTTCACTTATTTTTTGTGAACTACATTGAAAATCTGCACATTTTTAACCATGATAGATAAGAGCTAAAATCATTATTTAAGCCACAAATTCTTGATTTAGAGGTAAAAACTCCTGCCCCTCCCTTCATATAAAGACTTCATAGTACCTAGCTTTCCTAAACAAGCTGGCTTTCAATGTCAAAAAACACCAGAGAATGTGAAACAAAACCTTAAATTCCCACTGGGCATCATGATTTGTCCTTATTCCTAATCTGTATTATTCCATAAGAGTCAATAATACAAAATAGAAAGACAGCTTAACACGACTTTGGCTGGTTAAATGGAGCACAGCCACATAATGTAAAGCCTATGCCAAATAATACTTAATACGACCATGGCTGGTTGACGCGGAACACAGCCACATGCCCAATCAGGCTATATGTTCTCAGGGACTGGTTAACCCGACCACAAAAAACAGGGGGGATAAGAACTCGTCCTCTAAAATCGGACTCCTAACTGCAGTCAGATTCTGGTATAAGGAACTTGCCTTTAAAGAGTGGCTGAAAGAATATTCTTCAATGAAAACACTGTGATCAGTATGGTGATTATTCCTTGTACTATGATATGCATAATACTCTACATCAGGAAAATCCCCATTTACAAATTTGGTGGAAATTACCCCGGTTTTCGGGTAATCCACGTCATTACCTCAATTGACATGGATTACCTGGATTTACCTTCATTTACAGTAGATTAGCATAGTTTAGCATAGGTTTTAATTGAGATACTCTCAGATTTAGGGAAATGGATGCATAGGTACATGAGTACAATGCCATGTGTCAGAATTCTCCTAAATCCGGCTTAAGTTCTCACTACAACATAGTCAAAAAATCCGAGAACATAGATTTTTAGAACGGTATATATTATGCTTGTGTAGTAATTTCTGTACAGCCAAATGCCTCTATAACATTCAGAAGAAAGTTCAAATTCTGTTATACATCTGTCTAGACAACTTGAAAAGTTATTACATGATCTAAACTGTAGTAAAAGCCTAGTATATACAAACTTTTTAGTTTTTCGACTGTGCCGTTGTCGAGAAAGTATAGTGACAATGCTGCAACAATAGGACTTAAGAGGAATTTCGGGTCTTGATGCAAATGTTTCATGTCCCCATCGGCCCTGTCCTGAATTTATATTTATGGCAGATGCTGAGGAATTCAACATAGTCACATGTTGTATTTCTATGGGCTTATGAAATCGATCATCCACTTGTACTCGTTTCACCACCATCACTTGGCTCGGCCAGCCTCCTCCCAATCCCCACTCGTTTTTGGCCACATTGCCCAGAGGTGACATACAGGTCAACTTGATTGCTGACCCTACTGTGTTTGGCCGGAGAAGGGAGGAGGAAGAATCTAAGAAAGGTGCACAGGTCATCGGTCATACAAATCTCACACAACATACACCTTGCAATCAAAGAGATGGGGGCTTGTAAACCTTTTCAGGTATAAGTGCTCAGTACCGTTCTGTTTTAGTTTATGCTGAGGTACATTGTTCCCTCCATTCAAGTTATTCCTCTTGGTTGTTGTTCATCTCGTGCTCTTGCTCCTTAGCGGTATTGTCTCGTCGTCCTCTGGTTTGACTCAGGGGGCTGCCTAGCGAGAAATCCGTAAAACCAACCCACCCCATGACCCCGTGAGAACCTCACTGTCGGCATGATGCAACGGCATTGGTTTAGACTCTTTCTGACTTGTTCTTATCTGCAACTTCATCTGCTTTGGGGTCCGAAGTGGACTCTTCTTTGAATCATAGGATAATACTGATGTTTCTTTTGGTCTTTTTCTTGCAAATCCAACTCCTCCAAACTAATTAATCGACGCACCAGCTATGATGCCAGTGTTCCGACAGCGAGGTTCTCACGGGGTCATGGGGTGGGTTGATTTTACGGATTTCTCGCTAGGCGACCCCTTGGTTTGACTCTACCTCGGTCTGCTTCCCTCTGTCTCCCACGTGCCCAGGAATGGTGCTGACAACAGCAACTAGCCTCTGTGGCCTTTGCCAGCTCACCGGTTTGTTCACTCTTGCTAATTTAGGAAGTCACAGTCTGGACTCACAGATGGACTTACAACTCTTCGGTATGTAAACTGTGTTTATTTTACTTTCTTTGCAGTCCCAATGATGCCGAATTTTAGATTAATGTTGACTTTGATATCAGGTATGCACATTTCTTTTTTTGTTCGCTTAACCTGACGACATCTGACTATAGACTCACAATTTATTATCTATATGGTGAACTGGGTTTTGGAATCTGGATGATGGTCATAGGTTGTCTGATGAAAGTTATTATTGAGGGTTGAACTAGCTTTACTCTGTTAACATACCTGTGTACTTTATTATCTTTAATATAATACTGTTTTGCTTTCATTGTTGTGTGATTACAAGTCAAGGGTACCACAATTTTGCAAGCATATTTCATACTATTCTGCACTTTTCCAAGGTAATCAAAGGTAATTTGGGCTAATTCAAAAAGGACTAAATAATTCCTGGGTAATCAGCTGTAATCAAGGGAATTCTGCTATTTAGAGTAATTTATGTCATTTACCTGTTATTTTTGGTATTCTGTGGTATTTGGTGCCAATTCTGAAATGGGGCTTTTCCTGATGTACAAAAATGCTATAGCTACTTTATTGCATTTGAAGGATTAAAATGGAAATGAGGAATGAATTGATCTTAAGAGGTATCCTGCCCAAAGAAATCCACTACACTAGTGACTCACATCGTGATTAGCTAAGTTTTTCTTGACCCCGTCTTGCCCGGCTTGTTTGGGCTTGTACAAGCCTATAAAGCCGGTCAAGCAACAAGTTGCAAGCTCACGAGGTTTTTCCCACAAGTTGTTAAATCTTTGGCGAGACAGGTTCATTGATGCTGAAAAGCATCACATTTTCAATACATTTACTATACATTCTTAGGTTGTGACTTGTTGACAAGTCAAAAAGCCGAGCAAGCTGGGCAAGGAAAACTCGGCATTTAACGATGCAATGAGGGTCAGTATGTACAATTTGGTACAAGTTAAAGCAAAAATGAAATTTCATCTGACTGTTTCAAATCCTTTTAATTCTCTCAATTTTCAGGTGTGTTCATTAACAATATTTTACCTCTTACTCCTTGAATAGTTATATACCAAGCTTCTGCATCAGATTTGTTTTGAAAATCCACTTTACACTGGTCCAACCGCAAGCCCCTAAAAAAGCATAAGAGTACTCTTTACCAAGGTTCTGTGACCCATATATGCCAGGAGTTTACAAACCATATTTTTATCGCATATTTATGGCAAATAGTGTCAAAAAATTATGCCCAGCTTTTTTACTTGGAATGTCATCTTGGCTTTTTACTTTTATCAATGTTGACTTTTTGGCTTTTTTACTTTAGTTGTTGGCTTTCTTTATTTTGAGTGTCTGGGTAGTGTTTTTGGCCTTTTTAAGTTCAAGTGCTGCAATGCTTATGGCTTTTTACCTTGTCTGTGTTCTATGCTCTAGTTTTCTCATGAGATTGGTTTTTTAGGAGACCAGCATATATTTCCTAGCTTTTTTCAGCTGATTTGCACAGGGGAATCAATAAAAGCCAACTCTTGCCCATTATGACACCAGAGGTTTATTACCAAACCTTGGCTGCTGTGTGTGCATCCCCATATGGTAGCCCTAATCTTGAATTCAATATTGATTATATAATTGTTAAATGAATCACTGGCATCTTCAGCACTTCTGGCATATTCTATCACAATCTAACAGATTATGGTCTTGTATTTGCCATGCAGGGCATACTGTGGGCTGGAAAATCAACATTACATACATATTTAATGCTATAATTGGGCTAGTTTGTGGGGCAGCCATTTTCACAATTGTTGGCAGTCAGCATGTGACTTGAAATTGAAATTTTGAAAAAATGGACTGTGTATATGACCTCATATGGGTCAAATTGGGCGAAAATTGAAACTTCTCGATTCCCCACATGGTGACTGCCAGCAATTTCAAAAAGAGCTGTAAAATTGATCTGATTATAGTTTTTTCCATGGAATTGCAAGGCTCCGAGGGCCTTGATTTTTTCATATCCTAATGCTTCTATTCCGTCATCATCCCCTTCACTATCTTTCTTGTCCACATCCATCTCATCATCCGAGGTTTCCACATTAGTTGGGACATGGTCAGATGAACTGTCATCACTGTGAGCAGCTGAAAAATCGGAAGTGGAAGCTGTCTTACTGATCTTTCGAGAAGTGTGGTGGTCACTTGATTCCAGAGAAGCCCTACGCTTTCCTTTACCAGCAATGTCGCTCTCGCGGACCTTTTCAGTAGGACGACGGATTCTGCTGGATCTGCGTTGACCAGAAATGTTTGATGCTTTGCTGGGTCCTTTGGACAAGAGAATATCATAAGCATTCAGAACTGTAGAAGAGTGAGAGGACTGCTTCCAGGAAGTAGGTGGCACAACAGAAGGGTCCGGGTCATAGTCCCAAGCTATTTGTGATGCGTTGAGAAGGTTTCTGTTCTCACTCAAGGCGGGGTCTCAGCGGACATAACTTTGTGGAGTTTGGAGTAGAACTCATTTCCCTTTATTGATTTTCCAGGACCGAAAATCACGCTGAAATTTTTGCTGAAATGTGAAAAGGCTGTAACATGAATCACACAATTGCAATTGCCCTTTGCAGGGTTAAAAGTAAATCAGAAAAAAGTGTGGTCTAGTTCATTCATAGCTTTAGTTTCCCTTAATTAGTGCCTGATAAAATGGCACTAGGAACTGTCGGCATGTCTTAGAGGGAGTAAAAGCAAGCTGAATACTCATGAACGTCTCGTACAAAATACACAGGAGGCACAGAAGTGGAAAAAGAGGTATTTTATAGTCCATTTTCATTTTAGCACCATTTTCTACCCTTGATTAGTATCTGATAAAGCCGTGCTAGAAACTTTCCACAGGAGTAAAAACATGCAACAACCCACGGTTGCATCGCAAAAAAAAAGACAAAAGGTAAGTAGGTGTGAAATAGTAGGGCCACGCAAATGCCTATTCAAATATTGCAAAGCAGAGAGAATGCACCCAGCTTCAGTGCGTGGATATGACACCGCGGTAGGAGTCGAGGAGTGACGAAAATAATGGAGCCATCCGACAAGGCTGAATCATGCGTTCGAACGCGTCCAGACGTATCCACAATCTTGCGAACGGTGAACTGAACTTTAAGTCCAGTTCAGAAAATTCTTGAACTTTGAACTGGACTTTCGGTCCAGTCCAAAAAAGTTCAGTCCGAACGTAAGTTCAGAACCGGACTATCCGTACACTAGCTTGTAATGAACCTGTATTTATGCAGTTTACATGGCAGTATCTGCCATATTTAATTGCTTTTGATCTTTCAACTGTTAATTCCCAGGATCAACTATATAGTGATAGTACAATTTATGCTAACACAAGTAACCAAAGACTGGAATGGAGTTATTGCTTGAAGGGCATTATATATCATGGGTCATATCATTACAGTAATAGAGTTTGGTTTTATGATGGGGCTGTAAACAAAAATTTTGTCTTTGATGATCTTGGTTACCCAAAATTTAAATTTTGGGTTGTGCAGGGGTAAGACTGCAATTTGTGCTATCTACTGTTTAGCTTATAAAGCAGTATAGAGATTAAATGGACTCATACCTGCCAGCAGCAATTTGCTGGGCTATATCACTCAAGTCTGTCATATTTTTGGTATGTAGATGTGATTCAGTGCTCTGGATGAGGTGGGGCCCCCACCTCATCCAGAGCATTGAGTCACGAGTGCTAGAGCCATTTGTCTCATTGAGTGGTAGTGTCTCATTTGCCAGTAAATGCCTGTAGCAATGGCCTACTTCTTTTATTCACACAGCCCACACACTCTCATGAAGTCTAGTTAGTAGGATTAGAGAGGAGCAACATGGAGATAATGGAAATTTTGAAAATTAGAAATTATAAAATCAGGAGGGTGCCAAGCTTTACAACTCTGTTACTCAGCCATACAACATCACATCATCTTACAAAACATTCATTGCTACATTGTATTCTAGTTTCCACTCTTGCTGCTCATATTCATCCCAACAATTCCTTCATAAAAGAAGTAAGCCATTGCTATGTGTGTGGCAGGTACAAGGCTGTAATTCAACATTAGATACCATGCAGGGAAAGCTAGGTACCCAATTCTATATCTACCAAATAGGTCTACCCACAACCACCTAAGCAATTGGAATAAGTAAGGATGAGACCTCATAAATCTGGCCTCATAATCTCCTCAAATTCAAGCAAAATTCAATCCTCCTTCAGTGTCACAAACTACCTATTTTTCCTTTACTTCACATACTCACCTGTATCACTTTACTTGGGGTATGTGGGCCAGTGGGTTGCCACTAGCAGGTACAAGTCCATTTATTATGTACCAGATATTGATATTTTTTAAATCATGCTCAACTAAACATTACTTTTTCTGTGGTAATGAGATCTAATCTCTTTGTTCCTAACCACAAAATAAATCTGAAGAATATTGTCAGTTACTCTCAATAGTCAAGTCACAAAATATAATAGGTAGAATTTGAACCAATCAGGACAGGTTCATTCAAGAGGATGCAAGTTCTACCAATTTTCAGTGGGAGAAATTGGGGATTGGTAGCAATATCCATACCCAATTTATTTTGTAATACATAGTCCTGTGTATATACAAGTTTCTTCATTTGAAAGTTTTTAACATGCACTGCTTGTTATAATATAGAAAGCATAGTAATTCTGGCAGGATTTCATTTACATTCTGACTGTTACTTACTCAAACTGGTTAAAAGCAATTGGAGAATTCTTGTATATTCTAGGTACAAGTTAAGAGAAATATAAACAGATAGCCACAAATGTTTGCAAATTTCTCAGAGAAAACACTGAAAAATTAACAGAGCAAGAGAAGATTTTCTTTGGAAATTTTATTTCTAGCATGTATTTTACTGGTTATATAATCAAAATTTTCATAGTCAAATAATATGGGTGCTTCCCCATCATTCTCCACCTTGACTACATGTAATCAAACCCCACACAGTGTCATGAATTTTTGTATGATGTAATGTTTCCAATAAAGATAACAGGATTCTCCAATGATCCTGTTGAGTGAGATCCTTAATTGCACTTCAAGCACATTCAGCTATCTGTTGGTTATAATGTAATATATATAGCTAGAGAATGATAAATTACAACCTATGTACAGTAAGAGTGAATCAATATATGCTGTATGGTATATACAATTGCTGTCTCTTTATCAACTGATCATGTTCACAAAATTTTATATATCAATAATAACATATATGCCCTGATACTCTCAATAAACTTCTCATCAGCTTAAACTATATAGGCAAATACTTTCAGGCTCAAGACTTGAAGCAAAAATTGTCTGGGTTGTCCAAATGTCTCCAGTGAATCTGGATTTGAATCTGGTTCCCAATGATTGAAGTAATAGGACTACTGTTCATAGTTTGAGTGAGATTTCAATTGGGTATTCAGAATGAATGAACTCAGAAGCAAGAGCAATTGATGTCCTTGGTGCATTTATTGACAATTGAATTTTTTGTTGGAAAGTTGAGGTAAATATTAAACTTACATTGCATTTTGATGTTGAGCTACACTTATGAATTACTGAACATTTTGCAACCATATTCTCTAGGCCATGTATATAAAACAAACCTAGATACTACAAAGACATACTGAGCATTTACCAATCTATAAGAGCAGGTCTCGAAAAATATATTGTACAAGTTTATCTGTTAGTTTTATGGAATCAAATCAATTCCCATCTTCTTGTCCTTTTCTTGAAAGCAAACTGAGACATTGTAAGAAATCATTTCTGCATAAAAGTAGAAGTAATAGCCCAACACTCTGCTCCTCCATACTGCCAGTTCCAGGTGAGGAACTCATCTTATGAATTCTAAGTTATGTGTACAATAGGTATTGAATCTTTTATGATTAGGAAATGCTAAAGAGTTAGATATATTTAAATGCTCAATAATAAGTAGAATTTTAAGAAAAGTTATATATATTTATTGGAAGTTAAAAATACATACAATGGACAAAAACAGTAAAGACACTTTCAGAAACAACAGCCAGGGGAAAAGAAAGTTGCAGTGCATGCAGGATTGCGCATGAACTTATTAATCAAATACGTGTGTGAAGAGAAATAAGGTTGGCATGTCAATCCAAATGAAGTAATTTTTAAAACTTTGACATAATGAAATTGCAGTGATCCACAATGTGAGCCAATAAAGCCCAATAATCAAAATACAGTGACGCTGAATAGGATTATATAACTATTGGGAGGATTTTTGACATTCCTCCTGATAGTTATGTAATCAATACATAATGTAGTATGAGTCAACTGCAATGAGTAATAAATAAAATAATGTGGACTTCTCACCATTGATTGAATTGAAAACAAACAAAGACAAATGTTGTGATGTTGACTTCATGCTTAACGTTACAGATACAATGCTACCAAAAAGTCCGATAAAGAACGAATCCTATATTTCATTCTAGTATACCGATCGCTCAGTCTTCTACCTTGCCATAACCTTTCCCCAAACTTGTGCCCACTCTACTCCCACTATTCACCTTGTGTCTCTGTAACATATTCTGTTCACCTCACTGTATCATCATTTAGTACAACATACTTGGTCAGATGTAGCAGACGCTGTAGTATTTAAGGACCTTGTAACCCTAGTCCTTAGCACTGGGTGCAGCTTAAAATAAAACATGGTGAATTATTTTGAAGTTATTTTGAAATTAGGCCACAAAATTTTAAAATAATACAGATCAGATTTTGTTGATTTTATTTTGATGGTATTTTTTACTTCAATAAACCATCAAAATAAAATCAACAAAATCTGATCTGTATTATTTTAAAATTTTGTGGCCTAATTTCAAAATAACTTCAAAATAATTCACCATGTTTTATTTTAAGCTGCACCCAGTGTAGCTTGATCTTCTCAGTTCTGTCAACTTCAGACTAGGTGGGTAGCAGTAGTTGTTTTCTCCTTTGCCTAATCTAACTTGTCAACTTTGGACTAGACTTCTGTATCTTCTACTCCAAGACAAGTAAACTAGTGTCATCTCATTGCGACATTCAGTACAAATGATATATAATTTCCTAGGCTGCTTCAAGACTGATTTCAATATCTGTGTTACAAGACTGAATTTATGAGGATTCATTCTTTATTGGACTTTTAGGTACATTTTGTATTGTGACATTAAGCATGAAGTAAACATCTCAATATTTGTATATATTTGGTTTTAATTCATTTAACAGCAGAAACTGCACATGTCACAATTGTAATCAGGTCATCATTTCTATTTACTACTCATCCTGGTTGACAACTGCCTTTCTCATGGGTTCACTCTGCATTATAGCCTTTTGTATTATTGTAAACTTCTCTTGCTTTATGCATTTTTATGTTTTTCAATTCAAATCTAGTTCAGGGCCTTCAATGAAAACTCAATAGCAGGAGGGATGGTTTATCAAATCAGATGGAAAAATCAAACAAAAATAAATGAAGTTGAAAATTCCACAAGTATAAATAATAATGCAAAAGACAATAACTTCACCATCAAAATTAGCACTATGTATCTAGAGATTATGTTTTGCAATGATATTGCCATCCAATTTCTGCTTCCACATAAAGACACTCTGGACTGTATTGATCGTGTAACTATCAGGAGGAATGTCACTGGTCCTCCAAATAGTTATATAATCAGTACAAAAATAAAAGTGCAAGCCTGAGGATGGAACATACATCCAATGCATGTAGTGATCAAAGTAGAGAAGCATGAGGAAAACAAAAATGTAAAATAGGAACAGAAATGCTTAGAGCATATATGCACATCAAAGGGATGAAAGGGAAATATATGTTTGTAAAGAAAAAAATGTAACACAGTGGATGCACTTTCTATGTATCTGTCTAATTGTGTAATTAACATCAAAATCCGCAAGACTTTTGGAATGTAAATTGAAAGCAACAATTATCTGGATGCCCACAAATTCTTGCAACTTTAAATTTCAACCTCTACTGCAAGAGAGTTACTGTGGTATTTCGATCAATTTGTCAGTAATGGGTAGCGGGACCTTGAAAATCAACAAAATTTTCCCTTCGTTATGACAAAAATCACTCAAAAAAAGCAATTTTTTCTTGCCTCCGGTGAAATTTTGACTGTTGTAACGGGTAATTTCTTTAAGTGACAATAAAAAAAATTCATCAGGTATGTATGCTGCTACAAAGGGGCCAAAAATGATTTCCAAAATAAACATTGATTTTCATCAATTTCTGAAACATTGAACATGACATGTGTATGCTGCCCGAAAGGGGCCAAAAATGATTTCCGAAATAAACTTTGATTTTCGACTATTTCCGAAACATTGAGCGTGACATGTGACATGTCAAGTTTTCCGAAATAAACATAAACTTTGACACTCCGAAATACAAACATTCAACTCGACTCCAAAATAAAAACATTCAACTCGACTCTGAAATTTTTGTCGACTTGATTCCGAAACTCTCAAGATCCGTATCAATAAACACTTGTTGTATCAGCTCTACCGACTGGATATTGACCACACTACCTCATGCGATGTCATTTGATTGCTAAGGTGACCTGGCTGTGTCTGAGTCAGCCTTCCTGCTAGACTTCTTCAGCAGAAATGATCACCGACTCGGAGATTCCCTCCCAGATGCAGTAAAGCCACTGGCTCCTTAATCTATGCTGCTGAATTTGAGCAAATATTATTTTCAGTCCGAAACACGAATTTTTCGTGTTTTCCGAAAGTTTGAGCATGACATGTGACATGTCAAATTTCCGAAAGTCAGACAATCAACATCTCCGAAAGTTTGAGCGTGATGTGTTACATTTCTTGCTTTCCGAAACACTTTGGAAATTCACCTTCTAGACAACCTCGAAAGTTTGAGCGTGACATGTGACACTATGGAATTTCCGAAACTTTGATGAGCCTCCGAAAGTTTCGGTTATGATCAACAATCTCTTGTATACTGATACAATTGAACTTAACAGCACGATAAATTGCATGGCACATCAAGATTATTTCATTAATTTCACATCGTAAATTAATAAAATGGCTTGATAGAAATGTAATAAAACAGATACCCCCTATTTCCTTATCAAGAATTGTTTATGATTAGGTATTACTGGAGTCAGCTATTATTTGATTATACACAGCAAGAGCATGAGTCCGTAGCCCTGATCTGGGCCTCCACAATTACATGATACTTATATCCGGATTATTTAATTAATTTTCCACATTTCCTTATCATACATTAATAAAATGGCCTTTGTATGGTAGTATGGAACATATGGATCATTGCATTTGGATGCTAAGTTTATTTCTGAGTTTAGTAAATAAAGATAGTAATTAGCAACTATATGACACAAGAGTGCATAAATTTTGATTTGGAACAAAGCTAAGAATTGAATATTTCTCTATCAGGGTTCAAAGAATTGTTTATGATTAGGTATTACTGGTCTATATCTAATTCAGCCATTATTTGATTATACACAGCAAGAGCTTGAGTTCATAACACTGATCTAGACCTCCACACCATGTCAGGAAGTTCAATCCTAAGCTGTTGATTTGCCTTCCTAACTACATCTCAAACATTCTTTATATACTGTTAGCCTTGTTCCAGATTAAAATTTATTATGATGCACTCTTGTATCATATTGGTTGCTGCTGCCATGTTTATTTACCAAATCCAAGAACAAACTTGCCATCCAAATGCAGTGACCCATATATTCCATACTACCATACAAAGGCCATTTTATTAATGTATGATAAGGAAATGTGGAAAATTAATTAAATAATCCGGATATAAGTATCATGTAATTGTGGAGGCCCAGATCAGGGCTACGGACTCATGCTCTTGCTGTGTATAATCAAATAATAGCTGACTCCAGTAATACCTAATCATAAACAATTCTTGATAGGGAAATAGGGGGTATCTGTTTTAATTACATTTCTATCAAGCCATTTTATTAATTTACAATGTGAAATTAATGAAATAATCTTGATGTGCCATGCAATTTATCGTGCTGTTAAGTTCAATTGTATCAGTATACAAGAGATTGTTGATCATAACCGAAACTTTCGGAGGCTCATCAAAGTTTCGGAAATTCCATAGTGTCACATGTCACGCTCAAACTTTCGAGGTTGTCTAGAAGGTGAATTTCCAAAGTGTTTCGGAAAGCAAGAAATGTAACACATCACGCTCAAACTTTCGGAGATGTTGATTGTCTGACTTTCGGAAATTTGACATGTCACATGTCATGCTCAAACTTTCGGAAAACACGAAAAATTCGTGTTTCGGACTGAAAATAATATTTGCTCAAATTCAGCAGCATACATTCAAAAGTTAAGTACTTGGTATAATAGGGTACTAATTTTTTTTCGCCTGAAATATTAATCACATCAGTATTTTGACAAATTGCTGGTTTTGGTCGGTACCATATGCTGCTGAATTTGAGCAAATATTATTTTCAGTCCGAAACACGAATTTTTCGGGTTTTCCGAAAGTTTGAGCGTGACATGTGACATGTCAAATTTCCGAAAGTCAGACAATCAACATCTCCGAAAGTTTGAGCGTGACGCGTTACATTTCTTGCTTTCCGAAACACTTTGGAAATCCACCTTCTAGACAGCCTCGAAAGTTTGAGCGTGACATGTGACACTATGGAATTTCCGAAACTTTGACGAGCCTCCGAAAGTTTCGGTTATGATCAACAATCTCTTACTATATACTGATACAATTGAACTTAACAGCACGATAAATTGCATGACACATCAAGATTATTTCATTAATTTCACATTGTGAATTAATAAAATGGCCTGATAGAAATGTAATTAAAGCAGATACCCCTATTTCCCTATCAAGAATTGTTTATGATTAGGTATTACTGGAGTCAGCTATTATTTGATTATACACAGCAAGAGCATGAGTCCATAGCTCTGATCTAGGCCTCCACAATTACATGATACTTATATCCGGATTATTTAATTAATTTTCCATATTTCCACATGATAGATTAATAAAATGGCTTTGTGTGGTAGTATGGAATATATGGGTCATTGCATTTGGATGGCAAGTTTGTTCTTGGATTTGGTAAATAAGCATAGTAGCAGCAACTAAATATGATACAAGAGTGCATCATGATAAATTTTAATCTGGAACAAGGCTAACAGTATATGGAGAATGTTTGAGATGTAGTTAGGAAGGCAAATCAACAGCTTAGGATTGAACTTCCTGATATGGTGTGGAGGCCTAGATCAGAGTTATGGACTCAAGATCTTGCTGTGTATAATCAAATAATGGCTGAATTAGATATAGACCAGTAATACCTAATCATAAACAATTCTTTGAACCTGATAGAGAAATATTGAATTCTTAGCCTTATTCCAGATCAAAATTTATGCACTCTTGTGTCATATAGTTGCTAATTACTATGTTTATTTACTAAACCCAGAAATAAACTTAGCATCCAAATGCAATGTTCCATACTATGCAAAGGCTATTTTATTAATGTATCATGTGGAAATGTGGAAAATTAATTAAATAATCCGGATATAAGTATCATGTAATTGTGGAGGCCTAGATCAGAGCTATGGACTCATGCTCTTGCTGTGTATAATCAAATAATAGCTGACTCCAGTAATACCTAATCATAAACAATTCTTGATAGGGAAATAGGGGTATCTGCTTTAATTACATTTCTATCAGGCCATTTTATTAATTTACAATGTGAAATTAATGAAATAATCTTGATGTGTCATGCAATTTATCGTGCTGTTAAGTTCAATTGTATCAGTATATAGTAAGAGATTGTTGATCATAACCGAAACTTTCGGAGGCTCGTCAAAGTTTCGGAAATTCCATAGTGTCACATGTCACGCTCAAACTTTCGAGGCTGTCTAGAAGGTGGATTTCCAAAGTGTTTCGGAAAGCAAGAAATGTAACGCGTCACGCTCAAACTTTCAGAGATGTTGATTGTCTGACTTTCGGAAATTTGACATGTCACATGTCACGCTCAAACTTTCGGAAAACCCGAAAAATTCGTGTTTCGGACTGAAAATAATATTTGCTCAAATTCAGCAGCATATGAATGCTACATATATCGAATAACATCTTAAACTCCTATCATCAGTACAATGATTATACATATAATCAACCATGCTCTTGTATTAACCCGCAGTCCTAGGCCCGCAGCTTGATTGTTGTCCGCATCAGAAACATCTGTAAAAATGGGCACGACAGTCCCTATAAGAGTAGCCGTGCTGCTTGGTTTCCCGGCCTCTGTCTGCAGACAAACGCCGCTTCCGTCCTCATTGAAAGTACAGTTTCCAGATATCACTCCGGCTGTAACAGTGCCCGAGCTAGTGGGGTCGAAAACTTGCGATAATTGTTCACGATATCCCGAGGCGGACTGAACGAGAATTCCTAGATATACATAAACCTAAAGCATACGAATTAAAGAAGATGTGTATGTACCTTCAACGGTATACGGTTGTATATCTTCGCTTGCTGGCTCAAGATTGTTACTGACAAATAGATGATAGGAGTACGTCGTTTCACTTCCAGACTCTGCTGTTCCTACGGGAGTGATGTCAAGGTCGATACTGGCCGTAGGCGAATCTGGGTCCCTGCTCGCGGTGGTTGACAGGCTCTGAGTAAAAAGACTGGCTCTGTCCGAGGGTAAAACCTGCAAATAGGTGAATGTCTCCTCTTCACCAGTTGGAAGTATTGAGAAGTAAATTTGGCAGGAATGGAATCATTACTTATTGACTGCGCAGAGCAGCCAGCTCATGATGAGAAATAGCTGGGAGTTGTAGAACTTCATGATACAGGTGAGGATCCTTTGATCGGGCTCCTGGCGTTTCACCGCTCCTATTTAGCCATTTACTCTCATTTCTATTCTGTCGTCGTGACATCATTTTAGAACAGATGTTCTCAGAACCGTGCCAAGAAATTACAGCTCTACGTTCACGTGTAGATGGTAATAATCTTTCTACTTAATTGCCTGAAGAGCCTTTTCTCGATCTCATTTCAGCGCTACTGGCAGAAAGCTAGTAGTATAAGTATAGAAGTATTGGGAATAGGATATAAGTATTGATTACAAGCCGCTTTCAATATAACTTCAGCACAGATTTGGGTTCCGACAACGACTTGAACCAGTGACTGCTTAAATTTGGCCACTGGCTAGTACTACCACTGGAAGGCAATTTTTTTGCAGTAAGAGCAAATGAATCTAAGTAAATCACTTGCGAAGGAATCCTGGTCATGTAGTGAATAAAGATGACAAGGCTTGCCCGTCGCTGTCGCTCCGGGGACACCTAATGAAGGGCGAGCATCTGTTGCCATGCGGAAGGATACCAATTTCATTTTTAATCAATTTCAAACAGGAATAAAACAGTCAAATATTTAATTTCTCTCAAGGCCAAACATAGCGCGACAAAGGGAAGCCATAATTTTAAAGATATGAGTTATCAGCAATGGCCCCTTTTTACTTTTCGGAAGGATCCTATCAAAGAGACTTTCGATATTAGAATTAAAATTTTGACACATGGGATACAGATTGAATTTCCTCGGTCCATGTATTGGGCTTATCTACCTCGCAGAATAGGGTGTATCTGTTCTAAAATTTTGAATGGGTTTTTCCCTTTTAAATTGGTGTGGCTGTATAAGAAACTTGTTGCAGATACACCCTCATGCTCTTTGAAGAAGTGAATTGTGGTTATGAACTTACGACACAGATAAATTCCTTCTTTACAAATTTGGGGCGTATGTTTACAAAAAGAATGTCTGATGACATTGCGCTATTTTCTAAGCTACAAGTATTAACACAATCGTAATCGTGGCTCCAATACACCATGCCATCTTCTTACTAGTCTGAAGACCTATTCCAGCAGCGCGATTATTGTCCACATCGAAAACCGTTGTCATGACAGGCAAAACAGTACCCGTGAAAGTGGCCGTACTCCTTGGTCGTCCTGCCTCTGTCTGAAGACAAACGCCGTTTCCATCTTCATTAAAAGTACAGTTTCCGGATATCACTCCCACTGAAATGGTCCCCGAGCTAGTAGGATTGAAAACCTGAGATGCTTCGTTACGGTATCCCGAAGCAGATTCAACTAGAATTCCTAGACAACAGGGAAAAAGAAAATCGAAAAGGTAAGGAATAGAAAGACAGGGAATATGTACCTTCAACGGTCCATGATTGTACATCGGTACTTGCAGCTGGATCAAGATTAATATTGGCAACCTCATGGTAAGAGTATGTGGTTTCGCTCCCGGATTCTGCTGTTCCTATCGGGGTTATATCGTAGTCGATACTCGCGGAAGGTAAGTGTGGACCCCTGCTCGTGGCAGTTTTCGCTCCAGTTATGAGTCTAGCTTCCTGCGAGTTGAAAACCCCAAAGAATGTAACTGTCTGACCAACTATGAAAAAAAGAGTTACTAAGAACATGAACTGAGGCACCAAAGCGATGTATCAACTCACCGACCGTGCAAAGTAAGCAACTAAGAACACAGAGAGAGTTGTTGAACTTCATCATCCCTTGATTGATTGACATTTCGTCGCTGCTATATATCCAGATATTATATTACAATTTATTAAAGCTGTGGATCTTTCCGAGCCCTACACGGAGCTTGACCACAAGGTTGGTAGGAATCTTTTGAGCACATGTTGAATGAATGTTTAGTGATAACAAGTTTGAATTGCTGCTCGAAGAGTAACAATCACCATAATCCAGACCAAGTCCCATTATATTATCATAGGATTTGACTTTACATTACTATTGACAACAACACCAGTGACATCGTGATCCATAACTTAGCACTGCCAACAATCGTAGCACTATTTTGTGAATTCTTGGTTGTTGTCGGCGTCGCAGAGTCAAAAGTCGATGTCAGGAAGGGCAGATTTGAGCTATCAGTCACGGAGGTTGCACTGGTGACATCAGTGGTTGATCCCAAGGTTGGGTTTGATGAATCTGAGCCAACTGTCAATGTCGCAAAAGCAAAAACCACTCCCGTAATAGTTGTTACAGGTTCCCCATTGAACAAATCGACGCAGACGCCAGTTTCATCTTTATTGAATGTACAATTTCCAGAGTCAACTGCCACCACCGTTGTTGTGGCATCAGAAAGCAGAGGCCCAGAAACGGAATATCTGTATCCAGAAGCGGACTCGACATAGATTTCTACAAAATGGAAAATTTTGTCAAAGGCTTTCGGAAGTAGGTGGTTTAAAATACGAACGGTTGATTGTCACAGGTTCTGCAGAGGCTTCTGCCCCGGGGAAACTGAACACCACTTCGGGTATTGAATATGTAGTTTCACTACCAGAGGGCGCGGTTCCAATCGGTACAACCGTCGTGGAGAATGACAGGGCCGTTTGACTTGCGATCGGGCTAGCGCTCAGCACGCTTGCGACATCTGATTGAACAACCCCAAACAAGGTGACGGTTGTTGCATCTTGAGCACCTGAGAGAAGACTAATCAGAATCAAGCTCTAGTAAAAGTTTTTTTGTACATGCCACAGAGCATTGAAAGTAACAAAGTGAGAATTAGGCAAAGAAATGAGGAACTCATGGAGGACTTCATGACTTCTAGTCGTCACTTGAGAGGAATGTGGTTTTCATGAAAGAGCGATGGACTCGTGAATTTAAGTAAAAAGCGTTCCATTGCGTGATCTCATCATTTCGAGTCCGCGAGTTGATTAAATATCTAAGGTTCGTGATATTGGTAGACAAATGTTCTATTGGGTGGTCTCGTTATTTCGTGTAGAGATGTATTGTATAGATATTCAAAATCCGTGATATTGATCTACTCACCATAAGGTTCCAACCTTAAAAATTACTGCGGGAGACATTCGTTGGACTGACACGGTCTTTATAGTGTGTATCCCTGCACCGACTGATCGCAGAAGAAGAGAGTGATGAATGAGTATCCCTAAAGCTGATGCCCGGATAGAAGAGTGAGCCTTGCTTCGGTCGTGAGGAAAGAGCACAGGCCTGTCATAATCAGCGCAAAAGACGCAAATACTACATGGTGAAGATAAAGGCACACTACATGGATCAAATTAACGATGTTGTGAAAGCGATCACCTTGTGGTCGGCATAGGAAACGATGATGACACGTGTTTGAGGTTCCAGCAGGCATCGCAGAAAACTAGAATAATTAAATGAGTGTCGAGCGCCACCGAAAAGCGCGTACATATGCTAACTAGAGAGTGGTATGCAAGTTTGTTGGTATGAAGCACAATTGAAAAACAGAAAATTTTTGAATAAACAACACAAAAAATATTTGTAACACAGAAAACACGAGATGTTTAGCATGATGGAAAGAGAGAAGGAATGAATGACAGTGTGATCCATATACGTACGCTGGTATCAAGAAAGCAGAGAAGCGACCCAGAAATCGAGAGATGAATGGAAGAAAAAAAAGTCCAAAAGGTATCATTCATTTTTCTCCTCACATATCCATATCAATCGCATCGACAACATACAGCACCTGCTGCGGTCTAACAAAGAGTCCTCTGGACTCTACGCCTCCACCAGACGTCTCACTCGCCGACGGACTCGCGCTCCGAATGCGCATCCTCTTTGTTCCCCTCCCAATCGTACTCCCATACCCATACGAATCCCCAGAAAGTTCACCTCTCTTCCTAACAGTCCCATACCTCCTCCTACCCCTCGGATCATCACCATAAAACCCACCATACCCATCACCCCATTCTGACCCTCCAGACCCTGAAATTTCAAAGTATCGTATTCCACCCCAAGATCCATCATTCCACTGCCTCACTTCAGTGGTCCACGAAGAGCTTAGAGAGGAATTACCCGATCCTCCCTGCCCAGGTGTAGGACTCATCATCATCTCTCTATCTGTTCCCATTATTGCTTCTGTAATAGGCACTTCGACACCAACCCAAGGTCCCATTTCTCCTTCCACTTCTCCAATATACCTCGCAAACGCACGGAACCGTTTTCGCTTTGAGGAAATGACACATGGAATACCAATCTCGAGCGACTCTCCGAGATGTGGAGGAAAGTTTGGCGTTGGACTGATAAGTTTGGGGTTTGCGGCGTCACCTTTCCTGCTGTTTGGTGCAAGTTTACCATTCTTGGCTGCAGCGGCAGCGGCTTTTGAACGACGAGCCTCGGCAACGGCTGCAGCTGCAGCGCTCTTGGCTGCTGAAGAAGCTGTCGGTCGAGCTACACCACCGCTAGCGCCTGCAACGCTCTTCCTATTCGTCGTCGTCGTACCAGTGATGGTATCGCCAGAACCCTTCTTTCGAAGTGTCTTCTCAGGCACTGGAGGCACCTGATCGGGACCCGTAGAAACCTTTCTCGCACCTCTCATACTCGCGGTACTAGCCACACTCCGTACAGATGTCGGCCTCTTGCTCGTGACAGGCGAAACAGCTCTTGGTGTCCCCGTAGGTCTTCGTGCAGTCGGAGACTTGCCACCGACGGTATTGGTAGACGCAACACTAGTCGTACTCCGGACGCTTCCGACACTTGTACTGCTCGTTGTCCTCTGTCTCGTTGCAGGTGCTAGTCCAGCAGCAGGAGATACAGTCGAAGGTGCAGTTTTGAACGTTGTACTCCCATCACTGGTCGTCGTGCTACTGACACTTGTCGATGTTGATATGGGTCTCGGTCCGTTTCCAGCAGAGCTTCTTCTCAGAGTAGAAGCAGCAGATTTCATCGAGGCAGTGGACGAGGGTCTGGACGAAGAGCTCGCAGTAGATGTAACAGTTAGCCTCTGTCGACTCGGGGAGGTCGCCGTAGTAGCAACACTAGACACACTAGCCCTCGAGGATCCAGCAGGGCCAGCCATCTTTTGTCTTAAACTCGTAGTTGACGGAGTCGGCGTTGCCGTCTTGCTTCCGCTACGCAGAGAGGCCCTCGCCTTTCCTTTCAAACTCGGACTGGGACTAGGTGAAGTTTCCGTTGAAGTCGAAGCCGAGTCAGAAGTCGAAGAACCCATCTCGACATCTTCATCCTGTTCATCCAACGCGTCCTGATCACCTTCGATAACGACCTCTGGGAGGCCTACGATCCCACTCATGGGAGACATCGCTCCAGGTCCTGCGGGGGTCAACTTGGAATCTGGTCTGTCGCCTCCTCCTATAGGGACAGCTTTTTCTCTTCTCCTCTGTGCTTGAGATTGAGTAGTAGCGGTAGAGGTGACGCTTCTCAACGACGAAGTACTCTTCCTAGCACCAACATTGACATTGAGCTTGTGAGACCCAGCAGCAGAAGCTTTTTTCGCCAGGACAGAGACTCTCATTGAAGGTGTCACACTCGACGTCGTTGAAGGCGCCAGTGAAGGTGAGAGTGAAGGTGAGAGTGAAGGTGAGAGTGAAGGAGAAGCAGAGATTCCAGAATTGACAGAGATCATATCCGAGTCTCCACCGTTTCGTACTCGGAGGGGACGCTGTTGAGTAGGTGTATTGGAACGAGAGCTGTATTGTCCTTGAGGATGGAGGGAAGTAGGGGTAGAGGTACCTGTGGTTCCAGTTGAGGGATGTTGTAATAGTTCTTCGACGGGGACTTCAATGTCTGCGAATAAGACATATTAGTGTGATGAAGGAAGAGGCGGGAAAAGCGGCGACGCACAATCAGCAATCTCCTTGACTGCCCAGCCCTCCAATTTACCCTCTTTCACTTCCTCTCTAACACTCCCATCCTTGGGGTCTTTGACTTTGTAGACCCATTCTTCACCAGCAAGCAGGAAACCCCCGGCTTCGCGTACGCCTCGCCAACGTCTTTTGATCCATGAGAGTATATCCAGCCGTGTTTGTTCCACCTGAATGGAAGGCGATTGTTTAGCCGCTGTTTGACAAAAAAGACGAAGAAAGAGAAAGAAACAAGGAATACTGCTAACGTTTGCCTCCGACTCTCGCACAATACTCGTGCTTGCATCGAGATTTATGTTTGGGCTTGTCCTCGACCTCGTTGTCAAACGCATATTCATACCCAACTCGTCCATCGATTTCCATCTTCGTAGTTTACTTCTCAGCGACCTTTTTCCAGTCTCTTTATCGGAGACTTTTTCTTCCATCCTCGGAAAAAGATGGAAAAAGACAGGGTATACAGCAAGAAGAGAAAGAGGGAAACGTAGTTGGTTGGTTTGGTACCGGGACAAACCCCAATAAATATGAACACAAAAGGCGGAAGAAGCAAGAAATAGTAGTCACAAACGACATTTAAAACCACGACACGACAGCAAAACACCCGCTTCGAATGTTGTTTGGACGTAGACGCACCGCAGATAGGAATGAACATCAACGGCAACGTCATCGGGATGATCACTGCAGGTCATGTCATTTAGGTACGCAGGCACGCATACGTAGACCATTATAGTGCTCGCCACCATCATTGCCGTCATCAGATTAAAAAAAGAAGCAAACAAAGGGGAAAAGAAACAAAGCACATGTCGACGACCACAAAAAAAGGCAGAAGAAAGAAAACACCAGGAAAACAACTCACCTGAACTCTAACATGACTCGTTCCTCCCAACAATGCACCGTCTCCAGAGCCTTCACGAGCATCACCACGAGAGTATGGGTTTGGTAAAAGCAGGATGTTTGCGACCTGTTCCAGTGAACGAAGATAAAGGTCAGTAAACGTACAGAAACCAGACAGAAAAAGGAATTATCGACAACGATGTACCACCGCAACATCAGGTAACGCAGCCCTTTTTCTCTTCTCCATCCTTTTCGAACTCTAACGAACACAACCTAGATCATTTCATCTCGTCCTATTTCTTCTTCACTAGCCAAAACACCCCAACGAACTCGTCCAAAAACCCAATACAAAGACTTTTCGCACTCACCAAAACCTGATACACCCTCCCCACATTCCCCTCACTCAACCCCCTCATCAAACTCGCCAGTACCTGTCCTAGATGCACCGAATCCTGATACATCTGTTCACCACCCGTCATCCCATTCCCATTCCCATTAACTCCATTAGTCGCACCAGAATACGTCGAATGATACGCCGAACTACTCGTCGTAGACGCATACGTCGAAGCATAATTCGCCTGAGGAGGAGCAACTACACTCCCCCGAATGAGTATATCATACCATTCCTGTGCAACATCGTCTTCTTCATCTTCCTCCTCCTCATCGTCCACCTCCATAGACACATCCCCAGTTTGTCGCAAGAGTCGTCTGATTTCTCGAGGGACACGAAAAGCTTCTTCGCATCGTTCAGCGAGGTACTCGTCGCATGCTTCTCGAGCTTTTAAGAGATCTGTACGGACAATTTCGAGCCAAGCTGGTCTATCTGGTCCTCCGACTGCAAAATCGGGGTCGTCTTCATCTGCATGGCCGAGTCCGTGTCCGTTTGCTAGAGATCTCCTTGCATTAGCAGCGGCGGTGTGTGCAAACGATATCGAGTTGGTGTTGGAGTTTTGAGAAGGAGAAGCGAGCCGTTTTCCGTTCAGGGCAGCTTCACCTGCCCAGAGGATACGGAACACGTTTCCGTTGGCTTTACCTCTGTTCTTCTTTCCTTGTACTTTAGTAATATCCTGCCTCTGCGTCTTTACAGTAGTCGTTGTATCCCTCGACATCTCCTTCGTAATCGCCCCTGGTGTAGCATCCTTTGCATTAGAGTTGGAAGCAGAAGCCACTTCAGCCCCCCAAACCCTCTTCCTAACCCCTCTCCCAACACTCTCCCTAATCCTCGCACTGAGCGCAGAATACTCTTGCGTAACCCATCCTTGACCATACAACCCTACAAGTGCCCTTCGAGCACCTCGTTCAAGGAACGGATCTCCTTCTCCTTTCCCTGAAGCCTGTGTTTGCATTTGTGAAGACGTAAGAAGAGCCTGCGAAGCCGTAGAAGGCGAACTCAGACTCAACGCGAATTGGAGTATCCTCGGTGCCCTTCTTGAACACTGTTTACACCTACAACCCCCTGCACTCCGCGTCGCGGATCCGGAAGCACCCCAAACACCTCCTGTTACGCGCTCGTATTCGGGAAAACTGAGATAGGCGTGGAAGAGCCCGTGGGCCATTTCCATGATTATTCGAGCGCGGACTTCTTCTTCGAGGACTTTGAGCGAGAGGTGGCGTGCGGAGAGGTAGATTGAGAATGCTGTTGTAAGGTCGTATGAGCGATGTGAGAATGCGAGGGTCCCGGTGTATAGGTATCCGAGGAGAAAGTGTAATGAGGCGGGGGTAAAGGGCGGAGAAGGGAGATTTATAGTTGGAAGGGAGGTAGTGGGGTCGATAAAGTACGTGTTGTTGTTTTTCGAGGAAGAAGAGAGGGTAAGTGCTTTGGACGATGAAGGAGATTGGTACAAGATGTTTCTGAAAAACTGGGACCTAGACACGAGGATAAACTTGTGCGTGCTAAACACCGCAGTCGTAGACTCGTGATCCTTGTTCCCAGAGGAAGATACACTCTCTTTTGCGTTGTTATTGACGTGCAAAGCGATCCGCACGTCGGAATAAAGTCTACTCCTCCACATAAACACGAGATCCTTGCGGAGTTTGTCTATTCTCAACTCCTCCGCGTCAATTTCATCCATATCATCGAGAGAAGGTCCCCCTGCATCGTGGGAAGCATCAAAAAGAAACTCGAAAGCCTCGCCGAACCCTTGACCCGTGTAGAGGTATTCGAGTTCATTGGAGAATAGAGCAGGGGTTATAGATGCGTGTAAGCGTAGTGGGTTTGAGGAAGAAGTGGGATTGGGAGTAGATGTCCCGGAACTGGTCTGCGCAGTCACAGCAGTGTGCATACTTGGAATAGGTGAAGCACGGAATGGAGAAGGAGAGGGAGTTCGTGATAGAGCGGGAGACATGGTTCCTAGCATTGGGTCGAATGTCGTCGGCGGTTTGATAAAGTACCGGGATTGGAATGAAGGTGGGGCTCGGGCGTACACAATAGCTACCAAAAATTAGTACTAGTTTTCGGTTGGTTCAAAAACACACCTTTATGCCCCCAAACCTCTTCAACATTCTCTTCATCCTCTCCAACCTCCCAAACTACATCCGGAAACCTGTCTTTCGCATGATGAAACAGTCCCTCCAAGTCATTCTGCCACACTTCTGTAGACCGTATCATCGATTCCTGGAGTGAAGGAGGGTTATTGCTTGCCCCGTCATTAGCATTTGTAAGGGTTGGTGTAGCTGTTGTAAATGTGGCTGTCGACGACGCTGTTATGGTAGACAGCGTCGTCATTTTTGAAAGAGAAGGTTGTTATTGTTGTTTGGTTCGTCGTCGTCGTCGATAACCAGGAGAAGTACACGTGGTGATTACGTCAGGTCAGATGGGTTAGGGTTAGCTCCTCTGCACGTTGCGTCCAAGGCACGCACGAAGTAGATAACGGATGAGGCGTTCGCGGGAGTCGGAGCCGTAGCACAATTATCATTCCAGAAGATACTCTACTTTCCATGTTTGTCGGATCCACCCAGATCTCCAAAACACTACAGTACTTGTTGTTGCCCTTTATTAGAGCGTCCTCCTCATGTCTTGCACTAGTACGCTGATGTCGGTTATTCAATATATACGCGTGTAAATACCAAAGTGGACAGTGGAATGAGGCATTGTAGTCGATTGATTCCAATTTTCGTGCAAGGTAACCTATCTTCGAAGGATATCTACCGTGTTTGGTTTTTTCAAGTTCATTTATGACCATTCTCCAACTGCAACCTTGAATCTCACTTCAGGTTTGTCGTTCGATGCAACCAGAGGGACCGGAGAATAAATTACTTTGGGCTTTTTTCCCTCCAGCAGCTTGTAATTTCTCAAATACTTGCGCGTGCATAAGAATACGAAAGTGTTTCGTACATTACATTCCTACCTGGATCTGTTTTACATCTTCCCGGTAAGAGGGTTAATCGCTTCGAGGCCAAGTCGTATCATCAAGTCGCTACTAGACTTGATACTTATTCCTTCAGCTTCCCATTGACAACTGAAGCTTCTGACACCTCAGAGACCAAAACATGGCCTAATACTGCCCGCTTAGCTCAGTGGTAGAGCGCGCCACTCGTATAACGGATTTCATATTAAAGAATGGTGAGGTCGGTTGTTCAATCCAGCCAGTGGGCATGACATGCTTCGTAAAAGTTTTTTGGCTTCAATACCTTCCATCTGCATGTACAGTAACAAATGGTGTTTAGCATTTTTCTACTCAAGCAATCAGTTTGAGCTCTAGTACTTTTTCAAAAAAAAAAAAATATTGCATGCTTAGTGGAAGTATGCCTCACAAATAAACAGTAATAGTGCATGGCTTGCTTAATCCACGGCCACTATATTTCCAAATACTCGGGCTTCTAGCAAAAAAGTTATCGTAAAGCTATAGGTGATGCAAGCGATGACATCGGGATGTGAGATTTTTCCTGGTGTCACGGGGGTATTGATTATTGTTCACTTGTCAGATTTCGCTGATATGGATCTGTATGCAAACAAAATATTATTTTGAAGACTATCCTGCAACGTAAAAAAGCAAAATAATAAAGGTCTACTAAATGTGCTTTTCCTTGTGCGATGGGTGGGGGTGCTCCCAATTTCGCACTGACTGTCTAACATCAAAAGAATTTTTCTAGTCATCTCGTGACTGTCCATTGATGTTCATCTGCCAAAAAAGCTTGGCTATAGTCTACTCCGAGATACAAGGCTAGGCATGCACTTGATGATGCAAAAGTGATGTCGTCTGCGCATTAAGAAACTGTGCCTTGCTGACCTACTAAACAGATCATTATCATAAATAGCATTTAAAAATTGCGGTTCGAAAGCATCCTCGATTCGCCGGACAATGAAACCTTCAATCTCAGCAATTGTTTTATGCTATTCGTGCTTTTGCTGTAGGTGCATCTTACACTCTCCATACTATTGCTAATTAAAGATGACAGGTTGCCCAAGAAACTGTAACATTACTTGGTGTTCAGCGCACCAGCACACAATCACAGGCTTTTTCTGGAACAAACTCTTTCACCGTCAGCCCAATAGGCACCTTGTCATCCAATCAAGAAAGTGAAACAACATATTCATACTATCAAGTTGCTCAAGTCTCTGAAAAGTCTGGCAGCCTTGTTTTGATTGCAACCATAGATGGTAGGTATCATTGCAGTCATTTCTTGTTGCTTTCATGCTGAATATGTTTGGGTTTCTTATTATAGGCGTCCTTGTGGAATCCTCTGGTGGATACTGGATCTCTGCGACCCCTGTTACCGATAGCACGGCGACTCCAAGCCAAACCCAGGTGGCAGTGGACATGCTAAACTGTACATTTAATGAGGATGGTTCGGGTGTTTGTATTGAGGAGATTGATAATCCCCTGGTGAAAATTAACACAACATTCACGGGTAACGTGGTTCCACTGACTACTTTGGTTGTTGATGGGAATGGAAATGGTGCAGCAAGCCCTGGAGTATTTGCATTTTACAGTTATTTGGTATTGGGAAGTTTTATCCCATTGCTGCTTATGTTAAGTTGAATCTAGTACTTAATATCAGTTATAGTCACTATTAAATATAATTTTTCAAGTCAAGATTGGTAAATTACCAACTGGGTTATGCAGCCCGAGAGTAAGACTATTTGCCAATACAGATCTGAATGCTAATAAAATAGACATTAATATTATTCTTAAAACCAACCTGCAACACAAAAATCTCAAATGATAAAAGTCTCTTAAATGTGTTCTTCCCTTGTGGACTTCAGATTTTGCGTCCAATGTCAAAGTACCTAAACCTACTATCATTCATTGATATCCATCTGCTAAAAAAGCTTAGCTCTAATGCACTCCATGCCACAAGGCTGTGATGACGCAAAAGTGATGTCAACTCTTGTTTTGTCTGTACTCTAGGAAAAGTACCTGACCGATTCATTAAATAGATGATCATTATCATAAATAGCATTTAAAAGCTGTGCCTCAGAAGCGTCCTCAATTCACAGGACAACTCCCATCCAGCAATGAAACCTTCAATCTCATTGATTGTTTTGCTTTATTCATGCTTTTGCTGTAGGTGCATCTACACTCTTCATGCTATTGTTAATTAAAGGTTTAAAGTTGCCCAAGAAACTGTAACATTATTCGGAGTCCAGCTTGAACCCACCAGCACACCCTCACAGGCTTTGTCTGTATCAGACTCTTTCACCATCAGCCCTATAGGTACCTTGTCATCTGACCAGGGAAGTGAAACGACGTATTCATACCGTGAGGTTATGCAAGCCTCTTTGACGTCTCGTAGCCTAGGCATTACTCAAACATGGGATGGCATGTATCGCTGTGGTCATTTATTATCGTCTTCATACTGAATATCGTTGGATTCCTTATTATAGGTATTCTTGTGGAATCTTCAGGCGGACACTGGTTCTCTGTCACCCCCATTATTGATAGCACAGCGACTCCAAGCCAGACCCAGACAGCAATAGATGTAGTCAACTGTACATTCAATGAAGATGGTTCGGGTGTTTGTATTCAGGATGTCACTAGTGACCCCATCCTGAATACTCAGAGAACATTTACAGGGAGTGTGGTTCCTGTGACCACTTTGGTTATTGATGGGAATGGAAATGGAGCATCAAGTCCTAGAGTATTTGCATTTTACAATTATTTGATATTGGGAGGTTATATCCCATTGCTGCTTATGTTAAGTTGAATCTAGTGCTACTTGATATCAGTTATAGTTTATGATAATATTAATGCTAGTCTGACTCTGTGGGCATTCTGGAATATAATGTTGGAAGCTGATAGTATTGTCACTTTGTTCTTTATTTTTATTTGCCTGATGGGGCTGATCAGCTAGCTAGTCTTCTGATGTTATCATACAGCTAGAGGACACAAACAATGTCATCAGAATGTGAAATTTGAATTATTTGAAGATCACGGTGACGCTGATTATTGATCCCCAGTGGGAAGTTAAGGTTTTTTTTCACGTTTTCTGACTTTTTTGACGTTCAAACTTTGGTCCCGCTTTTCAAACGTGAAAAAAACGCGCAAGAACGGAATAAACACAAGAATTTTGTACTATTTTCGTTTATTCCGCTCTAAATATACCCTTAGTATTTGGAGCGGTATTGCTGAGCTGGCTTGCTAAGTACTACGATGTCTTTATGCAAAGGGAGGGGCAGGAAGTAGCTAAGCTATTTACCTCTAAACTAAGGATTGATGGCTTAAATAACGGCCCGAATCATTAAACAAGATCCGGCCGCTTTTTAGCTCTTATTTATCACGTTTGGCAAAAACGTATGAAAACGTTTTAAACGTATTTAACGAAAAAAAAACCTCGACTTCCCACTGGGATTGATTACTTGTCAGATTCGCTGATACGGAGCTGAATGCCCACAGAATAAACATGAATATTTTGAAGATTAATCTACAACGCAAAAATCACAAATTATAAAGTACTAAATGCGTTCTTCCTTGTGGGGGCTCCAAATTTCACGTTGACCGTCTGACATCAAAAACCATGAACCTTGATCTTAGTGATTATCCGTTGATATCCATCTGCCAAAAAAAGCTCAGCTATAGTATACTCCATGTCACAAGGCTGGCCATGCAATTTGTGATGTAAAAGTGATGTCAACTCTGCTTTGTTCTGCGGGCTAAGAAAGGTACCTGGCTGATTTACTAAGTAGATCATTATCATAAATAGCATTTAAAAGCTGTACCTCAGAAGCCTCCTCAATTCACAGGCAGTAATGAAGCTTTCAATCTTATTGATTTTTTTTCTTTTTTCGTGCTTGTGCTGTAGGTGCATCTATGCTCTCCATACTATTGCTAATGAGAGATGTCAAGTTGCCCAAGAAACTGTGACATTATTTGATATCCAGCTCGAGCCCACCAGCACACAATCACAGGTTTTGTCCACAACAGACTCTTTCACCATTAGTCCCATAGGCACCTTGTCATCTGACCAAGGAAGTGAAACAACATATTCATATCATGAGGTTATTCAAGCCTCTGAACAATCTGGCAAGCTACGCTTCACTCAAACATGGGATGGCACGTACCACTGGTCATTTCTTATTGCTTTCATGCTGAATATGGCTGGATCCTTGTTATAGGTATTCTCGTGGAATCCTCAGCCGGAAAATGGCTCTCTGTCACCCCCGTCATCAATAACATAGTGACCCAGACAGTGGTAGACATGGTCAACTGTACATTCGATGAAGATGGCTCAGGGGTTTGTACTGAAGAGGTTACTGGTAATAGCATGCTAAATACTCAGAGAACACTCATGGGTACTGTGGTTCCTTTCACTACTTTGGTCATTGATGGTAATGGGAATGGGAATGGGAATGGAGCAATGAGTCCTGGAGTCTTTGCATTTCACAATTGTTTGATACTGGGAGGTTTTGTCCCATTGCTGCTTACATTAGCTGGAATCTAGTACTTAATGTAGAAATCTACAAGCACAGGACTATTTCTATTCCTATCTTTTGTTTCTATCTCAGTTGTATAGCTTTCCATATGGTATATGACATATCATCTCACTTCTATCATTTCATCTTTATCCCTTGTATAGTGCTGCACACATGCTATGCCTTACTGGTTCTTTCTTATCTATTTTTTTTAACTCTTCGTTTATTTGCCGTTGTGCTTATGCATATAGTAGTGACTATCTATCTACTCTGTGTCGAAGTCATGAGATATCGTAATATGTCCGTCTACAATAATTGAGCCAAGGGACTCGGTGTGCATGTGAGGTGGGTGAGGCCGGAGCATACCTGCAGTCATATGTAAGTATATGAAGATGCAGAGGTGAAAGGGAAAAGTAGTATGGAAACCTCGGAGGCATTGGAGTTGTTGGCAGAGAAAAAAATAGAGAGAAAGAGAAGAGAGAGTATGGGAGCAATGATTTAGTTTATGAGAGATCATACATAAGGGATGTATGTAGAAACAAAGAGGAAGAGAGAGGAGAGAGTATTAGGGTGGTTGTTTAATTTGTGAGAGACTCACACATACTGTAGCTACAGGTATATATACTTAGTAGGTAGTGTCGTATTGTTACTAGAGCCCCAATCATATCCATTGTCTTATTCACTTGTATTCAAGTGCCAACATATGATGGTGACTTCAAATGACTGAACAACAAATTTTACATGTTTATATTAAATAAATGAAGGATGCAAATTTCTCTTGAAAAGACTAAATCACTTCATTGTGCAATTTTGTACTTTCTCACCCAGTTATAAAAACTGTCGATTTCATGCACATAATTTATTTCTGGTTTAAGAAATGAAACCATTTTACACTCTATGTGGGCCATATGGGCTATTATACATCCAGAATGGTACACTAAATGAATCAGGCAACGTCTCCCTAATAAATTTATATTGTGCACAAAATTGTGCATGCCATTCATTTTCTGTTGACTCTTGAATTTCTAATGTGATACATTAACTGTGTAACCTAAAAATGGTTGAAAACTCTGCTGCAGGTCTACAGGACTTGAGAATTTCATAGTTGTCCACCTGTTTCTCTTGCGTTGGAAAATTACATGTCCATGACTTGGGTAAAAGTCTTGTTCAATGCTAAATTGGTTATCAGAAGGGTTTTTGGCTGCTTTCACATCAATTGCATCCTTCTGTAATGATTGTTTGAATTTATTCGCCTTTTTTTCAATTTCAAGAGCAGCTTTGTGCTTTTTGGTCCTGTCAGAAGATATGATTAGACCTTGGAAATATATCATATCAGCACCAGCTGGATTACTTGGTATAAAAGAAATCAAAGTCTGCCCAAAATTGTATATTTTCCTCATATCCTGGAAACTCCGATTGTAAAACCTTGTGTTCAGTGGGATGGATATCCTTAAATAACTGTGTGGCAGCCAGTAAAGAAGAATTAACATAGCATGCATATACCTAAAGGTCTCACTGCTACGAAAGTGCCAAAATGACTGCCATGGTCTCCAAAAAAAGTCCCAAATGCTTGATAACAGCTTCCCATTCTAGCACAAGCCAATTATTGAAAGCAAATAAACGGTTTTACAGTGAACCCACAGACTCAGAGCATACATGCGGTGACTGTCATCGAAGCATTGATGAATTCCTCTCGAGTTCAAGTCAGAACCTCCGTAAAAGCTAGAAACTCTCTGTACAAGGTTATTTTGAGGTGTATGACATAGTGAAGTGTGGCTGGCTTGAAGTGGGATAGGCGGTTGACCTTTTTCAGAGGTTTTTGTTTGTCTATTATGTCCTTTTCTGCAACGGATCAGACAAAGAGAATTAATTAATGTATGGTTTTCTCTCACTTTTTGCGGTTCTTTCTGGCTGTTTTTCGGCTTAATGTAGCTGATTCATTATGAAGTGCCTTGATTAGAATTTATTCAGTGGGTACATGTTGAAAAATTATGGACAAACCATATGTCGGAGAAAGGAAGACAGTTTTAGGGTGAGTCTTCCTGTTTATAAAGAGACGAAAGTGTAGTTTCCAACAAGATTGCAATACATTTTCAATTGAATATGATCAGATAAAGGCAATGGGTGTTAAACTTACATAACAGTAATGACATGTACTTAAAAGTAAGATGGATATCAAAGGTTCCATGCAATGCACTAGGCCTGTGAACAAGGTATCCACTTTTCTAACAGATTACGACCTTATGATTGTCATGCATAGCAATAGCTGCACCCTTTCATAAGCTACTTCACAGCTATTCTTGTGATATAGCTTTACAGGGCTACTCTTATGCTGATAGCCCTAGCAAAAAGCTCATAAAGTTATGGTATACCAGAAGGATCAGGCCAATACTAGAGGGATCCTTTTAGTCAGTATACTGTTAGTCAGTGAAAGGACCGTCTGCAGAAGTATTACCCTTTGGTAAATCCATGAATGGCGTAGTGTAGCGCCCATGAAAAGCCAAGGCGATCTAGTCTCCATAGGCAGACTAAGATGTATGCTTGACACTCATTGTATGTATATATTTAGTCTGCTAGAAGCTGCGTTGGATTTAGAGGCCAGGGACTTATTATGTAAGAACTTAAAAGGCGATCATTCTTCCAGTTGATAAGAGCTCCAGGCTTTAACAAAGAACCCTAGTTTTTTGAATGGTTCATTTATGGCAACTACAGCTTTAGAGTCATTGTCTTCCAATTTAGATAAATTGCTGTCAAAGATAGTCTTATAACTTAGGCCATTTTTCTTTGGTTGTTAGACAGCTCTTGGGCCCCGATGGCTGAAGAACCTCCTCCCACTCTTCCTCCTCCTCTGCTACCTGGTAGCATACAAGTTGAGCAGGGAAATCAAGGCCTTGAAGAGGAGCTTGACTTTGAATTTTGGAAAGGAAAGGAAACTCTCCACTCTTTCTTTGCCAATGATAAACTTGAATATACAAAACACTTGTACGTGACATATAAGCTTGTTTATAAACACTATTTCCTCATTATAAATGAACACAGGTTATACTGCTGTGTAAAGACTCGCAAATTTCCACACTTAGGATTCATCACGGTATCTATACTCAAACCTTTGTATATAGATCCTAGCTGACTATTCCTAGGACTTCAAAAACATCTATCCTATGGAGTACCATGTCTGGCGAGATAGTCACAGTATCTTTGAGTGGCTGCTGCTAGAAGCCACATTAATCGGTGGCTTAACAGACTTTCAGCCCAAGAAAGACTATCCAACCAAGTTTAAAGAAATGATCAGTCACTTTGAGAAAACTTGTTGCGGTGACACGGACACCGACCACCTCCTTCATCTCCTTTTGATATCAATCTTCAATCCTTTCCGGCTCGGCCTCCATTTCTTACATGGCTATAATTTTTTTAATAGCCAGCACACTTCCATGAAAAGTGGCCCAGGTGATAGTGTCAAGAATTCACACAATACAACCAATTGTAATAGCACTAATTCAAACAACAAGAATCGAAACTATAACAACACTAATTCAAACAATCATACTCATCATGACATCTCTGGCACCAACAATATGGTTTATAACAATTGTACTATCAATTACCCACATGACCTTGGTTGTTGGAAAAACTGTGGTCGTTTTGTTCAGGTGCCTTATCCCTGGCGTGTCTAGAACATGAGGAGTTGCAGATGAAGTACTAGTTGAGTTTAAACATAGGTTTTTTCAGTGCCGGAATTGATCAACCGTGAAGTGGAGAATTCAAAGCAAAGCTCTCGCATTGGGTGGATCTGCACTCAGGTTGATCGCTTCGGGCAATAAAAACACCTGAGTTATAAACTTAAATAAACTCTTCTTTTAAAGTTTCCTGCAACTCCTATTCAGATTCTTAACAGTGGGAAGAAGTGGGGGGATGCGGAGTGGGATGGTCGTTGTCTTTTCTTTTTATAATACCCACCACCAGAGCTTACTTGTCTTCTGGGTCGGTCAAGCTATCAAACCTGCTTTTATCATCATCTTATCCGAACCTATCTTTGTTTAGTCATAAGTAACAAAGTGGGCCATCATTTCGTGTAGAAAATACAAGGCTGTAATTTGCTATACGTGAATCATCAGTTCATTTCAGTGCTGCATTGCCTCTTGTGTCTACTTGAACATGTTGTTCAGTTTCAATTGATCTCAAAGTGACTTTCCATCGCAAGGGTTCCTAGTTATTGAGGTTGCTTTTTGAAGAGGACAAGAATTTTGATTTCACTAAATTCTGTGAAGGCATGCACTATCAAGCATGAATGGATTACAATCATTTATCTGGCTGCAAACAATACTTTCAATGCCTAAAAAACCTCCATGCTCAGTGGTAGTGCACCATTGAGAACATCACAGTCAACAAGGTGATGTCAACTCTACTTTGTTTGTAAAAAAATCGTTTTCTGGGGACATGTGCCTGGCTAATTCACTCCATAGTGGTCATTATCATAACCACCTAAAGTCATACCCCAAGAGTATCCCTGATTCACATCAACACTGCTGTGATCCTTAGTTCAAGATCTTTGTATTCTTTGTTTCATACTTTTGTTGTTGTAGGTGTATTTGCATCCCTCTGTGCTATCAATTAGTTTGCTAATGAAATATGTCAAGCCACCTAAGAAACTGTAACATCTATTCAATGCCCAGCCCACAGCTACAATATCACAAGCTCTTTTTGAAACAGGAGATCTCTCACTGTCAGTCATGCAGGCATCTTGTCTTCAGATCAGAGAAGTGAAACAACATGTTTATATTATGAGGTTACTCAAGCCTCTGATAAATCTTTTTAAAAGCTTAACTAATACATAGGGATGGTATATAGCTTCAATTTACTAGGCACTTTAGTCATCCCTGGTTTCTCCTAAATATGGCATTCTTTATTGCAGATATTCTTGTGGAATCTGCATTTGGACAGCTATGAGTCTCTGTCACTCACAATCATGAATACCACCACTTCAGCTCCAAGTGGGTCAGCATTAAAAATGGTCAACTGTACATTGAACGAAGATGGCTCAGGTGTTTGCACTGAAGAGATCATTGACAGTCCCAGTTTGAGTGAAATAACAACACATATGAATAGTGTCATTTCCCTGGCTACCCCGACTGTTTATGGAAATGAGGAGGTGAAAGAAGCACTAGGTTCTAGTATTTTTGGATTATGCAGCTCTCTGACATTAGGAAATTTCATAGCATTTGCATATGCTAGTTGGAATCCATTAATAATCAGTATTACAGACCTCACCAAAACAATTTCCATGAAATATTCAATTTGGTATAGCAACAATCTTTGTGAAAGTGATAAATGACAGGGTACCGGTACAAATTGAAAAGGCACTAATATTATGAATTTGCTAAGGGACACACCAAGTTTCTCCGACTTCAATCCCTTAGACCAGGGACCGCCCGGGTGGCAACAACAGCATTACACAAAGCATTGTATCATAGTGACATTGCAAAATACAATCAGAAATGAACGACAGCTATAAAAGCATTGGTATAATAACCAAGATGCCATCCTTTCTAAGCATGAAATTTAATTTCAACAAATTTTTGTTGCCTATAATCCTGGGACTAGTGTATGCCAGCAAGTACCTTATTCTGTTCATTAGCTGAATGTGAGGCATCCTGAAAATTTTTTGATACTTTGATAGGTGCACAGAGCCAGTCAACAGTCACCCTGTTTCAAGTTGTTAATTCCGATGAAGCCAGTCTCTTAACTGGCTCTCACGAGCCAGCTAAGACTTCTCTACCCCCTGTAATAATGTCAATCACTCCCATCGGCACTGCAGCCTCTGGCAGTGAAACCACATACTCGGTTCATGAGGTAGTTCCTGGACCGCTAGGAGCTGATCCAACAGAGGCGATTGAAAATATCACGGTCAATGGTAAATCAAGTCTTTTACCTGCTCATGTTTTTATTAATCTTCCTTCCTTCGGCACTTTTAGAAATAATTGTCGCATCCGCCTCAGGATACAGGTTCTCGGCTTCTCAAGTCATAGATCCTAGCGCTTCTACTACCGCCGTAGTAAGCGTAGAGTTCCATCCTGAAAACTGTACATATAATGGGGACGGTTCCGGTGCTTGTGTCGAGGCTTTTGGTACCAAGACAGAAACGGGCTCTAATGGAGTGCTTGTACCTTTGGCGACATTGACGGTTGATGTAGAGCCAACAGGAGGTTCGGACGATAATGCCGCTATCACGTTTCAGGTTTCTGAGAAGATCTGGAGCGGAGGGATCATATCTATCATTTTGGTTATAATGCTCGGATTCTGAAGTCTGAAGTAAAGAGTAGTCGAATCCATGTCTCGTGTTTTCTACGAGTTAACCTTGTCTGTAATATTCTAAATTTTACCAGCGGCATGAGATACGGGATCGAATATGTGACCATTTGAACGCTCGATGCAGAAACAATACTGACCTGATGACTTGTGCCACTCAGAATTTCCAACCCAGAAGAGAACGTTTTTAAAATAAACTTGGATCGTACCTTCTCGCAACAGAACATGACGCGTATATGACATACACTTTGCTAGTACTGGTTTGGACATCATACAGAGAACAGGGGATATCTCGATGATTGAAGGACAGATGATGTCGCACTGACACACAGGCTACGCACCAAATCCTCTGATACACGTGCAAAACACGAGTCTAGTTGCAGGTACCCCGGAAATGACGCACTCCGACAAGTGTCCAAGGCGCTTCAGAAGGGGCAGGAACGATATCCGATTATCATCCGACGCGAGATAGAGTCGGGGGTTGCGTTGATTACCATTCGATAACCATCGGTTTATCCCTCTTTGGATTGATGCATCTGCTAGTCTTTCCATAAGTTCCCGTTATTGACACAGTAGGCACGGATAAGGGCCCGATAAAACGTGTATCGATGAATTAGGGTGTGCAGTGGAGCATCGCTGCTCGAGGGGCGCGCCCTAGAATAATAACTCATGACCTAGGACTATTGGAATAATATTAGATTAATCTAGGGTGCTTGATATTGTAAACTTGGACTCGGATTCGAGAACGTGTATGTATCATTCAAAATTCGTCATCGTCATGGAAAACTTGCGTAGGACTGACGAGTGATAGATGGCCTTGAGGATTCCTCTAAGCAAGATCAGCGTCGTCTTGATATGTAAATAATTATGCAGGGAGGGTGGGTTTTAGTGCCTTTATGACGATCATATCTCGACACTGGATGTCTACCATCCTTCAGGTCATATCAGATACATAACAGATAATTAATAATGCAATCTCATCCTCATTCCCGGAAAACAGCGAGCTTACAATGCAATGGTGGCGATACCGGCGAAGCAGCGTCTATCTCGACTCAGTGCTAAGGATTATTCTAGGCTCTTAAAATGAACTTCTGATAGATAGTTAGTGATGGAATACGTAGACTTCTGTTGATGCATGCGTAAGATGGTTTCATTTCCGAGTCCGTGTAACTCGAGAAAGAACAAGCGAGCTCCAGGAAGGGGAAGAGTTTCGGTAGATTGTCTTGTCGATGTGTTTGCTGGCAGTTCTAATGAGCTAGGAGCAAAGGAGTCGGTGGAGCGGGGTGTTTTTGGTCGAGATATCGGATATGAATCATCTGGGTAATCATAGGCTTCTTTGGACGTATTTAATTTTCGAAAAGAGAATTCTGATGAATACCTGTTCTTCAAGGACGCTGAGAACATTTCGACCGAAAACGGATTGCATACGAAGGTAAGCTCGGGGACGAGATTACATCGGCATGCGTACTTGCTTGAGGAACTAGCGAGCGCCACTTGGACCAAAAAAATCACGAAATTGAAGCGATTCTCCACCAAGTACATTGTAATTTGCACGTTTATGGTCGGATACCTTTACTACTCGACGTAGCAACGCGATGGAGTTTGGAGCATTTGTCTGGCAGTGTGGATACATAGTTGAAGTGACAAATGTTGGCAACGCGATAAACATGGAGCACCTGTCTTCCAGTAAAAGCGGATCCATTCAAAGGTACATAACGAGTTGAACGTCAGGAAGCGCTCCAGATCCAGCAAAGTCTGCAATGACGCAAAATATCATGTTAACATGGGTTTATTCGGAGCGCTCGTAACAAGAATTGACTCGTCCAAAGTTGCATTTCCCGGAAAGCCAATGCATATGTACACAGTCATACACATTCATTATAAGGACAGCCTGGGGTTGATAGCGTTTTGACAATATTGAACAATTCGGACTGATCTCCGTGACCTGTTTCGGTCTGTGTCCGTCCAAGCCCGAGGTAGTTGAGCGCTACTAGAACAACAATGATGCAATATGATACCTGCTGTCAGAGTACTCGTTCAGTGCGTTATCCTCGAAGATCATTTTCGTAAAGCGCCTGTTGGGGCGCGCGCGTTTGCAGATAGCGCTAAAGTAACAAAACTAAATCAACAATCCGCATTCCTCGAGAGAAGAGAAGAGAGTATGCAAAGAAAGCAAGAGACTCACTCGATCAGTTGAGCCAGCCACCAGCGTACAAGCCGGAGAATTCACAGGCAGTGTTGCATTTTGTCTTGAAGACCGGTCTATTATTGTACGGGTTGAAGAATCTTATCAGTTGTTCAGAAATTTGGCTCGGTACTTCCAAGTTCGGGATGTTAGATGCCACCGGGGTTTCTATAACGATTCCGTTGTCTCCGTAAATGGATGTCTTGTTAACTTGAAAATGTGTACAAATAAGATGTAGTATCGATATATCAATATATAGATGGGAATAGCTGTTCTGATAATATACACCGTACTTACTGTAGATGGGTTACAGCATTAGAGTCAAAAATAAACACCGAATACGCCGGTCGGTAAGACGTCCAAAAAGAGTACCTTGAAATGGTACAGGCGGGAGATTGAAACCAAGAAAGCGGGAGGTAAAAAAATGGCGGGCAAGATCGGTACCATGGCCACTGATATCCGACTCTAAATCCAGTGTCGGGTAAAAGCGTCACGGTGACTGGTGTGGTGTGTTATGATAGCAGTTTCGAGATGTGTACAGCGACGGGTAACGAGTCAATGATAGTGGTAATGTTTTGATATAAGGAACACAAACCGCCGCTCGGATCTACATGTATTAAATAGTTGTCACCATCTTGTCGTTCGTCCGTTCAAAATCCGTTGATGTTGAGCAGTGTCAGCGTTACTTGTCGGCATTAGAGTAGTTGTAGTGTGATGTGGTACTTGTTAATCCATGTTTATGGCGAAAAAGGAAAACCCGATGAAAGTCAGTGTTGTGCATTTGGAAAGCATCTTGTCATATTTTGTATTCCTATACGGCATAGCTTGACGTTGTACGCCGGGATTGCGAATATTGAAGGCGGGAGTAGGTGTATTGATTTAGCACTGACACCGGCTGGATTCTTGCCAAAACCTGAAAGCTGCTATCGATGCCCGTAAAGCAAGGACAGTGTTCGTGGAATGCAGGGAGCTGTGGCACGTACTAAGTGATATCCGTTATTGATTATTCCATTTCGTCCAGATCCGAGTCACTTGGGTCTGGAGAGCTGGAGAGAGCGATTGGAGCATCAAGAGTCTAAAGTCCAAACAGAACAAGGGGAAAAAACAATAAGGGGTTCGATTTGTGGGGGTCTTGAGGTCTCTTGTAGACGCCAGATATTAGAAGATGGCCAGAATTGGCAGGTTGAGGGTACGAGGCACGCTACTTTGGTGCAGACTTGCTTATTTTGATGATTGATTAAATTAAAATGGCTGCGCGTCAATCACACAATTGACATGTATGGATTTGTGCGCAACATTCCGAATTCAACATCGACATATCAGGAAGTTGTTGAAGCTTCTTCATTAAGGTGAGTCACTGGGGAAAGTCAGATTGTTATTTGGAGTACACTTACGACTTGAGCAATACCCGGACCGTCAGTTGAAGGGTATCGGTACTGATCTATGTCTAAGCCGCGCGGTGTTCAATTAATGGTATAGATGAATTCATTGGTATTACGGCGGTTCCTTAGGTCCGGGGTAGTGTTGAGTAGTGGTATTGCGGGGGCTGTAGAAAAGCTCGAAAGAAAGACCAAGGGTGTGGGAGAAGACTGTAGAAGATTCCATAACATACTGCCAGTGCTTGGCCCTGGTGTCATGAATGAACGCAGATTCTTATGCATGAGAGGGCAAGTCGGACTCGTGCCTGTACACATGCACAAATGTTGTCTTGTCATCTTGATCAGGAATAGAAAAGTACAGCCTCACCGTTGGGTGATAGAAACGCCAGAACCATCCAGTCGCAGCTGACCAAACAACATTCAGTAGATGGCAAGGAGATGTCAGGGCTTGATCAGCTACATAAGCCGGAAAGGAGGTCAAAGCTGATGTGAGAGCGCCACCATAGCTATGGCTACGGAGAACAAGGGATGAGAGTATAGCAATGAGAGGAGTAGAGAACGCTGTGGTTGGTGGAGAAGACAGCTGATGCCACCGAGTTTAGCGAGGAAGCGCCAACGTCACCGTTGCCCAAATGGAGAAGCGGAGTCACGGACAATAAGTCAACAAAAAGTCAACGGACCATTTCCCACGTGGGCCCGTGATTCGAAATTTTAAAAAATTTCACCGCACTCTGGCTTTCTTCCTGCTTTTTTGTTCTCGGTCATTCGGGGAGTCGGGCCCTGCTGCAGCTTCGATTCCCATTATTCCCTTTCTTGTCGTTGGCCACAACCTTATTTGCGACATCTACTTTTAATAGCTCGTAATCCATTTCAACCTTGCTTTCTCCTTCCATTTCTCCCCTCACGAACCATGACCGAATACGACTACTCTCCAGAGGCAGCAGAAGCATTCCAGCGAAAGCTCAGAGGAGTGGGCAAGTGGGCTCAAAACACTTCTCGCTACAATGGCGACTTTACAAATCCCTTTGAACATACTCCCTCTGCGGCACGACGCCGGTTAGAACGAGACTATTCGTCTTCATCCGGTTCGGATTCTGATTCCGACTCTGGCATCACCTCGCTCTCGAGGCGTCGCCCTGCATACCCCAAGTCGCTGACTGTCTGGCCAGGTTCTCATCCTCGGGTACCACCGCGGCCTATATACATTCCACCACCCCCACCTCCCCCTCCACCTCCTGCTCTTGCTCAGAGACCTCCTCCAACAAGGTCCAACACTGCTCCCCATCAGATTTATGCACAGCAGATACCACAAGCACCACAAGCATATCCCTATCCTACACAACCACCCATGGGATATTATCCAGCCCAACAACAGGTTTCCATGCCGCAGCAGCAGCAGTCATATGGCTCTACGCCATACTATGCACCACCTGCTCCTCAAAGGTCGAATACGACTCCTAGCAAGCCAGTTATACCCAACGGCTACCCGGTGCGCAACAATAACCCTACTACTTTCGTTCCTGCAACTAACTACTACTACAACGTTTTACAGTATGTCGGCACACCAGCAAACTCTCCTGTCACCTCTCCCTACGCCACACCTGTTCAGTCTCCTTATGGTTCAGTCGCATATCACCAACCCATATCCGGACCAACCTCGCCTCGTGCCACCTCCGGAAGCAAAGGCTGGCTTTCACGCATGTTTGGCGCATTGAGTATTCGAGGCAGAAGCTCTAGTCCCGTTCCTACGAGTACTGGAAGTGGTGGCGGCCAGGTGTATTACGACCCACAGCCTGCATCTGCCTCGAGGCATCCACGCAGCAGAAGCTTGGAGCCTACTGGTTATCGAAGTCCTGATCGGAGAGAAAGAGATGGGTACAGGAGTGATTATGGACAGAGTACCAAGCCGAGAAGGTCAAAGTCGACGAGGACAGCTGGTTCGTCTTCGACGACAAAACATCAACACTCTTCACACAGGCACTCTGATGATTCGGATAGGGACCGACATGGAAGGAGACGTCACACTGACCGCAGTAGGGAAATGCATCACCGGAGGTCTCGGAGTCACTTTCGGTGAAAACTAGAGTCGCCACCGTTCGAGTGTTTGGCGCTATCTTGTCTCTATTCGTCGTTACCACTGCCGTCGGCGTCGGGTTCTGCCGCTACTGCTGACGTTTGGGGTTTTCATAGGCTCCTCTTTCTCTCAAGCGTGCTTGGTGGAGCCTGAGATTATTCTTGCGACCTGCCTTGCCTCTTTTCTTCTTCACCACGTTCTTCACCGGCGTAGCGTTTCCCATTGTCAAATATCTGGGCAACTACCTCCGTTTGGTAGATTGCCTGCCTGATCGATCGATCGATCGACGTCTGCGAGATTCCTCCGCGGGGGTTTTTTAAATTCGTTCTTCACCTCTTTCAACCCTCCAACTCGTCCAGCTCGTCAACCTACCTTCCGAGTTGCCTCCTATCTCGCGCATCCTTATTCCGAAACTTCCCCTTTTTTCCTCCTCGTATTCTTCTTGTTGTCCATAGACACCATTTCTCTCCTCACATTTTTATCCTTATATCCCCTCTTAGCATCTTAAATAATACGATATTTACTTCTTGTCTTTAAGTTTCTCTTCTCTTGTTGTCTTTTTGCTTTTTCCCCCTTCTGTTCTCTCCGTCTTAACTTCTGGCGACACCGTTTGTTTCCTTTTATACGATAGACGTCTTTTATTTGTTCTGTTTTCGTTCTGCCTACATGTATCACTAGACTTCCTTTTCAGACTGTAGCATGCGTAGTCTGCCTTCCCCCCCTTCCTCCATCATATCCTTATTCTTCCCCACCCCTTCCTCCAAAAATACCCTCAGGATAGGGACTCTCCCTATACCTATCTCACGATCCACCCCAATTTTTGCATGGTATCTCACGATTTTTTCACGGATTCTTTACATGCTACGTATGATTCTTACGACCTCTTCCTGATTACGCATACTCTACGAGATCGCGCACGAACTCTTCAATTACCTACCTACTACACCACGAATTGGATGGATGGAATGGATACCACCTACTTTTAGTTTACGACGAGTTCTTTTTTTGAATTTTTCGTATATACATCCCAAAAAGTCTTCCTACTAGACAGTAGAGGAAGACTACTATGTACTTTCTTGGATTCAAACATTTTCCTTTATTTTTGGAGTGTTTCAATTCTCGGATTTACGATTTACGACTGTTATTCGGACTACGGACGAACGACGATACCTATACTTACTGCTTATTTTATCTCTTACTTTTGGCGCTAGCTGCTTTAGTTAGGTTACGCAAGTACATACATATTGATATTCGTACTGAATATACTTATTGTTTCGCCTGAAGATCACCATATATAAGTTGATTTCCCGTTCTTGCGATCAAATCTTGACAACTGGGCGTCTACTTGAATATGGTTCCCATTCTGATCTCCGTGCATACGTAGAACTCTACACGTCCGTGTTGACACTATTTTACCAAGCACGTTCTCTCCTGGTACGATCCGATCCTTTTTCTTCTACTTCCTCGAGTGCTACAACCTGCGAATCGTTATGTATGCAGTATGTACAATACAATACAATACTCACAACTTATGTTCAGTAGTGATGATGGTGGCGTCTGTTTTAGGTCGTACGATGAGATCCCACATCATGTGTATCATGTATGATAGATTGTCAAGCTCAATTGGTTTACCAAACGACAATAGCGCTCGGACATTGGACGGTGAGATTTTGGTCTTGTGCAATCAGTGTGGGCGTCTAACAGCTGATGGCCCAGATGACCGGTACGAAAGTGGCGGAAGCTTAAGCATGCTTTTTTTAAACTTTTTGGAAACAAATGGGTTTTCAATTATTATCAACCAAAATCAACATATTCAAACATTCTGATACTACAAAGCATACCCAAGATGACGAGTTACCATAACAAACATATATTACAACAGAAGCATCTCTCACTTTCAAGTATTGAAGCACCTGGTAATTGCATGAATAATCCCAGATTGATTTAAAATTTCAGTTCAAAAAAGGAAGCTACGCACTGGTAAGAGGAGGTCACGTCGTTAAAAGGGTCATTAGGTCTGCCATCCCTAGTGGTGAAAGGGTGTGCAAGAGTAGCAACACCCGGAAAAGCAATGGGTCCGCGATTAGCACCAGTACACCCAAAGCCGCTATGAAAAAAAAAACAGTTTAGAAAACTGTTGAGAAAGAAATTAAATCGAAAGGTCTTACTCGTAAATAAAGCAGTCTTGGTTGGGATCGGGGCCAAAGCTACTGACAAAGTTGTTCAAGTCAGGTCCTAGGTTGACACAAATACCGTTGGGGACATTGGTAATTAAGACACAGCCAAAGAAGTTGGCTGCGACGCAAACCAGACTGCCCAGTCTAATTAGCAGAACGCCTGAGGCAAAAGTTAATCGAAGAATTTCGTACACATTGCCTTGAGTTTGTGCTGCCCGTTCTTGAATGCCCTGTGGGACAAATGAGTGTAAGTAACAGAGGAATTTTCTCTGCAACAACAAGGGTACCTACTTGAACGAAGGTACCATTGTTCTCAGCCACATAGGTCTTGTAATCAACGACTCTGTCGATCTGAGCAGCTGGTGAGCGCGGCTCTGGGACAAATGCCGCGGTGACAGCGATGGCGCACAAGGAGAGAAGAGATGCGATAGACTTCATGTTCAATGGTGCTGAAGACCTGCCTTTATTCCTCTGTCTCGCTTACCTTTATACCAGCAGAAAACTGTTATTTTTAACAAGGGGCCACTCTGCTGCTGGAGTATTCGATTATTGTAGAGGCTTGCATGTGTAGTAGCTCTGACAGCGGGCGCTGGCTCACGGGTTGAAAGGTTTTGAATCTGAGAGTGTGATTGAATGGGAAAAAAAAATGAAACCCGGAAGTTTTCACTCCATGTTCAAAGTAGCGGAGCTTTGAGACAACCGGAATCCCAAAACAGGGATCATATAATAGAATATCGAGGTACTTGGGCCGAATGATAAAACAAGTTCACTGTTCAATTTCTGAAGCAAATTTTTGCTTGTAGTGAAAAGCTCCATATTTGCACGCCTTAAATCAAAGCTGAAACTTTTCGACTTTGAAAGGCTCTGCACTGTCCTTTGAGATGGTAAATGTTGGTTCAGTCAAGGCACAAAGGCTCTGAGGGCACGACTACAAAGATGGCATGTGAGCTACTGATAACCGGTATCAGATTTTTCAGGAGCCCTCAGTGTCTCAGCATAGGCGTTCTAACACCTACTACTTTCCTGTTCCTATCAAACAGTGACATGTGGTATATAGAATGTTACATTAGAAGCTCGGGACTTGAGCCAAATACCTTTATTCCCTCTTACAGTTGATGAAGTGTAACCTGTGATGTGAATAATAGATAAGACAGATATTAGTCTTCATTTGCCAGTCTCTCTGATTATTCCTAAGAGGTTATTTGACCGGTGATCTTATGTGGAAAGGAAACAATGTTTAAATACCGGCCAGTTGATTTGCCTCCTATATGTTTGCTTGGCAGGGCCTTCTCCCATAACGTCGGAAAGCAGTTTGTGCATGAGTAAATGTAATCATTTTGCTGCTCAATCGAGTCGCATGACCCTGGCTCAGGCTGCACTATGAGGTAGATGTCATTCACTCAGTTTACTTAGTAGTAGCTAGATTCTCTGGTCCGAATGCTTGATGGCACCGGGGCAACAAAACTATAATTGACTTTTATGACGCCCATCATGACAGCCGGCGCCTGCAGAAGTCAGATTATAAGGTTTGCGACCTAAGCAGGGTAGATGTAGGTACAGATCCTGTCAGCAGTGGCACTAAGTACAGCTTAAAATGAAATGTGGTGAATTATCTTGAAGTTGATTTGAAGATTTTTGGAATAATAAACTAGATTTTTTGATTATATTTCGATGATATATTAAAATAAACAGCATTATCAAAAAAACTCTGATCTGTGTTGTTTTAAAATTTTCTGGCTTCAAGTTAATTTCATAACAATTCACCATGTTTGTGCACCTATTGAAAGTTTGCAATATGGATTCTAGCTATAGTGCAAGGAAGAGGACACACCACACCGTTAAGTAACGGCACCATAGCATATATAATGGCAGCTACCATTGAATACCCTACAATGCCTATCCTGTTGGACAGACTGTGTAGTACTAGATGCCGCGTAGCTACTATATGATATCAACATCTTCATTACAGACTATGTTATGTTGTAACTGTACAGCAGCTGCTATAAAGGAAGGGAGCTGCTTTGCGCCGCAGCGGGTATGAGGACGTATAACCTCAATATGAGCACTTAATTTGCCTTGACATACAGAACAATTTTGGCATCAATTGCACTTGAGTACATATGAAAGTACATTATTGACAAATTAGTGGACTACCAAGGCACAAGAAATGTGCGGTCCTTTGGTAGTTTTCAGAACAGATATCAGCGGGCAAAGATTGATGGATTCTTGTTAAAAATGGCAATCTGCTCTTTGCGGAAATCATCTGGAATCATTGTCGTATTGTGCCCATTCAACTGAAGTATAACCTGATAGAATCCAGTGCATTTAAAATAACAATAAAACAAGGAGCACATTTGTTGACTGACTTACTTTATTTTCAAGAGTATATTCTGACCAAAAGGGACCTTGGTTCAAGTTGAAGGAAAACAATTTTCACTAACGATTTCTCAACTTACGAGCGCTTCCCGCACCATCGTTTGGACTGAAACTATTTGCAAAAGAGATCCAATAGTCCATCATCACATTGCTAAGATCTGTCGCAGTTGGGGTCACTACTGAAAGGTTTCCAAACACATAGAATATCTCAGAGGAGTGTGGAACTAGAAAAGCAAATAGTGAGTGTAATAATTACTGACTTGTCAAAGAAACCCGATGTTTTGACAGACCTCCCAATGATCCAGGAGCCGTGGTGCCAAGGACAAAATCTGGGACTGGGACAGCGTCGGGATCAGCAAATAAATAGGAAAAGGTCGGAATTTCTGCTTTTAGTAGTTGGTCATTTATAAGATGTCGACGGTACGACTGAGAAATGAAATCGCCATCTAATGAGACACCAGTCGAGTGTTGCACAGAAACAAAGAATACCAAAGGTGCTTACCGGCCGCTGCAAATCGCTTATATTCTGGATCCAGGCCAAAAGTATTGTTTCCAGTTCCAAATGGTGAACCCAAAGACGGATCATTAGGATAAAGTCTGAGTATTTGTTCTACAACAAGTTGAAGTTTTTCCAGCTGAATCTGTCTTTCTTCTGGTGATGCGTTGGGGGGAGATGGAGCAGACGAAAGAATCACATCCTTAATGGACTCAGAAGAATTTATATTTTGTGGGGCGATCAAGGTTCCTAGCATGCCGGAATATTCACAAAAAAATATTTCTGGGACATGGACTGCGGCGCACCTTCGTCCAAATTCGAACCAATAAGTACCGCTTCCACCACCCCTTTCCTGGGCTTGAGTTGTGTAGGAAAATCGGGGACCACTTCTCCATCGATCACAGGCGACCAACCAGATGTATTGAAGAAGAGGCCAGCAGTATTGTATCCTTCAATGATCTCTGAGGTGGTGATACTTCGCATGCAATCCACTGTGTCATTAAAGCCGAGTTGAGCAAATGTTTGACAGCGAGGAATAGCAGCGATAAAGTCATTCCATTTTTCATTTGCTCCTGAATTTGATGGAGAAAGTAACGATAAACCGCCAGTCGATTCCATGATCTTGGAATCGTTAGAAATTAGAAGACACAGTTAAGCTGCACTCACGGCCCCCTTTGCCAACCCGCGTACTTGATCATTCAAAACCAACAGTTGAATTGCGAGTGCTCCAGCACTTTCTCCAAAGATTGTGACCTTATAACCCCCAAAAATGAGAGACATGAATAGAGTAGTTGTAAATAGTACCTTATTTGGATCCCCTCCAAATACTGAAATATGTTGTTTAATCCATTGTATTGCCGCAACGTTGTCCCTTATTCCCAAGTTCAGAATAGGAGATCCTCCTTCAGCTTCCCGAGTGACATCATTTCCTCGTGGGAATCCAAGCGGTCCCATACGATAACTGGCACTGACGATTATCGTCGGCGTCCCCTGAAAGAACAACAAAAACGTCTGAGAAAATCACTGTGTACCAGGGATCACTTACCCTCAAGATACTTCTGGAAACCAGGGGTGTTCCGTCGTATCTTGAAGAGGAACCGATGATAAATCCTCCTCCATAGAACCATAGCATCACTGGTAAGAGGCCGCTGCCCCCATTGGTGGCGGAACTAGAGGGCTTGAAAATGTTCACGCTCAGGCAGTCTTCCGAGATTGCACTGTCTTGGGGAACTGGGATTTGAATGCACGAAGGACCGAACTGAGTCGCATTGAAGATTGTTTGTCCAGCGCCAGAATCATTTAAGAAAGATTTGAGTACTGGTGGTCTCAATCGAAGATCCCCAAGTGGTGGCTCTGCAAAAGGGATACCTGGGTAACATTTTTAGCTTACACTGGAAATCATTTGGGGTTTCAATTAGTCACCTCCGAAGAAATCCACATCTGGGGACTTAGACCGCCCTACAAAGGTAATGTTGCTAATAACGACACTTGGAGCAGACGGCCCAGCGGCAAGGGAATAGGTTGTAGGGACAAGGACAGAAAAAGCACATATAGCTAGCAACATGGGGGATAGCTCGTCGCAATAACTGCTTTCTCGGATTGGAAAAGTTTTTATAACTTTGGAAAGGAACGGGCGCCGACTTCTCTCAGATCTTTACTCAACTATATGGATTCTTCTGAGACGCCGACATCTGGTGACTTTTACCTAAAAATTCAAGGGAATTAAGGAGCTGAAGAAGATACTCCACTCATCGTTCACGTACATGTGAATTAAGTGATTATTCACCTTGGCTGAATCAGCGCATTGTATCTCACGTTACTCATATGAAAAATGTTATCGGCAAGTCAAGAGAGGATCAATAATATCGTCCATAGAGTGTTTTGCTAACAGTATAGTAGACATTCCGGATTGCCATGAGGAAAATTTCAAGGAATCCAGTAAATTCATAAATATGCTGAGGTATTTCAGGGCAAAGGCAACATCTATTTTTTCCAGATTCTATATATTGTGATAAGACTGTGTGGAACTGTAAACTTGAGAATATGTCTCCATCATCAGTTCATATTGATCTGCCCAATTTGTATGTATATGACCATTTTCACATACTGACATCATCTTGATAAATGGTAAATCTGTCTGACGGATGTGATTGATGATCTTCTCAACAGATGCATATTCACCAATACCAAATTTGTCTGGTCTCATACTTAAGAATGAATTTCTGAGATCATCTCTTGATATATTTGAATTATCAGTATTGGATCTAAAAGCATGAACAAGATTCCCATAAATAAGAGATGTATTGTCTTCATTTTCAGAATCAAAACATTGTTTTCTACTCATATAGAGATAATACAATAACTCAGGACCCATCTTGAACAGTGGTTCCAATTCAGTAAAATTTGTAGACCTTATGATACCTACCACAGTAGCTATCATAGAGTCTGCATACTCACAAACTCACCACATATAGACCCTATTACAGAAGCTACCATAGCATCTGTATGCTGAAAATTTCACTGCATATAGACTGTATGACATGGTAGCTATCATAGAGTCTGCTCACAAACTCACCACTTATGACACCTACTACAACAGCTACCATAGAGTCTATACACTGAAGAATTCACTGCACGTAGACTCTGTGACACCTACCACAGTAGCTCTTGCTCATAATTAAATCTGATATTTTTGCATTGCAATACTTCCAATCCCATTTATAATGCCCTGTCAACATGAACACAATTTGCTGCTTTCTAATTATTGAGATACATTTTCGAAGCATGTCCCGGGTCAACGAGTATATTCTAGTTTATCATAGGTTCTTGTGCTAGACATTTTAATTAATATGATCAGCCTGTAAAGGTATGCTTATTCATGTTTATCTAGAATTCTTGAGTAGATAATTTTTATCCATAACTAATACTAGGGCTGCTGCTTGAAGAGCCAACTAAAAACTATCCAGATTCTCTCTCAGTCTGACTTTGTCTGACTTTCGGAAATTTGACATGTCACATGTCACGCTCAAACTTTCGGAAAACACGAAAAATTCGTGTTTCGGACTGAAAATAATATTTGCTCAAATTCAGCAGCATAGTAACCTGTGATGTGAATAATAGATGAGGCAGATCTCAGTCCTCATTTGCCAGTCTCTCTGATTATTCCTAAGAGGTTATTTGACAGGTGATCTTACGTGGAAAGCAAACAATGTTTAAATACCGGCCAGTTTATTTACCTCCTATATATTCGCTTGGCAAGGCCTTCTCCCATTACGTCGGAAAGCAATTTGTGAATGAGTGAATATTTCTTTTTGCTGCTCAATCAAGTCTCAGAACCCTGCCTTGGCTGGATCACAAGGTACTTGACGCCATCGATTCATTTTAATTAATGCTAACTGGATTCTCCGGTCCGAGTGCTTGATGGCACTGGGGACCTTTATGGTGCCCAAGATGACAGCCGGCGCCTGTAGAAGTTGGATTATAAAGTTTGCAGCCTAAGCAAGGTAAATATAGATACAAATTCTGTCAGCGGTGGGACATTTGAGCAGAAACTCTTAGGAAAAGGGTACTCAAAGAGCTAGCAATAAATTTATTGTTTAGAAATCCAGGATCATTCATTATTTGGCAACATGAACCAAAATGCATAGAGTATTCATCGCGGAAAGCCGAGATTTAATTGATGGACTTGCCCAGCTTTTTGGTTTGTTGTCAAGAGGGATGAGAAAGATGCAGGTGCGGTTCTCGGGGGAGCAAAGTGTGAGTGTGGGCGAAAGGTGTGGGTACTGGTGTTTTTATGTTAAAGTTTGACTCTGTTTATGATTTTGTCTTCAAGATACATCATTTCTGCTGCAGATACAAACATTCAGTGGGCAGTGTGGCTTCAAGAATACAATCAAGATACTTTTTATGAAATTGATTTTTTTGGTATTTTGGGCAAGACATTAATCTTTGAAGTCTCTGAACTATATCTAAGGTCATGAGTAACGATATAGAAATTATTTCAAAAAGTAACATACATGATGCCTAGATAAATATATCAAGTAATAGCTAAAAATAGTTGAAAAGCTCAGATCTCAATGTAATGTAGCTTGTATGGTTGTAAAAACAAAATATATAGTTTTAATATTAATTTTCTACTCAGCATCCACATCATCAGCATCCTCCACCTACACCACTACACCTGACATCCACACCGGCAGGATTTGAACCCACATCAGTAAGCTGACAAATTACGGATTGGTCAGCTGGTACACCAAAAGTGAAAAATTTTAACTTCCCCCTTCTTCCGTCCACGAAAAACAATGTTCATAGTGGTAATGGTATCTCTTTCAAGGTCCTGAATGATCAATACGGTGGATGTAGGTGCAGAGGTTCTCGCTCTAGATGCGGATCAAATGTCCGAGCTGGCGGAAATTATTTTTGTACTGGCGAGCGCCAGGTCGCTTGTTGACCAGTTCCAGCTGGCACCAGTGGAAACCAGAAATACTGATGCACACCACTCATCTCTTTGCTGCTGATTCCAATAATTATTGATTGTAGTATTGCTGATATTTACATTATTATGCAGCTGCAGAAATCTATAACTGATAATGAAAGCCATTATAGCATTCAACTATTTAGATCTTGACAACACACAAGAAGAAGTAGGTCATCATTTTGCATGGCCACAAGCTGTAAACAATTCAATACTGAAACAATGACAGCATAGAAGGCATTACCGGCATTGATACCAGAGCTCAGGTCCATGGACCAACTGCCAAATGGGCATAGGGTTCGATTTAGCACAGCAACTGTCAGCGGGCTGGGTTCAGTAAAGACGAGAAAGACCTTCAGTAAACCTCCGGCCTTGTAATAAATTTACCCAGTTTAGGGATCGCCGTGATTTTCAAATCTAGATGTGAGGCTGAAGCCTATTAAAAAATGAACAGTTCAAAGTGAATTGCTATGTGTTACTATTTCAATGACTTGCTTAGAAAAATCCAAGATATTAGGCAATTCAAGTCTTGTTTTCTTCGGAAAGTATTCTCCACTACTTTAATATTGACTTTACTGAACCTAAACAGTCTAAAGACTGCTTTAATAAAATTTAAGTATGTTTAATATTCAAGTTGTATAATTCTTTCAGTTGTTAAGCCCCAAGACAAACATTGTATCTTCCAGTGGAGCACAGCATTCCCATTTCCACATGTTATCAATATCATTCCTAATTATCTAATGGCAAGGCCACAACATTAACTGTCCCTCAGGAGCAACAGAAGTGGTGTTTAGTGGATCAACAATCTGCAGCTTATTATCTTTCAAGCATGGAGTTGCATTCTTAACTAGTAGCATCACTGTCATTTTAATTTCTTGATTGTGTGTCAGTTATTTCAGACCACATCAAAGATGCTTAGTTTAGCTCACCTGCAATGGCTAATTGTCTACCTGGACATGCCCACCTTCCTAAACCAAATGGATAGTAGCTTGGGCTAACCATTGCAGCAGGTTTTCCTTGACCAACCCAGCGATCACCAATAAAAATCTCAGCGTCATCACCATGTTGATCTGTGTTAAAGTTTGACAATGAAGCCAGAGGGATTACAAAAGAGCCTAGCAAATGATTAGTTCTGCTTTGATAGTGAGACTGATCATGAATGTGTCTACCTTGTGGAATATTATATCCAGCCAATGTAGTTTTGACTGTGGTGAATCTCACAGTGGAAAGAGTATCTCCCTTTGTGCGAAATACTTCGCGAATGAACGAGTCCAATAGCTCTGCATTTTTGAGAGAAGATAAAGTGAGAGTATCACCATGATTGGAGCTTTCATAAATGATCTCAGCACGAAGTTTGTCAAGGTATTCGGGGTGCTGCGCAAGCTTAAAAACAACCCATATTATGACAATAGCCCTGTGTATGAGACAGTGAGTGTTTTTGATATCAGTAAGTTCACAAAATGTACATACGTTTGATGAACTGAAGCAAATATGAGGCTTTGCATAGACCTTTCAATAAAATTTTGATGCAGATAAAAAGAATACTCCTACCCAATCATAAGTGTCATAATCCAAATTCTTTCAAAAAAGGGTACTGGTGTTCCATTGTATCTTTCGATGCATTTTTTCAGCACTGACTAGTAGATTCAATAATAGGGTGAGTAATTATCATTGAGCAGACCTTGGAATTACCTGTTCAACAGAGCTTCCTGAAGAATTGGACAACTGTTTGAATGCAGTCCAACCAATACCAAAGATAAAATAATAAGGCACAGAAATAAACATGCACTTAATCCTACATTCAATGAAGCTGTCAGTTTTTACTACTCGAAGGAGAGAGTAAAATTTTCTTGCCAGGTCAAAATACGCCATAAGGTTGGGAAAGTCCTAGCAAAGGGATTTGTATTTTGAAAGATACCAGTTAGATTGGCAACTTCAAAAGCAATGCTTTCAACATCATCAATGGTTTTTGAAGACACGAGATTCTAATAACACATTCAGTTGCTAGTGACACTGGCAAGATATGGAAACAGCTACGCATCCTTACTCTTCCAAAAATCAATGTAAGCATGGCCTCAGCCATCATTTTATGAACTGTAAATGGAAAATCAACCGAAAGGCCTGTTTCTTTGTTATATTGAAGATCTGCTGTCAAATGACCAATGTGTTTATTGAAGATTGGAAAAACTGATTTAAAAGAATGGTCAAATACTCTCTTTGTGTTATTGATATTCTTACGAGTATCAACTATTTTGTCAAGATTTCCAATAATCTCTTCCTGAACAATTTGATCCAGGTCCTTTATAAAGCTTCTATTGAACATCAACAAAAAATGGAGGTTGAGAAGCTATGATAGGATTAGTATTACCTGAGTATACAGTTAAAAATAACAATCCTTACTCGCAGGGTACCACTCTCAAAACTGAAAACAGCATCATTTGTGAGCACCTCAGCAGCCAAGCCATGGTCTACAATGTATTCGAGCTTGATAAAGGAACAAAATAAGGCATTTTATATTTCAGCTGAAGTGCATAATTTACTACTGACCCTGTTCTTTCTAGGAATTCCAACCACTGGACCATATTTCTTCATGGCTGTCTCATAAGCATTTCTTGAATCTTGAAATAACGCTCCTTCCTATTGAAAAAAAGCAGTTACTCGATAATTATTTAACACCTGATGACGCAAATACCTGTAGGTGCACTAGTGGTGGTGTTTTGACTGCTGTCTTCCGACGCACCATGACTCCCAGAAAGAGAAAAGTCCACAGGAGGCACCACACAGCTATCAAAGTAAAATGCATGTAGACAAAATATAATGCAGAAACAAAGCACATGCTTGAAACTTTATATGTGTAGAGCTCCCTAGCAACCTGCCTTTTGGAGCCACCCTTATACCGTAGCATGAGATTGTGGATCAATGACCAAAGCTTGAGTCAGTATCACTCAGCTACATTAGATTCTATCAATTGAGATTATATTTACACTTATCTGTTAGCTAAGTCGGGAACCTGCATTTTCACACAAGCGGTCAAGTCTTAGTGGTTGTATGGACTTGATGGTTCTGTTTGTATGTTTCCGGAACAAGCGAGGAGCCAGAGTGATTGTCATTGGTGGCCAGAATATCAAGTAGTCTGCAGTAGTATCATGGTGACTAAAAACTTTCTACAATCAGATTCTGCACCATGGTTTCCGCTGATGGAGGAAAATTATAGGGATCAGAATCGCTAATTTACAATCTGTTTAAAACAATCTTTTTGGACATTCCTAGCTTCGACACCTTAATAGATGGTTCTACAAAAGGGACACCGACAACATGAGGACTAGCAACTTGATTGAACCGTGATGCAGTAGGATTGCAGTCCCAATCATACCCGAGTGATCACCGAAAATTAGCTGATCTTGTGCGGTCAATTCAGCAATGTGTCATACAATTGTATAGGTAAAATACTAGCTATATTCTGGCCACCAATGACAATCACTCTGGCTCCTCGCTTGTTCCGGAAACATACAAACAGAACCATCAAGTCCATACAACCACTAAGACTTGACCGCTTGTGTGAAAATGCAGGTTCCCGACTTAGCTAACAGATAAGTGTAAATATAATTTCAATTGATAGAATTTAATGTAGCTGAGTGATACTAACTCAAGCTTTGGTCATTGATCCACAATCTCATGCTACGGTACAAGGGTGGCTCTAAAGGCAGGTTGCTAGGGAGCTCTACGCATATAAAGTTTCAAGCATGTGCTTTGTTTCTGCATTATATTTTGTCTACACTGAAAATTAGCCGATCTTGTGCGGCTGTCCAATTCAGCAATGTCATACAATTGTGTAGGTAAAATACCAGCTAGGTCTTGGTGATGCTTCCTGGTAACAAAAGGAACTTGTCAGTTTCATGGACTGACTGCAACAAACTCAGCAACAAACCAAACCACCCAATAACGCTAGTAGCCACGCCGCCACAGCGTTGGTCAAAATCACTGGTGTGGTCATGATCAAGATACGTGTATTTCCGGTATCAGCAAAGCTCCGAAGTTGGCCTACAATCGCTAGGCGTGTGTCGACTGAGGTACCCACTAGTAGACCAGCATAAGTCGCGGTCCAAGGGAAATTGAACATATATACGAAGCACAGGAACCGAAAAACAAAAACGCTAGAGCACTTCTAATCAGGAGGTTATTGGGAAACATGATCCATGCTCGCCAAGGCGACGATTCCATCACTAAGAGGATACTGTTGTATCCCGAAACGTTTATAGTTGTGAGTAATACGACGAAGGCAAACAACAATCCTAAAACCCACGTTTATTTTGTCCATGAAGGTTAGGACAATCTGTCGATCTGTCAATAGCTTGGCAGTTTTATTCAAATCCGGGGGGTTGAAAGATGTGAGAGGTAGTTGTGAGAGGTAAGTCTCTATTTCGAATACGAGGGAGATGGTCGCAAAGATGAGCATTACTATGGTGAGAATAAAAAGAGCAGATCGGGCTCTTGCAGTTGGGTTGGATTGGAGGTAGGGTGGGCGGAAGGATACGCCTTGCCGCCTGTCAAGTTACAAATGAACAGCGAGCAAGGATTAAAACACACTTACAGAAACAGATAGGTCGCGATTATTGAAAGTGTTACATACATTCCGTATAGCAAAGACCGAATCGCCACGATCAATACGAAGGAGCGAACGACGTGCACGTCAGGATCAGCGAGGGGTTGGGATTGATGCTGAGAGTCCATGAGATTGAGTGTACGGGGATTGAGGTTGGATGAATCGAGCTAATTTGCCTAGCATTTATATGATGAATACATCCAGCAGACTCTCCTTGACACGTAAAATCACAGTTTTGAAGCCTTGCTCGAACACTTTCTGGGGTTGGCTCCATGATGTAGCCTAAGAAGGTTTCCCGATATCCGCTATCAGCAGTACACCGCATGATCAAAAAGGTACAGCTTCTTCATCTCCAACAACCTGCCCAACTAGTACTATGTAGTAAGTCTCCGTCTTTGAATTCCTTCCGTTTAAATCGAATGCAGCTGCAAGCAAGGAACAAGATGACAAACGATACGAGTGTAAGAGAGGAAGGAATAGCGATAGAGCAATCTTATCTTATCTCAGCTTCTTCGATGAGTCAACTTTTTGCCGCCAGTGTCAGACTCCATGATGCTGTTGGCTCGAGGATTTTCTTCGATTCGATTCCGTCCACCTTTCCCCCTTTCCACCACCGTTCGTTTATACGCAACTGCAAAAAATCATACTCATTACCGCAACAAAATGGGCAAAAAATCGAAAAACAGCGTTCCAGCAGAGGACTTTCTCGCTCTCCCTGCACACACATCTACTGCGTCTATTGTCGATACCCATACCCATCTCGCGTCAACCTTCGAGTTCTACCGCTCCAAATATAAGGAAGGCAAATATGACAATGTTTTCGACTTTGTGAAAGGAATGTATCAAGGGAAGAAGGTCGAGGCGATCATCGATGTATGGTGTGAAGCGCCTGTACAGAGGCTTTGGAAAGAATTCGCGGACTCGGCGGTCAGTGAGGAAGACAGGAGAATGAAATGGGGTGGCTTGGAGTATTGGTTTGTGATGGGTACGTGATAACTGGCCTGGCTTGTCGGTGTAGCTGAGTTTTTGTCATAGGTGTGCATCCGTCAGTTCGTTGGTTCTTCGGCGCTCTGGTACTGACCTTTTCCCTTCAGGCACAATGCGAAAGACTATAACGATAAAGTAGAAGCTGAAATGTAGGCTGCTAGCTCCTTCATCATCCAATTCGACTCACTCGTTCATAGTCTAGAAGCCATGACTCATCCTCGCTGCGTTGGCTGGGGCGAGATGGGTTTAGACTACCACTACGATAACTCTCCTCGTGAGATACAACAACAGGTGTTTGCCCGCCAGCTTCGTCACGCTGTACGGTTAGGAAAGCCTCTGACGATACATACACGAGAAGCAGATGATGATACGGAAAGGATTCTGAAGGAGATTGTGCCAAAAGAACACCCGGTACGTTTAACGTATCTTCGCATGCTTCTACTACTGACGTGTCGTGTACGTTTTACAGATACATATACATTGCTTCACGGATGAACCAAGTTTCGGTCAACGCCTGCTAGACCATTTCCCCAATTTATACATCGGTGTTACAGGTGCGTGTGTCTTCCCCTTGATATGCCTCTCCCTCGAGTTCATTCCATCGTATAGGTGTAATAACGTTCTCAACAAATCTTAACACATCCTCCATCGTCCGCCGCATGATCCCCTCTTCCTCTTCCTTCACCTCTTCTAACCTCCGAATCCTCCTCGAAACCGACGCCCCCTACATGGTTCCCGCAAACATCTACACCTCACTTAATTCCTTCAAGCCTCCGGGTCTCAACGGCCAAACGCTCAAGGGAAGGTTACCACTTAGTCATAGCGCAATGATCCCTTGGACGGCAGATTTTGTAGTCGGAGAAGTGGAAAAAGCTGTGAGCGAGAGTGGCGGCGGGCAAGCTGTGGATGTAGACGAGGTTATGAAGGTCGCAAGGGAGAATGCTAGGCGAGTTTATGGTGTCTAGAGTATGTCTGTGGTCAGGGATATTGCCAGGATTCATAGAACTAGGAACTAAAGGTCGCAAGGGAGAATGCTAGGCGAGTTTATGGTGTCTAGAGTATGTCTGTGGTCAGGGATATTGCCAGGATTCATAGAACTAGGAACTAAAGGCTGAGTGTTCGACGAACATGCCATAGTCATGCAGTGTGTTCTCGTTTATGAGCTCGGCTGCGTAGCGGTAAAACCAAGCTTGTGTTAGATGGGCAACAGTCAATGACGATCATATTGCAATCGATATACTTGTACAGTTCGCATTTCTTATATCATTGGAGATTCAGACAATGTCGTACAATTCACTCGGGGATGAGCAAGAGGAAACTAGCTCTCCGAGCTGTGAGGTCAGTTAGCAAATTAATTTAAAACAAATATCACTTGGACTCACTGTGGGACAATGTAACGGTGCTGGAATAAACCTGGAAGAACTGCTGTAAGTGATGCGTTCCAGATAGCACAGGTTCCTCACTTACCGAGTCATCGTATCCTTCCAAATCCACATCTAAATCTCTATCGACAATACTTTCCTCATCCTGGGATACGTAATCTTGCTCTTTGATTCGTTCTTCCAACTTTCGCTTTAATTCCTCGGGAACATGTACCTCCTTCAAATTCAAATCCTTGACTGACAAAGTAACACCGGTACGCAAACTCTTCCCATCCTCAACTTCCAGCTCCTCTTTCAGCTCGTCCCATCGGTCATACAGGTAATCGTAATCTTTATACGGATGATCAATTTCATGTGTTGATGACATTTCATGTACAGCCTCGATAACCAGAAGCTTGAAGCCATACACCTTCGCCAATGGAGCCAAGTGAGCAACAACAGCCTTTTCGGAACCAGGGTCGGATATGTCCTCAAAATCCGCGTTCAACAAATAAAGAATGAGGTCGGGTGCGTCGTCCGCTGCTGGATCATCTTCGTTCAACAGCATCCATTTCCAAGTTCGGAAGGCGTCCCTCAATCCAGGAATTGCAGGTGAGATATTGGAGAGTGAAGGCACCGAGAGTTTCGTTTCGGCAAGAACATGATAGGTCAAGTAGCTGATCGAGTCGGTGGTTTTAATTCGGACTAGGTCGACTCCAGCATATACAACGACTATTTGAGCCGAAAAGGCAGTATCTTCTGTTGCGCTAAGGTTCCGAACGGTTGTGCCAAAGGCGGCTTCAACTTCCAAGGAGGTTGATTTGGTAGGAAGGAAGACAAATGCGGTGGCATAGTGAGTGTCCCTAGTCTTTGGCACGCTTTCAGGTACATAACATCAGCATATGATCAGTATAAAGGTGAAAAAAACCTCACGGAAGCAAAAGGTCCATCGGACCGGGGTGGATGCTCAGCGAAGACAAGATGGTCCGTCGGGATGCCAAACTAGCATTCATCTCAGCCAGCGGACCGGTAGTATTCTCTGAGATAAAGGTTTCCCATCTGGAGTTCATGGTTTGTAGACCAACCTAGACACAAGTTTACCGACGAGCTGAAGAACTGTGATGGATGGACTTACGTCCTCGGCGGAATACTCCTCAAACTTGGCAGACCTGGGCTTTCCATCATGTAGAGGAATGGACTGACCGAAACTGTTGACTAGGCCAGGTTGCGGTGGATCGGGATAAGAAGCCATAGCAGCTATGGGTGAAGCTTTCATCCTGAAGTACGACGGGGTCTCAAGGTATTCACGAAACTCGTCCTTCGCAGTAATGAGGATATAGATGAATAGAGAGAGCAAGAGCTTACATAGACGTCGCCGTAGTTATCGATGTACATGTTTGCAGGAGGTAGATAACCTTTTTGCGACGGGGAAAACGTCTCCCAGTCTAGGCTGGAGGGAAGGGTAGCGAGAGGTTCCATGTCCAAAGAGTTAGAGCATAGCCTGACTCAGTCAGCTAGTTTTTATACTCAGCCTGACACGAGGTAATAACACAAAGGACAATCGTTCTTTGGACCGTGTTTCTCATAATCGAAACAAATGTTTCCATTTTCAGAACAAAGCCATAAAGAGGATTTGTCTGGAAGGAACACTTATAGAAACGACACTCCCAACCAGTTTCAAATGCCGAGACGAAACGGACTACTAGCTGGTACATTCTGGCATTTGGAGGCAACTAATACCAGATATATGTGTATGATTTGCAACTTTTAAATTGATCGTTTCCCTTTATACGCTGCCAATTCTTCAGATATGAAATCAGAAAGCCTCGAGCTATTTTCTTATTGAAAAGTGTATCAGTCATCCACCAAGTAATCAAAACCCTTGGGGCGCGATCCCCAAAAGCTGGGGCACGATGGCTACCTTAGGCTATAAAGGCTGCGAAACAAAACTTATGGTCTGCAATTCAAAGATGATTATTTTCTATGACTTCGCTTCGAAGAAAAGCATACCTGCTCCGTGGAATCCTAATACTTGGAAGACAAGGTTGGAACTTCCAACTTCTCTGCTTCTTTAACCACTAACAATGATGTTGAATAGATATAGCCTAAATTACAAAGCGCTTCCATATAAAACTATTTGGCTCGAGTACCCGGACGTCGAGTCTACTCTCATAGCGGCCGGTGTTCCACCAAGCGGGATAAGAAACGGCACGCCCTTATACACCCTACCTGCCATAGTCGACCAGGCTACAGGAACAGCACTTTCCGATTCGTTCTTGATTGCGGAGTATCTTGATCAGAAGTACCCTGGAAATGGATCTAACACGGCACCTCTGCTTCCAAAGGGAACTCGAGCGTTACAGGCGGCATTTTTGGAAGTTACTCCGAATACTGGGAATCCGGGGTTATTTTCTATTGTCCGCTTTACGATGCAGAAGGTGGCAGAGAATATATTGGATCCGAGAAGCGAAGCATATTGCCGAGCGGTTTGGGAAAGTATTCTTGGGGTTCCGCTGAACTCAGAAGGATTTTTCCCCAAGGAAGATGCACAGAATCGGATGCAGGAGTGGAAGCATTTTGAGGAATGTATGAGGAAGATTGACAATTGGATTGGAAAGGAGAGTAGGTTTGTGACGGGCGACGAGGTTTCATTTGCAGATTTTGGGCTGGCTGGAATTTTGCAGTGCTATAAAGAGGCTTGGGGCGAAGACAGCTCTGAATGGCAAAAATTGATGATGATGCAAGAAGGACGTTGGGGAAAGCTATTAGAGGATTTGCGAGAGTACGAGGGGCATCATTGAACAAGCTCCTTAGAATCATTCTGGTTGTAGTAACGCAGTAGAGCAATCTAGAATTATGGAAAGATATACATACCTTATTAAACCTTTTCTTTACGTCTGATTGGATTCAGACGGTTCGGCGAATGCTTTGGCCCAACATAACCCCAGGTACGAACAAGCATCAGCTATGGACTTTCGGTGGGGAACTTTCCCGAACCGATGGGGGCTTGGGGATGTGCGAATGAATTCAGCTCATTTCCCCAAAGACTGGAATCAGGGAGTTTATTAAGGAGGGGAGATCTAGTACACATCAGTTCCTGAGACCATGGCAGACTCGAAGCATATCCTACTCTTTGATTTCGCTAGTAGAAAAGGGTCTGTACCATGGAACCCCAATACTTGGAAAGCGAGGTGAGTGTACAATGTACATATACACGATGGGACAAGCACGAAGCATTTATCACTCACCCTTCAGATACTCCCTCAATTATAAGGAGCTCGCATACGAGACCGTCTGGCTCGAGTATCCAGATGTTGAGCCCACACTACAAGCAGTCGGTGTTCCTCCAAGTGGCACTAAACCAAACGGTAGTCCGCTCTATACACTCCCAGCCATAGTAGACCGCGTAACTGGCGAAGCCATCTCCGATTCTTTCCTCATTGCTGAATACCTAGATAAAAGGTATCCAGATAGACCGACAATTCTTCCAATCGGGACCCGAGCGCTGCAAGCCGCATTTCTTGATGCCATGCCTAATCACCCGTTTCCTATTTTTCGATTTACTTTGCAGAAAACAGTAGACAATATATTGAGCCCGAGAAGTGAGATCTATTGTCGAGCAGCTTGGAGGGCTATACCTGAGGTTTTGGGTGGGCAGCTACTCGAAGATGCATTTCCAAAGGAGGAAGATATAGAAGGGAGGAAAAAGGAATGGGAGATATTTGAGGAAAGTATGGGAAGAATCGCAAAGTGGATAGAGGCAGGTAGATTTGCGATGGGTGATACCGTTTCGTTCGCGGATTTTGCTCTGGCGGGAATGTTGCAATGGTTCAAGATGGCATGGGGAGAAAAGAGCTCAGAATGGAAGAAGCTTTTGGAGATGCATGGGGGTCGATGGAGAGTACTTTTAGAAAGCTTGGAGAGATATTCTTAAGTAGCTACTTTACAAAGTTTTGCCGGAGTGAATAATGATTCAACGTCGGACAAACAAGACCATCCCGACCTGACCGAAGCACGTCAACGCCGACCAAACGCCGACTCTCTGACATGAACTTCAACGAGCAGCAAATACGTTGATAGGTTACATCTGAATGCCTTGTTGTTTCTGTATCCTTCTCCCCCTTTCCTTTCTGGCCCAGTTCTGGCCTCTGGGCTATTTCAAAGTCGGCCGGAAAACTAGCGAGTAAAATATGTGCAAGGATGTCTGGACACATATGCGACTGGTATTCCGCGGACCATTCTTATATGTAAGACTGGAGACTTACAGAGTTGTACCGGCCTTCCAAGTCTGGAAGGGGCGATTTCAGCATTAGGGCGTCACAGTCATAAATAACTGTGAATACGCCATTTCTGTCGGCTTATAACTAATGATTACTTTTCAGATGAGTCCTTAATGATCCAGTATCAGGGGCAGAAGGTGGTGTAGGCGTGAACAAGGCAACCGTCAGCTGTTCCAGTCCGTACTCCTATACAAACAGCTCTCATGCATTCATGCCATCGGAATGGTTCTTTTGCAAAGACTTCAAGCTTGAGGCCTGAGGCCAAGGCTAAGGCTTTCTCGTATGTAAGAATAGAAAGACCCCAGAGACGGGACACGCCCAGACGCGATAAGGTGAATAACAATCACCCACCCGCGCCGCCTAGCCGTCTATCGCCATCCGTGAGTCGCAATCTGTTAAGTACTCGTAATTCAATCTTTTCTCATCATCTGGCGACCGCTAAGCTACCTATATAGAAACATGCGCTTTCGAACGGCGCGTTAAACCTTCCTCAACCGCCCCAAATTCTTTTCTACGTACAGCGTCTTCAGCTCTCTTCTCCTCCGGTTCCAAGATTCCCGAACACACGGCTTCATGTCAGAAGCTGCACCGGTCAACCTGAAGCTTGTCTTGGGACCAGTTGTTGTTTCGGGCCTGGTTAATGCCTTTCTCTTTGGGATCGTTGTCGTCCAGTTCTTGGACTATTATGCTGCGAAATTTAAAGACGGTCGTCTTATAACGTGCGTTTCATCAGTTTTGCTCCAGGAATATCCCGCTTACCTACAAACATCAATTCACAGAGCTCTCGTAGTCTGGGTAGGCGTTGTCGACTTTGTCACCACATGCACGTCGTCTTCCTTGCTGTGGCATTACTTTGTGGACAATTTCAGTAACAGCGCTGCGGCATTTTCGACGCCGTGGCAATACAATATGATACCCATATTCTCGTCGTTGTGCGTCACGGAACCGATTTCCGAGTGACCTTTCATCTCATGGCCATCTTCAGCATTTCTGTACCCGTGCAGCACTTTCTAGGCTATCGCATTTACCGTTTCTCGGAATCCAGAATCCTCTTTGCATTTTTCAGTCTCCTATCTCTAGGCCAAGCTGGTCTTGCCTTCGCTTCCAGTATAGGCGCTCTGCTGGCCCCAAACGTCGAAGAAAATAGAAAATTAATCCCAGTGGCAGACAGCTGGCTTGCTCTTGCCGTAGCTTGTGATGGGGGTATAACGTTCGTGCTTGCGCATTCATTTTACTGGTTGTCTTGGTGCTAACCCCTCTTCAAGATTAATGTTATCTTACTACCTTTCAAAAAGTCGCACCGGACGAAGGGGTGAGTCTTCTGAATTCCTGTGTAAATTTATTGACCGTATCTCCTTTAGCGACGGACCGGGCCATCAGCAAATTGATACGGACCTCTGTAGAGACCGCCCTCCCTGTAACTCTATTTTGCGTGAGTATTCCTCTATTCACAAGGCTCGTAAAGAAGACTAACAAGTGCCACAGATATGCGATTTAGCGACCTTGGCAAGTTGATGCCCTATCTTTTTATTCAGTCCGCGCTGATGCGACCAACGCGACAGACCAGCTTACCAAACTCCAATCTACATTTGATGTTTGCGCTACCTATGGCCCGATTATATACGTATGTTTCCCACATCCACAAACTGAAATCAGATCTGAAATTATGCACAGGAATACCTTGATGACCGTATGACTTTACCCTCTTTCCCCATATCATCTAACGACTAACTCTCAGACACTGAATACCCGTTCAACCATACGCAAAAATCTTGTGAACAACGGTTTCTCAAGTTTCTTCCCTCAGACAAACCAAGATGAAACTATACGTTTCCGAGTTGAAGTAAGCTCCAGTTACTCTCCTCTCCAGTCTATCCTGCTAAATTACACTTCAGGGTCAAAAAGACACCTTGGGATCGACTCAAAATGACGAGGACCAAACCAATGACAACCGAGGCAACGCCATGAAACTTCGAGTTTCTGCTGAAGGAAATGCAGATCATTGGGTCAGATCAAAACCGAACCATCAAACAGAGGAATGCGAGTTGTCTCCGCTCTAATGGACAATGTTGAACGAGGACGAATTAACACCATGTATAATGTAATGTGAATACGCTCCTGAGCTATTCGAGCTTGTCCCAAGCAAGTCGCCCGACATGGATACTCTTCGGCTAACAAGGTATCAAGCTTCATATCAGTCGATACAGGAAGGACGTATTTGTGAAATGCCTCAGCGTCGTTAGATGTAGTACCACGGTTATTGGTCCCCGTTTCGCCATATTCTCAACTCTGAACATCGATGCCGCCTCAAATTACAGGCTTTAGGGTGGACGAATTCTCATCATCCAGGGGTTTCGTGTAGTGCAAGTCCTTCCGAAATAAGTTTTAAGCATCGTTTTATTGAGGATTCCACCTTATCAAGCCATATCTCGGTACATATGTGCATTGAAAGGTACGTTTTCAGTTCCAAGAACTTTATGTTGAATGGTAGATACTAGTGTGAATTGCTATAGGGCCACCCTAAAACTAAAATGTTCTCTTATCAACAGTCCCGTGCTGTCAGCTCTTCGACAGCTAGTTCTCCGCTACGAACTCATGATCAACCGCAAAAATCTGGTGGGATTTATGAAGAGTTATTCTTTGTAAGGGTATTCAGTAAACATCATTTTAGCGTATTCGCCGCTCATGGGATCAACATGGGACCAACATGGGACCTTACTACACCCTCATGAAGGCGAAGGGGAAGATAGACTTGGTCCTGGTGTTGTCCGTCGGTTTAGCTCCGATGATATTTGGATTTTCTCTTGATACTTCCAGTACTATGCGTTTGCGCGCCTCGCACCAGTTCTTGCTTCAATTTGTTTCAGTAAAGATGAGTGGTTTTTGTACGGGAACCAAGACAGTCTGGACCTAGGTCTGTAGCAGATTTAGACGTGCGTTACTAGGTGCCAAGATATAAATAGGTTTTCATTGGAAATGTCAAAAGGCCGTGATGAGCGTAAAATCCGACACCTTCCTTCATGTTGTATCTTCTGTCCTTATATCCTGTCCTCCCAGCTACTTGCGAAGAGATAAACTTCCTTTTCCGGACAATCAGGCCAGAAATCTAAGCGATGTGGAGGCGATAGGGCTCACGTGAACTGCTCTTCTTATCACTCCACCACCCCTTTGAGAGCTCATTCGCTCTTTCTGTTAGCTCTATTCCTGCTTTCTTCGCTTCTCTTTACGAGCCAAACTTAATTTGTGACGTGTTCCGCTCATCATTGAGGACTATATAGCTTGGGTCCAAATACCAAGGCCGTCAAGCACATCCTTTTCCCTGAACCTTCGGTGTGTCTTTGTTCGTCTCCACAATGTTCGCCCTCCGTGTTCGATTTCCTCAAAACTGGCCCGGCTGGCATGTCTCCGAGTACGTCCTCAACGAATCCCTTGACTTGGACATATCCTCGCCACACCAGGATTATGGGAAACCAACCGTCGTCACTACCACCGTTGAATCCGAGATGCGTTCTGACTACTGGTCCGACTGCCCTGTATTTCGTGGCTATATTCGGGACACGGATTGCAAAAAGCTGCTCTCGTCGTACTCGCTGCCTCCGCTCTCCACTATATCCTCCGGCGGAAAAATTTATCCGACCTCTTCGGCTTCAACAGCCGTACCCGTGGTCCTAAAGTTTGCAATGCGGGAAGACTTGGTAGAAGATCTGATTCAAGAGGCAGCCGTATACTTCGGTCCTCTCAAATCTCTACAAGGAAAAGCCATTCCGAGGTGCTTAGGGTTCTATACTGGCATTGGAGAAGGGGGTCAAGAGATCGCTTGTTTGATGTTGGAGTACTGGGGTGAAGCGTTGAAAACACCATTTCCCATGCTACCACTGGGTCTCCGGTACGTTTTGGTATGCTCTACTGAGATCAACCGGAACTGATATCTCTTTGTGCCTCGCAGAATCAAAATCTTACAGCGCTTGGGAGAGTTACACAGATGTGGAGTGCATCATGGGGATGTGAGTTCCTTCCTATTAAGCTTAGTCAATCCCGAGTCGCTAACATCCGGTTTTGCACTATCGCGTCATTCATTACACTTGCCGTCGTCAACCGCCTCCAGTTCGCCGAGAGAAACGTTCTCCAATGCAACAATGACGTGCGCCTCATAGACTTTGATCTCGTCGAAGGCCACGAATGTGACTGTGATGCAAAGTTTGACTTTGACCTCGGTTCTCCTCCTGACGTTGATAGAGTTGGATGCACGCTACTCTGGGAGATCGGATGGGAAATGGGAATTTGGGAGGATATGGAAGAGTGTGAGAATGCTAGTTCCAATTCAAGTGAATTCGGAATCTCAGGCGGTTTGGGATCATCTTCGGGCTCTGAATCGGATTTGGGGAGTGACTTGGGTCCTAGGCTGGCTAAGGACTTGAGCTTGGATGACGGAAGGCAAGGTTAAATGATCAGTGAGTGTTTTCTGCGATATGCTGTTCCCAACGCGCCGTATTGGGGGCCCTGGAAGTAAAGCTAACTCATCCTGATCAGATATGACGATAGCTCATGCCCTAATTATACATATCTCTTTGGAGTTCCATTTGTCTCGTGTTGTAACGAATTTTATGTTTGTGTGTCCGCTGTTTTTGTGAATACGACCTGTGTCCTTGAAACGCCAGTCTGAACGGATCATTTAGCTTTCTCATAATGTGCTTGTTTAATGCTATGTACTATTTAACTGCCGCTCATACCTCTCCGATGATAACCCACTGGTTCAATCATCAATTTCTCCGGTATGATTAGAGTCGTGTCATTCCACAATCTTACAAACTCACGATGGAAACCTTGATATTTGAACCATCCCGAGGTATGGATTTATAACCGATTTCTTTGTTCATGTCCTTACGACTGATGACTGACCGGTCCGCTAACAACGAAAAGTGGAGAAGCGGGAACTAAGTAAATTCGGAACATTTCCTTTTTGGATCTTTGGTCTTTTCGCCTGAGTCTAACCAGGCTCTAGACCAGGACGTATGTTTTCTGTACCACTTATACCCATTTCCTATAAGTGATACCGCATTGCCTTCACTCTTGATGCGTGAATTGCTTGGAATTGAACTGAATTGGACCTCGCTCCTCATGTAATGACAGTTGGCGCTACTATACGGTGGTGGCGCGGCCTATACATTTCTATTATCTGGAGATACGGAAATGGTACGGTACACTGTGTATCTTCCGCTAGGCTCTACATGGTTAAAACCACATTCAGTCTGTCGGTATAAAATTCAGCGGACTAGGAGTTATCGTACCAGGATATCACAATGTCACCCCCAGCAAAAGGTTCAAGCCCAGTCCATCCTCCGGTTCACCCTGGACTCCGTACGGATCGTGTACGCCTTGTTGGTCTTGTGTTTAAGAAACCTTCTATATCACAAGAAGAGTTTGAGCGCTATAGGCTTGAGAACCATTCCAAGCTTATAATGTCCCTGGATGTCGTCAAAAGGAACCTGATTAGATATGAACAGGTTCGACTTTCCTTTTGCCTGGAACTGTAATCCCAAACTAACCAGAAGAATTAATGACGATTATGCAGTTTTGTATAAATCCAGAGGCTAAAGCTATTTTCCAAAAGCTTGGTATTCCTCTCATTGATTGTGATGGTGGAGGGATTCTGGAAGGAGAGTCATATGAGAAGATTCTGGAGGTAAGTGAACATACATTAAAGGGGAAAAAACTTGCGCATCGACATCAATCGATAGATATTTGATGATCCGGAATATCAAGCCATCATCCCCCAGGACGAAGAAAACTTTATTATTCGCTCAAAGACCCAGCTTATACCTGTAGATTTCATGTCTTTCATCGACAAATGATCCTGGTGGACATGCACACTTTCTAATTCTAAAGTTCTGTTGATAGATTCATCTAATTTACACTTGACATTGATTTACCCAAAGAAGGACAGTTCTATTCAGCATAATGTTCCCCATCATACCATAGCTATACTAACAAGTCCCAGCCTCTTTTAAATAAGTTAAAGGATAGATGTGGAAGACTAGACAAAGGGAGAGTATTGTCAATCTGGGCATGATGAAGTGACATCTGCCTATCATCGCTATGCTCTCTTCCCAGGAACTGCCACATAAAATTGACATGTAAGCCAGAGATTGAACCATATTGATAATACAGAAATTTGAAGCTCCCAAAATGAAAAACAGGGATAAAGTTACAGGAAATAGAAATGATGAAAATCAGAGGTCTGTGTCCATGTATTCAGACTGACTTGGATGATATTACTTATGTAAATCTGCTTGATGAAAAAGCCAACTCTTCTAACATGGGACACAAATTGCACAACAACCTTGAGCCACTGGCCGGGCAAGGCTCAGACCAATCATCATAAACAAGATGAGAGCCAGCAGTATCTGAAGCAAGAATGTGGACTGCATCTTCAACAATATAGAGTTTGATCTGCTAATCACTAATTGTGAGATATGGTAATCAACCTAAATCATTATACCCACATTATGATTGACAAATTCAGAATTTGAAGAGTGATGTCTGAGAACCTTAGATAATATGTCTGTACGATAGCGGAGATCAGATAACGTGGTCAACATGTAAATGGATGTCAATACAGACACTGAAAATTCTGAAGTTCTGGGGGTAGAAGTTTACTTGGTATCTAGCCTTTGGTAGTGCTATTTATATGTAATTATGGCTCTGAAATTAACCCTTATCAGAAGGTGATATTGTTTATTGATTATAATCTAAAGTGAGATCGCAATACAAGTACTTGCAATATATTGGCAAGGGGCATTCCCGTCCAAAATCAGGGCGCTGAAGAGTCTCGGTTCTATATCACCCGCAGTGATGATTCTCTGAGAGGAAAGTGGGGTCATTCATTTTTTTTTGTTGCAGATGTGGTCTAAAAATGCTGCTTTGCAACAGCTTCTCCCGTTCAACGAATTGAGCTCATCTTTCTTCGGTTAAGTTCAGATCTCATGCTGCCTGGGATCCCGGTAGTTATATCATTCTAATATGTATGGCCTGCAAGCGGGTCCGGCCGAACCTTGGGAAGTCCAGGAAAGTAATGCTACGTTGCAAATACTTGGTAAGTAACTATTAACAAATTTCTGTTTTGTTAGCATACAACAGTAAAAGCCAATACTGGTGATAATGAATCCAAAAATGAAACAAAAACTTACAGTGTATTCTCAGTAAGTCCCAGAAGTTGAAGGAGCAATACTCATTAGAAACAGTAAGGACTCCAGTCCTTCATCTCGGGCTCTGATTTATCAACCTGAGTTGATCAATGATTTGGAGGCGTTGTTGCCTGTTGCCTTTTGGAAAAATAAGTCAGTGCTGCCGCTCCTGGTTGGGTGATTCACATGCACCGAAAAAAGTTCTTTTTCCCATTCTGATCTTTCCACCATTAAGTGACAGATCTTTCAGGAAGCAATTGAATGGCTTCTGTTTGGTTTTCAGTTGACAATCAGTTGCAATTCGGGCCCTTTTTCTATATGTGTCTTGCTAATTTCATCTTTTTGCATTTCTCAACTCAAGACTCAGATTTGCTATATATTATTTCACACATTAACACTATACATTCTTTCTCAGTCAACCAAGTTCAGAAACATCCTGGGTGGAAATTGGTAAGATTATAGAGATATTTATTGATAATGTAGGTATCTTATCAATGATGCTGTTGTACTCTGGTGAGCATGGATAATATATCAAGAGGACCCTGTTGTCAAGGTAGCATCAGGTCTGTGTATATTGTGCTGCCTCTGTGGGCATCTCTGTAGCTCTTCTCTGCCAGAAGACTCAGAGTATACATAAGGTTCTTTTGCTGTTAATTGAGTCTGGTTCCAATTCTTTGGGTGTGTATGATCTATCACTACATCTACTATATATTGAATCCTTTGAGGTCCTGTTTGTGGTCATGAGTTCCTTGCACAGTGCTTCCATGCAGTCTTTAGCACGGAGTGCTTTGATGCCAGGTTTACCACTGGTAAGTTTCAGAATTTCATTTGATGCATTCATATCTTGACTGATTGCAATAAAAATCTAGGTTATCCGGATCAATCCAGTTCGCTTCACTCAACGCAGACACCCATGGCTCTTTGAGCTCTCAAAGTTTGTCTCAAGATCAAATAACATAGAACATACAAGATAAGAATGACTTATCAATAATCATGGGAGTTGCAGAACAATTAATTAACGATTTGCTGCTTGTAAATCTATTTTTGATTTTTGCATAACCAGCTGGGTTACTAAAGACGAGTCCTTATAAATTCGGCCTTGTAACAAGCTCACTGGATCTTCTCACAAGTTGACTTCAGCTATTTAAATTTCAGTGAGAGTGACATTGCTGTCAAAAACTAATACATTTTGTAACTTGTAACAAACAAGCCAGACAAGTCCAGCAAGGAAAACTCAGCATTTAATGATAAAGCTATATGTACATTCATTATCGTGAAAGAGTAATAGTCCCCTATAATATGGACTATATCTTACAAACTGCTCGATATTTTTATCTTGGACAAGCTGTGGATTTAGCTGTGAGTTTTGAAGGTCAAGTGGGACCCTAACCCTTCCATAATAAGGCTACTTTTGAAAACTCACATTTCCTAAGTCAATGTTTTTTAAAAAAATCTATTCAAGCCATCTGCAAGAAACAACCCACAATTTGTTTTAGTCTATTCTTGTATTTTAATTGATGAGTTATTTCTTCAGGAGCTGAGAAGTTAGAATACAAAAAAATCTATTTGCACTCTCTTCACTTTATATAATAAATTTCATCAATGAAAAAGCTAATTCTTCTTTTAACACTCTGATAGGACACAGAGTATACAACAAGCTTGAGTCATTGGGTGGGCAAGGTTCAGACCAATCATCATCAACAAGGCTCGCAGTATCTGGAACAAAAAAGCAGACTGCATCTTAACTAATATAGAGTTTTATCTACTGATTGTGAGGTATAGTATTCAAGCTAAACCATTATGTGTACATTATGACTAGCAAAACTTGAGACTTTGATGAAGGCCGATGTCCAAGAACTGTAGGTATATGCCTGTATGATAGCGGAGATCAGATAATGAAGCCAACATGTAGACTAATGTTAATACAGACACTGAAGATTCTGCTTCTGGAAAGTAGAGATATACTTAATATCCAGGATTGACAGCATTTATATGTGGTTGTGTCTCAGAAAATAGCCCTTATCAGATGGTGACATTTTTTATAATCTAAAGTGAGATGAGAACACAAGTACCTGTAATGTATATATTAGTGAAGGATTCCTGTTTTGAATTCAGGCATCAAAGAGTAAAAGCATCCGAATACTTTCTATATTTTGGAAAATGCTATTTTGGGTTGCAGAAAGTAATCCGTGTCATTGGCAACAATAAGTGATATTTCTCTAATTCAGCCCTACATCGTCTGCAATGAAATTTTAATTAGTGACCTGATTACCTTGACAGGAAGGCGGGCCATTCAATTTTTTTGATGCGAATGTGGTCTGATAATACTGTTTCGCAACAGCTTCTTCTGCTTGACGAATTGAGTGCATCCCTCTTTGGTTAAATTACTCTAGGGTCCTGGTATTTATATCAGTTTAATGCTACCTTCAACGAATCAGAAACTATTTCCACCATTTTTATGTAAAGTGAGCGCATATAAATTTGGAGTGCTGCTTGACATGATTTCTCATCTCATGTCTGATCAACCACAGCACTCTAGTTCTTTTTCCCATTCTGATCTTTCCACCATCAAGCAATGGATTTTTCAGGAAGTAATAGAGTGGTCTTTGTTCGGTATTCAGTTGACACTCTATGCTGCCCGAAAGGGGCCAAAAATGATTTCCGAAACATTGAGCATGACATGTGACACCTCAAGATTTCCGAAATAAACACAACTTACCTACTTCCGAAATATAAACTTTGCCCACTCCGAAATATAAACTTTTTGAACTCTAAGAATTTTACTTTGAAACTTTAGATCAAAATTTCGAAGTTGTAAAATCGTATCCTATCAGTTTATCCCAGCTACTGCCGCATTTCCAAATTTGGAAATCTCATTCAGATTATGTGATTCTATTTATCAAGAGACATTAACTGTAAGTAACAATTAGTGTTGTAACAGCTTAAAAGCTAGCTGAGAGCAGCTGGCTTAGTCACATGTGAAGAGCTTCTCAGCTTGGCTGAAGTCATTTGCTTTTATAGCATCCAAATATGGAAATTTAGGCTTGCTTAGATGGGATTATCAGCCAATTTTGGACTTCACCATGAACAATGAGCCGAAAACTACTTTAAATTACTATATATAGGTAAAAATTAATGACCAGCTGAAGCTGCAGCTCAGCTTACACTTGCTCAGTACTCACTTCTGTACATTCAACTTCAACTTTAGTTAGCTAGGGACTATTGTTACTAACAGTACTCTGTTAATGTCTTTCAAGAATTGACTTTATACAATAAATAGAATCACGTAATCTGAAAGAGATTTCCGAATTTGGAAATGCGGCAGTAGCTGAGATAAGCTGATAAGATAAGATTTTGCAACTTCAAAATTTTGGTTTAAAGTTTCAAAGTAAAATTCTTGGAGTTGAAAGTTTATATTTCGGAGTGGTCAAAGTTTATATTTCAGAGTGATTAAAGTTCATATTTCGGAAGTAGATAAGTTATGTTTATTTCGGAAATCTTGAGATGTCACATGTCACGCTCAATGTTTCTGAAAATCAACGTTTGTTTCGGAAATTATTTTTGGCCCCTTTCAGGCAGCATAACACTCTCAGTCACAATTTGGGCCCTTTTTCTGTATGTACCTTGCCAATTTCATTTTTTCACATTTGGCTCAAATCAAGACCAAAGAGCAACCAAATATAAAATCAGATCCACTACATATCATTTCACAAAACAAAAGATAATATTATGCATTCTTACAGCAACCACACTTTCAACAACACTATTGATCTGCATCATTGACATAAAATTTTTTGTTCTACAACTTCCTGTGCTTGCTTTCAGTCAATCAAGTCCCAGCCTCTTTTAAATAAGTTAAAGGATAGATGTGGAAGACTAGACAAAGGGAGAGTATTGTCAATCTGGGCATGATGAAGTGACATCTTGTCCTATCATCGCTATGCTCTCTTCCCAGGAATTGCCACATAGAATTGACATGTAAGCCAGAGATTGAACCATATTGGTAATACAGAAATTTGAAACTCCCAAAATGAAAAACAGGAATAAAGTTACAGGAAATAGAAATGATGAAAATCAGAGGTCTATATATTGAGACTGACTTGGATGATGATATTACTTATGTAAATCTGCTCGATAAAACAGCCAACTCTTCTAACACCGGGCACCGCAAAATGCACAACAAGCTTGAGTCACTGGTTGGGCAAAGTTCAGATCAATCATCATCAACAAGATGAGAGCCAGCAGTATCTGAAGCAAGAATGTGGACTGCATCTTCAACAATATAGAGTTTGATCTGCTAATCACTAATTGTGAGATATGGTAATCAACCTAAGCTATTACCACACATTATGGTTAACTCAACTTGAGAATTTGAAGAAGGGTAATGTTTGAGAACTCCAGATATATGCCTGTATGGTAGTGGAGATCAGATAATGTAGCATGTAAACTGATGATGATACAGACACTGAAGATTCTGCTTTTTGGGGGGTAGAGGTGTATTCAATATCTGGCTATTGGTAGTGTTTATATGTAATTTTGGCTCTAAAAATAACCCTTATCAGAAGGTGATGTTGTTTATTGATTCTGATCTAAAGTAGGATCACAACACAAGTACTTGCAATATATTGGTGAGGGGCATTCCCATTTAGAATCAAGAGTCTCGGCCCTACATCATCTGTAATGATGATTCTGAGAATTTTCAATCAGTAAATTGAAATTCCTGAGAGGAAAGTGGGGTCATTCAATGTTTTTGTTGCAGATGTGACCCCGAAATGCTGCTTTGCAACAGCTTCTCCCGCTCAACAAATTGAGCTCATCTTTCTTTGGGTAAGTTGCAGTTTGGATCTCATGCTGCCTGAGATCCCGGTATCTATATCATTCTAATATTATTGTCAAATAACCCAAATTGGGAACTATTCTTGCTCTGTTTATGTGAATCATGCACACATAAATTGGGGTGTTTGAGATGGCTTGTCTGATTCCATATCTGATTAATTACAGCACTCTCAGGCTAGTCCTTTTTCCCCGGGCCATTCTGATATTTCCACAAGTGACAGATCTTTCAGGAAGCAATCAAATGGCTTTTGTTTGTGTTCAGTTGACAATCAGTTGCAATTCAGGCCTTTTTTTAATATGTGTCTTGCCAATTTCATCTTTCTGCATTTAGCTCAACCCAAGACTCAGATTTGCTATATATTATCTCACACATTAATATTATACATTCTTTCTCAGTCAACCACATTGTGGAAATGCCTGATTTAATTGATTCACTTACCTGGCTTGTTGACTTGTCAAGCTACAATTCAGGTAATATATTAAACTCTATTCATTTTTATATAAATATTGAGAACCCAGCTTGTGATAAAAACATGCTGGGATCTACTTGCCACTTGACCTTGTTGACCGGCTTTTTTTGGCTTGTACAAGCTGGTCAAGATGGGGTCAATCAAACCTTAATGCAAGTTCAGGTACATCCTGGGTGGAAATTGGTAAAATTATAGAGATATTTATTGATAATATAGGTATCTCATCAATGATGCCGTTGTACTCTAGTGAGCATGGATAATATATCAAGAGGAGTTTATTGTCAAGGTAGCATTGGACCTATTTGTGTTGTGCTGCTGCTGTGGGTATCTCTGTAGCTCTTCTGCCAGGAGGGTTCTTTTGCTGTTAGTTCCTTGGGTACATACCTTTTAGCTATGATCTATCACCACATCCACTATATATTGAATCCTTTGAGGTCCTGTTTGTGGTCATGAGTTCCTTGTATGGTGCCTCCACGCAGTCTTTAGCATGGAATATTTTTAGTGCTTTGATGCCACGTTTACCAGTAAGTTTCGAAATTTCATTTGGCGTTTGGATCTTGACTGATTGTGAATAAAAATCTAGGCTTTATCTCAATCAACCCAGTTTGCTTCACTCAACACAGACACCCATGGCTCTTTGAGCTCTCAAAGTTTGCTTCAAGATCAGATAACATACAACATACAGAATAAGAATGACTCATCAATAGTCATCGGAGTTGTTTATCTCACGATGAGATAAACAATTAAAATATCTGCTATTTGTAAACTTGTCTTGTGGTGACTTGATCTCGGGATAAATATGACTTGGACCAACTGGGGATTGAACCCAGGACCCATCAGTATTTTGACGAGTTACTGGTTTTAACTGGTACCAGCTGGTACCAGCCCAAACCAGCAAACCAGTCACCAGTGCACCAACCGAAAATTTTTTTCTACCAGTAAACTATTGGTAAAGTATGCACAATCTTGTGGTAAGTACAGAAAACTTCACGGATGATGCTTACAACATCTTGGCATCATGTATCACATTGCCGGCAATATTCCTGACATCACATGGTGTAATATAATTAGTGCTGTCGTTGTCAGGGACGATGTTCGGGGCCTATCCGACGCAGCACCGACAACCCAGACAAATTGTACCCGGAGTTACTTAAAAGGTTGTTTAGATGTATTAAATCCTCCTTTAACTTTACAGTACATATATTCTATCATATATACTGGTCAGTTATCAATCAGATTTTTCACTAGTCATACCAGTGATAACCAGTGACCAGTATCTTGTCAAAACACTGATGCCTAGGCATAACTAGTGACCTCACTCTAAACCACTGAGCTATTGGTCTGTTGGTGTACAAACAAGTGTGTGATGGCAAGTGGAGGTTTTTACTTGCACAGTATAGTAACTGGTTACAACAACTTGTTTTTGATTTTTGCATGACTAGCTATGAGACTGTGTTAGCAAAGACAAGTCCTTATAAAATTCGGCCTTGTCACAAGCTCACCAGTTTTTCTCACAAGTTAACTTCAGCTATATAAATTTTGGAGGAAGTTACATTGCTGTCAACAAACTAATACATTTTGTAACTTAATAAAAGCCAGACAAGTCCAGCAAGGAAAACTCAGTATTTGATAAAGCTATATGTATACTCATCATCATGAAAAAGTGATAGTCCCCTTATAATATGGACTGTATCTTGCAAGCTGCTCAATATTTTATCTTGGACAAGCTGTGGATTCAGTTGTGAGTTTTTGAAAGTCAAGTGGAGCCCTCACCCTTCCATAATAGGTAGGCTACTTTTGAGAACCTGCATTTCCTAAGTCAATTTTTTTTTGGAAAATCCATTCAAGCCATCTGCAAGAAAATGAGGGCCACAACCCACAGCTTGTCTGGAGCTATTCTTGTATTTTATTGTTGAGCTATTTTCTCAGGAGCTGAGAAGTTAGAATACAAAGAAGTTTACTTGCACTCTCTTCACTTTTATATAATAAATTCATTAATGAAAAAGCTAATTTTTCTTTTAACACTGTGATGGCACACAAAGTATACAACAAACTTGAGTCACTGAGTGGACAAGGTTCAGACCGATCATCATCAACAAGACAAGAGCTAGAAGTATCTGAAACACAAATGCAGACTGCATCTTAACTAATATAGAGTTTTATCTGCTAATTGTAAGGCATAGTATTCAAGCTAAACCAGTATGCACACATTATGATTAGCAAAACTTGAGAATTTGATGAAGCCTCAATGCTTTGGAAATTATTTTTGGCCCTTTCTGGCAACATGCACTCTTCCTAAAATATGCCCTCTCAATTGGTACTAATTTGCATATTAGAGGACTTAAAATTTTCACTACTAAATATTCAGGAGCCCAGAAAGAGCACCCAACGAAAAAAAGGCTGTGTCTGTGCATCTTGAACTACCATGTAGCTTATGTAGAGAAAAAATTGCCTTGAACAGATCTCTCAAACAAAAAAGCCTTGATATCATTTAGTGCATCAAGACCTACATTTTCAGCCCATTACTCCAATCTATCCTATGTAGAGTGATTTACATGTGCTGTATCAGAGGCAAATGAGTCAGACACTGCTACTGGTAAGGGGGCAAATCTTATGGATTGAGACAAGGATGGGTAATTCAAGGTGTCATCCTTGAAGTTCTCAGGTGCTGCTATAAGAACAATAAGGACTGGATAGATAGCCTAAATCATTTCCCTAACTTTAATATAACATCTTTGGAAAAATTGAATAAAAAACTAACAGATATGATTGGCATTACTCCAGAATAGATTTGAAAGGTTAAGCCTTGAGTTTGTGTTGATATTGCAGTGAATGAAATCTGAAAAGAAGGAATATAGTGCTGCATTGAGCTGGGAGCTGGCTTTTCTCACCCAAATTAGGCAATATATTAGGCCAGACTCAACTAACAAAACCAGAATCTTTTCCACTTTGGTTATTGAACTACCACTTTGGCTGAGGTTGTTTTTGATGTCTTGATGATGGCACCTTTTAGTCGAGTATCTAGTCTCCAAACATAAACAATTGAGGTGAACTGACCAGGTTTTGTAAGCAATAAGAAGCGTTGCGACAAGATTTGTGATCAGAAGGGGAAGGGCCATTACAAGCATATCCACCTTTCCCTTTGTAAGATCTTTGGAATCTTTTGCAGCAGCAATGCCAGCATCCACAAAAGTTCCAGCTATATCAATACCATAAGGAGTGCAATTCAGGTGCATATTGAGGAAATATTTACTTACCACATGATCCAATCATGCAGACTGTAAGGCAAATTCTCACTAAAATATCATCAGGAAACAGTATCCATGCTCTCCAAACAACAATTCCATCATTTATGAGATACTGAAAATTAAAGTGTTTCATTGGTGTTCTAAGAGTTGCAAAATGCATCATCCTTACATTCAGTCTCCCTAACCAATCACTTGCAATTGTACCTTCCGTTAACTGTAAGTTGGCATGATCAATATCTGGTGGATTGTATCCATTCATTGGCAACTGAAGTAGAATATATCTGATAGAAAGGATGTTGGTGATAGTTGAAGTTGTAAGCATGAATATGACAAAGGATGATAACCATCTTCGAGCTTTTGATTGCTGCAGACCACGGGCCCTTTGTAATGCGGAATAATTAGCCACTTTTTATTTTATCATTTGGACCAGAATACATACAAAATTAGATAAACAGCTGTCATGGACAGTGCTACATGAACACCGAACAACATGTATACAACTGCAGTCTCAACCACCCATTGTCTCAGAATATCAAGATCTTGGTCAGCCAAGGGTAGGGACTTTTGGGCCTCCAATGACATGGTGTAAGGGCAACCAAGAGATTGTAGAACTTGAAGATGGGGATGATCACAGGTAGTCTATAGTTCCACTGCGAGTTTTATATCCAGCTTTAAACCTATCAGCAAGTTCATCTGTCTCATTTTTACTCATCCTTGTCTTTCCTAGTAAAAATCTATTGACTAGTACGGATGCCGTTTATCATTGCGGAGAATCTTTGGATCACACAGAACAGCATTATTGATGTTAGTCCTAATCAGGATAAATTACAATTATTGATATATTGTGATTTGTGATTAATTGATTTGAATAATTGGGGATAATAAATCTTACCTTTATAATTAATTCAATTTTGATTTGTTGAGTGCTTTTCATTGCTGTTTTCCCCTACTGTTTCAAACACCTTGCAAACCAGAATAGTCTAATTCCTTGATTAGTAGTGATTTTCCCTTATCACACCTGGAGAAGTTGTCAGGATGATCCACGCAAAGTCTTGAGGAGATCTCGGTGTCCGAGAGAACAATGTGAGTGATTATTGCCAATTTAACCACTAGAATCAGAGTTGTGATGATATGATTCGGCATATAAATAATATGAACAAAAGGCCGAACAACTTCATTTGATGTCGCAGAATAGAACTAGGAACGTTCAGGTATGTAAGATAATCATTTGCTGCAGATATAGCATAGGATAGTTTTCCTCCCTATGATTTGACTCAAAATCACGGCCTTCATGGGCATGTAGAGAATGTACCTTATCTTTCTGAGATGCATGTCCTCACTGCTTCCACAAACATATGAAAAGGATGTAGGCCATTGCTAGCGCATGGCGGCAAGTATGAGACTGGCAAAGAACGATAGCTGTCGAATGTTGTCAAGTAACCGGCAAGGTCACACGTAATTGCCCAAACAGGGTTGGCAGTCACAGCCACACCTCACAACCTTGAGAACGAGACCTACGAAACTCCGGCCTCGTAATTGAGAAAGCACTTTTACTACAGTTTGCATGACAATTAATTTTGTGGTATGAGGAAATACGCTGAACCTGTAAAGTGACTTGGGTACCAGAAATTTTCATGTGTTACGACAAATTATGTACACAAAAAGGGAAATTGCATTAGGATAAGTCTGAGTTATTGTGAATGGTCTATCAAGAATAGTGACAAATAGTAAACTTATGAATGAAAGGGTAAAAGGAAGCTCTGTGTCTTCATACTCACTCACTGAGGAGTCGGATGTAAATGCAAATACCCCTATATCCTGATATTTCTCTCCAGGGAGCAATGTGGGCTGAAACATTCAAGTGATATGATCAAAATGACAATAAACCACCTTGTGATAGTTATGGAACCCTAAAAGTTTCAAATCAGGAAAAATTCTCCTTACAACGATTTGCTTGACTTCGGCCTTTGAAGAAAAAGGTAATAAAATCTGAAGATAAATGTATTCATAAATCTACAGAGGATTGATGTTTAGTTACCTGCTCAGTGTATCAACACTATGCAGTGCAGTGCTGTCCTGTCTATTTTTCTCAAAAGTTTATCCCAAACACCAGCAGCCAGGTAATATGACAGGCAGCGACTGTGGGAAACTGGACTAGCACACTGAAGAGAGATAAATAGATATCATTTTTATTTTGCCTCTGTATACGTATGTATATATATATGTACAAAAAGACACAGACATGTATGTACATGTATATATACTTGCACAGGAAAAAACAATAATTCTGCTACGTAGCTGATATATGTACTCTGATCAATCGCAATAGTCGAAAGAAAACGTAGGAGAATGTTAAAAGTGTAAAGAAAGAGCGCACGTAAATTTGTAACAGCGTCAGCGTGTAAGCAAGGGGCTGGGAAAAGCAACTTGATTGAATAGCTAAGCAAGCAAGCGAGCAAAAAAAAAAGGGTAAAAAGGCTAGAAAGTATGTAGGTAAGAAGGATTTAAAGAAGGGAAAGAGATCGTGGGTGGGTAGCGGGTACATTGACACGGACATTCATTAATTAACTTGTGTGTGATAAACGAGACGAGGTACTTGTGTGTGTGTGTAAAGAAGGAGAGATGGAGATCGTATCATCAAACGTCAAGAAAGATGAAGCAAGAAGGAAACAAGAAGAGAACAGAATAGGTGGGAAAAGGTAGCGATTAGTTTGAACACAACACGAGAAAGATTAGAATCAAAAGGAACAACAGCGACAGAGAAGGGAAAGGAAGGGAAGAAAAGGGTCCAATTACATTACCAACGAGTTGTTGGTCTCTTTACATCGGAATTTTGGTTTTTGAGTTCGTCTCTCCTTCGAGACGAAGAATTCTTTTTGTCTACAGCCTCTCATCCATCCATCTCAAACAAGACTCCATCATCATCATTACTCGACACCACCGCTCCACTCAACGGACTGCTCGCTGCACCAGGACCGCCCAATTTAGCTCCAGATCCAGAACCGGAAGAAGAGGAAGAAGTCGATCCTTGCATTTTTTGCGGGGTTAGCACAGCTCCACTCGGTGCACCCTTTGACGCGGCAGCAGAGTAGGAAATTTTCGAGAGCGAATCTAGTTCGGTCTGTGTCTGACCCTGTCCTTGCTGTTGCAACTGTTGCTGGGGTTGTTGCTGCTGTCCATTCACAGCATTGAGCGCAGAGAACGTGTTGTACTGTCCCTGTCCCGCGTATACCTGAGCATTCGGGTTCAATCCTCCACTTCCGTATCCTCCCAAACCTAAACCTAAACCAGGAGGAACAGACGTATTTCCCCAATCATCCTTGGCAGCTCCAAACGGTCCAGTAGTAAATGCATTCGTCTGACCGGTTCCTCCTATACTCGTACCCATCCATCCGACGCTCCCTGGACTCGCAGCTCCAATACCACCAGTCGTAGAAGAAGCTGCAGAAGACGAAAGAGCGGGCATGGCGTGTATCCTCGAATATCCCGCTGCGAGACCTTGAGGGAGACTCTGTCCCGGAGCGTGGGCTTGTAACGCTCGAGTAGAGGGAGAGAGAACATGTGGGTCTTCAGAGTGTGGGAGATGGTGTGGTATAGGACGGGTATGATGAGCAGCAGGGTCGTCAGCGTTGTTATTGATAGTACCGTTGTTGTTGCCGTTGTTGGCGTGATTCGCATTGGATGATAGAGCATTGTAATGTTCGAAACCGTTTGTCGAAGTTCTCGGGGTACCGATTTGAGACGAGTTACCTCCTCCAACACCACTGAGTTGGTTACCTCCTTGCTGTCCAATCAACGGACTGCTAACGCCCCTAACACCTCTTCCCAAGCCTTGTGCGTGTTTAGCTTTGAGGTAGTGTAAGCTGGGGAGGAAGGCAGCACTGGCGTTACTTGGGCTCAGAGACATCCCAGCTGGCCATTCGCCTCCAGCACCGAGGAGTTCGTCTCCAAGAGGATCGAAAGCACCGGCACGACCACCAAAGGCACCGTTACTAGCAGAAGTGAATGAAGACGGGGTACCGTTGCCTAGCCCACGTGCAGAGGGAGAAGAAGGTAAGCCTGCAGCGTTGAGGTCCTCTTTAGGTGCCCATATGGAAGAGACGTCACCGAGAAGCGAAGGTGCAGGTACAGAACGAGAGTATCTATGCCCGTTACCTCCGTTACCCCCACCAGGAGATGAAGGAGTCCCAGCTTCACGTAGAGGAACACCCAACGCCGCTCTCCTCGTAGGGGACGTCAGTCCTCCATTAGCGTCTTGGCCAGAATTGCTCCTCGACATTCTCCTACTCCTCTCTTCAGGTGTCAGCAGATCCGTCAAGGACCCAGGGATAAAGTCTTCCAAATCATCATCTGTCGAATTGAGATTGACAGTTCCAGCAGCAATAGCAGCAGCCCTTCTCGCAGCAGCACTTCCTGCAATTCCCGACCCGAGATACTCTTCATACTCAAACCCGATATCCACGTTCTTGCCTTGGGTCCTCATTCCATCTTTATTAGCTATCTGCTCGACACCATGACTCTGACTGAGATTAGGAAGAGACCCGATATCACTGGAAGAGCCGACGCTTCCCCAGTTGGGACGACCACGACCACCGAGGATGCCAAGACCACTGAGAGAAGCGGCTACGCCTTGGCGACCGGGTTCTGGGTTGAAGATATTTTGAGCGCCGGGAGGATTAAAGGGAGAAGTAGAGAGATGATTGTTGGTAGGTGTTCCACTGATACTACCGCTCCCGTTCCGAGGTGAGGTGCCGGGAGAAAAGCCCCCAGTAGTGCCGTTGAGACGAGAGATGGGGTGCGGATGAGAAGTGGAGGACGCAGAGCGGGGTGGAGAGCCGATAGGACCATAGTCGATAGGAGGATTGGAAGATTTGGGCGAAGAAGGGTTCTTGCGTGGAGATGAGAGGGGGATACCAGGAGAAGGTGGTTTGGCGGGAAGCTCGGTGTCGGCGGTAGTGGGTTTAGAATCGGAAGGAGAGTCTTGGGACTGTCTGCCTTGGGCTGGAGCCGAGGGAAGTTTTTGGGACTCGACGTCGAGAGCGCTGAACGAGGCAAAGTCGGTGTCTTTGAGTGCTGGAGCTGGGGCGGATGGCGTCGCTTTGAGAGACATGGTAATCGGTGGTCGGCCTACGACACCATTAGAAAAAGAATAAAAGAAATAGTAGACTGCATACTCTGAGTGTCTCTTTTCGAACTCTTTGCACCCTTGCCGTCTTTTCCACCGCCCGCGGCAGCCTGCGCGGCCTTTTTGTTCTTGCGGTCCCAAGCCATGGACTGGCCAGGCAAGATGTGAGCAAGAGCGCACTTGTGGCCAAACTTGCAGTTTCCCTTGACGAACCATGCACAGACGTCCTTGGCTGCACCAGGCTCTGAAACGGCATGCGAAAACGGACACGAGGATCCGGCCGTACAGGACCCTACTTTGAAAAACTTGCACGGTACATGCGACAAGTCTTTTGCTGCTCGCTCGTCGTCAACACTGTGCACAAGACTAGCACAGACGACTCACCCTTGGACGATGACGACGCCGACGAAGCCCCAGCACCCGACTTGGTTTTCCCCTTGTCGCCTCCTTTTTCCTCTCGCTCCTTCTCTCTCTCTACCGACGAATCTCCTCTGTCTACTGCAGGCATCCTAGCTTCAACGTAGTTTCTTCCTTTCTGATCGTTTCTTCTTCAAAAAAAGGCACGAGCTGAGCTTTTCTAAAGCGGATATCTGTGGGAATTGGAGGGTGTATCTGATTTGTCAGACGCAGTCGAGGGATCTGCAAAAAAGGAATGAGAACGAGCAAAGACTGCAGAGCTTTTATAGGCGAACCAATCTAGACAGCAGTTGGACAGTGTTAGTCCAAGTAAAGCACGCTCTCGGTCCAGTCCTACCACGTGCACCGCTTGATTACGTGTTTTTTTTTCTCTTGTATGGTTTTTCCACGGCGACCTTTAGACAAATTACAAGGTATCTACTTTCTAGTGGACCGCCACCAATTGCAGTATCGTCAAGTCATCCAGTGCCTGCTTTCACTTTGCTGTCCTGCTGGTGTAAACTTTTCAAGTCGTAGAATCTTCCATTCAACAATCATTCAGGGCGCTAGAACGTCCCTTTTGTCCCGAATACAGCCCGCTCTTGACTCGTTCGGAATTCGGAACGTTTACTCGTACAGTTCTCTCGACAGCTTGCCCGATGACTCTATTTTAGTCTCGAATGGATATACTGGTCAATCATGGATATCGTCATTCCATCCCACTGCTTCTCGAGTCGAGTGTTTTTTTGGTAATCGGTATTCCGAATCTAGTCGGAATCCGCTAGCAGTTTCACACCGTCTTGAACCGGAAACCAATAGTCAATTTATCCTGTTCCCGATACCCCCTACCGTGGGCTCCAAGCCCCGTAGACTGTCCGAAAAATCTAAACCTAACATCAACTGGTATTACAATCAATGATTTCGAAGAGCAAGCTGTGCATCGACTCCCTGGTCATGGGTGTATGGTACCTATTCAAACAGTCAAATGCAATGCAATGCAATACTTGACATTAGTAGCTCAACCCCAGTGAAAACTAACACTGCGAAAATCTGCGAAAATCTGCAAAAAAGGGCTCATTTTCTGAAATCTGGAATGTATGTATACATATATGGGAACGCTTGAGCTTTAGCCGTCGGTAATTCTCAGAAAAACACGTCACCGCATCATTCTTCCGCAATATAATTCTCAGAATTTCGCAGATAATGAGCCCTTTTTGCAGATTTTTGCAGATTTTTGCAGTGTTAGTTTTCGCTGGGAGCGCTCAACGCTCAACAATCACGCGTTTTCCGCCCCTCTTCCTCATGTTGTCTCTTCACAGGAACGAGTCAAATGCTAACTCTAATCAAGTGTGCCGACGGCTTCTTCGGGGTATGCGGTGCTCGGTTGAAAAAGCTCGGCATTGTTTTAGAATCCCGTCTGCTTCAGGTCGCCTGGCTTCAAACACAGGCGACAGAAACAAACCAAATTTCTCGGGCGCGGGAAGACGAGAATATTCGGCGTCGCCATGCCAATCTATATATAAGAGGAATGACTTGTCTTCTTCCTTGTATGATTGCTGCGCATACAGAAGTACTATATTCCGCTTAAATCGTCTACGATACTATTTTGGCAGATGCTATCGTCTTTGTTATTTTCTCTTCGAGAGAGTATTTATTTACTCTCTATTTTACCCCGCAGAGAGCGAACCAACCATTTCCACGCTCTGGCGCATTACTTTTCAAGGTAAACATGCAGAGTATAACTTGTTCAAGTTAAAGTTGGCGGCGGACGAGTCGCAATTTGTCCATTTCTTTATCACGGCCGAGCCTCAAGGTTATAAAAAGACGGAGACATACTCTTTTATCCTCAGAGATGTCTTTACAGACAACATTCCTACTTTTCATTCTATCTCGTGAGTCTATTGAATAGCTTCCAATCACTAATACTTCTAACATCAACCAGTGGTCTATGCTCAAGAGGCTACCGATACTCTTTTCACCGTCGACGATCAAGGCTCGGCGTTACCCCTTGTACCCCCCATCAATGGCCTAGCAGCTACTCCGTCTACGTCCTTCAGAGCCATAGGAACCGGTTCGGGACAGACAACTTATGTTGAAGAAATCGCCGTTAGCCAATTCCTTGCAACCAGTGGAGTCGGTCAGACTATCACTGTCACTGATACGACGTTTACTGCCACAGGTAAGGGGACACCCCCACATCGTGTATACACATTCTGATATAGTATTACTACAGCTACACTCGTACAATCCTCAGGCGGATTCTCCATCTCCATGGCCCCTCTTCCAAGTGCAGCGGGTATATACGGCCAACTTGGAATCGACGAATCATGCACTTTTGACGGTAACAACGGTGGAATCGCAAACTGTGTCGAGGTGGCTCAATTCCTCGATGATCTGGGAGATACGTCTATTACGACTATTACTGCGTCGTTCTCTGGGAATGTTTCGCCTTTGACGACTATTACTCAGACGATCTCGAGTAGTACAGGTACAAGCACAACTGCGAGTGGAAATGATGGGAATGGGAACGGAAATGGAGGTGTTGTATCCAGAAAGGCGCTTGGACTGGTCTTTGTACCTCTTGTTGTTTCGGTTATGATGGTCTTGCTGTAACAGTTTGGGTTCGCACGTGTACCTAACTAGTGTATTCTTTTCATTCAAACTTATGCAATCTCATCCATAATAATACAATCAATCACTCGGTTTACGATGAAAACGGGACTAGAATCCTGCCCCGGGCTCGGGGATGCATCACTTGTCGATAAAGGCAATAAAGTCCAGAGGGATCATTCGGGTCTTGGACCGGTCGAGAAATCGTTCTTCATCTGATCCAATTACAGCTTTGAACTCTGGGTCGTTGAATACCTGGAGTAGCCATTATCAATCACTTTCAGCAGTCGAAATCTAGAGCAACATTACCTCGAAAAGCTTCTCATACGACTCAGCTTCGAGAATCCCAATACCATCGCAATCGATAAGAGTTAAACCGAGGGATTGTAACAGTGATTTTGTCTGTTCATTAACATGAAGCTACGCTAGTCAGCCTCTGTATGAAGGACTTCAACGGGAAACACAAACTTGTTCATATTTAAGCAAATTTTTCTGCACAATATCCAAGGAAAGGACAAGTTTAGAGTGTTTCTCGAGCCAATGCCGCTCAAACTCTTCTTGCGAGATTGAAGGTTTTTTCGTGATAAGGCCAAGTGTACGGACACGGTCTGTACGAAGTTTGGGGTTCTCAGTGGAGATTTCAGAGGTCATGGAAGTCGCTGATCAAGGTTAGAAGAGCTGATTTGATGGATGGGTGCTTTTGTACTGTACGTAAACTCACATTCCCTCGGTGTGCCATCATTTTAATCCTTGGGAGAGAAGCATTCAGGCCGCCGCTGTTTTGAGACGGGATCGGAAGTTCTCACCAAAGGAGGGTTCGGAGATTTATTTATCAAAAGCAAAGCCACGATTTTAAAGGTACAAGGTCCTTATATAGAATTTTCGCGGGACAAAGACATATCGTCTCTGCTCCTCTAGTATTTTTGTCACTTTTGCAGGTGAATACTCTACACCTTTAAAAAGCAAATTTTTTGCAAAGATGAAAGACTACGAATAACAACTTTTCTTTATCCACATCAAGTTAGCATCCCTGGTATTCAAACACATCATGAATTTTGAAACTGTTGCCAAATCTTCCAATCTTCCCCTTTTTCAGCATCTCTCACCAAGAGAGGTCCTCCCAAAAATTCAATAGTATCTAGTTCAGGGCAGACATCTGACAGAGATTTTGCGTATCTAAAATGCTTGTCACTTGGTTGATGATCTTCTTGATACTCTGCTGAAAACACCATTCACAGAATTTCAGCTCCCTCAACTCAGTAAGAGGAGAGAGAAGTATAGATAAGTCTGGCAGGTGGTCCTATACTCAAATCAGAAACACAGATAATATGAAAAGTATCTGACATACCTCTTTCCTAATCGAAGGTCTTTATAAAACACCATGTCTTTGATTATTCCTTTTAGACTTTTTTGATCAATATTCAAAATATCTGTCAGATACAACCTGACAAGAGAGACATGTTCTCTTGCCAAAACAGGCGATGAGATATCATCAGTATCGTAAGATCTCGCAATTGACTGCCATGAAAATGATGGGCCTGAAATGTCGGGAAAAATGGACAAGACATCAAAGTAGGGCAAGAAGCTGTCACGTTCATAGGTGAACATGATAGGTTTAGAAGTACTAGAACCCAGGGCATCTAGTTCGTTGAAAGTTTTTTTCACAATTTGAAAAAAATGCTGGATTTCTCCACCCCACAAACCCACGCTCTGGAGTGTATCACATTGTGCGTGAAGGTCGAAGTATTGGGTGCAATGTAGAGTGTGGAGCTTTATGCGCCTGCTCGAGTCAATAATAATTAGATGGATCAGAGTCATTCCGAGAGATTTAGGCATGAAAATTTACCATAGCAATGTCTTTATGCGCATCTGCAAGTAGTTTTCATCTGAAGTCTGTCGGAAAAACCTGAAGGCCATTATCAGCGCTTAAGTGGGGGTTTATCAGTGCTGACGAATGCTGATAAACCACTTAAGCGCTGATAAGCGCCTCGGTTTTTTCCGACATCAGATACAAGCGCAAGTCTGAGAGACCTGCCATTAAGGATAGCGCATTGCAAAGAGAGTCACACAATGTTGTTTCCAGCTGGTCTTTGTTATGTTTATGGCTGGAAGGGCATTGCACAGTCAATGAGCAGACAAGGCTGGCTTTGCTTGAGTCGGCACAGTTTAATGTATTAAGCAATTTCAATGATTTTTCTCTTCCGAGATGCAAAGAAATATGCCGATAGAGAATGGGCTCTCCCTGGGCTCGGAATGATTTGTTGACCAAAATCAAGTTGGCATGATCAGCAGTAGAACACAGAGTAGGAATACTGCATTTCAATTCGGGTGGAAGAAGCTGAAGGGATGATCATTATCTTTCAATGAACTTGACCACGATTATTCGAGCTTACCACATACAAGAGGCTTGTCATAGCAATAATGCTTTACAATGCTTGTCGCGTTTATATACTTAGAGCAGTGTGAGATATGTAATGTCATGATACATCCCGGACTCAGCGATATACCCATAGGTATAGCCATGATGTTCCATAGGTTAATAGACCCACAGAATTTGATTGAACTTTCTTCTCTCAACAGTTAACTATCAATGGGAGATGGTGTTCGATTTAGAACACATAATATATGCTGGGTTTTTTTATATAAATCAATTCTTAACACTAGCTTGGAGGCCCATCAGATCAAAATGCTGTGTCTAATAGTGATAAATGACGGCTATTGCTAGAATTACCTATTTATGCTGTTAACAAATCTTCACCATCAGATTTGAAAGCCAAACTGTGGTCCCAGACTTGTAACCAGTATTTGATCATTTTGAGACAATATGATATGATAGTCTCACTCCCATTGATGTACAAATTCACAAGAACTATTGGCAAGTATGATCCAATCCTTACACTTCATTGCAGTGTTACAAGCACCTGTGTGTTAATTTTAAATTCAATAGTATCTAATTTAGGGCAGACATCTGACAGAGATTTTGCATATCTAAAATGCTTGTCACTTGGTTGATGATCTTCTTGATACTCAGCTGGAAACGCCCATTCACAGAATTTCAGCTCCCTCAGCTCAGTAAGAGGAGAGAGTGCCATAGATAAGTCTGGGAGGTGTTCCTATACTTAAATCACTGGCAGAAACACAGATAATATGAAAAATATTTGACATACCTCTTTCCCAATTGAAGGTCTTGATCAATCAGGTTACTTGAAAATGAGGTGAGTCAGCTACTCTCTTTCCCAATTGAAGGTCTTGATGAATCAGTTACTTGGAAATGAGGTGAGTCAGCTATTCTCTTTCCCACTTGATGAATCAGTTACTTGAAAATGAGATGAGTCAGTTACTCAAGAATGAGGTAAATCAGTTACCGAAACTGAGGTGGATCAGTTACTTGAAATGAGTTGGGTCAGACTTGTTTATGGGAACTTTGCCCTATTGTTGGCATCTACGCGGAACTTTAAGTCATTTTTGATCCAGCCGCACACCTGCAGCGTGACATGTGACTGGGCTTCAAACTTACTTTTAATCACAAAAAATTTGTATCTTGTACCAGTACAGAGATTCTAAATCATTATTATTATACACATCTATGCTGAAATCCAGGCATATAGACAGCTGATCTGGTAAACTCTTCCTGCCTAGTTGCTGTTCCAGGTGCTGAGTTTACCACATTACTATGGGCTATACATGTAAAGATGGATCATAAGTAATGAATAAGGAATACATTTTAAAATAACTTCAATTTTGGAAAGTATGGAACACCTATTGGATAGAATAAGTCAGCTAGAAGTAAGTTTCGTCAGACTGCATTTTTGCAATGCAAAATTCAGACATTTTTCTTTGGTGAGAAATTTAATTTTATATGTATTTAGACAGAGGAGCATGGTTTGAATGCCAATCTCATTCAAACAAATTTGGATTCTTCTCAGCTCAAACTTGAATTATTTGTTCCATTATCTATAGAGCATCAGTGTGTTATCCTTCCAAATTTTGATACATCATACAAGTAATATATATTACCCTGAAGGAAATGTCTTTCCACTCAGAATAATTCAGATCTACAAAACTACTTTAGGATATCTATAGGTGTATACAATCCTGCATAACAATGTTCAGATGAACATTTGGAAGTTTCAATTATAATTGCAAGGGGGAGATGGGACATATACTGAACAGTCCAGCTACAGTTAATGCGGTAGGCACACCATAAATAAGGAAATAATGATTTATTTGTCTGACTTTCCCAGTAGCCAAGTGAAATATTGACAAGTAATGCAATTCAGAAGTATACATTTATAAACATGTTTTATCACAGTCTACCTGTTGAAGTAATTTGAATATAGGAAGTATGTTTTCAAAATTTTGCATCCATTTTTTATCATTGGGAAAGTGATAAAGTATTTACTCTCTGCAAAGCTTAACACAACAAAGTTGGATGCTGAATCCCAGCTTATATCAGTGATTGGTATATGATAAGTAATTAAATTGGTAATTATACACTTACAAGACACAAATTTTTGCGACCAAAAGTAAGTTTGCGGTGTGAAATCAGCCCAGTCACACGTCACGCTGGAAGTGTACGGTTAGATCAAAAAATGACATAAAGTTCCGTACAGATAGGGCAAAGTTCCGCGATTTATTTTTGCTTTGGATTCCGCGGCATAAGTAACACTTCTTCTCAGTTGGTTTCCTATGAGATGCTGCGGACACTCGTAATACAATATTCCAATCCATGCCATATTTACAGATGATATTCCACAATTGTGGGTTCTGTGCTTCTTAAAAAAGAATTATGCTGTGTATCTACTAGTGTATCTTGTCAATTTTTTGACTGATAATGATATATCCACCCTATATCTTTTCTTCAGATCTGATGCTAGTATAAAGCCCATGGGTATTTAAACACACGTACCTTACTGTTTGCCTTCAATTCCGTTATCTACACCCTTTGCTCATTGTAGCCTTCCAATGTCCATATACAACACATTTCTGGCCCGGGCTGATAATAGTACTACATCATTGCAAAATGGTTCTGTGATACCAACTTTTACAAGATCTGTTGCCGATCCTGGAGCAGAATATCTAGGCTCTACATTGGCAATACTGTATGAATCAACATTTTTCTGCAAATAAACATTTGGTAACATAATTCCCGGATAGATTTTATGGTATCCTCTGCCTACAGATGTTCATATATATCACTTCTACAAGAGCCAAAAAAGATCCCAAGATACTAAAAATATCTGTGTTTCTTGTTTTGTGAGTAACTCTGTTTCATATGTGTAGCCAGATCTTTATTTCTTTTCAATTTTAGTGTAAGATAATAATATCAAAACTAGCAATTTGAAAATACGCTTTTAAGCTCTAATTTTTGGTTGTCTTTGTAGCTATTCGATACCACATATCTGATCACCTCTATCACAAACGTGTACCGACTTCTCATTACTGACTTTATGAATCCGCTCGGATTTGCAAATGTGAAGGATATGTGCGTTATCTGCTTATTTCTAGTATACAAACACTCGGACCTTCTCTTGCAGACTGGCACTTGTGGGAATTTACGTTTAACTTGCTTCCTCACCTCCTCAATTTCTTCCTGAGCCAGGTAGAATTCATCAGCTCGGTATGATGGTATTCCAAAACCTGAGTCTCATCTGATTAATCAACTTGAACTTAGGGATTTGTTATATTGTTGGTCCAACTGTATGTTGCTGCATTTTATTCAAAAACATACAACTTTTTTACTCTGCGAATCTGAAATATACAGCTTTTTTGTGTGGCGCATTTGGGCATTTTGTGGTTACACATTGCAAAACACATTCAGGGTTGCAATTGTAATTCTGACAGTGTGTTCATCTCTAATTCACAATAGAAATGGTTAACATACACTGGAAAACAGGTCATTCTAGCATTCTCAAGCTTTGGTAAGATGCATGCTCTGATTCTGGAGGTATTATGATTAAGGAAGCCGTACTCGCATACATACATACATAGGTTCTTTTATTGGTGAGGGTACACACTTTTTCTCCTGGAGTTCATTTATCATCCTTTATTTTCTTTAGTTTTGGCTAATGCAGCTTTTAACAATCAATTTACAACTGGGATGAAAACTGGTTTTGTTGTAGGCTGCTTGTATATAAAAATCACTTGACAATTCTCAGATGAATTCCCAGGTGGCATATAAACTTGGAATTTCAAGCAGTATAGCATTGGATTTTCTAACAACAGTAGTACTGAGTAAGTCAATGATTCAGTTGCATCATTACTCAGTGTTTTTGCTGATTTTCTTTAGCTGTGAGCCTCCGACGCTCCCGATCAAGTTTCAAACCGTATACACTCTTGTTTTGACTAGGTAGAAATTGTCTGATTTTTTTTGTCATGGTGCATTTAGAAGCAACCGTGTTATTGACATATTGATTATATTCACCGTGAACACCAATCTTATCAACACGTAGGTGTTAGATTATGCTCAAAGAATGTTCAAATTTTGACCATCTATTGATTCCTATCAGATTAATAAATATTGCTGCATTAGTAACAGTACGCATGAATGTTGATGGCTCAAGCCAGTGCATTGGTGATTAGTGTTATGCTGAAACTTGCTGTATAGTTTTTGGTTTTCCCAAATAATCTTATCTGGGCGGGAATCTTGGTAGTTTTCCCAGCAAGTAAGTTTTGTCATATCCAAGGTATGTATTTGTACTGAAAAGACACACATATTAGCCTATTCAAATGTTTTTTTTGCGGTGTAAGCCTTTGTTCTTCCTGTCGGATTAACCAACCATTGTCATTGATTATAGTCTGAATTCTCGAGATTACATGCAAAGCAAGTTGAACTCAAACATGATTATCTCGAGTTCTGAACTTCCACTTGATAAGAGTGTGCGGAAGGCAAAAAATATGAATGTAAGACCTATTGTGCACAGTTCAAGTATCTCTAGCACTATGAAAAAGAACAAAGTACAGTGGCTTTGTCAATCTTTCTGTGTTCTCCAACTTACATTTTTTTTGGGTCTAGACAACAGAAATGGGTGATCCAGAGCTCTTCAATATGGCTACAGGATCACAGTCTAACCAAGATGAAAATATTCCAAACCAGGGTACCATATGGATGAAGCCAGATGTACTTGATTAAAGAGATTTGGGCAATTGTTTCGTGCAGCAAGGGCGACAGAACCATGCAATATTTAACAAAATCATTTCTGTTTCTGTAGTCTCAATGGAATGCTTATTTAAGTGGAACTGATTTAATAATGTAATCTACAGGTTTTTTGATAGAAATACTTTGTTATGCATTACAGCCTACAATCATTTGCACAAGTCTGGCATGAGAATCCGTGTCAGATTTAGGGCTGAGCAAAAAATCATTTGTAGCTAGTTGGATTGGCTCGGCTCAGCTCTGGCTAAGCCGGTAAGCCGAGTCAATGATGAGTCAAGCCGAGTTTTAAGATCCGAGCTGGCTCTAGGTGACTCGGCTCCAGCTTCAAGCCTATTGAAATATTCACAGTACTCTGCATTTGCCGAAAATTTCATTCAATTCAGTGGTAATGTGAATTTGGTTGATGTCACATTTCAGTTTTCAATGCTCCTGAAAAACTGCCCCTCCCTGTTGATCATACTCGGACTAGTCCAAGACTTGGGTCAAACCCGGTCAAAGGACGATCAAAGGACTTAGATTTGGTCAAATCCGATCAAATAGAAAAGTTTATATACACTAAGTACGTAGTACCAGATAGAGTACAGATGAAATACTATTGATCGTCATTGACCACCATTGACCGATGCATATACACTAAAGCCCGAGTTCTAAAAGGTCAATAAATGACTTTGCCGATCTTGGTCAAACTGGTCAAAGTCATCAATGACCAGTAAATGACCACTTCGAAGGCCTGGTCAGACATGATCATTGCAGAGAGCTTTAGTTCGTGGTCTGCTCTGATCATCTCCTTTCAAAATTTGATCGATAGCGACACTGGACAGAGGAAGGCTGCTCGAATAAACACCAAGATGATTGTTTCTGGACCTAGAAGCAAGAATAGAATCGGGCCATCGAGTCGGCGAAGCAAGAACCTGAGATGTGTAGGACGTGGAGCCGGGTCTCGAAAAGGGTATCACGCATGAAGGAAGTGCAGCGAAATATGCGAGTAGCGTCCTCAAATTTGTGGCGGAACGCAGACGTGTTTATCGGGATCAAAGCCGGTACCGGTGCCAGATTTCCTGCTGCTTCGACACTTTTTCATCTCGTCGCCAAACCATCCCTTAACCCCGTCTTCAACCTCCTCACCCTGCACATGGATACCCCCCACGACATTCCCATCGTCGTTATAAGCCCTGACCGTATAATGCGACTCTCCGTCCGTAGAATGGGACCAGACTCTGATAGACTGTCTCAGCGTTGTTACGCTAGTATAAGAGACAAGTGCTCACGTCAAGCTCAGTCTTGTAGCTCCGCAGTCAGTCAATTCCTCCTTGAACTTCCGAGCCGCTGTGTGCAGGATCCCCAGAATTACCGGATGTCGGTCCTGACGCCAGATCCTCCTCAATACCAACAATTCCATCAATTTCTCCAAGCGAAAACAATAGCAGAAGAGTCAGTAGTTGAGATTGGATACTACAGTCAGTGTTTGTTATTGTCGTTGGGGACCATTTGGTGTTTATCGTCGGTCACACCATCAACAGTGCTTACGCCATATCATTTCCGACACTAGATCTCGTCAATCCGCCCTGCCCACAGACGAGCCCTCACCAGTGATAGCCTAATAACCGGTGAGGGAATGCGTATTGGGGAAAATAATGAGTTTTGACCGCACTGAGCAGAACGGTGTAGGCCGTGGACAAAAACAAGTGCCACATCAAGTCAATGTCAAGGAGGATACACGCATTGTCAAGGTTGTCAAACCACAACCTGGAGCCACATATCGGCAGGAGATATTCGAGGATAGTGAACCGAATCTGCTTGAATACGGAATACGAAAGTACGTGGCCACGATATTGCTTAGCCTCTCGTTTTCACCCAAGACTCGTCCTCATGATGATCTCCTAATGATACCTCTGCCCCTGCCTCCGCGCGCACCTCTGCCCCTGCCTCCGCGCGCACCTCTGCCCCTGCCCCTACCTCTGCCTCCACCTCTACCTCTACTACTCGGCTCTACCTGAAGGCTGACATCGTCACCGGTAGTAGTTCTTCCCTCCATCGCGCTGGCTTCTTCAATCGTTGGTTCTTCATGGACAGACCCATTCACAATCTTTCGCTTGCTTTGCCGATGCCCAGACAACTCGTCCTCATCTCGTCCTCTTTTACTAACCACGCCGATTTCGTTGCCCACCTCATTCTCACTTTCCAAATCGTCTTCTTCATCACTTCCAATGTCGCTCTCGATCTCACTCTCATCTCCTTCATTAGCCTCCCCAGCCTTGTCCTCGTCAGTATCGTAGCCTAACTCCTCGTCAATCGGAGGTTCATTGTCTGTGGGATCCACAAATGGAGGCCGTTCACTGAGATGTACTAATCAGTGTGGAAATCGTCTTCGTGGATATAGAATACTACCTTGAAATCATCCAAAACTGCGCTCTTTCTCGCTCCCGGAAAGCCAGAACCTGGTCAGAGAGAGTTTTGCCTTCCGGAATATCTCTCAGCGTCTCGTCAATGGTGGCAGCTGCTCTGAGCAGTGTCTCGCACTCGCTTCTGAGATTGGCGTACATCCCAGCTTGTTTGCGTGCATAAGCAGCATGACCAGGTTTATTTCGAGTGTCCGATTTATGCGCCAGACTCGTCCAGATCTGCGAGAACTTCTCGAAATATTTGATCGCACGATGGAACTCGGCATGCTTGATTTCTACCTGTTCCATCCATCGCTCCATCTGCGCCTCGTCACGGAAGAATTGGACCCGCCTGTCTACAACACCGAAGGAGCAATGTCAGGACTTATCGGACGGAAGGACAATAAACTCGCACTTTCTTCCATGAATGCGTCCATCTCCTCCTGCGAGAAACCTGCTTTGGGACGTACCCTCCATAATTTTCCATCCTCAACCTCATCCACGGGTTCCTCATTTTCTGCCGCGAGCTCTTCCAATGCCTTTTCTTTTCCCTTTGACTGTTTGAGTTTCCGGGGAGAGACGGCCGGCGCATGCTGGTTTGCTAATGAACGTTAACCATTCAGTAACGTTCGACGGAAGATTACACACTTTGCTTCCGAGAGCTCTGAGTCCCTACAACTGTAAAATACAATCAGATTCACAGAAATTACCACAGAAAGATTCTCAATGCCTGGAAGAATATCCTCCCCTCTGTCCAAAGCCATACGTGTTGTTGAAGGTCCTGCCTGCTCGGCAGTACGTGGTCGAGCACCAGCTGTCCAAAGTTTGCCGTCTATAGCACGTGAATCGCCGATCCGGCGCTTCAATTCGGAAGATTTACGATAGGTATCTTGTACTGTGAGGAACGGAAAGTACTCCTCGTCCAGCCTGCCGAGATGACCCAGGGCCTTGCGGTTTCGGTTGTAATCAGCAAGCCTAACTGTTCGCAAATCTTGTTGAGTCTTCAGAAGCTTGGATGACTTGGTATGCTGGTCTTGACCTCGAGTATGAATGACCTGCCGGTCATTCAGTGCACTGATGATCTGGCAAATGTACTGCAGACGTGCGATGAGATCGGTAGCATGTGCTTCGCGAAGGCGGGCCTCCTCCTCAGCTACAGATATCAACCCCAATCGCACCCTATCTTCTACACCAAAGTCTGAAGGCAGCAAAAGTTTCTCATTCTCGGGGTTGGAAGCTTGGCTCTTCGCAACATGTTCCCAGCAACTGGGCATGAACGTCGCTTGAGCCTCTCGCCAGGTCGTGATGCGATCTTCCAGCTTCTTCCGTTCCTTCTCAAGCTTCTCCCTTTCGGATTTGTCTGTTGCCCTGTCTGGAGATCTTCGTGATTTCACTGACGCAATCTTTCGCCTTAGCGGTCGTCTGTGCTCCTTTTAGCACGCTTTAGGAAGATAATCATGACTGATACTTACTGTTCTTCCTGAATAATAATTCCCTCCATGAGGAATGTGGCGATCTCACCGACACTCAATTCCGTCGGCCCACACTGTTTCGTCTCCGTGGAGTGCTTTAACGTGTCCAAAAGCTGGTCTCGGCTAGGAGCTACAGAAAAAATGAGCACTGTTCGTTCAAACAACAATACACAGACCTTTGGACTGATCATAGGCATAGACAGACTTGAAAAACTTCTTGTTCTTGGGATCTATCTGCGGCGAACGATTCAACTTGTTGTACTCGTTGACCTTTTCGGGTCCAAGTGCTTCGCAGACACCCAGAAAGTGGTCACGATGATCTCGGTACAGCTGAATAGCAGCTACAAGATCATTATACAATGTGGTCGCTGCAAGATATTGTTCAAGTATCTGTCACCACGATAGTCCATAGAAATACACACCTGTGTTGTTCTGCTTGCGAAAGTTCCAGTAGGTCATATGGAAAATGATTGTATCCTCCCGTCTTCCGGGGGTCATTTGCCTAGTTGCACCTCCTATTTGGTTCAGCTCAGGCCAAAGCATCTCTGCCGTCTCCCCAATGAATCTCCCAACGCAGGGTTTATAGACGGAAGCATACATGTACATGCAAATATCGGCGTGGTTTTGGACATGTACAAGGGGAATACACACTCGAGTAAATTTGATATCCTCATACAGATTCGGAAAATATTTTTGAAAACGCTTCTTGAAGTGGACGCAATAGGCACACATGGCATCGTAACTCGTCACTTTGTCATGCGGTTTTTGCCCAGCTTTGATGCGACGTAGGCCCTCAGCTTTTGCTTGGCATAAATCGGTAGTTGCGTAACTGAAATTGAGAGATGAGATCCCGTATGTTTCACCCTAGATCAGAAGAATACCTTACCGTTCACCAGCCTTCATATTCGTCGAAGATTCCACGAAGACATGATCACACTGGCGGTTGATGATTCCGGTAATATCCATGCCTCGGAACTTCTTCGAATTTTGTTTTGCGATGGCCTTGATCCATCCACAATCTGCCTTATGCTGGAACAGGATTAAATGCGTTTCAATGGAAACCTATGACTCTGGCCCACCTTGAACGACTGCAATTGCGGGACTGTTCTTTCATACTCGTCAACATCTTCCTTAGACGGAAAAAACGACCGGCCGTTGAAGAATGATTTGTCGTCAGGATCAGCATTCTTGCTATAGCGATTAGCTTGGAAATTGCCGTCAATAGTCTTACGGCTTTGATGAAGGTGTCTGCATGGAAATTCAGATAGACACACGAACGACTTCAAGCTTAACGCACTTGAGTTCATCGGGAGTATCTTCCCAACCGTCCTCCATATTCACTTCTCGTTCACAACAGACAGGACAATAAGGGATTACATTGCCTTTCGGACGATCAGGCAATTCCTCATCAATCCCATGACCCTGTCCAAGCCACTTCTCCACCATCAGGGTCTGCCAAACGCGTGAAATGATGAGAAAATTGTCGTATACATCCTATACCTTTCGAATTAGCACCATCCATCAAAGACCTGCGAACAGCAAGACTCACAGAGATATTCCCGGGAAACATATTGTCCGTGATGCGTTGCAGGTACAAGCAGTAATCATAGGCAGTTTTGCGAGAAGTTTTGGTATGAATATCGAAACGTCGCAAGCATTCAAAACTAAAAGCTGTACCAGGAGACTCTAAAGTGGCTGGGAACATATCTGCTTGAAACAGTTGGTCCCATCGCTTCGGTGCTGATGCACAATGGCAGTAACGAACTAGAGTTGAATGAACGCCATTCGGTTCTGCAACGATCAACTGAACCGGATTATTATCAAGATCTCTGGAGCACCCTAGGTCTTTGTTCCGACAGAAGTCTAGCACGCCACCAAGAGTGGAGATATCCTTCTTCACAAAGAAACCATTCTTGGGATCCCATTCGTATGCCCAGTGAAAGAATAGGTTCCTTGCGTGATGCTCCAAGAAGCATTTGTGGCACTCCGGGCTCGACATGAGACATTCCCGACACAACAAATACGACTTCATCCCGCTACGGCCACAAGCACACGGCCCACCTACGCGCTTATCATATGATCTCTCAATCAGAAGGTCGAGGATCTCAGGGAAGCGCTCCTGGTACTCTTGCTCAATCTCACAACGCTAGTAAGTCAAATGTTAATAACAAGAGTCACGGAGAAACTTGGACACCATACCCGTCTCTTCTTCTTGCTCCTCTTCCTCCTCTTCCTCTTCTTATTCTTCTTCTCCACCTCGTCCTCCTGCTTCCCCTCCTGCGGTCCAGTGATATCGAAAGACATGGTTTCGGGTTGCGCCGTTGCCGCTTCACTTGAATCCCCGTCAGGCGAGAGAGACGTAGTCACCTGTTGGGCCGTTGCAGTATTACTGACAACAACGACATTGGTAGAACCTCCGGCAGCGATGGTCGTTATTGTCGAAACTTCATCGGGACCAGTTCGAACGCTCATCATTGCTTCACGATTGGCCAACAGCTTCTTTCTACGAGACATACTGCAGAATACTTGGGGCTGGTTGATAGATGAAGAAGTGGGAAATGTCGGGGGAGATTAAGATCAGGATCGCGTCCGAACGGAAACACAATAAACCGGTTATAAGGGAGCTCGTCTGTCGCGATTTCTTGTCTTGTGCCACGGAGATATTCGGGACCAGAAAGATCCTGTCAGAGAAAAAACAAAAAGAAACAAAAAGAAACCACTGTCGTCTCTCGGTCGTATACGTGAAGCCACACGAAGACCCGAGGGTTGGCAGCTAGATTGACACTATCGAGAGGTTCCAGGTGGGGCTGACTCAGTCAGCAAAATCCTTTGGCTCAGCCAAAGGAATGCCACGGCTCAGTCGTAGCAGTGAGGACATCAGGGAAAAGATAGCGAGCATACCAGGCGCATTCGACTCAGTGCCAGTGGTAACTAAGAAAGGACATGTTTCAATTTGTTTGGTGTCATAAGTCAGGTGATGCAAACACCTGACGCGTTCGACGCGTTATACTAATACTAAGTGACTACTAACAAACAAAAATCCGCCTATTCGACACACTACGGTATCCCTTTCAGAGGCTGCTCGCGAAGGTTAAATCATCAATAATGCAAGATAAAACAAAGCAGAATACCTGGTGTCTCGGAATCAATGGCACCATTTGTTTAGGCATCTTGGAGATGGATATATACGATTTTGAATGTGAATAGAGATTGAGAACTCACTGTTATGTCGGTGCTCTGCGGCATTCGCTCTATATCTTGAGCAAGTTCACGAGGAGCTATGCCCATCATCTCCGTGCGTAGAATCCAGTCAATTTCGGCGACTTCTCCACAAAAAGTTGAATCGACTTGAGCATGAACAGTTTGAAAATATGGGCAATACGTGGAGCCGTTGTGAACTCCAAGTTTAACTTGAAGCCCCTATACGCAAGAGTCATCTTCAGCTTCTCATCCATATGTTTAGGAACTCGGAAGGATACCTTGCCAAGAACATCCATATCAGCAGGTGAAGTGTTACTCAAAACGGGTTCGGACGCGTTGTTCATGAGGATAAGGATTACTTACGGGAAGTGGAAACAGTTCTATTTATCGGATGTCGTTCTATTGTTTCACATCGCAGTAGAAATAACAATTAATCACAAAGGATGTCGGGACCGGTCACCGAGCCCAGGGCGTGGGAAAGTATTCTAATACTAGATCCCTACAGACTCCTTCACTCGGCTGTGCTTTCCATCGCTAATTCTTTGCGCTCCGACTGAGTCGTGCGCGTCCTGCAACTTAGTTGTGGGACACCTTTAATCACCTTTGAATACATTTACTTGCGGGTCTTCCGGTCTTCCGTACTACGATGTCGAATTCCAACAGCCTAGAGTGGCTAGATCTGCAACCCGAGCACTTCCTAAGGAACAAGGATGAAACTCGTGCGTATAGTTACCCTGTTTATTCTTCGTTTTGATTTATTTACGGACCTCTTTAGGCGCACTCACTTATGCTGACGGTGCCGTGGGCTGTCTTTCTTCAGTTACGCGCGAGTTCGTCACTTCCCCAACGCAAAAAGAGATTCCTTACCCTCCATTGGGCTCTACCAGAGATCTCTACCGTCGGGCTGACGGTCTCTATGGCGAGGATGACCCTATACAACACCCGCAACCATACAACCCAAGATTCCCGTACCTTCCCTGCATCCCTAAACAACCGCACGAACCCACCGATCCATACTATGAACACCGGTTTATGTGGACCCAGATTCAGAAGCACCACTTAGACTTTACCACGCAGGGCGCTGCACGGGGTGAGGGTGTCCTCAAGTCGATTTGTACTAGTCGTCTGGACGCCGCAATAGCATCCGTTGAAGATCGTTTGAAAACTTGGAAATTGACGCATGGCGGGGAAAAGCACTTGCCTGTTGTCGAGTTGCTGATGAACTGGCGAAACAACCTGGAAGTTTGCTATACCCGAGTCACCACCATCTCCTGTTCTCTGTATGATGTCATTCGTATATTTGCGGAGTTGCGAAGGTCTTGGTTGATCATTATTGCGATCTTGGACTACGATGAGAAGATCTATCCCCGAATTCGGGGCATCACACCCTCAGAGTTACCTCTTTCGACGACAGAGTTCTGTATGGGAGCGTTCGTCTGGAAAGACACAGACGCTCTTCAGTTCTTTCAGGCGGGTCTTCCATTTTACTATGTGCGACACTACAACGAGTTCGACAGGCAAAACATAATCGAAATGAAGCCATTCACACGATCTGGCCTCTGTATGCAAGCTGCTGAACCTCCTTATGGTGTCGTTTACACTGGTCAAGCTGGGTCTGATGACAAGTTTGCCGCGATTTACAAAGCTTCTGTCCAGTGTATCCCGGGTGCCAGCCCCTTTGCCAATCTGCATCTACCAGGGCAGTACCAGTCATCTTATCAGCTTGGCAATAAGCTTTCGTCGCCGGCCCAATCATCCATTGCTATTACATCATCACAAACTACTTCCACAATTGGACCTGTGCGGACTCGCAACGCTACAGCTTCGTCCTCCAAACGGGATCATCCATTTAGGAAAGGTGGTCGTAAGGGCAAGAATTGTGAGTATCCATTCTTATCGTTTGTTTACCGGCCTTTTGATAAGTTTCTCAGCTCAGCAGCAACGAGACGTTTTTGCCGACCTCCCCCATGATCATCCCTTCGCACCACAATTGCTATCAACATGGACCGGAATCAAGAAGCAAATAGACTCTAAAGGTTTCAGGACCGAACCCAAACAGAAATTAAAAACCATTGTACCCGACCCTTCTCTGCTATTTGGCTCAGATCATGCTCGGTTAATGTCGTACCTGATGCAGTGGAAGCACGTTCGGCCGATTTGGTTCAAGCATTGCCGTACCAGCCAGCCTCCTCAATCTCCCGTGGAGAATGGGGTTTGGCGAAAAGTGCTCGGTCAGCAATTGTTTGGCAAAGCTGAAGAAGGAGAAATAACGCGGATTGAGAATCGCCAGCATCAGGATGCGCTTGAGGCGAAACAATTACTCGACAATATCTTCCAAATCCATTCCCCAGGAACTTCAATCAAACCATCCTCTCCTGTCTATGTTTCGGTTCCCGAAGCCAAAGTGTTAATTAGGGAGCTGAGTCTTGTCAACTTCCGTTACCAGCTGGTTGCGTTAGACACTTTGGCTGACACATCACGACCCAGGGCGGGAACGGCTGCTCAATTAACCATTGTTACCGCTAACCATGACCAGCGTCGACAAAGTTTAATCTCGAAAATCTTCGGAGATGGTGATGTTTTCACTATTCCTTTGGAAAATGTTGGAATGTTGGCATCTGATTGGTCTCTACGCATTGTTGGGTTGAGGGCATTCTGTCAAGTTATGGATACTTGGCCAGGAGAGAAACCTGCGCTGTGGAATAGAGGTTCCGATGGAAATCTGCACAGAATGCAAAAGGCTGGCGAAGAATGGGAACGCGCTTTGGCAATATTTTACGTACAGACTTATTACAATTACTTTGGTCACCCACCAGTTTTGCCTACACGAATGTAATCATAATCGTACGTATCCACAACATGTATTATATCTATTAGTATTCCGAAAGATTGCTTGTATTTTACCGTATGTACTGTGATTGCTCGTCATGAAGAAAGACAAGTTGTCGGCAAGTTAAAGCCGGGTTACCGGAACGTAGAGCTGTCACGTGTTGACGTTTTGCTCCTTCTCGTTACCACCTAAATACTCAACGACGCTTCGTCCATTTTGCTGCTACGACTGAGTCGTAGTCTCCTTTTGGCTGAGCCAAAGGTGATTTTGCTGACTGAGTCAGCCCCACCTGGAATCTCTCGGTCGCATCAATCTAGCTGCCAACCCTCGGGTCTTCGTGTGGCTTCATGTATACGACTGAGAGCCGACAGGAGGTCTTGTATCTCCCCGGAATATCTCTGATTGGGATATAATTAAATCGTAAGTTCATAACATTTCGAAACTACAAGCTATGAGCTGACGAAAGTCATTACAGATGTACTACAAATAATCGATTCGATTTCTTGCTTTGCAGGTCCTCTTCCCCACCTTGATCCTCAAATACAACCACCGTCCTACCGTTTTCTTCGCCTGCAATATTAATCGAGAATCTCTATTATTGTCTTGCCGTTCTCCTCGTATTCGAGGTACGACCAATATGCATCGCCTTCACTCACTCGTGCCTTTTTCTTACTGCGTCGCTCGTCTGTGTACTCGGCACTTCTGGCACGTTTGGGAGCCCGAATGTTGGATGGAATGGTAGATGGAGGTCGCTTGTGGAGAGGATGGACTGGAGTAATAGATTGGGAAGTACTGCCACGGGAACCTGTCGCTTTGGAAATCCCTAGATTGAACCAGCAATCTAGTCAAACTTGGCACGATAAAGGACCAAATACTCACCTTTGATGGTCAATTGCCCTTCGTCGTCACTCTCGTCAGCACCCTCATTATATTTGATCTCCCCGCCAATGCAACGGGACTGGCCGGGCTTCGGGGCGTCTCTGTTCTTCTCTTCCGGCAGTGCTGGGACTCGATTGGGGAATTCTGTGTCGATGCAAAGCTCCCAGGCATCTATACCCATCCTGAGGAGCTGAAGATCGTTTTGTGTGAGCTGCACACAAACCTCGGGGCACTGACAATCGGTCGTTGCCTGTTACGAGGTGAGATAGGAGCAAGCAAGGACAGCTAAACATACCAGATCAACGCGGCGGAGTTCCCCGGTATAAACATCGAACCTAGCTTTGTGGAAGAACTCCGGATTCAAACGACATTTGGCGGTTTGCGTAATAGTGCCATCGAGTTTTTTTGCAATCGCAAAGGCAGCTTGGTCTTCAGGCTCTGGTGCTTCCAGCCATGTCAAGTTCTGACCGCCTAGGGCGTTGGGGTACGGCAAGCGATCACGATCACAGGCTAAGTCTAGGATTGTGAGTGCATCGTATCGCTGAGGAGAGACGTGGCGGATGTTTCCGAAGGGCATGGTGGGCGCAGGTTGGCGCAATGGTATGATTTTCCTCTTTTATATCATCCCATTTTGACCAGGGCTTTCTTGTCTCTGATGTATAGGTGGCATTAGACGCTTTGCTAACTAAAGCATAGGCGCTTGGGCTTAGAACGCTTGTTCCACCGTGGCTATTGTCACAATATTCATTCACATTCTACTTGATTCTGACGGTATTGTTTATTCAGGTGAGTCATTACTGTACATTTGTTATCCATCCTTACATTCTACTTCTAGGTCTACTCCTCATCTGACAACAGATCGATAATCTCGTATGCCTTAGAATCAACACCTCCGGCCCTACGTCGCTTGGCAGATGTATCCTGCTCCTCGTCCGCTTTGCGCTTCTTTGGTGGCATTTTTTCAATGACCGTCAGGTCCGTCGACGCCAAAATTGACTCCTGTTTACTGATGGTAGAAGGCCCGGCCCCAGACGAAGAACTGTAACTGAAGGGGCTAGAAGGAGGAGGAGATGGCAGTCCGGCAACTGTGGACGTTCCGGTATGCAGATCCTGAGCAAGCAGCGCTGCCATCTGCTCGCGATGGCCTGCAAGAAGGTTGTCCATTTCGGTTGAGTGCCTGTCTCTCATCTCTCTGAGTTCCTCATTCTGGATCTGCTGGACAGCTACAATCAGCTCAGCGTGTTCCGGGGTTGTAGAGGGAAGAGTTCGATAGACAGAAGCTGATTCCTCAGAGACTGGCGTTTGGGCTTGTTCTCGTTGCTTCCCTTTGGCGTGAGCACCAATGGCAGTCCCTCCAGAAACGGTACCAACTGAAGCTCGTTTCGCTTGTCGTGATACTTGTGTCTCCTTGTGGCGCCGCCTGGTTCTTGCCTTCTGCTCTGCATCCCGACGAGCGCAGAAGATTGTGAATGCGGTCTGGACCTGAAGATGGGCATGCTCCGGGAGAAAAATGTACATGCAAGGGTTCTTGCGTACGGGGCATGGGCGTTTCTATGGTTGAAGTCAGTACGGCTGTAGGGGAAGTATGGAAAACAAAGACCTGTTGATCTGTATGGCTACGCCTCAAGTCGCCCATTCGATCCTTCTCATCTCTGCCCATGACAATCTCCCATTTGTGGATGATGGTAGAGTTGACCGTACACTTCACCTGTTCCTTGATCTCCGGGTAAAAATGTTGAACAAGGGCACAGATGGCGGCATCGTTTTCCTTGATGGTTTTGGTAGACTGGAACCATTTAGGGTAGACAGAGAGGGGCTTTTGAAGGTCGAGGGAGTTTACGAAGGCCAGGGATTCTTGGGAAAGGATGGTCTGGCTCATATTTCGAAAGAATGGAGTCGAAGGTGGTCCTGAATGAAGGTCAATGAACCTTATAATGCGCAAAATGACAATTGGGAACGCTTTGATCCTATTGGCATGCAGTGCGTTCTTATGGTCTGTGGCATTGCCGATAGTTGAGCTTGCTCCCGGCGTGCCACCTGTGTTGTCAAAGCACACTAAACTTCATCTATTCAAGTCTCGTTTTCTTTCTCTTGCTACCATCGTCCTCTTCTCACTGCGAAATCCTCTACCATGACCAGTACCTCCAGTCAGACTTCTTCTCGGGTTGGAGACACAGTCCAGTCCTCCGAGGATGGTACTCCTCCCAACAACAATCTGCGCCACGACAAAGAACGAGCTTCATTTGCCCACACCGCTACCAGACGAGCCGGTCGAAAGTCCGAATATTGGAGTACGGAACAGCTTGCTTTGATTGGGAAGCATACCACGAGATTCCTGGCCTGTGTGGAGGAGCACAAGGACGACTTGCTGGGGAAAAGTGACCGGAGGTCTTGGCCCAAACCATTGTTGTTATGCCTTGAGGTCATCCAGAATGCTTTGTTTGCGGATGAGAAGATGAGAACAAACCTGCACGAGGGTATGAGGAAGGCTACTGGTGAACGCCCCTTGTCTAGAGAAGACCTGGACCATAACACAGCACAGGAGGAGAAGAATAAAGATGTGTGGAAACAGGTGAATTTCTATTCTCTCGTTTTTGCTGGAACCTAACACATGTTCTGCAGAAGGTCAAAGACTTCTTCAAGAACAAACTCCGTGACTATCGGAAGGAACACAGCAGCGAGGGAACGAAACCAGCAAAAAATGATCAGTCTGCTTACGAACTGCTGCAGAAAGTGCTCTTTGCAAGTTTCGGGCCTCGAGATCTTTTTGCTCAAGAGAACGCGGACGAGATCCGGAAGTGCCGTGACGAGTTGGTGGCTCAGAAGCCAGAACTGCAGAGTAACAACGGCGCTCCTTATCAAATGGCAATCTCGAAGTTATGGGCTGCTGCTGACCAGGCTTCCTATATTGCAAGAGCAAAGGATCAGTTCATGAACCTTGACCGGTAGGCATCGAATCTGCAGCTATGTCTTTGCATTTATTAATTGTCACACAGAGACGAGGAGAAGTTGAGCAGAGCACTCCACTGGTTCCTGAACGCATTATCTCCGAAGTTGGGTGAGGTCGAAATGAAGCTTGTCTATGCACTTCGACACACTAGGGGTGGTATATCCGTGCGAAGGTCAGTGGATTTTGCGAGGCTTCATGACTGTATTGACTGATACGGGCTCTGAATAGTGTTGATGCGGCCTGTAAGAGCCGTACTAATTTTGACGACAAGTTTGAAACCGACCATGAAGAGAGCTGGGAGTCGTTTTCCAACGCGTTCATGCAGTGGGCAGATAAACGTATCCCACGTGAGTTATTTTCCTTCTTGTGGACTTCTCTTTGACTGACTGAGGTGTTGTGAAAGAACATGTTCCGCAGGGCCCCAAGACAAAGACAGTTTGGGATATCCCGGAGAATTCGGAAGGCGTCCCAGTTTTCCCGAACGAAACATCTTCAGACGACATAGCGGTCATGAGGGATATTTTGAATGCATATTTAAGGGCTCTTTGGTGTACGTCAATTTCTCTTTCTGGTGATTACGGGACTCACATCTTCATTTAGTTTACAGCTGGCCTGCAGACCCACAAATGGCAGCTATTCCATGGTCGGAGGTCGCAGAACATCCCGAAGACTATTACGACCTCGACCAGTTGCCCAAGGGCGATAAATTGCAGTCCCCGGACTCCATGAAGAGAGCGAATCTCGTAAATTGGTTCGAATACTTCGAAGAACGTCCGAGAAACATTCCTCCGTTCAGATTTTTTCCCAAGTCCAAAATCCAGGGACGACTACGCAGGCGACAAATGCAGGCTTCGGAAGAGCTTCATGCTGGGGAGGAATTTGCAGATGATGAATCTGCTCCACGTTCTTCAAGCCCTGCGCTGGAGATCGCCACAAGTTTGGAGACGGAAGATCATGTACCAATGGCCACATCGTCCGAGTCTGTTACCCCGTGTGGTAACAACAATCTTATCAAACCCAGCGAGTCAACATCGACCTCTATTTCTATGGACGATATCGAAGGCGCGACAACAATTTTGCCTTCTCCCCTGTCCTCCAGCGCATCCCCGGATAACGAAACTCGCGTGTCTCGTGCTGCTACCATTAATTCTGCCCAATTGATCTCTCCGGCAGGCAACGATACCGAAGACCCAGCACCATTTGTTGCGGCTTCCGCCTCGTCCTTCGAGGTAGCTAACAGCGGCACAACTGCAGTATCTGTTCCGACTGGCCAGTCTTCATTGACCTCCACTGTAGACGATGCCGCAATGAGTGCCGTGGCATCTCCCCCATTCTCTAGCACGCCTCACAGTAGAACCACTGCTGGGTCAAATGCTACTGAGGAAGATTCATTGCCGCCTGTCGCTAGTCAGCAAACGATCCAGAAACACATCAGTCAGTCATCTTTGACAATCAAAGTACCTCCACTCTCGAAGGGGCCAAACCACATGCAGGGAGCTACAGTGGGGACGAGTATGGAAGATGTAGAGGACCAAGCGGTGGGGGAGAAAGAGGCAATGGGAAAAGGGAGGAAGGGGAAAGGAAGAGTCAAGAAATCCTCTGACCGGTCTCGAAAAGGAGAAGTAGGGACTGCCGAAGCAGGAGGAAGCAGACGGAAGAGAAAGGTGGACAGTGTGGAGGAGGCCGAGGTTCAAGGAGATCAGAAACGTGTTCAGACGGCTGGGATCTCTACAGTTGATATCGAAACCGTAGCACAGCGCGGTCAGCGTCGCAGCAACCGAATCAAGAATGCACAGAAACCATTGCCAGCTTGACCTCATCTCCGACTTACGATTTTGATGACTTTGACAATTACGCTATGACTTCATTCCAGTATCCCTGTCTCTTTCTGTCTCTTCGTCTCTACTTCCCTAGCCTATCGTAATTTCGGTACCTGATCCTTTCTCTTCCGAGTAATCCCTCAATTTCCCTTCGCCTCCTTCACGTCTTACGCTCATCCTCATCCCTTGACCAATTCGTGACCGCAATTGACCAGCGGTTGTGGTCGTAATTCATGTAATGGTAATTTACTGCGAGAACGACTTTTGACCAGCAGCTCGTTAGTAATTGATTGATCTATGGTTGACCAGATCTGACCATAACTGGAAGGTATTTTACTGCGAGAATGATTTTGGTCAATTGACATATTGACCAGGTTTGATCTTGTTGATAGTTGCAGTAGATCAAATTTTGGTCAATCGTTGTAGTACTCAACTTGGATTTCATTTGGTCATTTGTATCGGTCAATGTTGGTCAATATGAATATCAATAGTGTATTTAAAGTACTGTATATACAACTTTCTTGAAATGTCACCCTTTGACCGAGGTTGACCATTCAATGCCATGAGATCAATTGCTGATCACGTATGGTCTCGGACTGGTCCCAGTACGATCAACAATGGGGCGCGGAAATTTACAATGCTCAGCAGCACGAAAAGAACTTTCTGACTGGCAAAATAGTTTTTTTATGCAAGACCTGCAGAATTAATTAAAATGGTACAGAACATTTCAATAGGAAAAGTTGATTGAACCGTAGTGAGCCATTCTTTGGATGGCTTCATAGCCGAGTCACATTGTTAGCTCGGCAAGCCTGCTGGAGCAAAGTGAGCCAAAGCCTATCCAACACTATTTGTAGCTCAGCAACCAGAATTGAGTTAATGTGTAACTGATGCAGAATAATCCTTGAATTTGCTCTTTGACCCAGATTTTTAATGATTCCCTACTACCTATATGTACACATGATCTTATTTTGGCCAGTATCATAAAAACACTGTTATATACTATGTGGATGGTGAGTATTCATATTAATAAAAGAAGGGGGCTACTGCTTCATGCAGCATGTATCATTCTTTGCAAAGAGCAAGGTGCATGTGAAGCATGATGTGTATTTGCTATATTAGACTTCATTTCCCTATTCTAGTCTGGACTGGGAAACATTAGTTTGGATTAAAGGTTCTATATCGTAATTAATGCTCTCAATGCAAGTTTGAAGCAAACTATATTGAATATGAGTGGGAGATGTGATTCACAGACTTGCTACCTTTGGAGTTTTTACGCAATGCTATCAAAACAAGCGCATAAAAAGCAGTATCTAAAAGACTCTTCCAAAGAAGCAAGACCTCACATACTTTGCTTGTCAAAGTGGTAGTGCCTAAGGTTTGTTTAATAAGATTATGGTAACATCTGTGTATTCCTATCTTTCATCCTTTTTTGCATTATTACCCACTTTATATCCAATCAGAAACATTGCAACCAGAAACATTACCCCGAGCAAGAAAAGCTGGAGTTGAGATCATTAACAATAAACCTGCTTCAACTTATCCAATTCCCTAATCCCAGCCATTTCCAATCATCTCTCGAGAAAACCCAATACAATATAAAATCCAGACCGGCATGATAGAGCTGATTCGTGAGGAGTGGAATCCCAACGAACTTGAAATTATCTGGGGCAAATAGACGGACAATTTGTAAGCGCAGGTCTCGTTCCTCACCCAGCCCAGGCGTTCTGGATCGGATCATGTCGAATACAACATCAGGAAAATCGAGTGCATAACCAAAAGCAAGGTGCAATTCCCTCAGCTGTGGGAGCTTGGATATGTCATATATCTGAAAATGTTTTTGTGCACGGTGCTTGTATGTCAAGGATGTGAAGAATTTTTGAGTGAGAGTCGGATCAGGTGCTCCAAATTCACCAATAGCAAGGTGAGTAAGAGATTCGAGGTGAGAAAGGAGGGATAGAATGTCAAGGTCTGTGATGGGTATGTTTATAAGAGTAAAATGCGTGAGCATAGAGCGGGAAACATGTTGAACCGAGATGATGTCTTGGTAAGGGAATGGAAAATTCAGCGTCCCTGGACTAGCTTCAAAACGTAGTCTGGCAACGTTGGGAAGATTAAGCTGACTGCACATGAATTTTATGTGCTGATTTGAAGCCAAGAAGAAATGTACTTCCTGTGAAAGACACAACTTCTTGTTGCGGCCCACGGCTGCACCTATCTCTTGCATAGTAACAATTGTTGCAGGAGATGCGAGCTGCAGGGTATCCTCATCCATGGCATCAGAGAGCGTGAGTGATCTGAGGTTAGGTAGTGCTCTTGTTGAACGGCCAGAACCACAGATCGTTATACCCAATCCTGTGTGCGTAAGGGTTTCGAGAAAAGGGGCTGAGGCAATCTCAATGGATGGGATAAATTCGCTCAAGCTCTGGCTGAATACGTGTATGTGGAGATTTTTGAGGAGGGGGAAATGAGAAGGCCAAGTGGGAGCAAACATGTTTTCGAATACAGTGAGGTCGATGCATAATGCTACATGTCGCCATCGATGCGCATTATTAAAGATGAGCTCGTAGATATATAAGAGATACGGAGGGCCATGGGTTTGGAGAGAAATAGGTATATGGGTAACATTTTTTTCCTCGGCTGTGCATTCAGTAAATTCAATCACAATGTCCAGAGGAAGTTCACCCGAGCGTGTAAGATGCAATTCAACAATTTCATGGATTTTGGTTACTCGTTCGGGAGAAATGCCATTCAAAAATTCCCGAATAATAATCCGAGACCATAATCTAGAGTCTGAAGTGATCCACGACCGCCAATGAGAACATACGTGACTAAGAACTGTGGCCGGGTATGCGGTGGTAGTGTGGCCTTGGAATGAGACAGGAGAGCTGATGTCACAAGCAAAGGAAAAGATTTCGGAGAGCAGTTCAAAGGGAATTTGGTTTATGTGGGTAGCTTTGGTGACAGAAGAACTAGTCATAATAGCTGATAGTAGTTCCAAAGACCTCGGAATGATGGTGGTGGTTTTGGGTCAAGAGCAGATCAGTCACGGTAGTCACACGCACAAACCACAAATAGAACTGTAAAAAGGGGTAGAAAATGATGGCTAAGACCGTGAGCCTGGTTTTTCAGTGACTTCCTTGATGGTTTTTGTTATTTAATCTGACTTTTCAAATACGGTACCTTTTTCGAATATTTATAGTTATTCTGTAACTAAGTATTCTCAACAAACCTTGAGTTGAATAATATTGGGAAATAGGATAACAGGTGTCCCGAAACAATTGATAACGTGGTAAAGGAATTCACGAAGACAGATTCATTTGGGTTGGCCAGAAGTAATTAGCATCAGCACCGTGATCACCGATCATCGATTAGTGAATACAGCATATAAAGAGACACCATGGCCGTCTGGGTAGCTTCATGACTTCCGTCTCGAAATCACCAACACAAAAAACTCAAGTATCCACTTCAACAACAGTAGTGTGTAACCAGCCTCTTAACAGAAATACAGCATACTGACCAAACAAATAGTATACGACAAAGACAATACACGGCAACGACATCCTCGTTAAAGACAAGCTGTTCGTGATCAGCATCTACCAGACTGACGCTGAAGCGGCCAGCCAACCTCCCAAAGTGCTCACAAACTTTGGATTTGATATCTACCTTGCTACATACCATCCAAGCAACCACAATCAAGTCTTTCGTTGTACCGTGGACTCAAATAACCGATGGGGATTTGTTTGTGTTGATTCGAGGAGGCGGATGAACAGGAATCAGAACGAGAATCTGAAATGCGAGAAAAGTGAGGCCGACTGCGGTGCCTGGGAGTGCTTTTATTTCAATAATGTGGAAGGAGGAGGTTATAGGATGATGATGACGGTAGGCGAGAAGTTGTGTCCTCTGAAGCTCAGAGATGATGCAAATGGAGAATGGTTTTGCTTGCACACTGGGCAGGACATGTTGTTTGGGTTAACCAGAGTTGAGCCTTGAACTGGTTTCTTGAGAACTTTGTAATGTAATGGGAGTTGTTCGGAATGGCATTTGCTGATGGTACATGTACGGACGTTTTGGAATGGATAGAAATTATGGAAAAGCGAATCGAAAAAATGCATTCGGACTCGGAATCCCCGTATTATATTTAGCGCCAGATGTCAACAATTGGATCCCGAAGCCAAACCTAGGTAGTATGTCAGCGACAAATCCAGAAGTAAATACATACCGGTAGCGGCATTTAACTACTGATGGTAGAGTATTGCAGCCTAGAACTGATGCCTAAAGAAAGATATATGTCAAACTTTGTACTCGGCCTCGGAATCTCCTCCATACCTGGGCGCGCGCAAGCACCGGATGTCTGACACATCAACGTTTAGGTCCCAAGTCTGGTTTGTGAAACTTGAAGGAAAGCCAGCGTTGATTAATAACAGTAACAGTGCCGCCTTGAATGAATACGGGATGACATAGCCCTATAGTATGAGGAATGGTACCACAAAGACGGCGATTAAAGCATTGCGCATATGAGATGCTGTATTTGATTATGGATTCAATGTAGTTCCCCGAAAGGGTAGTCAAAAACGAGAGAAGAACGACATTGGTTCAAATATCTTGGGAAAAAAGGTGTAAGAATTGCGCCAGAATCGAAGGCGGAGGAGGAGGACACGGAGGCGGGGTAGTACTGCAAACGATGCGTTTATCCCGAATGCGCGGTATGGCGATTGGTATCAGGAGAGGCAAATGAAATGCTATACTGTACATAGGAATTTCAACAATGCGAGTGGATCCGGGGCCGAGAGTCTAAGAGTGTTTTAGTAAGTATGAGGACAAGTAGTGACTGCGCAGAGCTGTGTCATTTTTCTGCCTTCGGGACTCGGAAGCGAGTTTTCTTGTTGGAAAGGAAGAGAATGGTTCGGTATGAAGCTGTAGAGGGTCTACCGTAGTCTGTCTGTGTCAAAGTTAGAACCGAATACGACAGATTTTTACTCGATGACAGTCTTGGCACCGAGAAAAAGGTCTAGACATCATTTGGATATGTATCGTTTGGCAGCTTGGACGTGCAAATATTTCGGTAGCAGTAGCCTGACTCGTTGCCAAGAAGGGTCAGGTACGTATTGCAATGCGGGGAATTCGGATTCGACACTCGACTTGGAACTTGAAATGTGACTCCGCAGCAAAAAAAAAAAAAGAACTGGTAGAGTAAACATCACGGCAAGAGGTATCCATCTTGGGAACCGCAGTTACAGTCTTAACAGTGAACGCGTTGTACTTACAACGTCTGATTTCGTATATGAAAGTCTCGAGTGTAGTGTATTTTGAGCTGAAGATCAGTTGATGGGAACGATTCCAATTATAACCTAGTTTGAGAATAGAAGCAAAAATAGACATCTTACCTATACGAACCCGAGCAAACGGTCAGATGAAGAAATTGGACGCATGGATGGACGCATGGAAGAGTACATTTTGTGATGGACTTTGGATGGTGGACTTGGAGACGCGGGAGATTGGAGACGCGTCGCAGAACGAACAGATGTATCAACGTATCAATTGATGTATTTATTCATAGAAGAAATGAGATGGGCTTGTGATTCCCGCTAGAAAAGTAGAATTTAGACGCCGTTCTTATATGGCGCATCCCACCACATACGAGCAAATCCAGGGCAAATACAACGTATCCGAGGGGTACAATGGACGCAAGAGAAAGCTACGCACTCACGCCGAAAGTTGAAAAAATTCTGCTCGACGGAAAGAGTTGCAGAAAAGGAAAGTTTCGGCTGACATTTCATTGAAATATATACGGATACGGATATCTACATTGTCAGTGCAGTTTTCGGCACCTATGAGAACCTATGTATCAGTGGGGAATTTAGGGTAACTGAAAAGGCACCCGAAATGTATTGTATCGAGACCGAAGAAATCCCGCTTGAATTGTCTTTTTTTATCAATTATTTCATTACATGCGAAAAGATATAGCTCGGGCCGTAAGAAATTACACCTGAATCATAAGGAATCAACTCGGCATATGGAAGTTCCGACGGTAGACATTTCGGTTGTCCATTCAAAAATATCGTAAGGCAGGCTGAAATGTGGTATGTCGTTACAACTGACTGGTCGCTGTTGCGTCACGATCAAGACGCGGACGCGTCCAAGTATTGCGTCATAAACATCGACGCAGTAGAGACAACTTATTAATTTTCTTTAGACGGTAGACATAAATCCGAGTTTGTTTTACTTGACTTGTTTCCTTGCTTCGTTGCGCTTTTTAATGGTAGTGGCGAGATCCGATCGTTTATATACATGTGGATTGACTCGTAGTTCTATTTAATACACATAGCAAGTAGATAGCGCGTTTTCAAAGCGATATTTCTGTTAGGAACACCGGAATTGTTAGATGGTTCGTCGTTACAGAGACCATTACTTACCAAGAACGATTTCTCCTTTTAGACTCCGTATTCTTCGACTTCCGCCTCTTCTCCCGGGTTGAAACATTCTATGGCAGCGTTAGAGATTATGAGGACTAACTGATTTCTTACTCACCAAGAATTGCTTCAACAAAGCCAAAGACCGCGCTGAAGATGCCGCAAAAGGCAGCGTAAATCTTTCCGCATCGCTCGAGGAAGCGATTTGTGGTTTCGACAAAGCTGATCATCGTTCCGAGTGAGGAAGGCCTCTACGTAGTACGTTCGTGCACGCGTAATTGCGACTTGAATAATCAGACACGTACAGGAGTATTTCTTTCATCTTCATCGGCTTCTCCGTCGAAGGGATAGACGGCGTCTATTTTAAGTTCAAAGGTGGTAACAGAAAACTAGAACAGAACGCAAACTTACTATATAACTCCTGGAGGAAGATCAGGATTGCCTTGAAAATATCACAAAAGGCCGTGTAAACCTTGACGGTTCGCGTCAGGAATCCGTCTCCTGTTCTGAAAAAGTTGGTGACAGTCTGAAGTGCAGAGGACATTTTTCTGCAGAAGCTTTCTAGAAAGTGAAGTTAATGAAGTGAGATCACTCTTACCTTGAACTTGTTCTGTGGTTGAAGAAGAAGAGGTAAGTTGAAGAGGATGGTGGTGGTTGTGGTTCAAGATTGGACTGCGAGAAAGTCTGATATTTAAGAGGCAAATGACTGCGAGAACAAAGTGGCTGAAGGTGTGATGGCTAGGTAGGTATAACAGAAACTGTTAATAACATAGTTGGTCGTGTCATTTGCGTCTTTTCCGGGTATACTTACTCTACACTGGTCGGCGTTTAGTCGTCTGGGTGCTTTAGAAAGGCTGTAAACTCGAAAAACACTGAAATTTTGTTAAACCAACTGAAATTTCGAGTGCAACTTACTACGCAGGGTTTGACCGTATCCGCTATCGTGGCTGCACCTCCGAGCATTGAGTATACAATATCTACGCCACCGCCTGTTGACCTTGCAAGAGAGCACGTCTTTTCAAAAACTTGGATTTTTTTTTTTCGTTTTGTTGCTCGACGAAACCCCAGGTAAGCGTGATTTACCGTATCAATCTGCTTTTTCGTTTGAAGCCCGGGCGTCTTCGTTACAACTACAGATATAGTTTTCGACCCCTTTCTACTGATTTTGAATTGTTAGGTCTCTTATGTGGTGGATGCTAATTTTGCTGTTCAACCAGGCTAAGAGCAAACGTGCCGCGCGGTGGTGTCATTGGAACTGATTGGCCGCTAATGCGTCACGATTAAGACGCAGGCGCGATATCACTGGTTGCGACGGAAGTCAATACAAATCCAGCAAAACGGCAATTTTAAAGTGTTTAGTTTACATATTATGAACCGGGTACATCCAGTAGTAAAAGTAATTTCTTTCGGTATTTTTGTAAATTTCAGTGCACAATCGGGTATGCATCGAGGCCCGCGTTTTGACAACGGCGTTCACGAACTATACTGTATGTTTGGTAAGAAGTTGGCTTTGATAAAATAAACACAATGACATACGGAAATTACACAGAACCATTACTTGGCCTACACCACACATTACATATTAGTCTAGCTGTTGTTCAAAAGTGAGAAGTTAGAAAGAATGCCATGAATTTTGAAACCCTTACTCTCTCGATAGGTTAACAAACACGGATCGTCCATGTGAATAGTCGAAACGTGCAGCATGTGCAATGATATCATCCAGATGAATCTGGTGAACAGTCTCTTCTAGTAGAGAAGAATAAGTGGTGGCTTGAAAATGAGGATAACGCTGGAAAGGGTCATAAAGAGATTTGGGTAACTGTTGATATGGGCGGACATGAAGGAGAATGACAGTGCCATTTGCCGTCTTGACATCTTCCATTCTCTGGATCTGGCCTGTTACAGGCGCTCCGTTCGGGGTTGGCCTGTACATGATGCTGGCATTGCCTGTATGTGTAGCTGCACCGGAGAAAGTAACACCGTCATACTTGGCATATGCACGTCGTGCGCCTTTCCTTACAACAAACTCCCTAGTTTCACTAATTGCATTCGCTGGAATGAAGCACTTGTCGAAGAGAATTTTCAGCTGCCGAACTGCTTCAGGGCATTCAGGACGATGAAGCCAGCGGCGGATATTAGCTGTCCGAGTTAAAGTTTTGAGAATGGTTGACTCCATAACACCTGAAATTGGAATATAAACTTTGAATATGGAGTAGGAGGAAAAACCTTACCCCCAATGTGATCATTTGTATTGATCTTCTGCAAGGCACCAATCAGGCGCTCAAATGGGAAGCACCACCATGACATGACAGGTCCATAAAGGAGGAGAAAATCATATATATGTCCAGCAGCATGTATATTAGGACGAGAGGCACCATCTCGAACGTGCGGAAAAAGGATACGTAGATCTTTGACCCAAGCTGCAAAGTAGTCTCGAACAGCGGTAGCACGGGAGGCTGTCATTGTATATCGACATGCAATGATTGTTGCCTGGAAAAGGGCCATCGTATGATCAAGAGCTTTGAATAAAAGACCGTGTTCAGAATCATCGTCTGGAGGAACAGAACCGTCACAGTCACCCCAAAGAGTAATAAGTGCAATAGGAAGATAGACGGTACTGAGTGTCCGCCATTCATCTGCCTTAATAGAACCTGCCTTCGCTTCGCCGTAATTCTTTGGCACAGAATTAACCCATGATGGGGTGATTGTCTCCTGGATTACGTGCTGAATGTGAGCGAGGGTCTCGGGGGTTCCAGTCCTTATAACGGAGGCTTCAGAGCTCATGGCCTGACCCAATCTCTATAAAATGATGATCAGAATGCTAGGAATATATTTTGCAAGATAGTGCTCACCCAGTTGAGCAGCAAAGCAATCCAATGGTTCTTCTGTGTGGCAACAGCCTGCCCAGAGGGAAACTTGACCCGTTCAGGGTGCTTCACCTTCTTCTTTGCACGTTGAATGTACAATGCTTGAACTGTTTCACAAACACCATCTAGCCGAGTCGAGAGGTCAAGAGTGTGTGCGACAAAATGGAGAACATCTCGAGTGCCCTTATTATCGAGTCTCGTCCAAACCTGGTCCAGAGTCATAGCTTTCTCTCCCTGAAGTGACAGACAGAGAGCTTCTTGTACCTTTGCAACTGAAGGTACATGCTTTTCTTCTAACTTGCAGCCGGGAGGAGCCATTTCAGGATCGTAGGGCATCCACGGATAATCATATGCATGTTTGAACCCATCAGCACTAAGCCGCGGAGCTGCCGCATTCAAACGAAGAACGTAACGGCAGTGGTAATGAACAACCCCCTCCAAGATGCAATGCATGGCATCAATCACCAACATTTTGGTAGGATCCCAGTATTCAAGTAACCATAGCGAGGACCACCGAACCCCTTGTTCATCAAAAATGGCCTTTCGTTCTGCCAAAGTGTTGGCATCTTTGTACGCATATGCCCAACGTCGAAGTTCCTTCACATCCCGGGAAGTCCACTGTCTGCGATCTGTGTTGAAGATGAAGTTTTTACCACGCATTCGGCAGATACTACAGATGAGACCTGACATCGGTCCCTGAAGGCCTGCTATCTTGCGAGCTGCAGGAAGGTCGTTGACAGATAGTAGGATACCGGCTTCAACCACAGCTCCCGATTCTAGTGATTTGGGATCAGCGGTAGATGATAAATGTAAACCTGGTCGCCATGCCTGAGCGAACTGTTCAACCACCGGCCGAACAAAGTGATCAATCTCGTCGACTGACGGCTCATTTGGGCCAGGGATGACTCCGGCAACGAACATGTACTCGGGAAGATATCGAATGGAAGGATCAAGCGCCAAGTTTGCACAAGATATAACGCCAATGGAATCGTGAGCTCCGCGCTGTGTAATGCCATGGGGGTTGAAAAAGTCTAGGTGTATTGAAAAGGCCAAACGGATATTCTTGCCACGGTCAACGAACAGCTTTCCATCTGGTCCAGCAAAGCTTTTGATGAAATCTGCGTCGAACACATCATAAACGCCTTCCTGCTCTGTACCAGCGCGAATAGCAGCTAAAGCAGAGTCGGTGGCCTGAGTGGATTGCTCGAGATATGCAGAGTCGGAGAGACAGCGTGCGATGTAATCCGGGAGTGAGCTCACAAAGTACGGTTTGATAGGCTCAGCTATACCGTTACGCCGGTGCCTTAATAGCTGCATACCACACTCGTGTCTGCCCTGTTCATCGACTATGACACTGGTACAAGTCTCGGGGTACTCGTAGGTTCCTTTATCATCGAGTTGATGGGCTCTATGTGTGTAGTTACAAGATGGACACACAACGTACAGGTCAAAGCGACCATCTACCGGGAGCTTCTTCAGCGCATCGGGTAGGGAGCTAGGCATGTCCACCAGGATGTTGTTTTGAGAAGAAGAAAACGAGTGTGGCCAACTGCTGCTATCCGAGTCGATAGTAGACATGCCAAGCTTGACGCACATCGCCGCAATTCCGACAATAAAATTGCACTTTACGACAGATAAGCCAATGACCATATTACAGATAATGGCGAGGATGATCAAAACTTGATTGATTTGATCCATTTGCATCACGTCACTGCTGTATAGATAGCCTAGAAGTATGTGAGCAGGTTTGAGCAAAGGTATAATAATCAGTCTTGCCTGTGTCTATTTTGAGGGGGCGTCCAGGAAGGCTTGGTACGACTAGCTTGGATATCTTCGTCAGAGAGCTCCGCATGCAGTCCCGTAGTTCTACTCTTTTGTCCTGCAATGTTGCATCGTTGGAAGCTGGTCGAGATATTCCCCGATACTTAGCAGATTTTTCTCTGCATTTCTGTTTCGTCTCCAAATCACCAACTCGCACGAGCCCCTTTCTTAGAAAATCGGTCGCTGCATCTACTGCCGCCCATTGCGAGTCCACCGAAAGCGATGCGAATGCAACGTCGAAAACACTGGCGATGTGATGATGAAGTTTCTTGTTCATCTGCTCGAGTTCCTTTGACTCGTCGCGCTCCAGTTTTCCGAGATGGTGCCCAATAGGGGAAGGCGAACGCGATTTGACTGTTTGGGATAGATGCTTAGGAGGGGGGCTACGACCGAAGCGAAGACTAGGTCGAAAAGCTGGCGAGAAAGAGGGCTTGCTTGCTTGCATTACAGCATCTAGACTCTCCACGGCATCCGCCAAATCCAAGGACCGCAGGGAGTCCGGCAAGGTCGCAGTTTTCTTCTGATAAAACTCGTCAGACGATGTGAAAAGCTTGTCGTGAGACGAGACATCTATAGGAGTCGCTGTCAACGTAGCAGCAGCGACGAGTGATTCCATAGTAGTGATTGACCTTGTAGTGACATCCTAAATAGAACTTTATTATATTGTTACTACACGCACTAAGAAAAGACTTACTCCGTTTGATGCTTCCATCCGGGGAGGAAGCCCTGGAATTGCACGGTTCTGTGTCCTTGAGGGAGTAGATGGGTTGTCCTAGACATTAAATATGAGCACTGTCATGTTGGTTGTCTGTCGGGCTGCTTACCTGATTCGTAATGTGAGCTGAGGACTGGTTGGAAGAGAATGAGCCGGGCATTGTGTAAGCTTCATCATCATCGAGACATAGTGCTTCCAATCTGCCTGCCAATTGTGAAGGTGAAGGTGAACAGGGTCTTGCGTAGTGCTCTTCCAGACTTAGAGAGTTCAATCCGACTGCCAACTCTGTAACCGAGCCAGCCTGGAACACTGCAGGTTACAGCAAGGAGATGAGATCTAGAGATACTACTCACCCGGTTGATAGTATCGTTGATCTGAGACGTACTTAAATCATGGGTCGTTGAAGACTCCTGCAGATACATCAATATATATGAAACAGAATATGGTCAGCACTTGCAACAGGTTCAACACGATGTTCAGAATATAGTTTTATGGCATTCCAGAGAGAAGAGAGTGACATGATTTAGGCGGTAAGGAAAGCACTGCAGACTTGTATTTAAAACCTACTGGAATGGCCTAAATATAGAATAGGAAAAGACAAAGAACAATAACCTTGAAGGAGGTCCAATTCTGTGCGTTGTGATACGTAATCGACGCTTCCGTGGTTTGCAACTGGAGATCGAAAGGATTGAGGAAGGAATCATATACTGCGGAGTAGTTGTGACGCAGGGAAATTGGGACGCAGGGACCAAAAAGCGTAGTGCTGATGTGCAGGGAACATATGAATTGAGGTTGTGGATACCAAGAAAAACTTGAGTATCTGAGAAGTTTGGGACAAACCCACAACTTCTGGCAGCCGAAACGAATTCGGGCGCTGTCCGATGAGATGAGAAGAGTTGGAAATAAGAACCAAACTGATCACATGATCTAATGATGTCGCAACATTGACCGCGTCTGCTCAGCTTCTTTAGAACCAGTCGAATCTGTTTCGCTGGTACATTTGCATTTGGGATTTGCACCTAATGCATCATAGCTGGAGCTCGTCTTTGATATGCGGTCATCGCAGATCACACCGGTAGCCACTTGACTATCTTTTGATGATAGGACTTAAACTTTGGTATGCTTTATTATCCTTGCGGTTCTTTATTATCTTTTCCTTTCTTAAATTTATCTAACTCAGATTCTGAACTCCAAATTGATAGAAGGTACTCTAGGGACTGGCTGTGCTGCCCCACTCTCCACATACACTCATTTTATTGTATTATTGGCTTTTGCCTCCTGTGAACCCCACTAATAGCTGCAGAACCCAGACGGAACAATTCCAGAATAGCGTCTAAGTTCGACAGCCTTTTTATTGTTTGGTGTTAGAAGGAGCTCAAGCCTTATGGAAGCTCAAAAGCCAAGTTGTATTCACTATTCAAGACTAGAAACCTCTCGTTATTCTCAACCGCAGCAGGCTGCACCCTCCACACTCGCTATTAGACGACCAAGGGACATGACACGATCTCGTTTGACGCTGCATAATGTAAGAGTAGTTTTATCTCGATCGGTTCGCCTCTGATTCTTGCCTAGGCCTCGAAGACATTCGCGGTCACTGCCTATCGCGTAACCACTTCCAACGATGCTCGCTCTGTTACTGTTGCTACGATTTGCTCGCGCCTACCGCCCCAGCAGGATGTTTTACGTATGCCTCTGGTCGAGCATCGATTCCAGCAATGGCCAGTCCCTCAAGCGTACATTCATGACTGTGATGTGTTACTTCGCGGCCATCGCTTTCGTTTATTTTTTCAAAGACATCGTTATCTCCCGTTCAATCCGACGCTGGCAATCCAGGGCGATCTCATTATCATGCGCGTTGGTCAGAGAAACACTCGAAATGTGGTTAATCTTAGATCGGGCGATACCAAATTGGCTCGCCTTGTTGCCCGGCGGTACGTATTATTTGCATGCTACATAATGCAGTTTTCACTCTGAGGTAGATTTGCTCCTCATTTGGCTTGGTTCCAACATCGACGTGGACGACAGCTGAAGCATGTGATTGCCCTGTAAACAGGAGATCTTTTTTGACGTCCCACATGATAGTTGTATTTATATAATAGATAATAAGACTAAAACTGGTCTCTTTGCGATGCTTAAGGAATAACATGGAATGCGAGTAACCCATCCTTCGCCCCGCTGAATCCACATGTACAACGAAGTATGTTTCCTTCTGTGAATTCGAAATAACATTCTAACGCTTTTAGACGCTTTCATATTCATTCTGCGGCTCCACTCTATTGTTTTAACTCGGGCCGTTATCGAGACACACTTGAAAAGTCCAATTCTAATCGTCAGTGCACTTCATTACCTTTTCCCTCTTCCTTCCTGCGCTGGCGCAGACACCCACTTCTACAATGCCTTCTTCATCCCCCAAGTCTACCCCAATTCAGACTTTTTCTCTACCAAGATCAGCTCCTCGTCCCAAAGTCATTCCGTTGTTCGCGACAAGCATCCCCCGCCGGGCTAAGCGGTCACTTTCTATTCATCAGAATCTTCGACCTAAGCCTCATCCATATGCTCGTCCACTCAGTTCTGCAACTCGAGCACTCAGTCCACACCAGCAACCTCGATCGAAACCAAGCAGTGAGAGGACAAGACCTCCACCTATCGTTATCTCTTCGGCAGCTATTGAGTCTCCTCTGACTTCAGTTGAGGATAACTCAAATCCACCTGCTCCGGATGGGGGATCCTCGGGAGAGGTTCAAATTCAGCATATTCCGCCTCCTCAAAGCCATGTAACGGTTGTAAATGCGGGCTGGAGTTCCACACAACAACAAAATTACCGTGTATGTAATATACTGTCATTACTATTATGACTCTAAACTAACCAATTGTGAAAGAAAATTGGCAGGGACGCGATCACACGATTCCTTCAGGTAGGACCCTGCCTCTCCAACCAACAGCCACAAGCTCGAAGTAAAGCTCGAGAATATGTATGTTCTCACTGAGTCTGCTATATTTTTTATTTATGCCAAGGTGTAGATTAATTCAAAAATTCCGGGTTTCAGCAATCATGAGAGCCATTGGGGTGCAGATGCAATACTCCGAGACCAGCTGAAAAGCATGAGAGACACCCTTAACAAGAAGAAATCGAAGCAATCTGACCCAAATACATAAATAGCAATAGTAATTGTAACAAGTTATGTTTATTTCCAGCACATTTCATTTGATTATACAAATCTTGATAAACCCCTAGACATGTAAAACAAGTCATGTTTATTTCTGGCACATTTCATTTGATTATACAAATCTTGATAAACCCCTAGACTAATTTAAAATGTTGGAGCTCAATATTTTTGGTATGCTGCAAAAGCTAAGTGGAGCTTGGCCTGTGGAGCCGCTCCACTGACTATTGTTCAATCCTTATAGGTTAGTCCCTCTCAATGATTGAAATACAGTTCTTCAACGCAATTTTTCTGCACGGCCAGGTGCCCCAACATATAGCCATTCCTTCACTCCTACTACTATCTATAATATTATGGATACACATTCTTTTCCATCAAATGAACTAACCCTCTCTACTTCCACCACTGTGTCAAAGAAGCGAGGTGCCGATGATAGTGACCTAGCATTGTCCTTGAGTAATGCATTGGTACCCTATCCTCAATCCTTACAAGTTCCTGTGTCCTGGACTCCAGACAAATGCAGAGCAGTTGCTGGGCCAGAGCAAAAGGAAATTGACCAAGTAATTTGATTTACTACAAAATGACACTTATACTGAAGTATGTTCAGGAACGATTAGCAAGAAAACGGCTTGAGGAGCAATTAGCCTTCCTTCAACAACAGCAAATTTCAATGATTCAAGAGAATGAACGCCTCCATGCCCTGGACATCTCCCGCCGGCAGGATCTTGACAGACTTTCACGACTCCTTCACAATTCTCAGGTACTTATATATTGCCTCATGCTGTGTCTATCCTATTCAATAATTTTCTTAGGATAATGATAGCTCTAGCAAGATAGATCAAGACAAGGAATTAGTAGGTGTTTGTAACAACTTGCCTTGTCTTTGTCTCATGATCACAGGCCCTCCGGGAAGCACAGGAAAAGATTAGACTGATGGTATACACATAGTAGTCTCTATTCTTACATACTGATGCTGAACCAATGTCTAGGAGGATAATTTGGAGCAGTGGGAAGTCTTAGTTGAAGTTCGCAATGGGACCATAAAAGAACAGGTTTGTGGGTATCATAATAATATTTTCAATTTTTATTCACCATCATATTTCACAGCATGCAAATATACAACAACTTTTACTTGACAAACAGAATGCTATATCCGAGAAAGAAAATGTTGTTGCGCAGTCAAATAGCCTGAAGCAGTGCTCTGATTTGATTGCCGAAGAGGTGTGTCCCATATATCTGAATTTGATTCTATCTGAAATGCAATTTCTTAGGCAAAGAAAGTCGCGGCTGCAATGGACACACAGAACACGGTGTTGAGTGAATTGGTCAGCAGCTTGTACTAGACCGATAATTTATGGCCCTAACATGTCTCAATCAGCGTGCACAAAAGGATCAAGCCCTCCAAGAGAATGTACCTTATTTACTACTGCTAGTATTAATCACGAGCTGACATCTTAACATAGGTCGCCCTTGAGACGGAGGTTCAACAGCTTCGCCGAAGGGCAAAAGCGCCACCTACAAGGAATGATGCATCGTCTTCCAGAAACAACGCATTGTCTGGGAGCCCGAACGGTACACCATCTTCGTGGAATGGCGAATCTTCGAGAAGCAACACATCCTCAAGGAACAATGCACCTCCTGCTCCGTCTTCACCAGCCGCTGACCAAGACTGCAATATGGAGGCAGATGATGAACGCCGATCCGCCGCCCAAGTGCTGGCTTCTGATGATATCGAGTCGATCGTAAAGTCGGTCTTGAAAAATTTGATGCCCCAGTCCGAACAGCGCCAAGCTTCTCCCTCTCAGGCTCGAGAACAACGCACTGTGCGAAAGAATCAGGCTCCCAAGCCAGGAAGCGTTGCGCACAGCAGAAAATTGAAAAAGGAAATATTGGATACAATGGATGAGGGCACCGAAGCCAATTGGAGAGTAAGTTGGCTAATAGCCAATAGTTGCAACCGATTTTTGCTAATTTCACTTGCTACACTGTAGAGTCTTCTTCGTAGGCTCTTCTGTGATCTCACCGGACAACTTCACATTAACCACTTTGAGAAATATTCACCTATCGATGACACGATTGCTTCCAATTTTGCAAACGGCACTCATCCTGGCCCCCGCGGAGCCGACACTTATCGTTTATATTTTGGTAACGAGTGGCGTAAAGCAAAGTGGAACCGCCAAGTAATCAATTACATGGTACCTTTGGTGGCCGAGAGACAGGTGCAGTCATCTATAGAGGGGCCTTGTTTGCAGCCCAACGTAATTGAAGCATTTATCTGGGATTTTATCACACAAGCTCAAGCTTCATGGAAGCGACGCCAACCTCGCATTCACGAGTCTGGATCAAGATATGAGACCAGGGGAGAGGCTGCAACTCGTGCTGAAGATTACAGGGAGAACCGCGAACTGAGCGTTCGTTTGACTAGTCGGAAGCGCGAGGTAAGTGAATGATTTTGTCTTGCAAATCACTCCCTAACATTCAAGCAGAAATACGCAATGCGCCTCAAAGGCATTGCTAATCTCATCGGAGACTCGTCTACTACGTCAACGGAACACAGGAAGTGGGAGATGACAGGTCATGTCCTAGATGCGCTTAATGCTGAAGCTATGTCATCGGACTGCACTGATTCCGAAGCTGATTCTGATGGCCCTGCTCCCCTTCGTACCACTATTCCTCACTACCGGCGACGAGTCTTGACCCCGCTTTTCGAAGATCTAGACAAATCAATCAAGGCGTCGAAGAAGAAGGAAGGGCGTAATCTCGGTAAACGCCCTACAAACCATCCGGCCCGAGTTCGCATTAAGACAAAGGAGAAAAGCTTCCGCAAAGTTCCCAATAATCTTCCGAAATCGTGCTACCACCGTCAGTATCTTGAAGGTCTAGATCCTTTCAGCTTGGATAAAATTGGACCTATCAATGAAAAGATTTCAATCTTTGATCGATGGGTTGCAACCCAGGAAGCTTCGGACTCAGAAGCTGATGAACACATGAGTGGGTAAAGAACGAAGTGGATGAAAAAGTATATCAGAGCGCCTGAGGGTTTTATTTCTTACATGTATTCCCTGCTAGTACTATCATATAATACAACTTTCGTAGACAAAGAATCATGAGCGGAACGATGGATATTTTACAAAAACTCTACATAGACAATGGCAAACAAAAAGGAATGGATGCTGCGCGGCCAAAGACTTCAACAAAAGAAGTAGTGTAGTAATGGGCTAGTTCAAATTCGATCTTTTCAGCTCGAATTGCGAAGTTATGACTGTCGGTATCCTGGGGAAATGGGGAGAGTAAAACTGGGGGCTGAGGCTTGGTCCAGGTAGTCATTATCCTGTGCAACGCTTCCAGATACTTTGCTCGCCCCATCACAGAAGAAGCAC